>OZ018326.1:171338769-172538769 GCA_963969495.1 Ceratothoa steindachneri
TATACTGAAGAAACAAATATTGGAAGAGGTTCGATGATGAAAAGGAAAGTCTATGGAGGATTGAGAAGAAAAATAAAAACAAAGAAACAATGATTGCCAGGAACCTCAATGATGGTTTCATTGAGATATCAAACAAATTTCCACCAATATATGGGATTTTTTATCAAACGTAAAATTGGTAAAAAACTGTTTTGAATTGCTCGCTTCGAAGTCTTTATGCGCCCTCTTCCCACAATTAAATCACGAAATCTGGGTTTTACGCTCCAATTCATTAGTTTAATTCGACTCCAAAAATAACAAAGATTCTAACTGTAAAGACAGCAAATTGAGGATCCTGATTGCGTAATCTTATTTCAAGAGGAGGAAAGAAAATTGCATGTTTTGGGGTTCTTTATGACAATGAACTAAATAGTATTGCTTAGTTAAGCGAGAACTATAAAACTTGAATGAGTAAATGAAGCTTTCGAATAAAGATAAGCAGAATAAGCAAGGGTGATAATTCTCTGCCACAAAATTGGTACGAATAAATTAGAAACAAAAAGTGATCAGATGGAAGTAGTATTCGATTTAAATGATTAGACGTGAAGAAGCCATGTTGTATAAAATAATATAAGGTCTGGTGCGTAATTTGTTGCTTAACTTAGGCATATAAAATAAAACAACACAAAGTTGATTTATGCTAATATATTTACGAAAGTAATATGTTAAACAGTCAAAAGATTGATGTACTATTCTTTTTTATTCCAGAAAATGGCCGTTAGCCTCCATCACGCCCTGCAGGCAGCGTCCGGAACTTGCTGCAGGCCTTCTCGGTGGTATTCCAGTATTACT
Source organism: Ceratothoa steindachneri (assembly GCA_963969495.1). NCBI lineage: Eukaryota > Metazoa > Arthropoda > Malacostraca > Isopoda > Cymothoidae > Ceratothoa > Ceratothoa steindachneri. Next base: position 171,339,601 of record OZ018326.1, read on the forward strand.
GCTTAAAAATGGTAGTAATCTTGGACCTATGCTCAACCAGGGTGGTGTCTAGCAACAATGTCTCCACTTATAATAGTCCAAGTTATTAAAATCTTAGCAGTTAGAAGAGCAGCTGTACGGTTGCCGGAATTAAGTGCCATTCCGTTGGGCTGGTGAAGAACTTGTACATTTCATAAAGTCTAAAGCGAGTTAATGTTTCTTGTACTCGCGAGTTCAGTGATTCTAATCTTTAAAGTTTTTAGCAAGGGATAAGTGAGATTTTTCTGTCATTTACGAATTTCTGTTATTACGTGAATTTTTTTAATCACATTTTGAGCTCCAGCAGTAACGATCTTTTATGCTCCATTTGTTCATCAGATACACATTCATGGAGCGGTTGAAATAGCACCTCCTTGAAGTGTCTGAACTGTGCAGGGGCGCATAAGACCCTATCCATGGCTTGCCCAGTCAAGAAAGCGATGCTTAAGAAAAAAGCAAACTAGAAAAGAGAGGCTGAAGAAGCTAAAGTAAATAGTACCTATGCCAAGGTTGCAAAAGCTGCCAATGTGAAATCTCGGGAAAATAAGACATGCTTGCACGTCGAGAATGAAAACTCGACCAAAATTATGTGTTGCATCTATTATGCTCACATCGCGAATCTCTCTTCCCCGGGGACCTTTTCGAAAGAGCTAAATAAAATGCGGACGCATAATGGCATACAAGATATGGGGTTTCCAGAGGACCTACAGTCCTAAGAGGTTCTAAAAATTCGTCTCTAACCCCGGTGTGAGACTAGTTGCCAGAAACTTCCCACCACCGGCAGCGCCCCAGCTCCTTCCAGGGACCCCAGGATTCAGGCACAGACAGCGCCAGATGCAAACCCACGCACTGAAAAAAACAAAACAACACGCAAAAGAAACAAACACTCACAAACAAGTACAAACGGAAATTGAAGTTTCAGTGATTGAGACTACCAGACCTGAGCCAGGAGCGCATTTTTCCCGCTGCCGGAAAAGCTCGCAGCCTCGAAGACGTCCAAGGTCGTCCTCTTATTGTAAGAGGGAATCTAGGCACGTATACCACTCAAGAAAAATAAACTTGAAGGTCTACGCCACAGAAATGTCCCCTTTCCCAAAAGAGATGACTTCCCTTGATGTAACTGAAGGAGTAATATCCGGAAAGTACAAATAGGAATTTTCTTTGGTCGACTGCACGGAAAAAGAAGTCGAGGAGGCTTTAATCCAAGGCTTAATTAAAATAGCTCCCGAAACCTTCACTACCCTCACAGACGACGAATACGGGAAAATACGCACTGGTAAAATAATTACGCCATCAAACACTCCACAAGGGCCCAAGCTCGTTAGAGAATAAGCCCTAACATCAACAAATACATAGGAATATAACGTGAATAAGACAATGGACCAACTACAAATACGATATTTTAATTCAAACGGTTGAACCGAGAAAAGACTACAGAGTGACTCAGACTTGTATTTATCTCAGAACACGCGGTAGATACAGACAGATACCCAATAAAATTTTTTCGATACGAAGTCATAACTAGAAATCACAGTGGAGAACGATTTGACGGTTGTGAAATTGCTGTGAAAAAAGGTATTGACTACAGAAAAATAAGTGGGCTCGATGAATCTTACTTAGCTTTGGAGGTGCGTACGACAGTGAAACAAGGTATTAGCCCCCAAGGAGAGGGTACTTACCCCTCCATAACTTCCTGCAGCTTTGTTATCAGGGCAGAAGCGTTCCTTTTGCCGGTGAGGCGACCTCAATGTGAGAAGTGTTTCCTCAAACTATACGTCCACCAACCAAGCGGTCAGGAATCTCGAGACATCTATCGACAGACAAATTATGACAAGAATTCGACCAAACTTCCCCACATACATCACACACATATTAGCCAAAATACCAGACATAGTGTTCACCAGCACTTTGTTCCCCTATAATTACTTCATTTATTTGGTCGTATTTAAAACATTTAAATTAAATTTGAGCCTTCAACTTTCGCCTTTCCTCAAGCATCTTCAGACTAAAGTCAGTATTGTTGATTCGGTATTGATGAAGTTTCTATTTGCGTTGCCATTTTTAGCGGGGAGGTAGTTGTTTGTTGGCCGTGATCAGCAAAGTATGAATTTCCTAAAAATTACCAATTAATGTAATGTTGTGTGTTTGTAGGGGACAATGCATGTGTGTTAGACAGAAAGAAACAAAAGTGGTGAAGTATGAAGGAAGTGTGAGAGATTTGCAATGGGATGCAAGCTTAAAATCTCTAGTGTCTTTTATCTCTCTGAAACAATTTTCCTGATAACAGCTTCCTCTTTTAATTTCCATGTTACGCTTAGAGGTATCCATGATATTGTCCCCCATTCATTATCGTCAAGTACCATTAATAATAGTTCATTTAAAGAAAAAAAATTATGTAAATGAAACTTTATTTCATCTATTTGGGAATGTAAGATGTTCAATTTAAGAACCAAACGGTAAGTATATTTAATAAGGTGGGGTACTCATTCCTTATGCGCCCCTCGGATTTTTCCCAAATTCTTAGGTTTTAAAACCCGGGGCAAGAGTAAATAAGGTAAAACTCACATACACAGACCCAATTACGAAAAAAAGTGTGAAGGAAGATCAATAGAACCATAAAATCCTGCATATATTTACAAAGCTCAATTTACTTTGTGTGCACTTTATAAATAGCACTAAAGGGGATGCCACATTCCTTTTTTCAACTTTTAACTACATAAGATTATCATATAAGAAATTAAAGCTCATTAAAGGCCCCTTTACTACAGCTAAACGTTAATAACCTACGGTGCCGTTTTTGATATCATATTAATGGCTATAGAATTACTATAAATTAAGGATTCGACCCCAATTCACGACCAAAAGTGGCAAATATGATTTAGTTATCATTTGAAATCCGTTTTATTTAGTTCCATTAAAAGTTTTGTTAATGGTGGACTAAAATATATATTTTTCGGACAAGCTCAACTATAGGTTTTGTTCTTAGTTGGAAAAGGGGGTGTTTGGTGAATAGTAGTGGTGTTCTGAATACCCTGGAATGTAGTTCAATCTTTATTCGAATGAGGCTAAAAATTTAAACCGGCTCCTAGGCGCCGTTTTTTTTAGCAACTATTTAAATTCGCATGATATAGTTTTGCGTTTTGTTACAAATCAACTTTAAAAATCTACGGAAATTTTCCATCAATGTATAAAATTTTGCCTTATCATAATTTTCACTATGTTGTATTCATGTTGATAAAACAAAATATATACTAGATAAAAGTGCATAAAATTTGCGATAAAATCATTTAAACATCTAAGAAAAATCTAATACGAATGTATACAATTTTGCATTATCTTAATTTTCACTATGTTCTATTCATGTTGCTAAAGAAATAATTATACCATAAAAGGTGCATAAAATTGGCAATAAAATGCTATACAAAACCCAAAATGCGAATTTTGAACTAAAGAATCTGAAAACTGACTAATAAAAAAATATGGTATCCCCTGAACAATACATTAGATTTATTAAATTTATCCAAACCTCCTAGGTTTATATTAATATTTACAACGCAGCATCTACTATGAAATTGTTGGTGAGTAAATTTGGATAGATCAGCATAGTTAAACCCCCCAGCAGGGAAATAAGCAGAATTAATCAATTCAAACAAGCGACACAGCAAAGGCAAATAGAATCACTAACAATTAAACAACACAGAGGAACATAATAATACAAGAGAATTGAAGGAATTTCTAATTTTTCCTTTTTCCTTCCATCTGAGGAGGAAAACGTGACTGTTGGTTCCTCATGATGAAACACTGGATACTTAACCCTATTTTCGCATAAATTTGCGACAATCATCACTAATAGAGCAAATTACAGCAGTCATGCTTCAGCAGAAAGGTAAATAAAAAGAGTAATCAGGAGCGAAAATTGGCATCTAAATTTCTTGGGCCAATTCTCGCCTAATAGCACCATTATATCTAATATACCTTTCCCTAGCACATAGTTGGAATTGTTCTTAAAAGAATTAAACAGTCGCCTATAACATACCTTTAGAGGTCCCTCCAATGCACGCATTGATCTTTCATCCAGACCTTGCTATTTGTAATAGCGTAATCCAACAGAATTGTGTGCACAACTCTGATTAGATTGTATTTTCTTATTGAATAAACAAATAAATCAGCGTTTCCTCTCCTGAAATTAAATAACCATCTGAACTTTATCACCTTAATTATTCACACCGAAGTTTCCTTTTTCGAAATTCGAGTCACGTTGGAGTGAATTCTGTAATACAAGTTATAGTTTGGTCACCAAATGATCACCAGTCAAATACTTATTGGATCTCACAAAATTGGCTGTCTTTCAATATCTTTTTAAGAATGATTATGGTCCTATCCTCGGAAACCTATTTCCAGCCTTCATTACACAAGCCAACAAATTTTAACTTTGCTTCTGCTACTTGAGTAAATATTGGTGCGCTGATTCCAAATCTATGCTGAGATTTGTCCTAGCCCGTAAGATTCGTAAGTTATGCAACTAGGCTATATGGCTCACTTTGTCACCTTGGATTAATTAATGATATAATTATTACGAGTTTAAGAAGAATGAGACATTTCTGGGCAAAGGTTTGGAATCGGGGCACCCTATTTGGCATTGTGTACGGCCTTTTGCAGACCCAGACAAGATATGTATTACATATAAAAGAGGTAGTACTCACCTAACTATAAATTTCTTGAAAAATGTTTGAGACTCATGCTCTCTTGCTTGTACGTGGATATAGGATCCTCCCGTTGTAGGATCCAGCAGTAGTCACCCATTATGTTTTCGTTGAAACGGCTTTGATACTTACTTTCCATCATTGCGATATCTCGGTGGAACCTTTTCCCATGTTCCTCACTAATATCACCCATATTAGATGGAAAGAAATCTAGATGCAAATGCAAGAAATGCATCTTAAGAGACATCCGACACCACAATTGTTGATAGGCCTTTAGCATGTTGTCCATGTGTTCTTCATATTTTTCATCCCTATGATTACCAAGGAAGTTCTGCACTACAGGGACAAATGAATCCATGATGCCAACTCAAGTGGAGTTAGCTTATTTCTGAACTCCCTGTCACGTATTAATTCTCTGATCTCCAGCCCTACAAAAATGCCAGCTTTAAGTTTAGCATCGGTTTTCTTTGCACGAAATTTCTTTTTGAGATACTGGAATCCATCAGAATAATGAGCCATTCCTTTAAGAAAATTCGTGATAAGGCCAAGTTTGATATGAAGTGGTAGAAGTTAGATCTTCTGTGGATATAGCAAAGCCATGAGGTTCACATTGTATCGGCAACTATGTGTTGTTCTCTTTCGGGCCTTTTTTGACAATATAATGATTCCTGTCTTCACGGCAATTCCATAGGCATAAAAAGCACATATTTTTTGTATATCGTACTTGCATTCCAAATGTAAAGAAATTACCTTTGGATCACCGCAGGTATTCTAATTATGATGCGAGTAATGAACACCTTCCAAAATAAATTTCATTGAGTCATATGTCTCTATCATCCCAACATTAAATGCGACATGAATTGAAGGTTATTTGTTACCATTGTGTAGCAACACATCTTTGAGGCTATCAGTGCTTGCATCGATGAATAGTCTCCATTCATCAGGTAAATGCTAGTTTCCTTGCTGATTCATGAGGTCATTAACATCATTACAGAAACAAGCATCATTTTCTTCTTTATAGAAGGCAGCTAGGCCTCATGGCACTTACGGAACGTAGATATTTTTGCACCGTACTCTAGAGGATTCCATTGCTGTAGTCTGGAGCCCAACAGTCCTGCGTTCTCCTTTGACAATGGCAAATCCATCACCAAATCATTCAATTTTTCTTGATTTATCAACTGGATCTTCTTTTCCTTAGAATCATCCTCATACATTTCATCGTTATTGTTATCCTGCTATTCGGCGATGAATTTATCTTCTTTAACTGCACTAGTTGAAGAAGGAACTTGAATTGGCATCTCCATATTATGGGGAACTGGTTTTATAGGTGACGTACAATCTGGATATAGAATATTTGACTTGTTCTTATTTGAGAATCCCGCAATATTTGTCATACAAAATTAGCAATCAAAAACATAATTTGTTAGCTGCACGCTACACCATTGGTACAGCAAAAGGCATACTCTTCCGTTTGTCATTTAGTTACTGTGTGAGCCCCGTATAACACATTGTACAAGATTTGTCAGGTGCCCAGGGCTTGCTTGTTTTGGTCACCAACTTTACAACCAAAATAATAATTGTATGCAGTTTTCACTCTTTTAGCTAAATTTGTCCGCTGGTTGCTTAGAGTATATCTTACACAGATATAACAAATGTTGTCTGGGCTATTTATACATCCTTGGCGATGCATGTTTTTAACTTAGTTTGTATATATCCTGTTATATACATTTGTACAATTTCATTTCATTTACAAAATTAATTGAGAGATAAATTTGAAAGAAAATGCAATTAATCACTGTATGTAAATACCTTTTCAACACCACTACTACTATAGCTAAATTTAACAACTTGATAAAGCAAGAGTGTAACGCAGGAACCAAAGACACACGATACATCCTTTTACTACGGTAGCCGAAGCAACACTGCCCATATATGTAACTAAAGAGTATGTGTGTAACTCAAGAACCTTACGTGCTAGAACAAATATAGTTAGCTAATCCACCTGGTTTTTTCTAAGCCACTCTACCCAGTCTCTGGTAACATACAAGTAGGATGAAAATGGTAAATTTAGGAGACAGTTATTCCCGATTTATAAACAAACAAGTCAAAAATTCAAACTGTCAATCTCGTATTACGCTCTACCAGATCGACTCGACGCCAACCACGGCTGAATTTGATACCCACTTCTGTCGATTCAACATGAGATCCAGTTTCCCAAATTTCCTAATGTCGAGGAATAGAAATACAGACGTCCAAAAGCCAGATCACCCTCGGGTCTCACCTTGCTATCCCCCTCCCATTACTCCGCGGGAGTAATTTTAGTATAAAATGGTTCGTCAGGAGAAAAGGAGGACTTTTTCCTTTTCGTCACGACATCGATAAGAACTTGCCGGGATAAAGTTACCCCAGCATGTTAATAACGAGTTTCATTTTCATTTATAGCTGACGACCTTTCGAACTTTCAAAGATTTCCGAACTAACTTGGGGAGCATCTTGGCAATTATATCATTCGAAAGAGAATGTAAAACAACATAAGGTTTGAAACTTTGTTAGAATCGGCTGAAGTTATTGCCGAATAACTCCCCAGCTAACCTTGAGAGGACTTTTGTCAATTGTATCATTCGAAAAAGACTGTAAAACAACCTAAGAGTTTCAAATATTGTTAGAACGGCCAAATCGTTACAATGTTTGACCCCCCAAAAAAGGAAAGGGTGACTGTCCGACTGACCGACCGACCGAACTACTGAGATATACAGTCGCCCGCGACTAGACTTGCATGCGACTAAAGAATAACACATGATTTTCGTCTGAATAACGTTTTAAATCCCATTTATGGTAATATTTTGCGTGTAGCTTTCAGCGCGTTCACAGAGTAAATCAAAGTTTAACGGCATTACTATTACAATATGATTAACAGGAATATTTGCGATTTGGCCTTTCTTGACTACTTCTTTCTATGGACTGTATCATTATGGGAGCTAAAGCTAAATATTTTTTTCTTTGTAATATGTTTTTATATGTTTTGATTTGCAACTACATGATGAGCTTAAAATTTCCTCGATGTACTTTTTCAAGGCAGTAAATTACGTTCAAAGATATAGTGACCGGAACTGAGGTGCAAATTGCAGCTGAGGAAACATGACTGATTTAAAAAACTCAACTACTATTTTTCTACCCTCATATTAAAAAAAAATCTATTGGCGTATTAGTTAATTGGTCGCAGTTTATCCATAGTCGAAACTACTCAAAATGAATACACTTTGAACACATTCTGCTGACTCGTTGATTTAGCAATGTCCCCTAACGTATAATTAAAGTTTTGAATACAAGAATTGATGTGCAATACTCTTCACTTTTTAAGATCAAAATTCACAATTTAAATAGCTAATTAGTATTTAGCTCTTCTGTAGTTGCTCTCGATCTAGGTTTCATTTTATTATACGATCTAAGACATTATTACCCGCAAATTGGCAAATATCTATAAATTTTAATCTAAATTATTTAGCAAGATACTAAATAAGACATAACCAAGGCTGGACCCATAGCCACGCTTCTATTGACTTTAGCCTAATCAGATGATTTTACATTTTTCCCGACTGTTTACTCTTTGTAAGCTAGTTCTCGATCCAAAGAAGTGGGGTACCTATTATGCAGTTCAATATAAACTTTTCCAGGAGACTTACATGGAAAACCGAATCAAACCCCTGTTAAAATTTGAGTAAACGCTTAATCGGTTAACAATTTGCGCCATTAATAATCTTCCCTTAAATTCGTTAATATGCCGTAGATTCAGGACTCGGAGATTTTGGAAAGTAAGATATGTGAGCATTCAAGATTGACAAGTAGATTTATTCATTTAAATCAATTGCATCTGAAGAAATAGTAAAGTGACTTATATCTTCCAGTAAAAACCTACCAGAAAATTTTAGATTTACGATTTACCTAATACATATTTTTTGTATCATTGACTATTTTGTGCGGTCAATTTTAATATGTCTTAATGATATCTAATCGCGTCTTTATTATTAGACTATGTTTAGAACTGTTTCTGGTTATATTTCTACTTTTATAAAAAACAAAATTTCTTAGTATTTTTCTTTGTTTTATTTCGCTTTTTACTCGACCCTGATAATGAACGTAATTTTGGTGGTTTTTAATTTTACTATTATCTTTGAAATAGGTTAAGTTACAGTTTTTTCTCTTATGGTGATATTTAATTTATTATTGATAAATGGTATGCATCTATTTCAAGCAGGGGTTCTTTGTTGTTCATGTTGAAGACTTATGTCAAATCGACCTATTCCATTTTTTTACGAAAGTGAATAAAATATTCATTTCATTATTAGGAATATTACTTCTTCAGTTTTTATTTAAAACCATTCAGCTTTTATATTACGAGTATATTGAAATGCATGTTGACTACATTTGCCTCTGCCTATGTTCAACTATACAGTTTTATTCACTTGTTATAATTAAATCGAGAAAGTTTGGCTCGCGTGTTGGCTCATTAACTAATTAGTTAACATAATCTCTAATTAAATAATTAATTAACCAATTGCTTTCTCTCACTAACTCATCTTGATTGTCAATTGCTGCATAGCAACTTTTCCTATAATTTAATATTCATCTTAATTCTTCTCCTCTTTGCGCCGTAGTTTATATGTATAATACAGCAAAGTTTAATTGATTTTTTAGTCAGCTATAGAGATGACCCGTATGTCTATATTTATTTTATAGACAATTAACATGAAATTCATCGATGAAGTCTTTATCGTCTGATTTTACAGACGACAAAGTTATTGCAATAATATGCAATTTTCAATAGCATCGAGACTCGCACGATCATTAAATTTATTTTAGAAATTTTGTGCGTTAAAACACTGTCGCCACTCTTGGTATTAAGTCATTCTGACGGTAAAGATTCTTTATACAGCCTCCACCTTTCGACATATCTAATTCGCGTGCTTTCAATTATTCAGACATATGACCTTAGGACTTTCAAAATGTTCCAAAACTCATTGAAGAGGAAAATTGTTATCAGTCGACCGACTGACCGACATAATAACCTAGAGAGTCGCGTCCACGCGACTAAAAAGGCATTACTATCCACTCTCGGTATAACCAATGTCCTGGCGAGGAAATTATTCTCTAAAGTCATCACATTAAATTGGTTGCTTTCGTTTGAAAATGAGCAGTTTATTATCTCTGTAGGAGTTCCTCAGGGCTGTAAGAATAATAAACATTTGCGCCAACTTGCATAGTTAAAGTCGAATTCGATCCCACATTTGTCGTAGAGTCCTGTAAAAATTAGTTTGTATCTGTTTTTCAAAAATATTAAATAATAGATCGTATAAAATTCGTATTCTCTTACTGTTTTCCATTACATATCTTTTACACGCACGTGTCTCTGTTAGTTTAGGAAAGGCGAAGGGCTTTAGAATGACACATTTCATCTTGCCTGAACACGAAGCTGAGAAATATTGATATCCAAATATTATATGGCCTTTCAAGGAAATGAGATGCATAACCTTAATTTGAACCTATTTATCCTCGCACCAAATTGCTTATAAATATATTTATATTTGAGTAGAGAAATGTTATTGCGAACAACTAAAGATTTTGGGTCTTTTGCAAGAGCCAAATCTAAAACGACTTAGAGGCTGTTTGTTGTATTAGTAGCCATCTGTTGGCTATTTTCTTGTATAAATTAGCAAAGAAGTGGTTTTATTATTCAAAATTATTTTAGCAATTTATATCTAATTTATTCTGGGAATTTTAACCACATTTTAAATAGTAAAAACCTTAAATTTTTTAAATAAAACTATTTTTATTCACAATTCATCTCGGGTTATGTTACAAAATCGCTTCACTACCTATCTTTGAGTGGCTCTACTCTCATTGAAAGCTCCCGGAAAGTTGCCTCACGCCCCACTTGCCTCACGTATTTAGATTTGAATAACTTTGCGTTTATCATTCCTAACCATTCGCAATTTTCGTGTTTTTTTTTCCTGTTAGTTTTATCTTTTACCCTCTTACCTTTTCACTTATTGAATTTTCTCTTTGGTTACCCAAGTTTTTACATAAACATTTTTCTCTCTCTTGTTTCATGTCTCTCAAAGATCTATTCAAGTATCTCAGAAGAGGAATTCAAGTTCTTCTTTCAGTCTATTAATAATAATGTTTTAGCCGTATTCCTTCGTTAAGCGATTTTGTTTCTTTCTTGGAGGGGGGTGGAGTCTCTGTTGACTATAACGTGAGAGTGGGAGAGGGGCGGAACTACATTGAACGTACGAGACAAACAACAAATCCCTCCTCGGCAGCGCCACAGAGGTATCCGAATCAGGATCCATCACATTATTGTGACTAAAACTCAAGGCGCCTCTTCCACTTGGCTATGCTATAGCTCGAGGGGATTCAGTGAATGGCAATTGGATCACGTTTTTTTTCTGTTACCGATGAGGTTTTTTTCATGATTTCAAAGCCTTGCCATTTTTTTCTGCTCCATATTATGGCTTTTTTTATTTAAAACGTTGAATCCAGCTGGTCATCTCTTTCCAAAGGGTTTGGGAATAGAGTTTTACAAAGCAGTAAAGTTAGGGGCAGTAAAAATACGTGGAAGGGGCATAGGCCCCTAATCGTGAGTAAATCATAAGAAATTGTGTTCTCTAAAAGTTTGTTTTTCTCTAAATTTTCTTGGATATAAATTTAAGGAAGAGAAATTTTCGTTGAAATTTTATCATTATATTCTATTTTAAATATATTCTAGTGTTTTATTTTGTTATTTATTCATAAAATATCGTCCCCATGCTACCCTTTTTCATCCTATTCCCTCACTTTTCATTTTCTCTTTTATTCAATTGTAGCAGTTTTTTCTTTCTTTTATGACCAATGCAAAAATTAATCGCCATTTATTTGAAAACCAACGGTAAATGTGGAATCGACGAAATATTTAGATATCACTCGAACTTATTTGAAACAAAAGTCATTTATGTATCAAAAATGAAGTGGTATAATATCCTGAAAGAACAAGTCTTGAATCGATTTAAATTAGTAAACAAACGCTTCAACACAGTCATAGCTCTCAGATGACTTCAGTTATCAAATCACACAAACCTGGAATCATCTACTTTAGCGAGTTTGGCAAAGTTCAGCACTTTCTATGTTTAAAAATTGACTTGAAGCGTGATTTTTAAAATGTAAATACTGCCTAATAGGAAGCAAGGATTTGAACGGCTATTGAACGAAAAAGTATCAGGAGTATAGAGAGCAAAAATATAAATCTAAACAATGGCATCGTTTAAGCCTCTGACAAGCATGTGTATAAATCTCTTTTCCATAGAACATTTGCATTTTCCTCTCATTGCCATCTCTTTCACAAAGGACAAGCGATGTCTTGTGGGAATAATTCTTTTTTACTATTTCCTTTGTCGTGAAAATTTATTCGAATGAATGCGTTTCGGTATGAATACCTTTAGATTTAAGAAGCTGAAAACTTATATAACACATAGATAAATGTGTACACATTGGCCGAGCTTACTTCGTGTAAAAGAACATTTAAAAAATCAAGGTTGGAAGGAGTTTTAAAATGGCAAATGATTCGGAAAAGGTAATATTATTCTCTACTTCATTTCTAATGGTCATATAACTAACACTAGAATGAAGGAGCTGTCATTTTGACCGCTTTTCAAGTTTATTTATTAAATATCAGCCGCATCTCTTTTTGCAATCCGCTTAAATTTCTTGACTTTTATTTTTTATATTCAAAATTGCATTGTGAAAATATAATATTATTACAAAAGTTAGCTAAAGAGCGATAGAGTATACTACCTAGAAAGACAGTGGGCAGATTGACAGCCGCATAATATTATCCTGTTTTAACGTGTTTATTTCATTACAGGGAGTGTGCTACAGTTCATAACTCAGTGCAGGCTTGTTGAAACATGTTCTGAAAGGGTTTGTGTTTTTTCTATATAAACTCGTCGCAATTACACGATTGTGCAGTATACAATAGACTTTCGTTGGGTGAAGATATCGTCCGATAGAAGGGAGACTCAACTAAAAGAGGAACGACTTCGACAATTTCTTGATGCCACACCTTACGATGAATCGGAAGGAAAATCTTTTGATAGTGATTAAGAAGAATACATTCTTGAACACAATATTACATCAAGTTCAGACGAAGAAAATGAAAACATTGGACTGTCATTCGAAATACTGTTCAAAATAATAGGTAGGTTGAGGAATAAGTTCTTGCGTTTGTTTTAATGTTGTCATAATTAAATTTTGTTGACGTGATTTGTGCACATATTAAGAAACAATAATAAATAATGAGAGCAAAACTTTTGAAGGTTAGTCTACGTCTTTTAACAGCGTAAACTATTAGGCTTTTGCTTAGGTTACGTCTTGAAGTTGAGTAATAAGTCATTGCGGTTTATTTAAAAGTTGTGTTAATTTAATTTTGGTTCCGTATCCTTAAAATGGAAGGTTAAGTTGAAAGAAAGGCGCATTTTCGACACTTGTTGTTATTCATTTTCAATCGGGACGGGAAAAATGCAAACGCAGCCAAACCTCGTCGAGATATTTGTGCTGTGTACGGAGAAAATGCTTTATCAGAGAGGACAGCTAAATGGTGGTTTTAACGTTTCCAAAACGGTCATTTCAATCTTAATGACGAAGAATATTCTGGTCGCCCCATTAAGTTGGATGAAGATCAATTGAACGACCTTCCTCATGAAAATCCTCGTCAATTGACTAGAGAATTGGCTGTACAATTGGCGTGTGATCAGAAAACTGTAGTGAATCACCTTCATTCAATGGGAAAAGTTAAAAAACTCGGTTCATGGGTTCTGCACGCTTTGAGCGAAAGCAACAAACTTCAAAGCTCCACGATTACCGCAGGTTTGCTTGCTCGTCACAAGGCTACTCGTGGATATAAGGAAGGATTTCTTTACCGCATCGTCACTGGCCACGAAAGACGATGCTGTGTGTGTGGTGGCATTATGAAGGCATCATTCTTTATGAGCTCCTTGCAAACAACGAAATTGTCAATCCAGAACTCTACGTCTGCATTGAAAGCGACCTCATCGACGTTATGGAGTCCTACTGCAACACGAAAATGCTCGTGATCACATGGCCAATATGACAAAAGACGCCATCCAAACACTTAGTCGGTAAATCCTGCCGTATCCTCCATATTCGCCAGACTTGGCTCTATCGGATTTCCATCTGTTCCGATCGCACTCTAATAATTTGCGCGGCGTTTCGTAAATACTGATGTGGAATGAAGAACCTGGTTAGACGAATTCATCGAGTCAAAATCCAGAGATTTTTATTTCAGAGGCATCGAAAAACTAGTTGAACTTTGGGAAGAAATCGTAAATAACAACGGAGAATACATTCTTGATTAAATTGCGTATTGTTATCAATTAAAAAAGGAAGTTTTTCTAAAATTGTTAATGGTAATGTATAAATTTGTTAAAACCGCAAGAACATATGCCTCAACCCAATACTATGTTAAAATTGCACTCGGTAGGACCGGTGAGGTAAGAAATCTGTATTTCTTTTCCACATCGTGTATATTCTTTACATAACGTACTAGAATTTTTTATATAGCCAAAATAAATCAAATATGAAAAATACTACTAGACAAATCGCATGCCCGTATCCATTACATTTAATTATGAGTAACAATGATGCAATTCTGACAAATCGGTGAAATAAATGAGATAAAATTTTACCTTTTATGGCAAGAATTTGTGCTTGTAGCTCTTGAGTTAGAAGAATTTGTCGGGGCCATCATTAAACAATTATTGAATTAACACGCTCAGCCTCAAAGCTGCTGCAGAAAAGTATTCGCGCTAGTCTATAATAATAGAGTTTTATACCGGAGAAGTAGCTCTTCTGATTTAGTATTAAAGATATTAGTAAACACATTATTCTTTTTCGTAGGTTCGTCTCCAAATTCAGAAATGTGATTAGTTATGTATTCGACTTTGCCACCTGGATAGCAATAACGACACCTCTTAGCTGAACATCAGCAAAAAACTCATTATGTTTATTCCACACAATCGAATCGCTGACCAGAGGAACATCATTTTCGTCATCGTACATAGAAGCTAAGAGCGCATAATTATTAGCTGTAATTTTCCGTTTTCTACACGCAGAGGGCTACGGGTGGAACTCCAACGCACTGAATCGGAAGAGATATTAGAAGTAATGTATGCAGTTGCTCCTACACCTTAATGTTCCTTTTGTGTAGGTGAAGAATCACTATGCTCAGGCCTACGAGCCATAGAATTTAATTTAGAAGCAGGATGTGTGAATCCCTCCTCTAAGCGATGATGGTGGACGGCAAGCCTTTGCCAACTCTCTTCGGGAGCCCATTTTACTCTGTTCACCGAAAAATGATTTTGGAAATAAAAATTAAAATAAATAGTTCCACATCTGATAAGGATTGAGAGAAATATATTAATTAGTATGCTATAAATGAGTGAATATTTCTCTTGTGTTGTCTTGAACAAAAAGATAAGATCTTTACATCTACTATAAGACGCACTCAAAGGTTTCAAGAGGCTCACCTGAAAAAACACGATCAAGTCGAGAACAATGGAAGTTATACGGATTTATGCTCAGTATGTAACTTATTGGCAAAAAACTGCCTTTTTACAGTAAAATGAAAACGGTTAGATTTGTAAGCTAAATTGAAATTTAGGTGGTAGGTAAGAACGACTGACATTCGAAAGTCAGTCAAATTTAGACGGATTACTTCTTATTAAAATATCACGATGTTTTGATAGTATTATTTTCTCACCTGGAACTCTACTATCTATACACTAACGAAAAATACAAATAAATAAGAACAAAAAATGAATAAACAGCATAAGAAAAATGCACTTATATTTCTTCTGTTCTTCTAATAACGCTGAATCAAAACTCTTTAACAGAAAAACCTTAATCATTCCAATAAAGACAAAATAATACAAAATGCCAATATATTAAATACAAAAAACAAAATTCAATCAAAAGAAAAGTCATCATAGAAGAGCAGCTTTGAATAGAACCTTCCGTTAAGTTCAGGCAATGAACGAATCCAAGATTATTGGTTTGAAAGGGCATCCCAAAGCATGTGTAAAACAGAGCCTGAGCCTAATGGAAAATAGGTTGAAGGAATTAAAAAAGCGCGTCCATCAAAGAAACCCCGCGAATAAAAGAGTGTAAGATACACTATAGGGAAGAATAGAGTATGATTTTGTGTAACAGCAGTTTACTAACAAATTTAATGAGACAAAAATATTTATTATAGTTTTTCTCATGTACATACTCATAAATAAATAGCAAAACACTAGATAAATTTTTTTTAGTAGTATGAGGATGAACATGCAACATAATTATATCACCTAAATTATTCATATATTAATCTATTAAATAATTAAAAATCATACACCAGTAACATGAATTAAAAATTCATTCCAAAGAATATTTATTTCAAACGGTATGAATGATCTTTTCAATTATCGGTGAGTTCAATAAAAAAACTCTTTCATACATCTATTGATTAGTAGAGGTGATACAACCTCGTTGCTATTGCAATTTCGTCTTAAACATTATTATAAGTTTTCAAAAGTGATGATGTAATTTTCAATCAACTTTGGCCAATCAGGGAAATCCTTCTTTACTTAAACTATTACAGTATAAGGAACTGGCAAAGAGCCTCGGACCCACACGATGCCTACTCAGAAACACGGATATGCTTTTTCTATTTTAGGTAATGTTATTATTTACAAAGTAAAAATCAAGCCTATTCTTTAGTATGTTTACCAAAGTACTAGATACTAATGTAGGAGGTAAGCCATACTAAATGACTATTATCTTAAATTAATATAAATTTCTTGCTATTTCTGTATTAACCCTAGGATGAAAACACCTAAAGCAATTATGTCTAATAAGATCTTTGTTATTTGAAGTAAAGAAAGTGTTCGGCAATAACCTTATACATAACCTTTTGCAAAATTAAAAACCTTGATCAGTTACCCCGCTATCTGCGCGTTTTTAAAGATGGTAAACAGAAGTCTTCTAATCTATTTGGCTATAAAATGTCTGAGTTTCAGCGATAGGCCCCACTATCCATTCCTATGGATGAAAATAAGGAATAAAATAAAAGATTTTCACTTAAAAATAAACTCATTTCGAATGTTGTAGGTAGTTAGAGACATTGGTCCCTTGCATCGCGGACGAGGGTGCCTGGCGGGATAATTAAATGCAGAGAAAGCTCAGAATGCCAATCACTGGTGATCACTAGGACACTAAGGTCGGTGCTCGGGGGTACCGACGTGTACTGGTTCTATTGTGCGCTTTTACACTAACTACCGAAAGTGGAACCATTTGTGTCGCCATGAAGTAGCACCTGTAACGCAACAGGGATATGATTCCCTTTATATAAGCCACAGTACTTCATCGGTAGGCCTCCCTAAAATAAGGAATCCGGTGTTATGATTCGCTATGTGAATGAGGATGTTTATGGAATTACTTTTAATTGCCTGAAGATGAGTGGGGCAAATAGACGTCAGAAATCCAACGCGGTAACCACTAGTCTATTGACAAAACCACTTTGAATTCTCTAAACCGAAAGAGCCCTGAGAGATTCTTCTCACCTTAACATCACACCACAATGGACGTCGCAAGTGAGTTATGCAAGCTTTCAAATACTTAAGGTGTGGGGACCCTTAATGCATGCAATGTGTATGTTCATATATTTGGTCGTGGCAGATGAATTTTAGTTAACATTTTAGAATAAAAAAATATAGATATATATATATATATATATATATATATATATATATATATATATATATATATATATATACATATACATATACATATATATATATATATATATATATATATATATATATATATATATATATATATATATATATATATATATATATATATATATATATATATATATATATATATATATATATATATATGCTCATTAACACATAAGAGATAGGGAAAAATGATAAATAAGTGATTTCGTTTTCTTCTAATACCAAATAAGGCTCATTGCTATATTAAGAAATAAAGGGGATAAAAATAGAAATAAAACAGATTAAAATAGATGAAATAAATGAAGTGGAATAATATGTGGCGTTCGAACCTATGCAGTCGAGGGCTCCTCGCTTTTCCGGCCACCTCGCTGACTACTCCAACTAGTGTATCATCTTTCCTTATTTCCTGGAGTTAAGAGATAATGAGCACTTACTGTGTCACGTGATATTTTAATTTCTCTTATACATATATATATATATATATATATATATATATATATATATATTATTCTAAATATATATTAGTTGCGGAAAGGGTCATTTTATATGATTCACTAATCTCTATTCCCTTATAATTTATAATAACGTTTAACTTTCTCACTTAACATATTTTTTCCCTCTCATGATTTATTAACTATTTTCCTAATTATTTATTTAGAAGTTGATAAAAAATAGGAATAATTTTCACTAAATTTTTCATTTGTATTCCAAAGATTTATGGTAAAATGTTAGTTTAGAATAATTTAAATCTATTAAAACTAATTCGAAAAGATTTCTAGTTAGTTTCGATTACCTTTTAACACTTTTCATAATTGCATGCGTTGTTTCTCCCTTCAATACATACCAAGATTGTGATGTGATCTAGTTTGTTTACTGTTTGAATAATTTTCATCTCTATTAATTTAAAACAGTTTTATAAAAATAATTTCTCTCTCCATTCACTTTGAAAGCAAGTGATTTGAAAGATTTAGGTTAAAATAATTTTTAATCAACTTTGTTCGTCTATAAATCTTGAATAGAAGATTAAAAGTGCTAATTAACCTACCAGAATTTTTCCCAAAGTTTCTTTAAATCTCTCAAGGAAACCTGAGACGGCCTACTTCACCTCGCGCAGGGAGAAAGCAAATGAATCAAAGGAAATAGCAAAGAACGTTCTTATGGAATGTAGCCAATTTATTTCGTTGGTAATCGCTTGTTTTACTTTATCTTGTCGGACAGTAGAAAAATCATTGATTGATCCCAAATATCTATAGATGTATGAAATTTGGGTTGGTTTCCTCAAAATGCGTGGGAACTGAATGAATTGAGAATATGATTATTAATAATATGAGAAAATAATTAAATATATAAACATAAGTGAGATCCTATATCGGAATTAGAACTCAATAATTGGATGATCACGGCTTACTCTATGAAAATCACTACATTTTGTGCTGGAAAACAACATTTTGTTCTTTTTTGTAATGAACACATATCTTGCTATCAGCCTCTCTTTCTAATTCAACATAATGAGGATCAAATCAAACACATTAGAGAAAAATCATGGAGTACCCTAAGGAAAGTCCCGTCAAATAATAAATGAATTTAACGCAAGGAATGAGTTAAGCGACAAATTACCAACCACAACCTGTATTTGTTTTGAATATTGATCAGGATACTCTTTAAGAAATTAGCACAAATTTATTTATTTCTCTTCTCGTAAAGCTTTCATAATATACTCATCGCTTTCCTTCAAAACCATCTTTAAAAATCGAAAAAAGCAAAATAAAATAGTCTAATGTAAAATGCCTAAATAAACTCCATATTTCAAATAATTATAGATATTTTAGGGTTAATTAATCACACCATGGCTCAACTAGGTAAAGATTCGTTTTAACACTTTTACGATTTTATACTTTTCAAAGACAAACGTATTTAATTTTTCAAATGATGCTCACAGATGCCATTCTTAACTTCTCTAACTTTGAAGCCTCTTCAACTTTTGCCTCGATTCAATCACCTAGACGTGGGGTTTTGAGATCTAAAGGCGATTTGCGCATACGTCTTTTGGCGTAAATCAAACAAATACCATGTCTTTTTTTGATCTTCAGACAGGCGCTTTGCACATGCGTCCTTTGCCAATGAACTATTGGCATTTCTTGTTACATTACCGTGTAGTTCGAACGATTTACGGCTGTATTTTGTTCTTAGTTTATATGGTATTATGGTATGCAGCAAATCTGGTAGGTCGGGATTATAGGATTCGTTAGTGCGTTTAAGGGAACGTGGCTTTCTAATGCCCGCATTCTGCGCAAAGCTTTTATTTAAACTAGAGGCCTAACAGCAGTTAGCAATCGCCTTTTTACATTTAATCTGATGCTAGGCTTTCGAATTAGGAATATTACGAGTTTTTTTTAAAGTTGCGGGGGTTGTGGGTGGTGCAACCCCCCCCAATTAATTTTTAGTGCTATCGTCTTAAATTACCGGCTTAGCTCCACTCTGGTTCTAGGTCTTTTAAATCATTTTGCTTATGTGTTTTTCTTATGCAGTTTTATGTATAATTTTTAGATCTGAAACTCGTTTTCGGTAGAAATGGACACCTACTCAAGTATGAATTTAGGTAGATTATGGGGAAAATATGCATTTACGGAAAAAAACGAATGACAGATCTGAAAAGTACACACAAAAATACATTAGAAAAAGACATTATTAAATTCATTGGCGAGAATGTGCTAAAACGAATCTTTACCCTCAATTAAGTTAAATTATATTTTATTTTATATTAATTTCGTTTCAAGGTTTTATGACTAACTGTTATTAAAATATTTTATTAAAAATTGTTTTTATCGTTCTCTTTAGGACTACATTATATTTCAGTTTCATAGGGATTGAGCCGAATATTATGGATAATTAAGTCTACCTGGAAGATATATGATTAATTAAATACGAATAAATAGAGTTTAAAAATTAAAAAAAGAACAATATCCCAATTTACCTAAGGACAACTAATATTTGCCAACTTATTTTTAAGAAAGTTTGCCTTTAAATTTAATTCAAGTCAGGTTAATATAAATGAAAAAATGAGCAAGTCACTTTCCATGTTTTCTGCTGGAAAATTCGTGCTTAATATACATTCATTTATTTTTTATCAAGTTATTTATTGGTTAATAGTATTATCTTATGTTTATATTTTGCTGTTCTCCTAAATATATGCCATATAAAATATTTCGGTTTTCTTTACCTGCTACAAATTAGCCTCTCTCGGAGTAGGTCATCTTGACAGCTCCTCTTGGAGTTTGCTGATCGTTATATGCCTAACACAGGGCCGTTGATATTTAAAAAGTAAAAAGAAGTTTAACACATTGAGTGAGATAGATCCAAAATATGTGAAAATAAATCATATGTGTACCAATTGCTGCAAACTTCACCTTTATTATTTTATACTTTAGGTAAAATATATCACTACAAAATAAATGAATATTATTTAAAGCTATCGGTTTAATATTATTGCCTATTTTATAGTCAAAGTTTGAAAAGTATAAATCTGCAAGATTTTAAACATACTCATTTGCTAAAAGAAGAAAAAGCGATGTTTCTTCGTCTTGTATATGTTTTATATGTAGCATTTGTAGACTATCTACCTTAAAGCAGTAAACAACCATCATAAAGAGAGGATAGATCATTTAATAAAACTCTGCTCCATCATCGTTTATCATCATTGTTAAATAAATGCTTGATTTCAATTAAATCTTTCGCTAAAATAAATCATGTCCCAGTCTTTAAAAGAATTCTGACAAAATTAAGTGAATTACGACATAATTATTTATATATGTGCTAGAAGCCCTTGCTTATGCGTTGAATGGTGCCGATAAACTTCGCGGTGCTGTTTCCAAGTAATAATATTTTTCCTCACACGTATGATTATAAAATTAATTATAACGCTAACAATTTTTAAAATAACCAATTGTTAAAGCGAATATTTTTGTGATATCCATCATTTATCTTTAACAATAAAGTAATTGGGGGAAATTTGTCACCCTTGTTTTGAAACAAATCCATGTCAAAATGTTGCGAGAGTAATGCTTAGGAAATACAGCATTAACGTTAAAAATATCCCTCAATTTATTTTATTTCCCTGGCATATATTCTATCTCCTATATTTATAACTAAATATACCCAAAATACTATAACACATTCTAAATAATGATATATTCATTTGTTATTCTATGAGCATGCAAAATAATTAATCCTGTAGAGTATTAAAAAACTAAACATTTTGAAGGAAGGAGTAGGAGAAGTTTTTAAAAAGGTGGGTTAATATTGAAGGCAAAAGAAGATATATCTTTGTAAAGAAATAATACTTGGCAATTATTAACTTATAAAGTAATAAATTCTTGCATCCACTTTAACGTTACTCTCGCTCAATACCATTAGGAATTTTCTGTTTTTATAAGCCAGGTGGCATTTTGTCAGAGCAAGAGTTCAATCGATGTTCAATGTTTATTACATCTCAAACATTGAATAATACTTATAATAAACAAAGAAACTATATTCTCTCTAGGAGGGCGCCAACAAGAAGTTCTAGGAGTTCTAGTGATTGTCAGAGGTCCAAAACATAGCATCCTACTCAAAAATATTTCCTTAGAATCACCGGAATAAATCATGTTTTTACCATATTATTTAAAAGCATTTAAACATTATTGAAATTAACATACAATGCTATATAACATGCTAGAGTGTAAAATTCAAAATCGCTACTTTCTTTTGCCATTCGGTCGGGTTACTTTTCACATTGTTTTTATTCTCTAACTTGAGTTCTTTCTTGTGGAATCTCCTTAAAACGCCAGAGCAGAGATGTCCTCTTAGCATTCTTATTGCGGTTTAACAGATACAATGGTCTTCTACAAAACTTAACTGTATTAATTAGCCAAATAATATACTCAACCCATGCAACACAGGCATGATGGGGTATGTTTAAAATTGCAAAGCCAATTCGGCCTTATTTGATCATTCTTTATATGATTAAATAGGCCTCAAATGACACATTTGCCCTGTAAGGAGATGGCTTTTGTTGTGGCTAAAAAAGATAAAAATATCACCTCAAATGTGGTGGATGCAACATGGCTGAAAACTGGGATTGAAAATATTAGGACATCCGGAAAGTTTGCGCCATTATGGTTGTCACTTTTATGTTTCTCTCAGCACAGAGACCATGCAAAAACTCTAGTAATTCTATCTCTCATTTTGCTATTCAGGCGTACATTCATATCTCCTCAACCTCCAATACATACTCATTCCCAATTCATTCCAACATACTTCCTATTCAACTCAGAAACTCTCTTAATCTCAAATTTATCAGACTCTGGTCTCTAAGCTAAGCCATGTATCGTTTCAGCTTTGTAAGTCTCAAAATAACACACATATTCACACCCAACCATTGCAGTATGTGAATGCCCTCACAAAAGTATAGCCACACCCTCTTTACATCCACTACGGTGATTCAATGATGATTGCATTCCATTACACTGCCATTCTATACAAAGGCCCCACTCACTTTTATGGTCCCATCACATAGTTTTACTACTTCTCTTCTTGATCCATTAACAGATAAAATTTGCGCATTCTACACACAACTCGATTTTCACTCACGCAGATGAAATAAGCTGAGTGTACGAAGCCTGGACTGCCACTAACCTCTCTTTAATGCCATTCTACTCATGCGGTTTATACCTGGCCTTAGTCGCTTTGTGACTGGAAATGGTATAATATTTTACCTGTTCCATTAATTATACAAGGTGTGCAGAATATATACATATGTAATATTAAAAGATCCAAATTGATATTTAACTAGCACGTGAGGTTAGCATTGAAAAGGAAAAGCTGTTTTTGAGTAGTTTTGAACTTTATTAAGTCCCTTATCAAGGATAATTATAAGAAAAATTAAAATAACAAGGTTATATATAAGAAATAAAAAAGTCAAGCACCAATGAAGAAATAAGAGAATGAGGGGAAAATCACATAAATAATTTATCAGGTGCAGGTAGCAGTGAGATAGCAAGGTCAAACGAAGTGGCAACAAAGGTAAAGAACAAATCCTTAAGGCAATAAAAAGAGTAAGGAAAAAAGAAATAGCCTAAAGAGGAAGATTAGGGATAAAAAGAGAAGCAGCAAAACGAAGGGGCAAGGAGAAAGAGAGAGAGAGAGAGAAATTTATGAATACAAATACAATGGAATAATTAAAATAACCACCTGAATACTAAACTGTGTACTAATTAAATGGTCATTCTCTGACATATGAACAAATAACGCATTATTATTTTCATCTATCTCTACATTATAATTATGTTTATTGATATGTACAGACAGTTGCCCCCCTGTTTGTTCAAAATAATTAATACGACAGCCAGTACATTTGACCGAGTAACACACTTGCATTTCACATGTATTTTGAATAAGTATATTAGTGATAGTCGACTCCTGCTTGAAAGCACAATAAATGTTTTGTTTTTTTTAATAGAAGGAGAAAGTCAGTAAAGCAATCCAAAAAGGGCCAAACGAGAACGATTTTAACATTAAAGAGGATATTAGCATAAGTGAGCGATATCGCGATAACGATATCGGGTTATCCGATATTTTCTTCCGCGTTATCGATTAATCGGTATCGCCGATACTTTTGGCTCCAAACTAGCGATAATCGATAATTTTAGTTCAGTTTTTGGTTCCAGTTTAGCACAGGGGCGAGCCGCGCGTGACTAGTAGGCAGAAATATGTAGGTCCGAGCTGTGAGGAATATCCTCAAAACCTATGAGGAGATGAAGGAGAGCCTCATCAGGTAAGAAATAAGAAACAGTATTCAAATATTTTTACTATTGTATTATAAAATAACGCTATATATAATCAATGATGAATATTGTATTATAATTTGGACTTATCGCTTATCGCGCCCGCCTATGGATATTAGAGTACATAGTATAGAACTTTTGTAGCAGAATAAAGAAAATGTAAAAGAAAAAAGCATAAGGGTTACACAAATTGTGGCCGATATTAAAGATATTAGAGAATTATATCGCCATATATTCTTTTATTGTTTAAAACGTTAAAAATGAAAATTACCTACTTTTATTTAATCATGGTTTATAGGATTTACAACTCTCGTGTAACCTTTTGTAATGAATACAATGTAACGTTGAGAGAAGAAAATGGATGGGCATAGAAAATAATATTAGGAAAATTAGAAACTTTAACAAGGCAAAAGTTTACAACACATTCCTATAAATACACATAAATAGGTTACATCCGTAAATTGTCTGATTAACAACTAAACCTCATTTGTTTCCGAATATCTAGAATATTCTAAACTAAATGCGAGGTTTCTTTCGTTATCATGTAAGGCTAGTGCGTCATTCATTACAAGATAGTCGTAACATCAACATTTTCATCGTAGGGAAAACAAACAAATCAGCCATGATCATCGCGAATGCATTGCAACACTTCATAAGAGTTGCCTCGATACAGAGATCTCTCTACAGCTTCATTTACCTTTTATTTAGGTGGTACCATAAAATGCTACTGGAAGTCTTGTAATTCAATTCGTCCCTGTGTATCGTTCAGTTCGCCGTCGGATGTTAGCGGAACGTGCAGCTCAAAAGTTTGCTAAAACACTACTCTTACGGAGATGTAGGGAGATCTGAAAATTAATGGGGTTGAAGTTAGCAAGGATAAAATAGGTAGAACTTTGCGTCGTTAGTGTTAATATCACCAGGGTTGTAAGAATGGAAGTACTCAAAGGAAAAATGAACGACGGCGAAATGTATAGAAAATTTTAAAAGAAATTTGTTATCTAGCGTTGTCTCTTTGAACTTGGACCAAGGAAATGTACTTCAACAAGACAATGATCCCAAGAATACAGCAAAAAACCTAAGAATTGGCTGAATAGAGAAAGAATTAATGTTAAGATTGGCCAATTCAATCTCTTGACCTAAATCCTATTTAAAATTTGGGGAGGGAATTGAAACTCATGGTTGAGAAACGACATCCGCGTAGCTTAAATGGGACAAAATTAACCCAATCACCTCTAGCCTATTAAGCGCCCCTGTCCTCATTTGCCATCACTGACGTTTATCTATGAAACACTTCTCATAGCATATGCCACTTTTCTAATTTCAGGATACATTATATTTGATATTGATGGCTTATGCATTCCATTTGCGTGATTTGGGAAATTGTGACGGTTGGCAACTCTCTGGGTATGAATAAGCGAGTCTGTGTGGATTCTATTAGTCTCTGAGCAACATTTGTCTCAGGTGGGGCGCATCTATATATTTTTTGTTCCATTCAAAATTAATCCTTCAAAAAGATTGCGAAGAGATATTAATATTAGTGAATTTATCGATTCAGATGAAGCTGAGTACAGTGAAATAACTAGTGACAGTGATTCAATATCTGATTCATCAGATAATATTCAAGATAGTGATGATCTTCTTGCTGTCCCATCAGACTGGTCGAGCACAGGGCGTGTAAGACAGCCATTTTCTTTTTGTCCCCTGGATGGAGTGCAATTTACCGTTGCAGATAAAGATAATCTATTGAATTTCTTTGAAAAGTATTTTGATGAAAGTGTTTTTTAATATATTGTCACGGAAACAAACCGCTTTGCAAAACGATATTTTGATGAAGAAATTTACAATTTATCTAAACATTCTCATGCACATAAATGGT
Organism: Ceratothoa steindachneri; assembly: GCA_963969495.1. NCBI lineage: Eukaryota > Metazoa > Arthropoda > Malacostraca > Isopoda > Cymothoidae > Ceratothoa > Ceratothoa steindachneri. Next base: position 171,365,849 of record OZ018326.1, read on the forward strand.
TTGACACTAGTGTAACTGAAATGAAAACATTTGTAGGTCTACTCATTTTAAAAGGAATTGACTCAAAATCGATGAATTCAATGTATTTTTCTAAAAGAGAAAGTATCTGTACTCCCTTTTTTTCAAAAGTTATGAGTGGAAGGAGATTTGACTTGCTACAAAAATTCATGCACTTTGCGGATAACAGTTGCATTGATGCTAGAACACCACATAGAAAATTAGCCCAAATAAAACCATTTATTGATATAGTTGTAGCTACTTTAATGAACAATTCAATCCCAGACCAAACATATAAGCATCGACGAATCACTGTTGGGGTGGAAAGGAAAACTGAGTTGGATTCAATACATTACTACCAACGTTTCAGTATGAAGTTTTATGTACTCAGTGAAAGTTCTACAGGTTATATATGGAACTTTTTTATTTATACAGGTGGTGGTACAGCTTACAATCCCCTTTATGCTCATCTTTCAGTGACATCTAGAATTGTGTTCACACTAATGCTTCCTCTGTTAGGTAAAGGCTATTTATTGTCTTTATACAGATAATTTTTATACTAGTCCAACTTTAGCAGATGCTTTGAATCAAAATGAGACCGATCTTGTTGGCACAGTGAGATTAAATCGTAAAGATATGCCAAAATCAGTGAAAGAAGCAAAACTAAAAAAGGGTGAAACAGTGGCGGCCTATCGTAACAAATTGGTCGTCTTTAAATGTAAAGACATGAAGGATGTGACTGTTTTGAGCAGTATCCACGATCACTCAGGGGAAAATACTATTTCTAGACGTGGAAAAGAGCAAACAAAACCAAAGGTTGTTTTAACTTATAACGCCCATATCGGAGGTGTGGACCTATCAGACAATCTACTTTGCCATTTTACTACAGCTCTTAATAGAATGAAGAAATTCTATAGAAAGATTTTCAGACACCTTCTAGACATGGCAGTGCTAAACTATTTTACTGCTTATAACAAACTTGGCGGAAAAGAAAAAAGGATCAAGTACATTGTTACACTCAGCGAAAACTTGATAGGCAAATATGCAACTGATGTACCAGTGCCTAGCACATCTGGATGTAGGCCTGTATGCCTTACTGCACATCTTTCAAGATTCATCGGACGCCATTTACCTGCTTTCTGACCACCACAAGCAGGTAGACAAAATGGTCTAAAAAGATGTGCACAGTGCAGTGAAGAAAAACCAAACAAACAAACGTCCTATTTGTGCGAAAAACGTGGAGTGGCACTATGTGTAGTGCAATGTTTTCGGGATTCGCACTCAAATAAAAAGGCAAGCAATAATATTTTTGTCTTTTTAAAGTTATTAATGCATATTTTACCATTAGTACACTAAAGGAACACCAAAATGAATAAGTCTAAGAAAAATAACAATAAAATCATAAGGTAAAGAAATTGGTAAATATTGTCCCAAAATTGACGTTTTGAGGTTGTCATGGCAAACAAAACTGACGCTTAACAGGCTAGAAATATCATAAGATGCTAATCAAAGCGCTTTCAAACTGTAATTGACAACAATGGTTATACATCCAATTACTAAACCATATTTATTTGTACGAATGAGTTGTAAACTTTCTGGTTGCCAACTTTACTAATGTTTTAATAAAGTTTTCCCTGTTTATCATTTTGTTTTTCTGATCATTAGATTATATTGATTACATAAAGTTTCACTTAGGTGGTAAATTTCATTAATCGCTTAAAACATACGATGGGCGGTCAATAGGTTTTGCGAATCGGTAGGGCAAAACATAAAGAAGGGAGATGGCTGTTTGTGGGGGTGTTAGGACAAGTTAAGACACGTTAGGACCTGCAGCCGTACGCTCCTGCCTCGTCTATTCAAGAAGCAGTAGCCGGTCGCAGATAGTCAGTCACAAATTTTTCAACAATGGAGAAGGTTGAGCACCGCGCAGTGATCAAATCTTTTACCAAGGAAGGCAAGAATGCAAATGAGATCCATGAACGCATGGTTGCAGTGTACACCGACACTGCCCCTTCCTATGCAACCATTGCCTGCTGGAATAGGGAGTTACGCCATGGTTGTGAGTCCCTTAAAGTTGATCCCCGTCCAGGACGCCCATCAAATGTGACCAACGAGGACAATGTGGCCCGTGTGGAGAGGATGATCCTCGAAAATCGATGGGAAAAGGTCGAAGAAATCGAGCAAAAACTTGGAATATCACATGGAAGAGTTATCAACATCATCCACGACAATTTGGCCATGACGAAGGTCTCTGCCCGTTGGCTCCCATGATCGACTTCAACGTCGTCAAAGTCCTCAAGGCCAGAGTTGCACAAGCTGCCCTGCGCGAGTGCGGATTTGAGGAGCTCAACCATCCCATCTACAGTCCAGATCTGGCCCCCAGCGACTACTTTTTATTCCGCCAGCTCAAAGCTGCACTGCGTGGACGCCGGTTTTTGGAAGATGTCCAGGAGTGGAGTGAACAGCTGTCGGGAGATTTCGGGTTTTCGGGAATTCGAAGCCTCAGGGACAAGTGGCGCAAGTGTATTGAAGTCGAGGGTAGTTATATTTAAAAATAATTAAACACTTTTCCTCATATCTCGTTTCCTTATATCCGAATTGAAAAACTTATTGATCGCCCCTCGTAATATGGTACTTTGTATTCCTAACAGTCTTTTGTAAACTTTAGCGGCCGACTGTATATTTATATAGTTTAAAGAGAAAGGTGAGGATAAGAAAGATCCGGTTTATTTTATTTTATTTTACAATGTCTGAAGCTCCTTCGCTATTTTTCATGTAGTTAAATATATAGATTAAAAGTGATTAAAATTACTTAAATCCAAACCTAAACAATTACTTTTCCTCAGTTAAACTATTCACAAATAACTAACCAACAGTTCAATAGATTAACTTGCAACCGACCAACCGAACAAATTTCGTCAGTAGTTTTATATGTTTAGTTAGTTGATTTCTCAACTCCCACGATAAGGTTCGTCACTTTGTTGATTCTGATTTTTTTTTCTTTTTTTTTTTTTTTTACAATTTAATATAATAGGTTATTTGTTGTTTACTTCCGTTATTTTTAACATGTGATAATCAAGTCAGTTTATGTCATAATTTCACTTTCTATTATTTATTTTTTTTTAAATCACACTGTGTATTATTATTTAATTCTATATATTGTTATTAGTATTTTTACTTTAACTTTAATAATTGTCAATTTTATTATTTTAACTTGCCTTCTTCAGTTTTTTTAATGCATTCTTTTAACTGTTATGAATTAATTTTCCCTTCTCTTCTCATTAGTCGACATAGTCGCAGAAGATGCTCCTAGTAAAGGTCCGAAACGTCCGGCCAATAAATGATTAGTGTGATCACCTGGTTCTTCATATTCGTTCTACATACCAGATTCCCAAGGAAAATATCAATTACCAGTATATATATATATATATATATATATATATATATGCAGTTAAGAAGACAATTTGATGGTTAACTAGCTCTTCATCGAAACCGTTGGAAGCAGCTCTTCTCACATATACGAGAAGATAACGCATAGTCAAGCTTTTCTATAACAGCATTTAGCGCTATTACAAATAATTATCGATATATATGTATATGCTTATGTATATATATATATATATATATATATATATATATATATATAAATATATATATTTATATATATATATATATATATATATATATATATATATATATATATATATATATATATATATTTATATACGAGTATATAAAATACCTGAGTAAAGCCTTAGGTAGTATAATCTGCACTAATAGATGCTCTCCCGAACTGTTATCTTTCGAAAGGAAAATTCAAATTTAGTCCCGTGGTTAGGTCACTAATCGCTTCCTAAAAAGATATTGCCTGCAGCCTAAGAGTAGTCAGCCGATCCTTTTTGCATATCGATTTCTTCCATTTTTTTAATTATTTTCTCCTTCTGTTCTCATTTTAAATTAAAGCAATATGTTAAGGTAATTGTTTTTCAGTCTTTGTACAGTTGAAGGATCAAGTGTGATGCTCCAAAAATAGTCCTCTACTTATGAACTAATAAAGTTGTTCTCTGTTAAAGCTCTTGTTTTTCATTGATATTTATGAGCGAATGTACTTACTACTATCCTAGGAGTTTATCATATAAACTTCAGTCATAAATTGAAAAAACTCAGAAATTTTTTCAAGTTGATATTATAAAAAACATGATAAGTAATCACTTCTTAATAAACTTTATACTCTAATACAGTGGTTTACTTTCTACATAAATTTATCCGTTTTTCAGTATAGTGTTTTTATAATTTTACCATAAAGACAAAAATAATTTGTCATTTTACTCCTTACAAGAATGTTTATGTGAAACGTGATCAGTGCACATAAATCTAAACTAAATGTTAGATTAGTACGAGACTGTGTAGCGAGAAAGTTATAGCCAATCTTTTTGTTTACACAGAAGATTAGGTCTCAGGAAACTCTGCTTACAAAGATAAATGAACTGACACTGCTTAAGAATATTGAATAAAAAATCCGACATGAAGCAACCAAATTTCCCCGATACCTAAATAATGTCAACAAACTTCTATTAACTCTTTTTAAAGTCTCAACGGCTAATGGAGAATAAATTAGAATGGTTATTTCAAAATAGCTTTTGGCAGACATCCTCCAATTCAAATATGGATAATTTTAATCTTTTATAAATTAATCTCGCTTCTGATCAAGAAAACGTTCTTGCTTATGTTTTTTCCATTGCGTTTAAACACTGACTCGTTTTCCGTTGCTCATTTAATGTCTAATAATAAGTTTTATGAGAACAATAATTCTGACACTTCGTCCGTAAACGGTTTTGGTGCTGAAATCCTATCTCATTGTGAATCTATAAAATATTTAGAAACCTCTAAACGCCTATGAGTTGCCCTTAAATTACTTATATCTAACAAAATTATTGTAATTACAAAATTAGATTAAAATATGGTTGTTTTTTTTTCAACAAAATTTCCTATTCGTAAATGTTAACCGATATATTTAGTGACCCAAACACATATAAGAAGTTGCATTCAAATCCATTAAGTGATAAGCCAAATTATTTAAAAAAAAATTTAACACAAATCTTAAAAACAACCCCTCGACTTCCAACTACTCAATCTCTTCCTCCTATATATTATATTTCTTTTGGGAAGGGGAGAATAGTAGGAGAAAAAGATTCATCGCTGGCCAGGCACCTCTCTTAATCCTTCTCCCGAGTGGGAGATGAGGGTGGAGAGTGAGCCCGGTCGACCCTGAAACAACTCCCTATCTCCTCGCAAAGAGTCCACGTAGACTCAGATGAGGGAGGGTTGGTGGAAGCCATTGAAGGTAGAGAGGAGTTAAAAAAAAATAAATTAAGAAAGGGAGTTAGAGAGTGAGGATTGATCTTTTTAGACCTTCTTATAGCGGAAAGTTTTGATAGAATGGAACTCCATTGTGTGGACCTACTGATTTCATCGTGGATTCTGAACCACGCATCTTTCCAGTGCTTGATTCCTTCCATCTCTTTTAGTTCTTTTGTTTCACTTTCGCCACTTACATAGTAGAGGTTGCAGCTGAACCTCCTAATCCTAAGCAACAATCACAACAGCAGTATGAATGGCGTTATGGGATTTTAGGCTCTGCGCAACGAGCATGCTTGGGGTTTATAAAGTATTTCTCTCTGTATGTTTTATTTGTTCGTTATTCTTTGTTTTCTTTTCCTCTGTATGGTTGTTTCGTTTTGATGTTTGTTTTCGTTTGGTATTTACTTCACTTGGAGTATTTCATTTATTTTGTTTATTAATTTTCACTACATTATTATTTTAGTATTGCCCTTACACTTTGGTTCACTTGTTACATTTTAATTCACTTTGGATTGTTGGATTTTTCTTTGTACCGTTGGTCGTTTGGTAATTGTTTCCCTAATCGGTTGTTCATTTTTAGGTAACTCTTAAAAGTTACTATGTCGGTCTCTCTGTCTGTCGGGCGGATGGTAACCATTCTACTTCTCAATATGTTTTCGCACATTAACACCAAACTATTCCGCCGACTCTAACGAAATTTAAATCTTCTCATGCTGTTTTACATTTTCTTTCAATGATATAATTGCCGAGGTCTTCCCAAGTTTAGTCCAGGAATAATTAAGAGAAAAGTAACTTTGGTTCGAAGTGGCCCACTTGTTGAAAGTTTAGAAAGTCGTAAGGTCATAAGTTAGAATAATTGGGAGCGCGCCACTTAAGTGTTTTAAACCTGTTTGGTACTTATGGTAGTTATATTCAATTTGCTGCAGTCTCAAAGAGGTCCTTCATAGAGAAGTGTCTAATCGCTCTGTCTTCTTGGACGATGGTGGTTATGCGGGGCTGAGCGACATTTGTAGGAGATTTACATTTAACATTTGTTTTCGCTGTAAAACTTCAGGAAGCGCAAAAGGACACTCTCGCACCTTCCTTGCTCTCTTCAGTCTTATACATAGTCGTCCTCGAAGTCTTCAAGCGAACAAATCTCTTACAGTGTTCAGGAGTCACTTTCACGTGTGGTTACAACTCTGTAGAATGAGTACGACAACAATGGTAGTTTTGTATTTCTCTTCTGCTGAGCAAAATGTCGCTAGATGATTTAAAGAAAGTTTGTGGTTTATTCGGTCTAACGACCTTACACTTCTTTTTCAGAGCTCTTTTCAGCATCTTTCGGACCGTGATTAATTCTTGGAAATTCCTAATGTTTTTCAATTAATGCAATTCACTTATGTTCACAACATTTATGATTTCCTAAAGATAATTAGAGGTGGTGATAATATTATTAAAATCAAAAAGTCACACTCGCACTAAAGTCTTATTCCCACTCGAAGGATCCTTAGCATCTTACTTCCTAAGTCCAGAGGGAGGCAATATGACGAACTGATTTCAGATAGTAAGAAATATGTTAAAACCTATGTTTAGGGCGCATCTACAAACGACATATACTGTTATGAGAGGCAAAATAAACACCTTAACCGAGGTTATGTTAGCTGCAATGTTAAAGGTAAAATTTAGGTCAAATAAAGTTTCAATCGGCCTCTATGTCTTCTATATATATATATATATATATATATATATATATATATATATATATATATAAGTATAAGGATCTTGGTAATGCATATAAAAAAGTAATTTAAGACGACGATAGCGCCGCTTACTTTAGGCTATTTGCGCCAAAAATTACCATTTTTTAGGTATTTCGAGATTGAAGGCTTCGCCCCCTATACACCACAGACACTGCAATCTAAAAAAGTAACTAGGTAATGTTCTTAATGTGAAAGCCTACCGCAGATTCGAATGCATAAAGCTATTGCTAAACAAGAGAGTTTCCTTTCCTTACCTTATAATGTTTCTGCCGGCGGATACAACATGCTAACCGCCTTCCAAAAATGATGAAATCGATCCTTTAGTCGAGGAAACTTTCAGCAAAAGAAATGAAGCACAATCATCAAGTTTGAACTCAACACTGTGTAAAATCCTTGCCACAATAAACGCGTTTGTCGCACTAAAATTTACTTAAATTATTGAATTCCATAATAGCGTTACAATTCGGACAGTTATATTTGTCTTTAAGAACACCGTGATCAACTAAAAATGTAACAGTAGACTTGCGACTTCACAGAACTTTAGTAAATGAACGCTCGAAATCATAGGTGGGCGTTATCGCGATAACGACATCGGGTTATCGGTTATCCGATATTTTTTCCGCGTTATCGATTCAGCGGTTTTGGCGATACTTTTGGTTCCAAACTAGCGATAATCGATAATTTCAGTTTTTGGTTCCAGTTTAGCACAGGGGCGAGGCGCGCGTGCCTTGCAGGCAGAAATAGGTAAAGATAAAGATAAAATAAAGATTTAGATTTATCGATTTTTTAATTTTAAATATCAATATCGTTATCGCTAGTATCGGAATTTTTGATTTATCGATTTATCAGTTATCATCTTATCGGGCGACAAATTTATCGCCAGTTATCGATTATCGTTTATCTCCGATAAGGTTATCGTTATCGATTTATCGGTTATCGTGATACATTTTTTCGTTATCACGCCCACCACTGCTCGAAATTAAGGTCACACGCTCCTTCACAAGTTATTTTAAATAAATGTGCTCGAGCAAAAGCATATTGCGTCTAAAAATTTTTGACTTATGATTGGTCAAAAAATTATTTCATGACAGGTCACGCATGCGTAGTTGTGTTGCTGCCAGACCACGCATGCGTCGGTGGTTCTTTTCCATATTGCGCATGCGTCGGCGGCACGCTGCTGGTCGTAAGAGGAAGGGAGACCTATTGAAAAGACAAGGGAAAGATCTCTCCGGAATTGAAAAAAACTAAATGAACTTAGAAAAATAAATTACTTCAGAATTTCATAAATAAATAGGTATTCCTGTAATTCGATGAGCTGACTAACATTGCTACTATACGATATTGGATTAGAAGGCTCTAAAACCTTGAAAATGACAGTGCTATCTTCATCTTAAATTACCTATACAAAATTATTTGATATTTAAAAACATTAAGCATGATTTTTAATTATGAGACCAAAATGTCCCAGTAGTATTTCGCCATGCCTAAGTTCCGGGATAAAAGTATCCCAATAGTATTTCACACCGAATGAAATTTTATAAGTGGAATAAGAAAAACACTGTATCAACTTAATTTATTGGGATTCACAGGAGTATTTTGTATGGTATGGAGTAAAGCATTCCATGAATATGCGCAGATTACATTTTATACACATTCATTTTCTATTTTTCATATTGGCACATCGACTCCTCCTCTTTTCTTTTACAGACAAGGGATCCCCAACAAAATCTAACTTGTTCGAAAAGTTTGAACGCCTTCCAGCGGACTGGGTTCTTTTTTGTTGGAGTGTAAATCTTCCAAGATCAATCATTCCTTCAGTAAGATTTACCAAAAACTCAGTGAAGGAAATTTTATAGTGATTTGATTCGCAGCCAATGTTATACGAATTTAAAGCTGCAGTCATCAACAGTTTTACAAAAGAAATTCGCCTCCATTTGCTGCTCTTCTTATCTGGCTCATACAAACTAATCATCTGATCAGAATTGGTCACACCACTCACGTATTGATTATAAAATGCACTTGCCTCACAAAATTAATTGCTTTTTTAGGCCCATCTTTCATAGTTCGGTAAATGCTTTCTTCGTGTGGACCATGGCCGTTAATCAGTAAAGTTACATCGTTAATGTCCCTCAAGTGGCAAGCAATAATTTTCCTCTTTCTAGATCAGTTAGGCTTTCAAATTATGAAAAAGGGCGTTTGTAATTAGTACAAGCAGATTATCATACTAAAAACTTACGCCTGGCAGTGTCTGTTTGTCAAATACTGAGTCATCCCATGTCACAGCTTTTTCAAGGATTAAAATTACACTTTAGTTAATTTTACTGGGACATTTATATCCAAACAAGATCGAAAGGGTCACCTACATTTTAGTATTTACTTTGTTTGTAGGTCATCTCAGGTGTGTCACGCTTCAGATTCCAGTAGAAGTAAGCCAGCATAGCATGGTTACATTTTCCCTATACCTGTTTTCCATTGATGCTATATTTTGATGAAACCTCTCTTCATTTTCATTACACACATCTCCTGCTTCCTCTGAGAAAAATGACAGATGAGAATGAAGAAAGTGTATCTTCGGAGACATATTGCATACGAGATCTTGGCAGCACTTGATTAGGATCTCGCTAGGCCCCTTAGAGCTTTCCCAGAAGTCCTTTGCATACATTTTTGAATGCATGCCAGGCAGCAAGCTCAGTTTAATCCATTGTCGCCTCGATGTCATCATCAGATAATAGTTGACGGATTTGAGCACCAAAGAATATGTATTCTTTAATCTTGGCATCACTTATTTTAGGGAAGATCGCTTTGAGGTCCTTAAAATATCGGCTTGTTATGTTGCAGTGATTTGGTAAATTGCCTTATTAGTCCTAGTTAGATATCGAGTGGTGGCAAAATGATTTTGTCCTTCTTAATTGGTCACTAATGAATTACATTATTGCATCCAGGCGTCATAGTTTCTCAAAGTGACCATTCTGAGTATACGTGATGTTCTGATCTTGCCCTACTGTCTTACTTGCAAAGGAAGCACATAAACTTGCTGTATCCAGGTTTTTGCACATTAATTAGAGCTACCTTAAAGTCTGCACAAATTAGCCACTCATGATCCATCTAACTTTTGCGTTCTAGAATGAAAGCAAAGTTCTCATATGTGTCTCCCAAGACAGAAGCTGTCTTGGGAATTTTTTCATTCTCTAGGTAATTTAGCTGTCGCCTGTAAAGAAAAACACTGTAGTAGGTGAAAAATAAATTAAATGGTAACAGCAAAATATAATTAATAAAAGAGTAAAAATAGGGAGCATTTATAGTAAGTTACAAAATTCTCATGGGTTGCGTAAATGTTACCCTGGGTTTGGACCCATATAATTACAAGAATATTGAGTATACCTTCATAAATTTAATAGGTCAGATTAAAAGATACCTTAGGAACATCTCATTCAAATATTATCAAAATCCGTTTAAAACCTTGAAAATCTTTAGTTTCGGGCCAATCTCTACTGAACCTTAAGTGTATTTACCGTAAGATGGTAATTTACGAGATATATTCAAAAAATACCCCAGAAAAAGGTTATTCTCATTTTTGGCCATTGCTGTACATTGTAATCATCGTGACTTTAAAACAAGTTGAAGTCGGTTAAATCAACAAAAAAAATTAATACATTTTAGAAAAAAAGTTGGACCGAATTAACTAATAATAAAAGAGATGATATATACTTAGTAATACCAAGGTGAGCGAGGTACTATGCATTATATTAAATTACTCGTATAGGGCAAAGAAGATTTAAACCTCTGACTCCTTTCAGGAAAATGAAATTCCGATAATTTGCGACCTAACATGAGTATTATTGCTCGTTAAGTATTATTGCTATCCTTAATGCAGGCATTACAGATATAACTACTTGAAATCCAATTTTCTTTTACATCTCCTATCACGTTCTTTATTAGCAGAAAACTAATAAACTCAATTTCAAGGAGAGATCAAAAGAAAAGACGAATAAATCACTGGATGGAAAGCATACAACCATAACTTTTCGCAATGATATAGACAAAATTAGTTACTCTCAAACTTGGGTAGAACTGAGGTCAAATGACTATACACGAGATATTATAGAATGTTCCCCATCAATCGAGGAGCGATGGCAGATCCTGTAATTAATAAAAGAAGCAAGAATGGCCATCAAGAGGTCAGTTGGCTTAGGAAGAACTAGCTAATACAGCTTTGTAATGGTTTTCGAATTTAACTATCGTTTTGCGGATAACTCAATAGAGGATTATCTAATGGTTGCTGAAGTAGGTGATTGAGGTCAGGAATATAGCTTTTCAATTTAATTTTTAAGAAATAGCGTGATTTATGGGCAATTTTCCAAAGGGAAAGTTGGTTCATAAAATCAGAATCACGTTAAAGGATGTACTCTCTGTGCCTTAAGTAATCAGAGTAGTTTAATATGGTTATATACATTTTAATTTCCTCATTTTAGCAGCTTTTATTATCAATTTTAAAAGTCTGGTTGAGATGTTGTGTATTTTTAAGGATGGGCTCAAAATGAATACTTCTATTTCATCTCACAATTGCGAATAATAGCCTGCCGCTACTGGATACCGAGTGTAGGAATAGGAATGCTTTTTTTTGCGATTGAAGTATTAATTTTTTGCGCGCTTAATATTGATATAAGAAACCAATCTTCATCTCATGGTAACACCTCTGTCCATAAATGGCTAACGTGCATTTCAAGCTAATATAGAGGAAACATTATTTACAAGTTTACACTTTGTCGCTCAGACACTTTATGTGAGATTCAATTAAAGTCTTAGGATTAACTTACCTTCTAAATGTTTAGACATTACTACATCTTAAAATGGCATAAGCATATTACTAAATTTACCAATCAACAGCTTGCAGCCAATTTGTAGCAATTTAAACACCTCCGAAACGTATTCTTTATTTTTCCTTAAAACGAAATTAATTCTTGAAAACCTAAAGCAAGGCTTTCATAAAGTCCCGGAACACTAATGAGTGTTTGTTATATGTTAGCACAGGTATATATAAATGTATAATTCCCAAAGACTTGGTGAGCACCTTGTAAAAACATGACACTAAAAGCTAAATCTTCTTGGTTCGAGGCGTTACCACTTAAATAGAGGAAGATTTTCGCTAAAGATTTTTTTTGAGCGATTAAAAATTCGAAACGTAAACACATTCCTTTTGTTCCATTATCCTCTCATCTGCCATCTAGAATTAGTTATAACTTAAAATTAAAAGGCTCAAACCAACGGAGCATTTTTAGGGAAAGTATAAAATTATGTAAATAAAGTTGTTTCAATGAAGGATGTGAATAGGTGTAGCAGATATACATTTAAATAACCTCTTTGGACGTTGAGATCAGAAGGGCACGCAAATCTGTCATCAACTTGTCTGTTTGTGCTCTTTCTCTGTTTGCCTCGCATTTTGGATAAAGTTCCAAGGAATTAAAACTTAACAAGTCTTTCGAAATTTTCAATTACCTGAATGAATAGGAATATATCTCCTTTGTGGAAATCACAAAAAGGGATCAATAGAATTGTTAAAATATACGTTTCACCACTATATCGATAAAGTATCTCACATACTCTCAAAAATCAGCATGTAAAAGATTCAGGTGTTTGTATTCTTTGAGTTGATTCGAGGGTACTCTGGAGCTATTGATGTCTTAATTCCTACAAATTTGCTACCTATTAATTACATATTAACAGAGTTAAAAGGGTGAATTTGTTTTGCCGGGCCTAATATATTTAAAAGTCTACGGTAACAAGGCGAAATGTGTGTTAAATAGGTTTCCTCTGGTTTAAAGTGAATGCATAATTCCTGAGTATGAAATTATTTGTCTGTCTCGTTTCGATATCTAAGCCACAAAGTTAAAAGCCAAAAGATCTACCATATAAAATTCAATAATGGAAAATGTAAACTATGTGGTAAAACATAAGTGTTTGTCACCTGATTCACTCTTAACTTTGAGGAAAAAATATCAAACAGAAAGGATAATGCAGGTCTGGCTGCGTTGGTAATAAATCCCTTTATCTACATTTTAGGATACCCTAAACTATCTCTGTCAGAATATGTGACTCTACAGGAGGCCGAAACACTACATATATTGAGTTCTTACATTTTTTGACATAGATTTCGAATAAATCAATATCGTTTTATTACGCTTTTATTTCTCCCAAATTGTTATCACGTGAGGCATTTAATTCTCGACCAAAGAATGTTCGATACATTTTTATGAAGTTACTTAGAGAAAATACCTGAACTTGGCTATATGAAAGTAGGAAGATGCACTTTAAACTGTAATTAAATGAAAAATACGTGAAGAAAGAGTATTTTTAAGTCCAGCAAACCCTGAAGTAAATAACGGTACTAGCATGCATAAATTGAGTAGAAAGTTCTCATTAAGTACCGTGAAGATAAATATTAAAAACTTAAAACTTTTTATTGAAGAAGAATAACACAATTTATATCTACAAGCTCATGTATAAATATGCTAGTTAGTATCCTTTTCGAGCAACAGATATTATATACACACAATTATAGTTAAGTAATAGAAAAAATAATAGTAGAAGTCACAAATATAACCTAAATTTCCAAGAATAAAGATGGAATCGACATAATATTTTTATAAAGAGTGAGAAAATGGACATAATATTCAAAGTATGGTGAAACCGTAATTGCAAAGATTCAGTGCCAAATCATAAATTGCCCCAATTAAGTACTGGGAAAATATAATAAAGCGGGTTATAGATGAGCCAATTAATAAACGTGCACAATTTTTGTTGCAAGAACATGTATATATTTGCATTTGTTATAAAAAATGAAAAAGCAGATATAATTACATCATTATAGCTCTAGAGCAAGAATGTCTTTGACGGACAGTTGATATACGAGAGCTAAAGATAACCCATAGGCATTGGGGGACAGATTAATACGAGTGTCATACATTCATTGCAACAATTACGAGAACGTAGATGGACGGAAAACCGGACATCAAGATTAATGCAACTTGGGCCATTTGCCCAAAGGACAATATGAAAATATACATAAAGTATAAGAAGTGTCACTAAGCCTGATTACAGTCTATGATTGTATTTTTAACATTCTTTTGAATAAACTCAAGGCTCTCTGGTCCCTTTAGGCCAGGGGCATCGAGTTCAATACAGTAGGGGAGCATAGCCCAGCGATCGCTGTGTCAACGACAATAAAATAACGTGTTGTACGTATCATACAATAAATATAACTGTATCATCAGCAAAAAGTCTAGTGGATAATTTTGAATAATTTGTAAGATCATTTATGTAAACCAAAAATACCAAAGGGCCAAGAATTTAACCCTGTGACACGCATATATATATATATATATATATATATATATATAAAATGGTCTGTGAAGTATCTTTATCATTAATTTGTTCCCTCGAACTCAGTTGGACATATATGATTCGAGCCATGTAAATGATATATCCCTGAACCAAAAATGTAATTTAGCCTAGAAAATTATGTGGTTTACATTTTCAAAAGTTTTTTATTAATCGGGGATGGGCAAAGTGCTAGAAAGTAAGCTAAGCTGTAGAAAAGTTGTTTCTATTCATTATTATGAGCTTGTCAGTGGAAAGGAATGCACAGGAACGAGCAATTAATGTCTGATTGTCTGTCACAAAAAGTAAGCCGAAGAAGTGCAATAAGACGAGGGAGTGAATGGAGATATGAGAATTGGATTTACTCTGAAATTGCTCTATCCAAGCTTTGTGGTGTGATGATCAAAGAGGAAAAGTAGGAAGGAAAAGTGACCTGTTCCAAAAAGAAAAAAAAACATTTACATGGTTAGCAGATCCATGTAAATGTTGGGTTCGTTCCCAAACTTACCATGGTGAAGAAATTGAAGTTAGTTATTTTAAGACTGCTGTAGTGATACGTTGGTTGAAGTATCACACCAAATGGTTTCGGCGGAAGCCTTTTTGAAGGTGTAGTGGGAGTGTGGGTACCTTTCGTTCGCCCCGTAGAAAGTTTGAAAATCAATCAAATAATTTGTATTCGAATAGATCTTCCTGTTTATATAATGAATAAACTAAAGCAGTTAATCCTATTTGCAAAAAGTGGAATTGGTGCCTGCGCATTTAGAGCTAAGGAAGCTTTGTAAACGCGATCAAATACAATGTTTATGCTTCCTAGCCATGAGAAGCAGAACTAAAAGGAAGAGTTTGATTTGTCATGATAAGCCGATGATAGGAGGAGCTTCGATTTATCATAATAACCAAGAGCTGGAAGGAGAACTCGATTTGTAAAGATAAGCAAATTAAAATCGAGCACTCGATTTATCATGATAAGCAGGATTTAAACTAAACCCTCGATTTGTCATGATAAGCATGACCTAGTGGAAGCCTGCTATTTATCATGATAAGCATGAGTTTGAAAGACCTTAGATTTGTCATGATAAGCAGGGAAAAGATGGAGCCCTCGATTTGTCATGGTAACAGGTGTTAGAAGGAGGCTTCAAATTGTCATGATAATCGAAAGCTCGAAGGAGCCTTCAATTTGTCATGTTCAGCAGGAGAATGAATTAACCCTCGGTTTGTCATGATAAACAGGAGTTTAACTGATCATTCTATTTTCATGATAAAAAAGAGTTAAAAGCATCTTTCAATTTTTTATGATATGAGGGAAGTAGAAGTACCCTTGATTTTAAATGTCCAAAATATTTCGAAATGATATGAGTGGTTGGAAAAGGCCATTGAAATTATGTGTCAGTTATTCGCAATGTTAATCAATACCTATTATATATTTTGAATTGATATTATCGATGGCTGACACGGATAGAAGACAGATAGATGAATCGAAGACAGCTGTTCTCTTAGGATTTGGGGCTCAATCACAACTCTTAACATAGTAGTTCATTTCTCTTAGTATGAAACTCTATTTACGATATATTTTGTGTCTAACCGTTTTGAAAAGTCAGGTGAAAGCCTCTAGGCTGCCCTGCGATTGATGACGCATTTTATTGAGAATAGACAAAGAAACAAGCATATACAGTATAAAAGCCCATTGTCCTTTGATTTAAAACTTGTTTCTTTTGAAATACTTCCATTCAAATCAAGGAAAGGCTCAATTCAACACCCTCTATTTTTACAACTTTAAATCTTTCGGTTATGTTAGGAACTGTTTAATTTATATCGACATTACTGCTATTTCTCCTAACATAATTCAACCGAATTATGTGTTTTTTCTCTCGAAGGAATTTACTCCGCCACCAAAACCAATCTCAGTGCCCATTTGTTGGCTGTTCCATTGGTCCCAGCATCAATAATTAGACCCACCGGTGTAGGGTTTACGCACGATCGACCTAAAGGAAGCAGCCTCTAACCTCATCTAGAATAGTGATTTACCTCTTTTTTTTCACCTTAATTTAGGTCATTCTTGAGATTTCATCTGCATCGATGTTATTGTGCCACACGCGATTATTATCCCCCATATAATTATAGCTTTGTGCTACCTCTATTAGTACCATTAATACTCTTTTGCTGACCAATCGCTTAGTTGCCTCCATTGACGTTTCATTTACAAACTACTTTGCCAGCTTGCTGCTGAGGCAAATTCTGATCACCTGCATTTGAATATCATTGCATATATATATATATATATATATATATATATATATATATATATATATATATATATATATATATATATATATATATATATATATATATATATATATATATATATATATATATATATATATATATATATATATATATATATATATATATATATACAAATATATATATATATATATATATATATATATATATATATATATATATATATATATATATATATATATATATCTGTTTGTTCATCTCAACCAAACTGATTTTCTTCATGCACATATTAACTCTTTATTTAATAATTAATCATTGTTAATTAACATAGTTTATTTATTCATTATTTAATTTTTCCTTATCTGGTCGTTGGTTCAAAGTTAATCTTTAAGTCCTCAAGGGAATGCAAAATTGAGATTCCGAGGTTTAACTTTCTTAATTAAATTCACACTCAAATAATTATCGTTAGAAAAGATTAAAAGTTGGGGAAAATGTAAGGGTAAGGATTTTAGGGTGATATAATATTAATACCTTTTAAGTTATTTGTTCTTACATTTGAAATTCCTCCGTTCTTCTCGTTTTAAATTTCATTCTCTCATTATTTCTCTCTTTAAAATACTTTCATTCTTTGTTAAAATTTCTTTCTTTCTTTATATCTCTCTTTAAATCTCCCTCCTTCCATTCATTTATTTCTTTCTTTGTGATAAATAGGCTTCTTTAAATTATCTCCCTTATATATTTCTGACATTATTTCAATGTTATAATTTATTTCCTTTATTCTTCAATTTTACTTATTTCTTTATTCATTGTAATCTATTTATTCTTAGTTTTATTCTCTTTCCTTCTTACTCAGTTCCGTCATCCATTCATTCTTTCTTTCTTTCTTTCTTCCTTCTCACTTTTTTATTTTCCTTTTTGTTGTATTTTTTTCGCTTTTCTTGTTTGTTTTCTTGTTATTTTTTTTACTTTCTATTCTTTATATTCCTTCATTTCGCATTTGTTATTAAATTTCAGTTTCTTTTCTTTTATTTTAATTTCTTTCCATTTTATTCTTTTCGTTTGTTTTACCTCTCTTTCCTTGCACTTCATTACTTTTCTTTTGTTACTTTCATTTACTTTGGTTTGCGTGATTAAATACTGAAATGTTTTTCCGTATCTCTTTTTCATTAATCCCCATTTCTCTTTCAGAATGTCTTCATATATCATTTTAGTATTCCCTCGCTTGGTCTCCATTGAAAATTCTCCTTTTGCTGATGAGAAACCATTCAATTTTGCCATCAGGATCTGTTAAACTCGGTGAGAGCTATTAAACTTTAATTAGTAATCCTTTATTTTTGTCGTATCAGATCCTATTTGAACCTTCTTAGTTGGACTTATAACAGAAGAAACACCCTTCCTTGCAAAAATATATACAAAATATATTTTGAAACCCATCGTTCGTCAAAATATGGTTTATTTATGAAAAAAATATTTTTATTATTAAGGTTTAAAAATCGTGATTCGTAGAGAGTTTTAACTTGCCTTTGATCAAAAGGATTTAGGGATTTACTCAAAATATAAGTAGGGATTCACGCGCAGCCGTTCGTAACTTGAGCATATACATTCATGTATGGAGCAAACGCAAATAAGGAATTAATATTTTATTCCTTATTTAGGAACAAGCAGCCTATTGATGAGTTTCTCATCAAGCTGTCTGAAATATAGACTAAAATAATATCTCCATCACCGAAGATGAAAAGAATATAGGTCATAACCAATTCACACAACAAAACACAACTCTTTTGCCACTTCCAATTACCCAATCAACTTCCATCGAATTCCGAGGCCTAAAAAATAATTATCTAACGAATCCAACGTTGGATCGGATAAATAGAGATAAATAGTTAGCAAAATGGGCGTAGGAGGAGACAAACGGTGGCGTAAATTAGAATATGAGCCTCTTAGGAAAATCAGCATCCAAAGCAAATATGTACAATCCTATGACGCATAAGATTGCTTACAAACGAGTATACTACCAGTTTATGGGCCTACAGCCCAATACGACAACTCAGTAATAAAGGTTCTTCTTCCCTATAAACTCACTCAATAATAAGTGGCATTCACTCCAACACGGCCACTTAGTAATAAAGAATTCCATCCCAACACGCCCACTCAATTAAAATATACCTTCACCCTAACACACCCACTCATTAATAATGTGCTATCATATCAACACGCCTACCCATTGAGTAAACATAGGCCTTCATCCCAACAATCCCGTTAGTTATAATGGGCCATGCAGATGTGGTTCAACATCCACCATGAAAATACGGAATTAAATAAAATCGTAAATTTTCACGAGATTGGAATAACGGAACGAAATGATCACATTCATAACAACTTCAAGTTTGGCAAATGAATTGGACGTCCATCATTCATAATCATCTAGTAAGGGAAATACTGAATCAGAGAAGTGAGTTTTAATAAAGCGAGAGTTTCCATTAACACCATCTTTATTCTTTATATTAAACGTGTATTAGTGCAGTAAATGAACTCGAGGTTGCCTTCTCGAAAGATAATCTCAAATGAATTCTTGGGAGTAAACATTAAAATATTTATATCTCGAAACTTTAAATTCGAAGTTAGAGATTTGTTTATTGTAGTAACTTCATTTTGGGAGTTTAGAGGACATTTAGTTATGCCAAATAACATCACCTACATGAATTAAAATCACTAAATTTTCTTAAATCTGTATTCTTATGGGTGAAAAAAGAACTTTCTGCAAAGATACACCTGTTGTTATATAACTCACCGTAAATGGTTCGTTTAAAATTTCCTTAAGATATCCAACACTTGTATATAATTTTTCACACAGTTTTGATAGCAATATTTGATGAAGTTTATGGGCTACCAAATGTAGGGAACCAAACTCTTTATAGCATCGTCAAAATTCTAAATAAAGAATAAAACTTACTAAGTATTAAAATGGAACTTTAAATAAGAAGCAAAAGCATAGACCTACTCATATTTATATGAATATTTATTATTAATCTTTAGCAATGGTTTTCATATATTATAGGATGTAAATTTGATCAGAATTTACAACAGAAAAAATAATGAAGAAACTCTAGCGTACTTTGCTATAAGTTGGGAACGGAAATTTTACAAATTAAGATTTCACCTAAAATATACTGTAGTTGCCAAAATGACAAGTTCCTGCTGCCTTAAGTTAACCCTTGATAATTTTAACTGTAAGAAGGATGAATTTAAGGCCATGCGACAGTTCCTTTAAAATAAAATAAGAGTTTGTATATTTAGATTTAAGGCGTGTTCTTTTATTTTAGATGGTGTTTAGTATTGCAAGAGAAAATGTATTCAAACTAAGAAAAATTTATAATTATTAATAGAAGTTTTGGATAGGTGAATATTTGTTAACTTGGTATATTTTTACTCTATTCCCTACTTTTAAAAACTGCCCAGGATTAATTAATTAAGTTTGAATAAATACCATTGTGAGAGAATATACAAAAATATTAAAATATTTGTTTCTTATTTAATTCTTTTGGGGGTAAAAATATTTCAAAATATAATTTTTTCTCGGTAGAGGAATATTGGGGGTGATTGACGCGGGTTCATGCGTGTGCCCCTCGGATGGAAAAGAAGGGTGAGGTACAGGAAGTAAGAATTTATATTTGAGATGTTCAAAAGATTATAGAAAACCTTCATGGGCCAACGCCGGGTATTTCTTTAAGTATTATACATGGCTGCCTTCTGGTCAACCATAATAACGCCTCATTTAGTTAAAGGTAGGTCATAATTTCCGATTTATTCACATCACCTAAATTTGGGTAATTTCTTTTTATTATTATACATGCTGCCTGCAAGAACAAGATTTTCGTTCTTAATCTACAGAATGTATGAAATCAGTGTCTTTTTGTCTGTGAAACCAAACTACTGTCCTAATGACATCTTCTCTTTCTGTTACCTAATTCCTTTGGAATTTCACGCCTTTTTTTCAAAGTGTGCCTCCGCACTCCAATTATGGGCATTAAGCAGTAGTTAGAATAGCGGGAAAGAAGTATACCAGTTGTCCAACGTAACATTTCTACCTTATCCTGAGATCTTTTAATGATGTGGCCGAATTTTCTACGTTAAAAGGGCCATCAGGCTTTTACGCCAGCACAATTTCATAAGGACTTAATATTTACCCATGGTAAGGAAAAACATCCCAACCACGAAATTTAGAGGCATGAATAATTTCGACACTGCCCTGAGGGTCAATTTGCGTTGAGGTGCGGGGTGGGATGTAGTTTTACAATTTCCCCCTCAAAGGATTTAAGTTCAAGTAATATTTAAGAGAGTTAGAGTCAAGAATCGTAGCAGAAGCGCAGATAGCAGAAGCGCAGATAGCATTCGCGATGCATTGGATCATTTCTTTTACGCGTAAAATGACCAGTTTCTAAGATCAAAATTTAGTCACAAATGAAATTCACTTTGTCGATATTCAGTGAATTTCTACCCTACATTGTTCTAAAACATGCATTTGATTCTAAGACGAACACTGATGTCTTACAATCAACGGTTTCTTTACAGCCATTTGAGTGACCTAGTCTGAATATTGTAGTATTTTTGGCATGACAAAAGTAAGTCTGCGGCTTTAATGTTCTTGGTCAAAGATCAGTTCGCCTATGAAAACAAAAGGTTGGAATTAGTAATTATGAAAATAAGATCAAAATTCAACATTAAATATTAATATTTACTTATACTTTTAAATCCTAATTCTCTTTGATCAAACTCGTCACGGGGATATTTAAACCCTAGCATGGGCCAAATAATTAAGATCAAGGTGTTAGTTCTAATCATATGGATATATGGAACAATTTTATTATGAAAAAATAGCAGATTATTTCCATCTAAATGATTTAAGAACCAGGAATAATCTTTTGAGAATAGGAAAGTTAAAAAATAATTTTTATTGCTCTGAGTAGGCTACTGGAGCTGTTACTCATACAAACACGCTCAAATTTACATTCTTTATTAACTAGATCAGCTTCTTGGAAATTAAGTGAAAGCTGGCAAAGGCCGTGGAGTGAGGGTGGCCTGATACCCATTTATGATTGGCGCTTAGACGCGGCTAAGTTTCAACTTATAATCAAAGTTAGAATATCCTACTCTACACACACACACACACACACACACACACACATATATATATATATATATATATATATATATATATATATATATATATATATATATATATATATATATAAAAGTACAGTAGCGTACATGTAACTATAGGGATAAAACCACAATAATAGGACTAATTTTATATGTGAAACAAGGTTTCGACGGAGACCTCCCTCACTGTCCATCACTCGTGAACAAGTGAGATACAGAAGTTGCTTAACGTACAAACACACAAATCAGTGGCGCTAAGGTGGATTATGCGAGAATGTGTCGGCATTTTTGAGAAACGGAAGTATGAATTTCTTGCTTATTAAGGTATTAGTATTGAATTGGCCGTCGGAAGTATTAAAGTTGGGAATTTCTTTTATAAGTGCCGATTCAATTAAGCTTCGATGTATATACTCGTAATTGTGAGAATTAGAAACTATTTTAGCATTATCAATATCAATTTTATGATTTTCGTTGGACATATGTAGAAATAAACTCGAGGAGAGGGCACCATGTCGCATATCGCATTTATGTTCATTCATTCACTTGGAAAATTTGCTGCTTTCACCGATATATAATTCGTTACATAATTTGCATGGAATAAAATATACGCCCTGTTTTTTATCACTCAATCTATTTTTGGGATAGGCTATTTCTGGTCACATTCTCGTACTGAAAGGCAACCTTGATGTTTTTGGTCCCTGCCAACTTTTTAAAATTGATTTACTGGGGGTTGAGTATAGGAAAGTAAGATAATATTTGCCACATCTGTTTTCCTTATAATTAGCTGGGGAGTAATAGATGGCTCTGGTTTTATATGACACTTTTCTAAGAACCGAAGGGGATATTGCAGTTCAATGAATGTTCGGTAGATTGCATTGATAATGCTAAAATACTTTATAAGGCTCACAATTATATATATCGACGCTTAATTGAATCGGTACTTATTAAAGAAATTTCCAATTTTAATACTTCCGACGGCCAATTGAATACAAATACCTTAATAAGCAAGAAATTCATACTTCCCTTTCTCAAAAATGCCGACACATTCTCGCATAATCCACCTTAGCGCCACTGATTTGATGTTTGTACGTTGAGCAACTTCTGCATTTTACTTGTTCACGAGCGATTGACAATGAAGGAGATCTCCGTCGAATCCCTGTTTCACATATAAAATTAGTCCTATTACTGTTGTTTTATCCATATATATATATATATATATATATATATATATATATATATATATATATATATATATATATATATATTATATATTTATTTTCCTGGACAAGTTTCGAATAGCGAGGGTGATAAACAGCTTCAGTGGCATGTTATCTTTGTCCCAGATGAAAAAGGTGCCAACCATGTCAGGGAAGGAATGTAATTCTGTAAGTGTCACTGATGAATGACATTTAATATAAATCTGAAACATTATCTGATCATATTTGTTAAGTGAAGTTTTTCATTAATGGAGAAGCACGACTCAGAATGGAATTACTCGACTTTTTTGGATTCATGGGAGCCATGGCGTTTACAGATTGAGGACAGCTACTCGTTAGATCGTTTCTACTTGCCATTATCAGAAATGAGTGTCTCCTTTGCACTCTAACTGAAAAATACCATTAAATTTGTGAAAGAATTTAGGCGAATTTTAATGCTCCTAACGAACAAATTCTGCAAGTTTGGAGATTCAGACGACCATGCAGCTTCTGATGGGGAGTGTGTTTGCGAGTTGATACGTGGCACAATTCTCCCATGCGAGGTTTTAGTGCATCTACAAATTCTCGGAGCCGAAGGAAAGCATCTAATCTGCTTAAATTCGCATAGGGAGACCAATAAAGAAAGTGTATTCTAGCTGTACTAATAATGTACCAGATTCCTCTTTAGTTTGAGAGCGATTGGTAAGAAGCAAACATGATAATTTATTGTACCTTTGATCGGATGAGTAAGCAGGGAGCGTTTGAGCGTAGCATGAAACGACTTGACAACATTAACAAACCTCGGATTTCAAGGAGAATTGAAAAATGGTGAATGCCTAAAGTCAGGGTAAAGTCAGAAAATAGTTGAGAACGAAGATTAAATTTATTGTAGGATATAAACGTTTTTGTCACTCCGTACATAGCAACGCAATCTTTGTACATTTGAAACCCCAAAAGTGCTTGGAGATCAGAGAGAGATCATAACATTAATAATAGAGTGGGCAATCAATGAAAGATGTCAAATGTTTGTTGTTAAAATGATTGGGGGAGGACAATCCTGACCCTGTTTAACAAGGAGTCCAGAAGAATTTTGAGGCCGGTATTCGGTAGTCGGAATAATTAGGCATCTGCGTTGGTCAGCGGCTAACAGGGCATTGTCGTCAGTTTGAAATGACATGTGAAAAATTGAGATGGAAGGCAAAAGAAGAGAGTGTATGAGCGGTTTGTGGTCCAGCAGTGCTATATGAGAATCACCATCTTGACCGGGAGAGAGATGTTTGTGGCGGGTGTATTCCTGGAGGAGCGTAAGCAGAGGTGAGATGGTTGGCTTGTGACTACTGGAGGTCGACCACAAATTTAGTAATGAATTTCAAATGTAGAGCTAGCAGAGTAGGTTAAGGTTACTTGAGAGAGAGTAATACCAGGTCGATCGCCTTGTAGTCAACGATAAGGGTAACATTGGACCCTTTTATCCTCGGAAATAATTTTTTTGCTACCGAGAGGACCGCAAAAGCTATCTTTCAAACTAGACCTTTTTGTTTTATGAGCTAGGGAAAACTGCTTGGAAATAATAGTAACTGGGCCGATATTCTCTTTTGATGTTGTTCTAACATATTTTCTATTTTTTCCCACTTATATCACACAATATACGACTTCGGATGTGAAGTAATGAGTGCCTTAATTCGGTAGCTCTTGAGAGGCTACGTAGCACTTTTCAGCCAAAACAATGAGGATTGTTACGTTTGATTCACCCTTCATGAGGTCATTTATCAAAGCTAAAATGTATGCCGAATTTTTTACATAGTTCATGTAAAACATGAATAAACTATGAATTCCATTAGAAATTTATATGTGGTTGGTGCAAAGAAATTGACTTTGGCTGCAAGACTGTCAGGCTTAGTTTATATGTCGGCACTTCTTCTATGATCTCACGCACAACTTCCACTCATTTTCCAAAGCCAAACCCTCGGATACTCTTATCACTTCCCACTCCTTTGCAACCAACTCTTTGTACTCTTCCTTGCAACTCGGTTCCTTCAGCATCTCCATTATTACCACCTCTTTCTTTGGCACGCTCCTTGTTTGCCAACCCATTCACACTTTTCTCTTACTTCTGCTATCGGATAGGTTTCCAACCATCCTCATCTTTACATCTACATCCAAAAATCTTTTAACATTTTCTATTCCTATTAGAACATAGTCTAACATGCTTCTTTGATCCTCACTCACCCTTTCTCCTACCTGCCTACTCAGTCTTTCTCAAGTATACCTCTTTTGATCTTTCGTTTAAACCATGTGTTGTCAACTACCATCTCTCTTTCAACACGCATTTCCACAAGCCTTACACCATTATCATTCACTTCCCAGAATCCGTATCTTCCAAATACCATATTCACTACTCAATCACCTACCTTTGCGTTCAGGTCACACATTACAACTACTTTCTCATTAACATTAAAACCTTACAGACATCCATTCAGCTGTAACCAAAACACTTTTTTGGCACTTTCAGGTTCATCCACATGTGGACCATACACGCTTACTATCAACCATTTTTTGCCGGCTTTTTGCGCAAAAAAGCGAGCGATCAGGTCCTGATACTCCCTAGGCCTGAATATAGCTTATTGCTTCCCCTTACTCAAGATATCAACACAGAAAATTAAATTCTTTTTTCATTGAGAATATAAAGAGTAAGTGAGAATAAATCCTTACATTATTTTCGACTCAGGTTTGGGCGCCTTTCGTTTGGGTAATCATAATGAGATCTTCGCTTTTTTATGTAGTATTTTCTTTAATGCCGCCGGTACCAGCTAGACTCAAAGGCACATTGAACTTTCTTTAACCGTCTATTCCTTGATATAATTAGATATTTTGCTTATATCTTACTTGCTCATTTAGACCCTTATGTTGCGGGTTGAAGTAGGTTTAGAAAAGCTGTATGTTTAACGAGCAATTGAAGTTTGTCGAAGATTGAAAACAAATTTTCTGATGGGTGGTGTAAGAACTGGTGGACACATGTACACGTCTGTTTTAATACCGAATATTAAACAAACAGGTTCATATTATTGGTAAGGGAGGTTGACAATAATTTAATCCATCCCCCAATCCGTGATCAGATGTAGCATGTGAAATCAAACTGCAGTTTTCGTTTTTACGGTTGTGTCACTCCTGGCTATGATGTCGGTAAATAATTGTCTTAAGTTAATGTTCAGGTTTGGCAGGTTAGTTAGTATTGCTTTTTCTCCTAGTTTTGACTCCTTATATATCTTTCACTCTTTTCTCTTTCCTCCTTTTCTTTCTTTAAGAACCCCTGGTAGTAAACGTATGAAGATTCTCTCTTTTGGTTTTTGCGCCATAGATTTTAATATTTTGAAATTAATTAATATAATCACACACACACATCCACATGTCAAGTTTATCTCAGTATGAATCCATGTGTCAAGTTTGCATCAGTAAACGACCACATATGAAGTGTCTTCCAGCACACACTCCCACCTAGAATCATTCTCAGAGCAGAAATCCATATGTTAACTTTCTCTGAAGACACATCCACATATCAAGTCTATATAAGCACAGATATACGTATCACTTTTCTCTCAGCAAACTTTCCCATTTCAAGTTTATTGCAGCACACATTCACCTGGAAAGTTTCTCTCAACAGAGTAAGTCTCTTAAGTCTCTCTCAGCACAGATCTACGTGGCACATTACTCTCAGCAAACTTTCACGTGTCAAGTTTGTCTCATCACATATCCACATGTTATGTGTCTCTCAGCACACATCTACGTGTCTAATTTATCTTAGAACATAACATCCTCTCAAGTTTGTCTAAGGACATATAAACAAGTCAAGTTTCTTTCAGTACACATACTCGTGTCAAGTTTCTTCCAGCTCACATTCACCTGTCAAGTTTCTCTCACCCGAATTCTCATGACAATTTTCTCTCAACAGAAATCCACGTGTTATGTTCCTCTTACAACACAGCCACAGGTCAAGTTTCCCACAACATAAATTTACGTGACAATTTATCTCAGCACACAGCCATATATATCACAAGTTTCTCAGCATATATCAGCATGTTTCTCTCAGCACACATCTACGACGGTTCTAGTTTCCCTCAGCATATATCAGCATGTTATGTTTCTCTCAGCGTGCATCTACAACGGTTCTAGTTTCTTTCAGCACATATCCAAGTATCAGATTTGCTTCAGCACATAAATACTTGTCAAGTTTCTCTCAGCTCCTGTCCTTTTTTCAAGTTTCTTTAAACATAAATTTCAAGTTTCTTTAAACACACATCTACAGGTCAACTTTATTTCAGCATACATCGACATCTCAAATTTTTTTCAATACACATCAGCCTGTCAAGTTTATTTTAGCACACATACATATTTTAAGTGGCAAGTTTCTCTCAGCACAATTCACATATCAAATTCCTATCAGCACATACGTTTCTCTGAGAAAACAACGACATGTCAAGTTTTTACCAGTACACATCCACTTTCCACGTTTCTCTGAGCAAACATTTACCTGTCAAGTTTCTTTGAGGACACATCCACCTGTCAGGTTTCTCTGAGCTCACATTCACGTGTCAACTTTTTCTTAGCTCATGTCCACTTGTGAAGTTTCTTTCAGCACAAATGTACCTGTCAACTTTTTTTCAACACATATCCGCATGTAAATTTTCTATTATTGCACATCCACTTTTTAACTTTCTCTCAGAAAACATCCACATGTAAAGCTTTCCTCAACACACATTCATGTGTCTAGGTTCTCTTACCACATCCTGATGTCTTAATTTCTTTCAACGTAAATCAACATGTCATTTGAGGAGCTGCCGACAAGAGGGGCTAACCCGATTTTTCAAAGAGTTGAGTAAATTGTTGTTAAAGTTAGGGAATAATTGTTACAGGAATTTAAGCGTAAAAATATATCAAATATACTCTTTTAAAGGCAAAGAACAGATAATTTTGGCTTTTTTAATTTTATTAAAATCCATTAATTTTGTCCCTACCCAAATTCCCTTACATTTTACGATTGCACTCATTGATGTTCCTTAATCATTTATCAGGGAGCCGTTGCCATTTGGAGGACATAAAGGGAACTTGTTCTTCATGCTCAGAAGTGCTAGAGTCGTATTCACATGATAAATACATGGTAAAATAGGTAAAATGCACAGAGCATTCGCGAACGTGGTGACACTTTGTAAAAGAGGTGCAGGGGCGTGGCTGAGGCAGAAAGAATGGTTCGGCTTGTAAAAGTGGCTCGTTGATTAGGTGGAGTTTGAAGAGCTGTGAGCTCTTTTTGCGCGCTAGCGGCAAAGCAAACTTCGAGAAGATGAGACGTTACCCCCTGTTGCTTTACCTTATTTTCGCGAGGCTCTAAAGTTCAATATTGCCTGGAGGAAACATGAAGCCAAAGTTTGCTGAAGGAAACTGAAATTGGGGAGATTGTGTGTTGAGCCCCTTTGACGCAGCTCATTATTTCCTCCCAGTACACATCCGCGTGGTAAGATTTTCTCAGCACACATCAACATTTCAAGTTTTCTTCAACACACATTCACGTGCCAAGTTTCCCTGACCAGACTTCCACGTGTCAAATTTCTCTCCGGACAAATCCACGAGTCAAGTTCCTCTCAGTTCACATCCACATGTAAAGTTTCCTCAACACAGTTTGACATGCCCAGTTTCTCTCAGGACACATCCAAAAGTTAATTTCCTCTCACTGCACATGCACGTGTCAAGTTTCTCTCACTACACATACACATGTCAAATTTGTCTCAGCACACATCACATGTTAAATTTCTTTCGCCATGCATTCACGGTTAAAGTTTTTATTAGCCAGCATCCAACTGTCAGGTTCCACTCAGCACCAATCCACGTGTCTCGGTTATCTCATCATAGATGAATGTGTCAGCTTTCTCTAACCACACCTCAACATGTCAAGTTTCTTCAGCACTCATTCACGTGTCAAGTTCTTCTTAGCCCACATCCACCTGTCACTTTTTCTTGGCACACATCCACATCTTAGTTTCTCTCAGCACGCATCTACGTGTCTTTATCATAAGGGTGAATGACTTCTAATGACTACCGCTTCCATTGTATAAATTACAACTCAACAAATTGAATCTTCACTCTAAAACTAACATTAGTAATTGGCGAAATAAAGCTACTCAAATTATAGACAAGGAACAAAGCTCGATTGACCATGGTAGTGTATAACTATTCGAAATGAATCCACCACAAGCTACTGCCCTTTAACCCTCCAAATCAAGCGTATTTGTCAAAACCATAATAGGAAGAGGCAAGGACTTAAAGCAAGGAGCAAAGTATAGCAGCCCGCAATTGAGAGGCATTGAACAGCGAATGGAGCAGTGATATAGATATTATCGGGTATTATTTCTATGGTTTAGAGAAGGAAAGTGAGTGATCATAAAATGGAATAAATGGGGTGCAAATAAACAAAAACTGATGCAGTTTTCCATTCCTAGCCGAGGGCTTGGAAAAGATATTTCAGACTTCGGAGGGGGTTGATGAGAGGCCGGCTAAAGAACTCTCCCCGTTATTCAATTTTTAGTAATTTATTAATATTATTTATCTCGAAAAAAAATATTGCATCTTTGACAGTTTCTTCCCGGCAATTTCTCTGTAATAAGCTAAAAATTATAACATTTCAAATGAGATATCTTTCAGGGACATAAAACCATCCTTCATAGAAAAATAAGTTGAAAAGGATGATACAAATCTTTCACGCTTAAATATTTTGGGCCAGAAGGGTATAAACCAAACCTCCAGGAAGAAGTTTGTACAAATAAAACTGGTACTTAGTAGGATGAACATGAACACTTTCTGGTTCCTTAGCCTCTATAAGTTAAACTTCGTTCGTTCTAAACCTCACTATAAATAAGAGAGTTGCGTGGCCCCATGTCCTCATGCATTGGTCGTCACCCCCTCTTTGGTTACCATTCACATATTCGCAATTCCCAACTTTACCACTTTTTTAATCATCACCTTTTAAGGCTATGCCCTTGATGCTTTGTGTTTTTGGTATAGAGTTTTCAAATCTTCTGATTTCGGGATAGCGCAAAATGAGAGGATTCTATAGCACTCAACCTGCACCAACCAGTGAGGGTACAGATGCCCATCTAGAAACAGAAGGATCTTAAGTATGATCAGGGAATCTTTTGCCTTCTTAGAGTGAATCAAGACTCGTCACACTTTCTTCGAGATTCGAGAGTCATCGAGCCTCTCAGAGGGAATTATGAATGAGTCAGCCAATCATTGAGAATTGGTTCTCTATCACATTCTCATCGAGAAGCCGCAAGCATTCACCATCTAAAAAAGAATTCTGGAGTGGTTTATCCCCTCAGAAGAGAGAGAGAGAGAGAGAATTGTGAGTAATTCACTTTAAGGAGCGAAGTGAGAGTGTATCTCACTATCAGACAGAGCATGGGGACTCATTCCCTAAGTCAGAGAGAATCGGAAGTCATCCATAATTTCACAGAAAGCAGCAGGCGTCGCTCACCCTCTCCTAGAAAATCGGGACTCATTCACCATTTTGTAGGGCATCGGGCGACATTTAACCTCTCAAAGATAAAAAGAGAGTCAATCTCCTTCTATTTAGTCACGTGGACGCGCCTCTATAAGTAATATGTCGGTCCGTAGGCCGGTCGGTTGGATGGTAACAATTTTACTTTTCAATGAGATTTGGGGCAATACCATCGTAACTACTCAGACGATTCTAACAAGATTTTGAATCGCCTAATGTTGTTTTACATTTTCTTTCGAATGCTTTAATTGCCAAGGTCCTCACAAAGTTGGTCGCGGAGTTATTAAAAGAAAACCAACTATGGGTCAGATTGCCCCACTCGTTGAAGTTTTTGAAGGTCATATGGTCATAAAGGCATAAGTCAGAAATCTCAGAGAGAGAGAGAGAGAGCCCGAAGCAAGATACTTGATAGTTTGGAAGAGCCCACTTAAAGGCCCCCATGCCTGAGTAATGTCTGCCGTGGGAAGTTCCGATTAGTGAGTTTATTCCCAATGGACGATTTGTTTGTTCAATTCATTCGGTGCCGATGAAACAAACGCGACAAATCGAAGGAAAAGAAATGGCAAGGAACATCGAAAGAGACGAGACACTGTTCATAATAAACGCATTTTATCTCCTCATTCTTAGTAATAAATAGGAAATTGTTTTGGATGAAGTGAAATCGTGTCACACACATGTACCGATAGCTTTATCGCCGAATAAACAGCAATTATTCTCGAACTTGAAGTATTGCTTAATTTAATTCATTCTGATAATCTGTTCTTTTCCATTACATTTTCTCCCTTTCTATCAAGGATCAAAATTGCATGTAGAACCGAGACTTGATTTGGAAAGTTGTGCGCTATCCTTGTCAATAAGTAATATCTAGGCACAACGGTAATTTGATCTTTTCGCACATTTTCGCTCTCCCTAATTCAAACATTTTCATAGAGAATCGATTGGCAAAATCTGTCTACAGACGTTGCCTCCGTTTATTTTAATATTTATTTTTCTCAATGATTTGGAGAAATAACGGCATTAAATTGAAAAATATTTCCAAACAAATTTAATCAATTGTTGTTTTAAATATTTCTCTAAAAATGGAATTTATTTGCCCCCAAAATATTTCTTTTTGATAAGTAAAAATTGCCTCGATCCAGAAAATTGCTTTTCCTTTCTCAATCGAAATTAAAAAAATTTATTTGAGGCGAAACCTTCCCTTCCAAAAAAGGATTCACTGAAAGTTATGATGACCATTTTGATAGAATGATGATAGGAGTGAATAGGGGGCAAACTATTTTAATTTGATCTTTTGAAGATGATAACGAGAATCTAGGAAAATATGTTACACATTCACTCACATTTTACCCAATCTTGTAACATTTATCCCAATTTTCCATTTTTTAAATCGAAAACGGATATATATACTCGTATATATATAGATTTTTTGCTCTTGAAAATTACCATTCGAACTTTTTATCTTTCGAATCCAATTATCCTGTTCAATATTCTTATTAATTTAGGGAGTCTGAATCACTACTGCATGATGATTGGCGAAGCTCACTGTGAGAAACGGGAATCTTCCTGAGCAAAAATATGGGTAAAATGCTAAGAAAGGCACTGAAAGATTACTGCTTCTTTAAAGCTCAAATCAACCATCGCTCTTTGATGTTTTATATGATATGATAAAAAATAAAAAGTTAAATGGGGTATAAAGGAAAAACAAAAGGAAGATTAATAAAAACGAAATATAACAAAAATAAAGACAGGCTAGGAGAAAATAAAGAGAAATAGAAAAAATAATTAATTTGAGGAAAAGGAAAAGAAATATAGGTAATTAAGGGTTTAATTAAAGGAAGGTGACTTTAACTAAATATCCTAGAGAGAGAATAAGGAAATAAAAATATAACAAAAATAATGAAAAGTAACATTAAAAGAAGATAAATTAAGTGGAAAATTAAGAAAATTAAATGAAAGAAAATAAAGAATAAATTATCATAAGAGTAATTGAGCGAAAGAATATAGGAGCAGATAGCAAAGATAAAAAAAAAAACTAGATAAAAAAAGCTGAATTAGACATAGGAAGTAAATGGAAGAATAAGAGACGTGGAATACAATAGCTTTCAAACCAGGAAAGTAAAGTGCTAAAATCTGATTTTTTTTTTTTTAATTGTTTAATTTCAAAGAAAATGGAAAAGAATATTCTTTGAATACAAAAATTATATGTTAATTAATATGCATTTGAAGAATGAGGTCTTCAAATACTTGACAACGATATGTATAAATGCAACAATAAACAGAAAACAAAAAAGCCCGGAAGTAATAAAAGAGCAGATAATAAACTTGTCATTTGAATTAATGCAGAGATCCCACATTTATCCTTATTGGCGTAAGATGTCAAGTGAAGGAAGAAAAATATTAATAAGAAATGAATGAGATTAATATCAAAGCAGGGACTCATTCGGTT
Source organism: Ceratothoa steindachneri (assembly GCA_963969495.1). Classification (NCBI taxonomy): domain Eukaryota; kingdom Metazoa; phylum Arthropoda; class Malacostraca; order Isopoda; family Cymothoidae; genus Ceratothoa; species Ceratothoa steindachneri. The sequence continues at coordinate 171,398,915 of OZ018326.1, forward strand.
TAATTAGGTTCACATTTCTGGTCTGAGTCCACGCAATGTAAATTATATCTTGTATTTCATCCGTAGCTTCCTAACATAAAATTTATTTTTGTGATTTATTGCATTAAATATATTTATTAATTTAGTCTAGAGAAGCAATTTTAGGCCAGGGCAATTGTGTCCAAAGGATTTTGAGGAGATATGGGGTGCACTAGCGAGGACGTAACAAAAATTGCAAAAATATATCATTTAGGAATCTTCTTAATCGGTCCATAAGAAATCCTTCTTAGTGTACTCTAAATATATAAACATACAGCCATGTGTATAAAACATTTATAATGTGGTTCTGTAATGCTATACACACAGCCATATAGAATTTAGGAAAAAATTTATAGCAAATTTTGTATTTTATCTGGATATATTTCCATAAATTCAGAATTTAGCAAAATCAAACTGGGACATTATTACTGTTTAAAACAAATTTAGAAACGGATAAACTTAATGGAAGTGCCAAGATGTGGGAGTTATGTCGGAAGTGTAGACTATTCGGGATGATGGGTGTTGAGGAATTGTCTCTCCACTTTTGTCGGAGAATTATTCTTCAACTGTTGGCCGTTTAACATTTACTCCGATACAATACCTCTTTGTCAAAGTATTTATTTATTTATTCACTTTTAGCTAGTCAATCTGACACCACTTAGGAAGGAAAAGAATTCCTATATTGGCTGAGTGGACTACAGATTCGTCTAAAGGAGTCTGAATACTGAATTATGAGAGTACCATGAGAGTAACACAGCGTTTAATCAGTTTTAAGGAAAAAGCCGGTTAACACGTTAGCATCCAGTAAAACACAAAATATTAACCAAAAATATATATCTTTTAATTTATCAATTAACTCATATATTTATATTCACACGAAATTCTCTAAGTTTAACATGGGCTTCGATTACACTATTCGAATAGTGGCCTACTCCTGACGAGAGCTATGATCAAAACATAGTAGGTTCCACGTAAACAATCCAATTGCCAGATAGCTAATTTCTGGAGGCCTCTAAGTTACAGAGTTAAACCACCATTGACTCTCCCTAATCTAGCTAAAAATGATAGAAGTCACGAAATACTATTTCTCCCTTAGTTAGCTTGGTACAGTTTTAAAAATCCTAATTAATTTAAACAAATATATATAGTCATTCGGACTTACATGACTTTGTGCAGAACAGAGGTTGACGGATGTCGCAATACTGGGTTTTCAGCGAGTCTGCGGAGACTAAAGACAGACTTCACGACGAAAGAGGAATTTTGGTGTCCCGTTATAAAGATGGAGGGGGTGGGATGAGAGAGTTGTCATGGGACAGTAGAACCCGATGTCGATCTCTTCTTATGATTTTATCGATCCGGTTATAGATCTAAAATATGGAGAGAGGGGTTGTGCTCTCTAGCTCAAGGTGAACTCTTCTTTGTAGCTCTCGATTTCTTTTTGTCCCTTCGTCTACTTTGCAAGGTTACCAAACTGGGTTTGGTATATGGGGTGATCCAGAAAGTAATTAAAGGGAACTTACTAGGGAATCAATTCTTCTTCTTTCAAAATTAATGAGATTTCGACTTGAGAGTCCCTCAAGAGTGAGCCGATGACTTCTTTTATCTTGCTTCCGAAATTCCTGTTTGGCACTTAGGAATTTTGATCCAGCCAGACCTCTTGCTAATTCTACGAGGGATGAATCAGTATGGCAACGATAAGAAAACGAGACGAACTTCTAAATCGTAGAAGTTGAGTGCGGAATTGGGCGATGGACTGATCACAAAAATCTAGTCCTCTATCGTCTCTAACAGAATAATCTCTTTTCTTCCTTACGGGGCTTATTTATAGCCCAAGAACCGCCCCAACTACGGGGGACGGGGTAATGCCACTGAGGGGAGCGCAAGGAGGGAAGGGGGTGACACCGAGTGGCCACGGTCTGCTTCTCAAGGAGAGGCACCGACAACCATCCCACTATTTCTCCTCGGTGGTCTTTTGTTCTTACACCACTCTTTGACGCTCTAAGCGCGGGCCTCCTGACCTCGTAGGTAATCAGATATCTTGAGTTCAGTGATTAACTGGGTGTTTGGCCTAGTGAGTTGGTCAAACCGTCAGTTAGATGGATTTCTTCCTCAATTTCGCTGGAGCCAGTTTCTTATTAGAGCTGCTCAATAGCCTTTGGCGGCTTCCTTGGGACGTGCAGCTCGAGTCGACTACCCACTCGGCGGGGAGATCAGAGCCATTCAGCAGTTTGACTGTTAGTAAAACGCTTAACGTTCTTACGCATCTCAATTGCTTGTTCTTTTCTCTCGCTCTCTCCGAAGAGGGATTTTAATATATATGTCCGCCTGGCCCTATGGGTTTGGGTTACGTTTAATTTCTCTAAACTCGGGAAAGAGGGAGCGCAACTCTCTTTAACCTGATTTCACATCTACGTAAGTATGCCCATCCTCTAGCATAGGACACTTTTCATATCAACAATATGCCTGTCTACAGTAACGTGTATGCTACAGCGGAGATCAACAACAACTCGTGTCACATGCAGTGAAAGTAATTTAACTCCTGACTCCATCCTGCGACTAACCACACTCAACCTTATTTAAACTGCCGTAACCCATCTTAAATATAAGTCCAATAACAGTCGCCCCATCCTTATTTTTGTTTCGATTTATTCAACTTTGATCCTTATCCATTTCCCCATCTGCCATTTTAAAACGAATTCCTCAAAACTGCTTTGAGAGAGTATTCCCTAAACATACTGACTGAGGGAGCAGTTCCTAAACCACCTCTCACTGCACATTGAGAAACAAAACTGTGTTGAATTAAATATTACTTACATTCCTTAGTTAATGGTTCACATTTTTGATGACTTTTCTTCGTAGGTATATAAAAACCTAAATTCATTTTCAGATAACTTAATTTTTTTGTATGATGAGTTCTTCTGGTGATTTGGAACGGTAGGTCGAATAGTGATTAAAGCTTGACAGAATTGGTTCTAATGTTTTAGTTCTGTATCTTTAGCCATCCAAGAGGGCTTATCTCATCTAATATTTTCTTTTTTATAAAGATTTACCTAAATTTGCGGATGCATCATCGCTGAGAGTTGTAGAACTAGGGGAATTGACTATCGTGAAGTTTGTCGTTGATGCTGACCCCGTAAACGTAACCTGTAGGCTACTCTCAATGATGTCTACCACCTTTAAAAGAAGCTGCAACCACTTCCAGTACAAACAAGAATTGAGAGTTCGAATGCTTCGGTTCAGTATCCTGCGTTACCAAGCGGTGCAGGATATGACAGAGGAACGAATCCGTTTAAGATAGAATTTCGCGTTTGAATCAGATCGAGATTACCATCGTCAGGCATCACGCCAATCCGGTCTTTCTTGTGCACCTAGGAACTCTCTACCTAGAGAACCCCCTTATTGTCCAGAAGAGGACAATATCCTTTAGTTCCAAGGTTTGTGCCCATCGAAACGCCAGGTCAACAGGCTCCCCGCTGTTGTTCAGAAAGAAACAACTTTAGAACAGTCATTGATCTTCGAGCCCGTTAGACAGGCAACGGTTCTCGCTCCCCCTGTTGTTCAGGAAGATAACAAATTTAGAATAGTCATTTTTTTTTAGCCCGTTCGACGAAAAACGGTTCTTGTTCCCCTGATATCACTTCAGTGGTAAATTAATTCCCCCCTTTTAACGTTCTTCAAGAGAACGCTTGGTTACACCAAAAACCTTAATTGTTCATCCAGAACATCTCCGGTATCCTGTCTTAAGGACCGCTCGTACTTTCGAGCCCCACTTTTCTCTCACTCCTCAAAGTCAGTCCTCCCCCCCTCGTTAAGGATAACCACCCTAAAAACCCCATCTCCTAGAAAAGAAATCGCAAGTCGGACCGAAGATTCCTACAAATCGCCTTCCTCTGCACGACGACCTTATAAATACGTAAGCTACGCATTGCATTTAACTATTTAACTTTGTGCCAACTCAACTCTTTGCTTTAAACGGGTTTAGCCAACCATTTCCCTTTTTGTTGTTTTGTCATTTTATATCCCTCCAAATCTTAATCTTCCGCTAAGGCAAATATTCCCATGACCTTTTTCGTTTCATGTGTATCTCCTATTTTAATCCCCGGTCATGTAAATTTTTTCCATGTGTTGTTCTGTTAGTTTAATTAATAAAATTCTATTCTATTAATGTTTGCAACATTATTCATCTTTGGGCTCCGTTCCACTTCTTAAGTATATTGAAGGTAAATAAGCCCGCTTCAGGCCAATTTTCTTACGTAGTCATTCTCGGCCATCTGATCAACCCGCACTCCAATATAGAATAATCCCCACAAAGAATAAATATATAGAATATCATCGGGAGCCTATTTTTACGACAGAGTTCGTTCAGGAAAACCCTCATATGCCACCATTCCTCCCGGAGAGGGGAAAATCTACCTATAACCCCGCAAGCAGAGTGCAAACTAAAACACCACCAAAATATACAAACCCACTAACTTTTCAACACAAAAACGAACACTACGTCTCATCGAACGCCAAAATTCAGCTTTTTTCCTTACCCTCTTTACCCTTACTAACACCTCCACACTCCAGTTTAATACAAACCAGAGAGACCAAAGAAAGGTAGAATCTCCAATTCTAAGACCTGACACACAAAATTCCAAAGATCTGCAAGTGACTCGGGCCTCGAAACGGTATCGTTTGAAAAGGTGATGAATCAACATACCAACTTAAAAAAAAGGAGAACAACTAGAAATACTGAAAATCCAAAGAGTCAAACATTCCTGGTAAATTTCTAGGACATTAACTCTAATCACACAAAAGTGGCACCGGAAACATTGCTCCTCCCCCCAAACAAAACAAAATGGAAGAAACTGTCATCTCATCATCTGGTACCTGCCCTAATGACGGGCGACGAGCCACTGTGCTTCTTTTTCTAAACCAACAGAAGGCCTCCTTTCTCCTCACAGATTATAGACTCATTGCCCTCACTTGCTCTCCGTGCAAGATCGTAGAAAATATGGTAAGCGTAAAATTAAAATGTCATTTAATAGACAAAAAACTCATTTCTTCATGTCAATTTGGTTGGAAAAATCACCAATCGCTTCTATATCCGCTGATCCATCTAGAGCACCACATACAAAAACCATTACAACAAGAAAGGGTTTTTTGACTTCACTAAAGCGTATGGCACGGTATAGCGGCGACACATTTGAAAGACAATAAATATCATGGGTTTCAGAGGCTCACTGCAGTTATTCATGTCTAATTTTCTAAAAAAACAGACGATCACTTTGTACTTACGAGATAAACACTAAGCAAAGGATTAACAATAGCACCCGATAAACTATGAGATTAACCTTCAGTAGAAAAAGAAGAAGCCAAATATCAATCTTAAAATAGGGTGAAATGAAATAACTTTGAAAATCCAGGACATGTCAGAATTACCTGGAACGTGAAGGCAAACAAGACCACAACAAAATACACCAAAATAACTTCCATGCCAGTCCAGCAAAAATTTTCTCCTGACTTCATCCAACGCATCCATAAAATTATCCAACTTGACTAGCTGAAGTCAAGGAAAAGAGATGGAAATGCGCATTTCGTAGAAACAGAAGAAAATATGAAAAAGCGGTAGTCTTTAAAAGGAAAATTTGAAAAGAGGAAGTGGTTCTCGGTCCCCTAAATCGGAGAGACGAGATAAATTCAATGCTACAGGTTTTCAAATTCCTTTTCACCCCAAAGCAACCTATGTCGCACATAAATAATAATTAAACACTTTTTACTTAGATGACAAAATTCAACAGAGAAGGAAAAAAATACTTGGGATTAAACTACACACTACGCAAGATCCTTGAAGACAACCCAAACAAACTCGATTCAGTTATAAAATATCTTAAAAAGACGAATCTTTTTTATATTTGATTAACCAGCCCTCATAAACCGAACCAAGGGTGAAAGAGGGTTATAAACTCTATTTCAAAACATTCTTCATTAGCACAGACCAAGAAAAGAAGTTGCGGGAGGTAAGGTGTGGTCAACGAAGAGACAATTGAGTACATACCCTTTCTCATTCGGCATAATCCGGGAAAAGAAGTTAAGGAAAGTCAGGTGTGATAAAAGAGGAGAACTTTGAGTACATTTCCTCGGCTGGCAGAGAGCAGAAAAAGACGTCAATGGAGATAAAGTCTGAGGAACAAGGAATTCATTGTGTTTAGACACTTTCTCCTTTAACATACCCTGGTAAAATAAGTCAACGTAGCTAGGGTCTGGTAAAATAGTAGGCCATTGCGACACTTTATCCTTTAGCACATCTGGAGAAAAGAATTAAAGGGACATAAAGTCTGGTGAACGAGTAGATCATTCATGATTTTGCATATGTGTCTAGATTTAGTGAGACCCTGTAAAAAAGCGAATGAATTTGCGGATTCGTTTTATGTAGATATTAATACTAGTAGCAAATCTTGAACGATGGCCCTCCATTTTTGCCAATAAATTTCCTTCTTATCATAATTTCTGTGGTTGCGCTTCTCAATCCGCACTTTTAAGATTACTCACAGGTTATCAATCTGATTATTATATAGATAATTGCAATGCTATGGACCCGTTCAGACTTTGATCTATACCATGCAGAGGGTACATTTTCGCGCATTCTCTCCTTAATATGGGTGTTCTTGGGAAGAAATATGCAACTGACAAAATCTTTGAGCCTTGATTTTGGATGGAAAAACAAGCAAACCCAAGCTAAAAGTCATTTGAAGTAATAAATATGCTCTTTACACGACCAATGTTAAAAACTTTACTTAAAAATACCCACAAAAACATGGAATAGTTTGCGTTCGGAAGAGTGCAAAGCATTATAGTCTGACTAACATTTTAAAATGTATTAGTTCATTTATGATGATTCACAGAGGGCATTTAAACACGTTGACTAAGTAGTGTTCCACAGACCTAATAGTAAGTTATGCAAGTATTATATGTTATGAATAGCACCCTAGTGTTAATGCTTAAATCATGATATCGCCAGTGTACCTTATATGGACAACTTGTGGGCAACGTGTTAACTTAGTTTTGGATATTGGAACTTCAGTACCTTTTTATCCATCGTATTAACTGTTGTTGATGAATAGATTTTCTTCTAATAAAACCTCTTAAAATAAACGGTGGTAAGAAAGAGGCGGCCCGATGAAGTGCCAAGTATGTCTGTCAATTATAGGCCATCAGGTCGGCGTTTCGCTTTTACTTCACTAAAGATATGACAGAGGTCCGAGTAATCTTTCACGTTGTATTACCGGCAAAGAATATCGGCCTCGCTATTTTCCTGTCTTGGTTAGGCGAAATAGGTCGTGAAGCAAGGAACTATTGGATGTAGCGTATACTTCACGTTAAAGGAAGTAAGGCTTGGTCCCGTAGAATATGTTCAACATTTTTGGTTGAATGTTTCTCGATGTGGAATCTAGTTTCATAAAGAAGTGTGTTAAAGTCCTTAGTGAAGAGGGGAATGCATTTTTAACTGGGAGATTTTGAATTTTCGGCGGTTGACTTAGTTTCCCCTATTGTGTGTATCTACATTTCCTAATCTATAAGTATATACAATGTTTGCTAAAGGAAAATTTTCATTATTAGAAATTAAAAGTTAGCATTTATCTTACGTTGAGATTGTATACTAACAAATAGTCTCATATAGGAGCTAAACCCCACTGTTAACATTTTTGAAACTTCAGAGAAGCATCCTTAAGGTGAATTTTAGGAATAGCATCTTGATCTTCCTCGAATTTCTTTCAATTTTGATTTCACCTATCGAATTTTATTCGTTCTTGGAGAACTCTGACTTTTCACTTGGTTTAAAAATATACATATCTAAAATGTTTGTCAGTATATTACTTTTGCAAAATCCTTTTGGAAAAATAGGAAGGGTTACTAAAATTAAAATTGTAAACAATAAATACATTTGGTTCAATTCGCAAATGCTTCTTAAATAACTTTTTATATCTCTTTTACCTTTGTCTAAATCGAGTTTTAGCTACACAAGCACACCGGATATTTTTTATCAAACTTATTATGCAACCGTATAATAAAAATTGTATTCAGTGGCTGTGATCTCACTGTTTTGCACGATAGTGACGCGTTAAGTTTTTTGTCGTTTGGTTCTTTTGTCTACCTAAAGTATTTGTTAGAAAAAATTCCTCATCTCATAAGTAGTAGAGTATTAACTTTGCGACAATAATAAGGAGAGTTCCTTCTAATTGTAAATAACCAGTTTACCTTGAAATTAAGAATATATATATATATATATATATATATATATATATATATATATATATATATATATATATATATATATATATATATATCGTAATATGACCGGGTGTACGTCGTTATACGCACACTGGCCTACTGGCCGACCGAAATTAAGGCTTCCCTGGAGATGGCTTTAAGAGTGCTTTAAATACACAGTGGCTAGGCCAAGGAATTTTCAAACACAGCTACAAATATATAATTTAATAGGGCTAAAGATTACATATACATATAGGGAAAGGTAATGGGAATGTAATTAAATATTGACGATTCACTGTTAAGATGATTAACACTATCAATTAAGTTTGAACCGAGGGATAATTGATTAAGTAATGATTTTACAATTGTGCAAGTTCTAGAGCAAAGGCGATCGTTGATGTTCAACTAGGTAAAGGTGGGAGGAGCGTGACGAAGCACGAGTTAGATCCCTTTTACTTTGATGTTCAGCGAGTAGGACCAGGTAGGTAATTTCGGCCTTGTACTTGTGGGCGTCTCACGAGACGCTCAGTTCAACTTCGGGAAACTAAAGTTGGGGGGAGGGGGGCTCTTATCCTTAACAGGCAAACGGCGGGTGCTTCAGGGATGGCTTTTCCGATGCTTAACATCCGAAGACGTGGTGAAAAGGATTGAAACGCGCCTAAATATCTTCACGGACAACACTGAGTGACGTCTAGCTCTTCCTTGGCTCTTCACCAATCACTCAATTCTTCTCTGGACGAGAATGTAGTCGATTCCCTCTTGACTAACGAAGACATTACCTCTAACGTACTGGACGGCGGCTTCATACACATTCTGCATGTGAACTTCAACGTCTCGAATATATACTTCGACATTATCTAGACAAGGAGAGATATTCATCGCCATCAGACTTCCTCAATTGCCTTCGTTCACGATAAGGGTTCATAGCGAGAAGTCGCGAAGGCACATTAATGGTCTTTCCCTTTTTATTTATTTCACATTATATATATATATATATATATATATATATATATATATATATATATATATATAAATATATATATATATATATATATATATATATAAATATATATATATATATATATATATATATATATATATATTTATATCTTCTTAATTTAAATTCAAACTGTTATTCACAATTAGAAGGCGTCACGGAAAATGATAGAGACATTTCAATACTCTTTAGAGCAGAGGTTCTCAAACAGTGTACCGCGGCCCCTAGGAGTGTAGCAAGATAAGCAAACGGTGTCGCGAGATTCAGTTAAAAAAATTAATATACACAAAATATTATACTGCTAAATGCGTACGTAAATTATTAGAAATCGAGATTTAGCCATTTGCGCATATTTCGAACACAAATTTCCAAGTGATAAGTGATATGAAAGACATATCACTGTCGCGTGATGGCAGAATACACTAGGAATCCCACACATACACACAGCTTCAGTACGAGGTGCAACCTACTTTTCCCTCAAATACCCGCTCCTACTGCACCCCTTCCTTCCAGCTCTTATAATAATATCATATATTTCCTTTATTAGTACAGAGACGCTCTCTTTCTTCCTCACATCCTGGTTATAACAACCTGGCTGTGTGTCGCCTCTCATGTAGCCCTCACACATATACATACACATGCCACCCTCAGTCTCTCCCCTGAATAATGTATGATCTTATGTGCGTACAAACAATGTTAGTTGAGCCCTGAGTTGAGGAAAGCAGAATAATTGATGGTTTTTTTTTGCTGTTTTCTGTGGTAGAGTAGGGGAGGTTTTATAACTATGGATAAGTTCGTACTGAGAAAAGGAGAACGCATTCAACTGGTCAGTGCTTGTTCTGATTTGACCTCAAATAATGAAAGTGTTCCTCCTCCATTTGAGTCAAAATGTAGTAAGATGAAAGAATCTCTTCTTATAATGAAATGGACATATGATGAGTCCTACTTAGCACATGGTTTTGTATCAACCAATAATGAAGGTACTCCTCACTTTATGTGTGTGGTATATGGAGATACACTCAGGAATGAAGCTATGGTACCTAGCAAGCTGAAGCGGCACCAAACAACTGGTGTGTCACAGAAAGGCGTGCAATATTTTTTTCTTTTGTTAGAAGGGCAGAAAGTGGCATGTATTTAAATGGTAAAATGAGTAACCATAGCTGAGACTACTCTTGAAGCCTCATTTAAAGTATCAGTACTAATAGCAATGAAAATGAAACCTAATACTATTGGTGAAGACATTATTATCCCTGCATGTAACATAATTATTTAAACAATGCTTGGCAAAAAAGCTCAGGTTCAGATTTATAAATTACCTCCTCTCCAATAGCAAAATCACTCGTAGGATATCTGAACTTTTAGCTGATATCGATGAACAAGTTGTAGCGCTGATTGGATCAAATGCAAACTTCCCTTTGTAGGTGGATGAGAGTACAAACATAGCTTTTAAATATCAAATGCTTGGATTTTGCAGATTCATTGATTAAAGAGTTGTAAAGCAGTTTATGTTTCACAAAAACTACAGACAAAATCTTCTGGGGAGGAATTATTTGCAACAGTATCATCGTATCTCAGTGACCATGGTCTTTAATGGAAAGATCGTTGGAGCCTATGTACTCATGGTGTGCCATTGATGAGAGGAAAGTACAAGGGGTTTATTACAATAGCACTGAAAGAAAATACATCTATTATTATAGGCATTGGTTGTAAAAACTTTTAGTGAAAAGCTAAATGAAGTTTTGAACCAGACTGTCAAGATGGTGAATTTCATAAAATCCCGGCCCTTAAAATGCAGAGTATTTGAAGCTATCATTCTTGGCGGATATTTTCACAAGGTTCAATGAATAAAATCTCTCAATGCAGGGGAGACTGAATATAAAAGTTATATCAAGTAATAAAATTGAAGGTTTAAAGAGAAATTCGATGCATGGAAGGCAGCTGTTTAAAAGTATGATGTATCAAACTTTCCTTCTCTTCTTAAGCAAGCAGAAAATAATACTTTTGGACGTTTCAAAGATCTCATTCTACATCACCAATTGCTGCGGCTCAGAGAAGCATTTGATTGTTATTTTCCCTCCCTTCCTACATAAAATCTCTGCTAGATTTTATCACCCTTCGAACTGACTGACAAGGCTGAGGAACTGTACTTTATGGCAATAGAACGTGAGGAATTTATTGATATATTTGCTGAGTTCATCCTAAAGGTCAAATTCGAGAAAAGTGAGGAATCATTCGCTATGTTTTGGCGTGGACTAGTGGAGGAGTATCCGAATTTGGCTTATCATTCTCGACATCGTATTTTCGTGAGCATGCAATGGCAACAATTAAATTTAAATCTAGAAATAAAATTTTATCACTTGAGGACAATATACGAGTAGCATTATCAGCAATTAGACCTAATATTAAATAGTTTGTATTCTAGCAGCTATCTCAGGTTTCCCATTGATAAAGGCATGGCGCATATTGTGGTATATTTTGTTATCTTACTACTGATAATCACATTTTTGTGTGGTATGCTGTTCTTTTTTATTAGAGTATATATGTATGTTTTTTTTTTATATACTTATGGGAGCATTAGAATTGATAAAAATTGACTTCGAAAGGTTGAGAACCGCTGCCATGTGAAGAAGAACACTTTAATGGGCAATGGGGGTTGAAAACAATATAGGCAAACGAGATTTTTTAATACGGGTGCCGGAAATCTCAAAAGCTTGGCAACCTTTGCTTTAGAGTGACAGGCCTGAAATATATATATATTTATATATATATATATATATATATATATATATATATATATTTTTATATATATATATATATATATATATATATATATATATATATATATATATATATCTCATGAGCGCGAGAAAATGATGAAATATATCAAACTTCTCCGTAGGAAAGAGAAAACAAAATAATTTTTCTTCTGAAATAGTTATTTCTTACTTAAAAAAACGAGCTGGGCTGAGATTCGAACCGTGCACATTTTGGTAGCGATCAACTGCTTTGATCTCAATTAAACCGTCCCTTAGACCACTCGGCTACGTGGAAGACAAAAATCTTCCGAATAGACGGGCTTTTAAAGCACACTTCTCGTTCTAGTTCGACCATGAAAAACGTGCCTTAAAAGCTCATCTATTCAGATGATTTTTGTCTTCCGCGTAGCATGTTTGTGCAAGATATTTCTACGCTAACAAATCATCAACGAAACTTATGGATAGAGACAATTCAGCACTAGACTATTCTTTCCTCCCCCCAAAATTCCATGCAATAGAATAATTATTTAATCTTACATATTTAGATAGAGGATTGATGACGATGCTAATTTCTAGCAATTAAAAATCTCTTCATTTAACTAAAAAAATAAAGTACCGTAGTGAAAACTCATTCAAAAATTGAGAGAAAAATCTCGGGGTTCATTTTCTCTGTAGATATCGAAAATCAAACTCGTTTTATTCTGTGAGTCACCAAATTTATGTAATCAATTCAGAGATATAATTACCAAGATTTTTTTATATAAACTGTATTATTTCAATTTTACGCATTTCTTTAATATATCTAGAGTAAGAATGAAATTTAAGTCATGTAATATACATTATACTTCATTCTTTTACCGGTCGTAAGTAGAAAGAAAAAAGGCTTATTTTTATTTAGATCTTTGGTCCACTCGTCCCTTTGTTAGATATTTCAGTGAAATACTTTTTCCACAGCCTCCATCAGGGATACTCGGCCATAATATAGTCATATAGTCATATTAAACTTTCTTTCATTCAAAATCACATACAAGACATTGACTATTGAAGGCATATTTGTGCAGGTTAGAAAGTTTTTGATATTATGCTTGGATTGAAACTGGCTCTACAAAGTACGTGGGATTTTCTGTAAATAGGACACCCGATATGATTAGAATATTAGACCTTGTCCGAATGGTCTCCACAATATCCAGTGCCAAAAAGACCCCAGTGTTATTAATGAGCTAATAGTGAAGAAGTAAAACAGCATTATGCCTCATTTCACATAAAATTTGGTTAACCAAGCAGATTATGAAACAAAAGAAGAAGGATAAACCAGAATTCCTGTAACTCAAGGGTATTTTTTCTCACAATTGATTGAAAATAAAGTCAAAATGAAAGCATATTAGCCCAATTTAAAATTTTGGCTCCTATTCGAAAATTATTTTCAAGTAATGATATTTGACGCAAAGAGTACATTTAGAAGCGTATAAAGTTGTCTCTTAGGAAAACAATAGTTAGGAAAGGCATATTGCTCTTGTCGTTGAGCTTATCGAGTGTTACCAACGTCTTGTGAGTGATATGTAAGTCAGAGCACATTTCCTGCGTTGGAAATATTTCCCTTGCCCAGAGAATGGCATAGGGATGTCAGTGTAGAAAATGGAGTGAGGTTTCACCAAGAAAATCATAAATGAAGTTTAGCCATGTTTCCAAACTTCTGATGAAATCTGATGCAAGAGCAACTATGTAGAATTATCACAAAAAAAACCAATACAAATAAGTACACGTATTATTTCCAAATCGATTCTTCCGTGTTTATTTGTTTTCATTTGTACTTGCCCATTATATGGTTCCATTTTTAATGAAAAACCAAAATGTAGACTATTATTTATTATATCATATTTAAATATTTCTTGTCATAAAAGTGTATGAAGCGATTACGTCAAACTGAGACATCTGATGTCAGATTCAATAAAAACACTAGCTGGGTTTTTTTTTATTCTGACCTCAAAATTTATCATAAATCGCACTTTAAAAAAAATAAATACCATTAATCCTTCATGTTTCTCGCTTATATTATGATAATTTGAAACATATTTCTTGAAGGTGGAATGTACTCTCATATATGTATATCGACTGCGTGTTGGCATTTATGTGACCAACGCTGAATTGTAAATATATTTTTACAACGTGGCTTTGATGAAATCTAGGAAAGGCGATAAGCCTCTAAATTGTAATGGCTTTACCCTAGGGATAAATGAATGGCTGGATGATTCCATTCCAAAACGATGCTGGTATTAGGTAGATCTTCGACACGTGAAAGCCGCAGAAATGGCTTGCCTGCCAGGACTAGTTCTACTTTGCATGCAGATTTCAGGTTTAACATTGTTACCATGCAGCAGATTACATCTGAAAGATTCCCACAGTGAATGTGCGACTATATATCTTCAATACATTTTTACTTTCTCTATCTCCACCATGTATCAGAATAATAATAATAATAATAAGTCTTTTGTAATGCGCTCTTCAAGGCCTGAGGCCTTCCCAGAGCGCATGTTGTGCTGAGATGAGAATGGAAATTCAATCGAAATTTAAGAGGGGGAGAAGGCAATTCTGAAAAGATGCGTTTTCAGGAGACGCTTAAATGTCGTAAGAGAGGGAGAAGACCTGATTTCAACAGGTAGAGCATTCCACAATTTAGGGGCGCAGATTGAGAAGGAGCAGTCCCCCATTGACTAGAGGGATGAACGAGGAATATTCCAAAAAGGTGCATCTGATGACCGAAGGGACCGAAGAGACCGAGGGATATGGCGTGGCGAGAGGGCAAAAGAGAGGTAAGACGGGGCCTTGTTGTTTAGGCCTTAAATGTGAAGAGAAGTATCTTGAAGTGAGTACGGGATCTGAAAGGAAGCCAGTGCAGTTCATGCAGCAAGGGTTCCAAGGGAGAGAAGTGAGGGCAATGGAGGAGAAGCTGAGGGGCATAGTTCTGTACAAGTTTAACGGGGCGGAGAGAGCAGGATGGCAGATTCACAAGCAAAGATTTACAGTAGTCAAGGCGTGAGGTTATGAAGGCATGGATAGCAGTCTCAATCAAGACTTTAGCGATCAAAGTAAGAGCAAATGCGAGAAAAGTTACGAAGGAAACATAGAGAGCATTTGCTGACATTGCGGATATGAGGTTTAAAGGAGAGATGCGCATCAAAAACAACACCCAGTTCCCTAACGCAGTCAGAGAAAATGATAGTATTACCACCCAGAGTAAGCAAGGGAAAGAGAGATTTAATATTTTTTGACAAGAGCAGGGGTGGC
This sequence comes from Ceratothoa steindachneri, assembly GCA_963969495.1. Lineage (NCBI taxonomy): Eukaryota > Metazoa > Arthropoda > Malacostraca > Isopoda > Cymothoidae > Ceratothoa > Ceratothoa steindachneri. The sequence continues at coordinate 171,414,224 of OZ018326.1, forward strand.
GACGGACGAGGAGGACCTCAGTTTTTGATTGATTAAGTCTGAGGAAGTTTGTAGAGAGCAAGTCAGAAATGGTGGACTAGGCAGCCGGGAGGTTAGTGATAGAGTAGGCAAGATACGTGGGAGATGACGAAACGAAAATTTGAGTGTCCTCAGCATAGAGCTGAAAGAATAGACCGAGATTACGGAGAAGGGAAGTAAGAGGGAGAAGGTAGATACGAAATAATAGAGGAATAAGGACAGAGCCTTGTGGCACTTCAAGGTGAATGGGGGTAGAGTCGGATGAAACGTCGTCAATCACAACGGATTGGGTACGAGACGAGAGGTAAGAGCGGAACCAGTCAAGCACGGTGCCTGATATGCCGAGGAAAGAGTAGAGACGATCAAGTAGGACAGTATGGTCAATAGTATCGAAGGCAGAGGATAGGTGGAGTAGAACGAGGATGGAGGCACAACCCCTGTCCGCGGTTCTTTGTAAGCAATCGGACACATTGAGAAGGGCAGTTTCTGTGGAGTGAACTGATTTTAAACCAGATTGATAGGATTCATTAATGTTACAGGCCACCATGCGACTGTTGATGCGTGAAGCAACCACACTCTCCAGAGCCTTAGAGAGGAAAAAAAGTTGCAAAATCGGATGATAATTGGTAGGGTCAGTGTGGTTCAGTTGAGGCTTTTTAAGAATCGGACAGATGTGGGCACGTTTGAAGGAAGAGGGAACAAGATCAGTTGTAAGTGAAGTGTTAAACATATAAAGAAGCGTTGGGAGAAAGGCAGGAAGCATTTTACATAACAGTTTAACGTAAAAATGTCTTTTGTGGAGCCCGATTTTTTAGAACGCGAGAGCAGGGCTGTAAGCTCCAACGCGAAGGCTGAGGGAGGGAGGCACGGAGGTTAGTGACCTTATCTGCTAAAAAATTTGAGAGGGTAGCAGGGCTAATGGGTGGGAAGCCCTGGGCTTGGGAAATAAGACGGGAGAGCAGGTGGAAGACAGTACGGAGATCATTTCTATTATCAGTAAGCAGATTACGTGAGTAGGCTTCACGAGCAGATTTTAATTTCGCCACGTAGGAAGCTGTCGCAAGTAGAAACTCTAGCGAGAGAGGGGTCGTGTCTTGCCCACGGGTGCGAGCCTTTCTAAGGACTATTTCATGGGCTTGCATGGACTGCCTAGCACGGAGGAGTTCCATAGAGTACCAAGGGGCACGGTGATAACGGGATTTCGAAGGGGTGACAAGGGAAGAGTATGCATCAAGACAAGTGACAAGGGTTTGCTCCAAAGAAGAAAGAATCTGGTCAGGAGAGGGCAGAAGCATTAATGGGAGGAAGTTTGGAGGCCACATCATTAGATAGGGAGGGAATATCATTGGAGACTGGTCGACGGAAAGGCTTAGGATTATGAGACAGCTGGGGAGGAATATGGAATGGGATAGAGAAGTTGAAGTTGATAATGAAGTGATCAGATATAACATTGGCCAAATTTGTAGTCGTCAGGTTGGAAAAAAGACACTCAGAGATTACAAGGTCTAAAATGTTCCTGTGAAAGTAGGTAGGGGAAGAAACGTGTTGGGTGAGGGAGAAGAGATCACGGATTTTAGAAAAGGCTTTGAAATTAAGATTGTGGCCAGGAAGGTTGAAATTACCTTGGATTTGCAGAGAATTAGTGGGGGAGAGGCCAGCGAGGAGGTTACTAAATTCATCAAGAAAAAGCTCGAGGGAGGGGCTTGGGGGGTGGTAGAGGACTAAAATATTTAGAGAGGAGGTGGAATCAGAGACATTGATGAGCGCCTCAAAAGAAAGAAGAGGGGGAGAGGGCAGATTATTCAGATGGAAGGAGGCACTGTGAATGAGAGCAACTCCACCACTGCGAGAGTTACGGGAAGTATGGGAGTGGACGTAACCATCATGGAGGTAACAACGAGGCCGCTTGAAAAAAAACAACACAGCAAATGGTGAAAGCACAGGCAATACCACTGCAAAAAACAAAATTAAAACACAGCACGGAAGTGCCAGGTACCCACGTGCCCTCCTTTACCCATGTGGACCCGGAGATCACCTGATAGAGCTGTAAAAAGCTTGGGAACCTAGGCGAGGAGGTGGTGGGCGCTGTTATCACTCGCCCCAGCTTTATTTGCCTAGGGACCAATCTCATTTTTCCTGTTACTCCCTCTTGCGGCCACCTCTCCGCGAGCATGGGGGCTTTAATGCTCAAAAATTGTAAAATCCGTTGCATATTCCAACGAGCGTTGTCAAGATTTCCCCTTCCCCCGAAAGAGTCGCTGACTTTTCACTCAAGATTGCGTGCACCTCCTCTCCAGGCGCCTATATAACGCTTCGACAGAGTTTCGAGAGCAGCACTGGGACACTTTCATCTACTCCGACCAACGAGCTAAAGGACGCTCTTCCCCTACCCCCAGCGGCCATTTCGACTCAAGTAAAAGCTAAATCGATCCATGAACTCTGCCTTAGTCAATCGGCGAGTTTCAACTTCAGTGAATCCTGCCCTAATCAATTGGCAAGGACTGAAAAGCATTTCCAACTCCAAAAAAGACAAGTAGCTCCATTTTGGCAACGAACTCACAAGGTAATCGTAACTGTTGCCACTTGCAGATTGATCTTAAATCTGGCTTATTCCCATTGCTCCAATATTTTTGTAAACACCCAAGTTAAAATCCTCCTTTAAATCACCAACTGTATCTGACCTCTTTAATTCCTTAATCAATCTACCTAATCACGTGTGGAACTTTATTCACATCTGGGCGACCATTCCCTTTTAAAACCAATTTTATATAAATATATATATGTTCTTTTTTGTTGTTGTTGTTAGTAAAGTTGTATTTTTGTTTTTTGTCTTTCTTTTGCAACCCCAACGTGTACCAGCTACCTTTTTATCTTTGCCCAACTTGCACTCTGAAATATTGGTTTAAAAGGACCCCGCAAAGTAGGAATAAACCATCCCCCCCCTGGACTCCTACAATTTCCCCTTTCACTCTCGGTCTTCAACCAACTTTGGGTCAATTCCTAAAAAGCACCCACGTATATATAAATATATCGTTTGGCCATTTCACGAAACACCACTTTCTTTACATTTCTTCATTTACAAACGATGATCTGGATATTCGATTGTTCGGCTTTTGGTTTAAATTCAATTAGAAAAAAATCTAAACTATAAAAAATAAACCCCACAGCTGGTTTCAAATGAGTGTCTTTTCAATAATGCCTGAAAGGATGACCAATTAAATAATCCTCAAAAATAGTTCAGTTAGTGTTCTAATATATGTGAAAATGTATTTTATAAATATTTAAATAATTTAACAGTATCATTTGCTAACAGATTGCCTAAATCATCTTGTAAGTAAAGGTGAGTAAGTTGCAAACTCTAAAATTTTCTTCCTTTGATTTAGACCAGAAAATGTGCCAAATAATTCCCTCTCGCATAAAAAAGCTACCCCTAAATTAAGAAAGCCAATTCAAACTCACATATTTGTTTTTGGTTTAATCTAATGTTTAAAGTTGCAATAGTTTTCGTATGATTTCTGAGTTTTGTTTCGTAGCATTACATATTCTAATGAAAAACTGTTGCCTTCGCTCGTTATATGTATAATATGAAGTGGATTCCCAGCCACGTTGGCGTGCGCGGCAACGATGCTGCCGACGAGGCTGCCAAGCGAGCCGCCCACGGCCCCATCATCACCTGGACCGTGCGCCCCAGCCTGCAGCAGCTCAAGGTGCAGGTTAAACGCAAGGCCGCCCACAACGCCCACCAGCAGCACCAAGAATGGGAAGCAATCAAGAGGCAAGCGGCGTGGTATGCTGCAGCCACAGCCTATCGCCCACTGAACCCATCCTTCCAGCAGCCCAGAGCGAACGGCGTGCTGCTACAGCGTGTGAGGCTGGGCTACTCCACGCGGGAAGAGCTGCACGCCGACTTTGTGGCAGGGAGGTGCGAACACTGCGGCGGCCGCTCCCGGCGCCCACTGGTGCACTACCTCCTCTTCTGCCCAGCCACCGCCCGCCTCAGGCCAGAGCGAGCGCCAGCCCCTCCCCCTGTAAGAGGCGCCCTACTCAGGGCGCGAGAGGCAAGAGCCGCCCAGGTGGTCCCCTACACCCCAACAAACGAGCTGCTGGAGGTGCTGAGAACAGCACCCCCTCCGCGCTGATCGCCGCTCGCGCCCAGCCGGGCGACAGGTGATGAAGACCGACGCCACCCACTTGCAGCAGATAAGAAACGCGTGGGACGCTCCACCACGTCTTACTGCACGCCAACACTGACGGGCTGCCCGCTTTGTGTAATGTGTGCATTTATACATGTATTTATATTATTGTATCATATTATTACTGTATTTGTCTTTTTTGTTTGTTTTTTGTTGTTTGTTTGTTTTGTTTTTATTTTATTATTATTTGTATTATGATTATGTATAAATGTACGCTATTGCACAATAAACCTATACAATCAATATAATATGAAGCACATACAAGAGGTGGGAGATTAATCTTAAATTTTACCTCAGCGAGGCTTGTTTCTTTAAAGTGCTCGCTCTTTTTTGGTGTAAAAAATAAAAAAAAACTGGCCCTATCAGTTCATATATTTCCCATTTTATTCTGTATCGAAATATCAATTACACTATTTTTTACGCTGAAACTGGCTATCCATGCGACTTGCTCATACTTTTGTATTCTGTGCATTGCACTGATTCTTTTTCACTGACAAGCCTTCTACATAATGGAGTTACAATATAAATTTACTAATATATGATTCGAATTATTTCCCATATCCACCTCATTGAATAAAAAGAATTATTTAATAGGCAATCTAAAGGGGATTGCACAAAGTCCTGTTACACTCATTATGACTCTCTCATCAGAGAAAATAATGCTACTTTGGATGCAGTCAGACACTTTTTTATTATTTTAACATAAAAATATGTGTTTATAATGTAAAATTAATCAATATAATAACCCTTGGCGGTGAGCAAGCTCTCTAGGCGAGACGTCAAGCCCTTGCACAGGTTGCGGATAAAGTCCTTCTTCACCTTGGGCCAAAGGCGGTTGACGAAGGAATTCAGCTAGTTGACGTTGTTGTGGCAGACCTTGCAGGCCTTGTCCTCGCCATTCGCCCTAAATTGTAGTCGAGGTGTTTGAAGTCTTGTGAATGAGGCGGCCAAATTCCCTCGACCTATAGTCCATGTTTATCACCTACTATTCATGCGCAGTCTTGGCCGTGTCGGTTGGGTACCGTCCTGCTGCAAGACTTAGTTCACTTTATTTGTGATATCTTTCAGCAAGGGCACGACTTTCCTGGCAAAGATGTCCCTGTAATTGTTCAAGGTGAGCATGTAACCGGCCATGAAACACACCGGCGCCATATTCTCACCATTCGAAGCCACGACTCCGAGCATCATCAGAAAGGCCTATTGCTTGGTGTTGGACACGTAGCGGAACTTGACTACGTCCCGGTCAAAGCTTATCACGCGGTCGTTCATCTTGTTGATGACCAGATCACCCCTGAACATTTTTTTATCAGAAGAAATAAGAATTCGATTGCCAAGAAGCTTCGAGTCGGTTTAATGCGACGACAGCGGCCCCGACGTTATTCTCGCACAAGATAGGTAGCGGCCTCCTCCTTGACGGCCCTAGACACTGTGGCAACCGAGATATTCATCTACGTGAGTGCAGTCATTTTGAGTTTCGGATCACTTCCTTAGCCCTTTCTTATATCCAAACTGTTGATAACACGAGGTATGCTTCAATAACGTCAATCTTGGACGTCTTGCCCGTTTTTGAGCATCAGCTCGAGACTGTGGACGGTCATTTGGCTCAGGCTGAGCCCCTTAGCATCTCAAACGTGTTGTGGCTCGAGCGCCAGAGAACATAGATCGTGATTGTTTAAATTCCATCCCCAGACACCTGCTTTTTATGCCACATGATGGAAAAGTTGACCTATTGTTTGGATTGACGTAAACCTCTCGAAAGATAAAAAAACCCGACTGTAAGAGAAGTTTTGCAAAACTCAAAATATCGCAGTTTGTGAACTTTAAATTAGCTTCTTTATATTACTAGTCCTCTATTATTTTCTATCATCTTACTATGTATTATTCAATATAGCATAGAATTTTTGGGGGGTTAACTTTATAATTTTGTACCACTCACTCTTATTTCTTTGTTCTCTTCTCACTTATCAGATTTGCTTCTTCGTATTAGGAAAGATTAATCTATAATAGCAGGTATGTAATTTTTAACTTTAGTTTATTATCATGTTTATATCTTTCTTTATTCAACCACATAGACACTTTATTACTTAGGGATTTTGTTATTTCATGAATCAAAACGTTGCTTGATTTTCCATAAAATAATCATAAATAGAAATGCAAGCATTTATTTGAATATCAGTAGTATCATAGTCTGATATTATTACTTTTAATACATGATATTTTTTTGGTTAAAATTAAGTTTATTTTGTTTTTGCTTTCATATTTGTGATAAATGTCTGGAAAAGAGCAAATTCAGTTTAGAGCTACAAAAGGATTTCCGAACTTAGGAATAAATCGTATGAAGAGAAATTTGCAAACTTAAAATTATTATCATTAAAAATTTATTGAAGTCTTAAAAATCGAAAGGGATGTACGATATAGAAATTGTAGCTCTTTTATAGTATGACAAAAGTGAAATACACGAGATAAATGGATTCCAAATAAAAAAAACGATTCAAGACACTCCTTACAACTTTTGCCTTGTCAAGCATTTCCTTATTACAACTCGCTAATTTTCTTTGGTGTCTTCTGCTTCTCGACGATAATTTTCTTTCATATTTTATTCTCTTTCCGTCAAAGTAAAAAATCCTGTATTAAGTCGTACTACTTAACTACATCCAACCGTTTAAGATAGTTCTAAAATGGTTTTGACCTAAGTCAGATCTCTAACATTAACACTACGCAAACATACAATGAGAGAGAGAGATGCAGGAAAATAGAGTATATCTCTCTGTCTCTCTCTCATCAATACTCTAATTACAAAAACTAGAACGGATAAAACGAAGATAAAAACCCGGAACTTACTAAATAGAGTCATTAAAAAACAGGTAACTCTAAACTCTAAGATTATATAATATAGTAAAAGAATAAAAAAAAAGATCATTAATTTATAATAATTCCACGCAGTCATAAGTAATCTTAATTGAAAGTGTGATGCTTTTTTATTATAATTTGCCGGTACCATTTATTTAATTTAACCCCCTGGAAAATATATGTACATACAAAACATATTCACATATCCTTTTACATTCCTACGAATATAGTTATTAGAAAAATGGTAAATAATAGGAGCAACCATAAAATATTAATCTTTCCCATATTCTTTCTTCTCTTCCCGATTTCTTCCTCATCTTTTGGTCAATAGTCTCCAAAGAAGGCAAATGGGATTTATCCAACATGCATATTTATATACGTCATCTGTTAAGGTTTTTAAAATAATTTCTCATGCTATATATATATATATATATATATATATATATATATATATATATATATATATATATATATGTATATATATATATATATATATATATATATATATATATTTTAGCAATCTTGTCTAGCTAAAAACTAACAGGAAACTAAGTAAATATCTATTTAACGGAAGAAATACACATCGGGCTCCATACTTAAACAAAGATATCGTGCAATTAGAAAGAGTGCAGCGTAGGGCTACAAAATTAATTCCCGAGCTGAGAAACAGGCCCTACGAGGAAAGACTCAGGGCATTAAATTTGCCATCTCTCGAAGGCAGAAGATTACGTGGCCAGCTAATAGAAGTATTTAAAATATTCAAAGGATTTTCAAACGTTGATTATAGGAATTTGTTCGAATTGGATCATAGGGAAAACACTCGCCAACACGGATTAAAATTAGTGAACAAGCGATTTAACACTAGTATAGCCCAAAACTATTTTACGTTTAAAATTAGTCAAATTTGGAATAGGCTACCCACCCACGTAGTAGATAGTACGTCGGTAAATATGTTTAAAAAAAAACTCGACGCGCACTTAAATAGTATAAATATAACGTAGTCTGAGCACAGTAAATAAAAACGTGTTTTGCAAAAGGAGTTTGGAGCGGAGGAGCAACGAGAGTAAAAATGATGACTAAAAATAATGCCAGCGATTTCTCTTGCATGTGTAGTTTAGATATCCATTTTCTTTTCCGCCTATCCTATAAATAGTCTTACTATCCTAAAATTAGATTTTCACCACTAGCAGTCGAGGGCTGCGGAAGTTGAGAAGAAAAACTTTCTATCACCCCCCCACCCCTAGGTTGAAGTAGTTAATATGCATGGCAATGAACACATGTAGATAAGTGTGTACAGTAGATTATATAAAAAAAAAATGAAGATATAGCATGTTAGAGATACACTCGTAGATAAGTGTGTATCGTAGTTATGGATGTAGTGTAGCGGACTAGCCTTGAGCGGACCTTAGGGTCTTTGCTGGTCCTAGATTCTGTAGTTCTGTAGTTCTGTAGGCCGAATTTCGTGGCCATCCTTAGATTACTACGCTAACATCTATCATATATATATATATGATATATATATATTTATATATATATATATACGAGTATATATGATGATTGGAATAGAACGAGTTGAAGCTGCATTAATTTCAACTCCTATCCCATATTATTTAAAACCACGATGCTGCCCACGTGCATCTTCGATTCGAAGCTCGGAGCCTTATCGCAGCTACCGGATGTCAATGTTTAAACAAGGAGGTTATCGTCCCCCCGTTCGCCCCCATACGCCGACCTCGCCAGATTGAGTTAGGCTTATGGGCAGATAAGGCATTGTTCTCCGGCTCGGCTGTGCGTTCCCTCGAAGCTCCCACCACATTGTCCCCCACGCCAAGGAGCTTTCCTGGCTTTTTATATAGAAACTTTACCACTAAGATCAGATTGGAGATCCAGATTTTCTTCGCGAAACATCACCACGACCCTCTCTCCCTTTGTGCGCCAAGAGACCTCGACCTCGAGATTCACCATCACTTGTCCAGAAGGAGGACAATATCCCTTGAGTGCCAAAGTTCGAGCCTTTGCGACGCCGAGTCCAAAAGGCTTCCCCCTTGTTGTTCAGAGGAGAACAGCATTAGAACAGCCATTGTTCGCTTGAGTCCCGTTGACAAGAAACGGTTCTCACCCTTCCCCCTTGTTGTTCAGAGTAGAACAGCATTAGAACAGCCATTGTTCTTGAGCCCGTAGACAAGAGACGGTTCTCACCCTTCCCCCTTGTTGTTCAGAGGAGAACAACATTAGAACAGCCATTGTTCTTGATCCCGTAGACAAGAGACGGTTCTCATCCCCCCTTTGTTCAGAAGAGAACAACGTAGAACAGCTATTGTTCTTCAAGCCGTTCGTCGAGAAACGGTTCTCCTTCCCAAGACGCCACGTCAGGATCCTTTTATCCCTTCTAATTCGGCTGGAACTCGCCAGCGGACCGAAACTCCTTCACGCCACCTTCCACTGCACCATTAGTGTAAAAGTTACGTAAGCCAAACGTCACCTTAGAGTACTTAACCCTTTTGTCAATTCTAACCTGTGCTTTAAATGGTTTATCGAACCATCCCATCTCTTTAACTCTATATTTGTTTTACCTTTTTAAATCCTTTAAATCCTCGGATTAGCCGAGCCCCCACGACCCTTTCAATTCTCTGTTTATGTCAATATTTTCCGTCTTGTGTTTGTTGATAGTTATTATTAATAAAACTCTATTTTATTAATGATAGCAATATTATTATCCTTGAGCTCAGTTCCACTTCTTAAGCATATCGAAGATACATAATATCGGCCGCCAGACATTAACGCACTCTAAAGATAATTAAAGAAGTTCCCTCAACGAATGGTGATATATGATATATCGTGGGGAGTCATTCTATGACATATATATATATATATATATATATATATATATATATATATATATATATATACTATTTAAATTTGGTATCAGGTGTGTAAGGTTTGACGCTATGTTTGCACACACTGGTCTCAGTCGAGTAAAGCATAGTGTTATTCGTTATAATAATAGAATATAATAGTTCCCTTTTGTTTTAACGATTGCTACTCCCTTTTTTTTAAACTTAAGAAGCTGGAGTAGTTTAAGGTACAGTTATAATAATTTTTTGTGTTTTTTTTGTGATTTTAGTCAGTGGTTATTTAGAGTAAGAAACTAAGTACGAATAGGTCAGTGCACATATTTAGGTAGGCTAATTCTATAGAGGCATAATTCTTGTTGCAAGGAATTTTAGTTGGTTGACTAGTGCGCCCCCAAGTGCAAAGATGACTCAGTTTGAAATCTTTAAAGCGCAAGGAGAATCCTTGGGACTTTCCGGAAAAGAACTAATTAAGTACATAAGAGTGGAATGGATAAGACAAGAGGAGCTTCACCATCAAATTGAATTAGCTCGGATTGAAGCAGAATTTCAAAGAAAAAAGGAAGAAAGAGAAATGGAACGAGAAAGAGAAATACAACAAGAGGCACGAGAAAGAGAAATACAACGAGAAGAACGAGAAAGAAAAATACAACGAGAAGAACGAGAAAGAGAAATCCAACAAGAAGAAAGAAGGAAGGATTGGCGCCCCTTCCTAGGAAAGCTGACAAAGTTTCCGAGCCCCGTAAAACCCCAAAACTTCTTTTCCCAAAACCAACAACGGGACTCCAAACCTCCCGTTAAGATTTCTCCTCCATCTCTCTTCCTGAAGCGACCAATAATATGCTTCACCTGTGGTGTAGAAAACCACATGAGCTGGAATTGACCCCAAAATTCTAGGCTTAAAAGCGGACCAGCCCACCAAGTTCACCAGATTAATACAACCCCGGCTCCCCCGGTGGTAAGACCCAAGCAGAAACCTCTTCCCCTCCGTCAGGCCACCAGGTAAAGTTGATTTTTGATAAAAGTTCATCGGGAACTTTGAAATTTGAGGAGGGCAGCGTGAACGGTTGTCGAGTATCGACTCTTGTCAGGGACACAGGATGTACGTGTTTCATCGTGTCCGACGAACTCCTTCCAGTGGCCTCTAACCACGAAAAATTTGCGGTGGTACATGACCACTTTGGGCGGGCGAACCGATTCCCCGTCGTTAGATGTTACCTGCAGTGTCAATATTATAATGGCTAGGCTGAAGTCATTGTAGCACCCATACAATTCTGTCCTGTACTTATAGGCCAAAGCCCCCAAGTAAGTTTCGACCCTGTGTTTCAGGCCGCCCTTCCTTAAAGCCGAGATAAGAAAGAAGCCCAGGAGCCCGTCCCCATCAGAACCCCGATACCGTCCGATTTCTCGGAGACCCCTAACCAGGACTTTAGGACGGCAAAAGAGGTGTGTGAATCACTAACACCCTTAGGTGATAAGGCCCAAGACAAAGACACGGAGACTGTCCGTGGACCCCAAGAAAAAAAGAACCCCGAATGCGCCCATGGAGATATCTTCGTAGAACTGGACGAAACATCGGCGCTTGAAGAAGATTACCCCGCGGAGTTCTTTAAGGTAATCCAGACAGTGTGCATCCAACCTGATGCCGATTGCCCTCCTCCTTCCCTACCAGGCGAGTCTTTGGAACCCTGTGACCTGGATAGTGACGCGCAGCTGACACCACGTCAGAAGAGTCAGCTACAAGAACTAATTAAGTGGAGTCACCATTTACCCGCCCTATTAGCTCTTTTCAAGCGACTGCGCCAAAATAGCCTCACCATTAACCCCCGCAAATGCCATTTTGCCCACGAACCCATTAAATATTTGGGTTTCAAAATAGAACAAAGCAAGTTAGGTCCCCACGAAAACAAGATTAAGGCAATCTTTGACATGCCCCTCCCGATTACAAAGAAGCCATTAAGATCGTTCCTAGGATCAGCTTCTCCCTATCAGCGATTTGTTCCAAATTTCGCTGCAATTTCGGCTCCCCTATGCCCCCTTCAAAAAAAGAATTTCCCCGATCGTTTACGTTGGAATGATGTCGCTGTTTCCCATTTTCATCAGCTCAAGAGTAAGTTCATTTCTGTCCCCATTTTAAAGTTGCCCAACCCGGAAAAATCCTTTGGGATTAAGACCGACGTGAGCAACGAGGGCATTGGAGGTGTACCCCTTCAATACGAGGATGACAAAAGGAGTCATCCAGTTGCATATGCTAGTTGTCAATTATTACTACGCGCAAAGAGAAATGCCACTATAGAAAAGGAAGCACTATCAATTATCTGGGTCATAGACAAATTCAAGATGTACTTGATAGGTAAAGAATTTCAAATAGGAACCGACCACCGTCCGTTATCCTATATTAGGAATGTGCGCCCCTCAAACGGCCGCATCATGCGCTGGAGTTAACTCTTGCAAGAGTATCAGTTTAAAATAAATTAGATAAAAGGTTCCGATAAACAGGTCGCTAACGCCCTTAGTAGGAATGCGTTACGGAATAGCGTAGAGTAAGTGTATTTATAGGATTAGTATCTCCCTGTAGGTATATACCGTCTTGTACGACTTAAATTAAGATTCTCTTATAATATAATTAATTAATGCATATGTCTTACTTTTGTAACGCTCAATGTCTAATTTTTTGTATGTATATATATTTGTACCCATTAATTTACGTATAAATTGTTCTGTCCCGTATGTACTAATTTTATATCATTTCATTGTTCCATGCCCTTTTTTTTTCTTTGATTAAGTTGTATTAAAGGTTATTTTCCCCTGTAATCTAAAGATCAAAATAATCATATGTATTGAGGTAATACTAGTTAGGTGCAGGAAGGTACGGTTGGTACAACAAAACGAGTTCCCTACAACGGAGCTCTATCGTTGTCCCTTCTCTCTCTTTTTTTCGAAGTGACAACTTCCCCTGGAATGGAGGGGTGTGATAGAACGAGTTGAAGCTGCGTTAATTTCAACTCCTATCCCATATTATTTAAAACCACGATGCTGTCCACGTGCATCTTCGATTCGAAGCTTGGAGCCTTATCGCAGCTACCGGATGTCAATGTTTAAACAAGGAGGTTATCGTCCCCCCGTTCGCCCCCATACGCCGAACTCGCCAGATTGAGTTAGGCTTATGGGCAGATAAGGCATTGTTCTCCGGCTCGGCTGTGCGTTCCTTTGCAGCTCCCACCACATTGTCCCCCACGCCAAGGAGCTTTCCTGGCTTTTTATATAGAAAATTTACCACTAAGATCAGATTGGAGATCAAGAATTTCGTCGCGAAACATCACCACGACCCTCTCTCCCTTTGTGCGCCAAGGGACCTCGACCTCGAGATTCACCATCATTTGTCCAGAAGAAAGACAATATCCCTTGAGTGCCAAAGTTTGAGCCTTTGCGACACCGAGTCCAAAAGGCTTCCATCTTGTTGCTCAGAGAACAGCATTAGAACAGCCATTGTTCGCTCGAGTCCCGTTGACAAGAAATGGTTCTCACCCTTCCCCCTTGTTGTTCAGAGGAAAACAGCACTAGAACAGCCATTGTTCTTTTGAGGCCTTCGCCAAGAAACGGTTCTCACCCTTCCCCCTTGTTGTTCAGAGGAGAACAGCATTAGAACAGCTATTGTTCTTGAGTCCGTAGACAAGAGACGGTTCTCACCCTTTCCCCTTGTTGTTCAGAGGAAAACAACATTAGAACAGCCATTGTTCTTGATCCCGTAGACAAGAGACGGTTCTCATCCCCCCTTTGTTCAGAAGAGAACAACGTAGAACAGCCATTGTTCTTCAAGCCGTTCGTCGAGAAACGGTTCTCCTTCCCAAGACGCCACGTTAGGATCCTTTTATCCCCCCCCCCTTCGGCTGGAACTCGCCAGCGGACCGAAACTCCTTCGCGCCACCTTCCACTGCACCACTAGTGTAAAAGTAACGTAAGCCAAACGTCACCTTTGAGTACTTAACCCTTTTGTCAATTCTATCTTGTGCTTTAAATGGTTTATTGAACCATCCCATCTCTTTAACTCTATATTTGTTTTACCTTTTTAAATCCTTTAAATCCTCGGATTAGCCGAGCCCCCACGACCCTTTCAATTCTCTGTTTATGTCAATATTTTCCGTCTTGTGTTTATTGATAGTTATTATTAATAAAACTCTATTTTATTAATGATAGCAATATTATTATCCTTGAGCTCAGTTCCACTTCTTAAGCATATCGAAGATACATAATATCGGCCGCCAGACATTAACGCACTCTAAAGATAATTAAAGAAGTTCCCTCAACGAATGGTGATATATAATATATCGTCGGGAGTCATTCTACGACAATGATTTTGAGCCTATAAAAATCGAAAAGCAACGTGAGAATGTCATAACTGCAACAACTTCACAATATATGAATGAAAATAAAATTTTAAAACTTTAAGAGTTTAAAAAAGGTTGAAATTTCGATTCGTAAATAATGAAATAATTACACAAAAACAAGTATTCAAACAATTGCAGATTAGAATTTTAACAAAATTCTTTCTTTTCACCAAACGATGTTATTTGGGCTTCAGATTCTAAACAAAGCTTACTGAATTGGGAATAAGCATTTTATGCTAGAAGATTAAGGAACTGATATTGAATCTATATTAAACTAATAGATAGGGATTCTAGTATTCGAAGGGTGGTAAAGCATTTAGGTCTATAATTGCAGATATTTCTTTGGTATGTACCTGTTTTGCAGGTCGGTTACTAATGCTTATATGAGAGGAGATATTTGCCTTTTGTATCCTAATAGGGTTTCGAATATTTGAACCTTGGTAAAACCCAGAAAATTATAAATAAATTATGGAACTCTTAGGACTCTTTGGGACAGAATACTCTAAGTTGAAGAAATATTCAAATTTAAATTGGTTTAAAAAGCGATTTGAAATTTAATTTGAGAAAAAACTTCTGTCTAATAACTGTCGTTTACGGTTTAAAACTAAATAAGATATGACCAGCTCTGGCATACTAGTTATATTTCTCTTTTGCGACTATGTTACGGGTAGGTTAGGGTGATAAACGGAATTCGAAAATGAACGGATTGACTTATCTACGGTAAGCTTTGGAAAACCGTTGTAAACAAAGTAGGACTGAAGAAACTGAAATTTTGGGTCCATAGAATTAATTATATGGTGAACACTTGTAATACGCACGGTGAATAATAAATTTAAGCGGGGCAATTTTATATTTTAACGCTTTGCTACTAAAGAAAGTTATTCGCAACCCTTTTGAAGTTTGTTTCCTATAAATAGAAGTTTCTAAACCGTTTTCATTTTACGAAGGGAGGGCATTTTCTATTTCGGTTTCCATTGTGTATAGTATGTTTGGGTGAATGTTGATTAAGAAGGCAAAGAATTGTTCAGCTTAATTAGTATTCTGAGGTATTGCATGGAATCGTCAACAAACCGCCTATAGAAAATTGTCCTCCAGGATAAAGAAACCTTATAAAAGAACTTCTCTTTAAGATGAGTCATAAGAAAGTCCCTGCATGACAAGCGATACCAAAGTACTTACTAGTTACAAATAAATTGTAGTTATTACAGGTTAGCTTGATTCATTCAAGAAAGGTCAGGGTAGGACAGACAATAGTGGTGCAGTATGGTCAGACCGCTTCATATGCCTCTCAATTTAAATGTTTCAATTTAAATTTCTTGTAAACACCGAGTGAATTTCAATTGTATTGGTTTTTTTTAAATTGATCAGGAAAACAAGGAATCAATCATGTTCCCATCACACTGAAAATAATTTTAAGAAAAAAACTCCTGATTTTATATTAAGAAACGACGTGAAATTTCTAAAAGTGTATTTGGTTAACATAAATTCAAATAATATTCTAAAGATATATTCATAGAAATATTAATATTAATCAGTGGAGTAATTAGTCCTTGTCATCTCTCTTTGCATAACTCACTCTTGAATTTCATGCTTGAAGGAAGTATGACAGCTTTAGATCCTGCCCAATCCTCCTCCCTTTCACTATCGAACATTGTCCAAGTTCCTTGAATTTATTTTTTTAATTACTTCAAGATCCACATGCTGATTTTGTAATGGCGGTCGTTTGAATGTAAAGGGTGTTCCAATAACTTCGACCGATTTTAAATATGAGTTGAGTTTAAGCGTCTAATGATTTTTTTCTTTTTCTTTCAGATTTAACAACTTGAGTCTTTGGAATTTCAACCAGGGAAAGATTAACAATCGAACAACGTGTTAAAGTTATCGAAGCCTATTACGAAAATGGACGTTCAAACAGAAACGCATTTCCGGCACTTCGTGATTATTTGGGTCAACATAATCGACCAACCGAGAGTGAAATTGGGAAATTTTTCCATAAATTCAAACAAACGTGATTGGTGGCAGATATGAAAACGCTATTGCGTGCTCGTTTACGCCGTTCAGCTGAAAACGTTGCTGCAGTACGCGAGAATGTGGCCGAAGATCCAGACATCTCTATTCGTCATCGCGCGCAGGAATTGAACCTCTCCACAACAACGTTACATCGAATTTTGACAAAAGATTTGTCTCTACACGCTTATAAAATTCAATTTACACAAGAACTGAAGACTGCTGACCATTTAAAGCGCCGTGCATTTGCCAATTGGGTGCACGAGCAAAGACAAGCCGATCACAATTTTTAGCAAAAAATCATCTTTAGTATTGAAGCCCATTTTCATCTTGGTGGATTCGTTAATAAGCAGAATTGTCGCATTAGGTGGATGAAAATCCCAGGATAATTGTTGAAAAGCCACTGCATGGACAAAAGGTCACTGTTTGGTGTGCATTTTTTGCTACCGGAATCATTTGGCCGTATTTCTTAGAAAATGATGCCGAGAATTCTGTTACGGTGACAGGCGAGCGATACTGTGCCATGATAACCAACTTTGTATGGCCTAAATTGAATTCTATGGATGTCGACAATTTGTGGTTTCAACAGCACGGCACTACATGCCACACAGCCAATGCAACAATGGCAATATTGAATAAGAATTTCACAAGTCGCATCATCTCTCGAAACAACGAGGTAAATTGCCACCAAGATCGTTTGACTTGATGCCTTTAGATTTCTTCCTTTAGGCTCATCTCAAAAGTAAGGTCTATGCCAACAAGCCAACAATAATTTAACAGCTGAAGGATGAGATAATAAAGCCTATTGGTGAGATCGAGGAGCAACTATCTATGCAGAGACGTCATCAAAAATTTGACCATCGAGTGGAGGTTTGCCGCCGAACCCTGAGCGGACATTTAGGCAATATTATTTTTCCCATATAATTGCCATGACTTATTAACATGATTCCATAGGTAAATTAATATATTTTCACGAATAACACTGTTTTATTTACTGCTAACTTCGATCTCTCTTAATGGAACACCCTTTATTAGCCTACTTTAATATGAAACAAAATTGGCTTCACAGAATAATTTAATTTAACACATTTATGGACATATGATGGGATAGTTTTCCTACAAAATGTCTTGAGATCACCTTTCGCCCTACACCTATTTAGCTTAGATATATTTCATACCTATCCTTAAGAAAGTCTGATTTTTTTGTCTGCTGCATAATTCATTTACATGCCTAATAGGTACATATAACATGAAAAGTTCTTATAAAACATACCTACACAGGACTTTTCTTTTCTTCCTACAAGAATAAAATTTGTATGAAAGTATTTTAGCTTTATGATGTTATTAATATTATTTAACAAATGACCTTCAAATATATCATGTTTAGGTTCACCATTATTAGAACGGAAATATTTAGACCTTCCATAGTTTATGTTTGTTTACAATACATATATGCACGCTATGGGTAGTAAAAAATTGTATAGCTACGTGAGTCTAATTTCTCTCTTGTTTTTATTAAAACAAGAGAGAAATTTATCAATTGATATGTATTATTCTTCTCTTGTTCAGAAATTCTAATTTTACCATTGAATTTACTTATTGGTCAATTACCTCATGAAAATCGTACTGTATTGTCGCTCACATCAGCTATTTTAGAGAAAATAGAAAATAGACACCTAAGAAATGTTGAGATGAAATTAATATCGATTATACGCAAAACTCGGCGTTTTTTTCACTTATGGCAATAAATTTATTTCGATAATTTTAATCATTTCCCTATTTGTTTAGCCTCTATTAATCAAAATATTATGGAATGCATTTTTTTTTACCATTTTCATCATTCCTGAATATAATTTTATTAAAGCACTTTATAATCTGGTTTTATGCTTTTTTTTTAATTAAGGCATTTAAGCAAGCTTTTTTGATCTTCAAGTGTATTTTAATGTAATATGTTCTTTTCTCTGCTTTAAATTTTCATTTATAATTGTGATTGAATCTTTATTGCGCTTATCTTGTAATTGTAGAGATCGCATTTTGCTCTTCCGTCATATAGTGATAGAAAATAACAGTTTTTGTTTATTTCTGCATAATATACACGTGTATATGTATGTTTATGTATACATCTTGCTTACAATGAACTATAAAGGTCAAAAGTAATTTATTGATCTTTCCAAATCTAAAATTTATCCCAACATGAATAAATAAACATATTCTTATACACTCAAACCTAACTGTAGGCTTTAGGAATATGGATGATAGTTGGATACATAATTAAAATTATTAATTCTAGCTAATTATGTTTTCAAAGACGCTAGCTAATAAATTTATAGGTGATTCTCCTTCCAGGTTAAGGAAATCGAAAAATAAAAAACGTGTTGCTTAATTCAAAGGTCTACCATTAGCTATTTGTTGCCACACCACTACTCTCAAATCTTTTATAGCTCTTGTAGTGTTGCATACCACACTAGTTCCGTGCCAGTATACACGGATTGGTCCAATTCAGAATAAAGGGTTTGGTTTCACGCCATAGTCCGTTTGTTCTATGCAAATTGCCTCGTCTTTCTTCACAGCCGGGGGAGTTAAAATACACGGCTCGGGAAGGGAGATATTGCCTCATCTCTATATTTTAAAATTGTACCACAATAATGAAAATAATTTTAACACTAGAATAGCGGAAATTTTGTGTACCTTTAACAGCGAGAGCGGTCAGTTTGACCACCTTCTACTATTATTTTCAATCTAAGCTTATAAGTAGTAATAGAAGGAAAAGGATACTTTTCCAATTTTAAATTTATTTTTTTATAAATATACTCTTTATATTACCATGTACTATATATAAAAAGGGATAAAGAGCATCTTCTCTACCTTAAAAATTTCTAAAACCATAAGGAAACTTCAAAGAAACCTTCCCATTTAATTCCTATCCTACTCTTACATTCTAGTTTTATTTTTGTGACTTTGATTTTTTTATGTTGAAGAAGACTTGCAAGTAATCTTCTTTATTATGTTAAATGTATAGGATCCATATAAAATAGCTGATTCGCAATTATCATTATTTTCTTTTTGGGACAATGTCACGTCTGTCCTTTTGGTGTTGCTCGCCTTTACTTATTTTCAACCCGCGTCACTCTTTTCAAAATCCCGTTGCACTTGTTAGTCTAACTGCAGAAGAAATTCGAGAGGAGTAGTTTTCTTATCAGTACCTTCCCGAGAGGGAAGAGCTGCATTAATTCCAGCGATGTCCAACCATTTTTCGAAGATCTAAAACAGAGCACGTTTTCGAGCTAGCTTTTGTGCTCCATTTGCAAGCCATCTAATAAACAAGATCCAGTCGATATTTCGTTGAATTGTAGAATGTTACTGTATCAGGAATTCCTTTCACATCATCTTCAAATTGAACACAGCTATGTATGTTGTGCAGAGGAATTACATTATACTTGCTTTTCATTGATAGATAGTTAGTGTTGCTTGTTCATTCTTAAAAATATAAACCTTTTGTCTCGCAAATTTTTTAAGCTAATTAGCACTTCCTTTTGGGTATGATTCATTTTTCCCAACGTGGGTAGTATTTTGGTATTGTAATTTACGGAATTATCTTAGGAAAGGAAAAGAGTTGTCACTCGTAACATTTCTTCCTTTTCCAAAGTAAGGTTCATCAAGCTGAAGAACTACATATTTTGAATAGGAATGATTCGATAGACATTTTTCTTCTTTACCGGAGATATGAAAACCAGTTGGAATAATATATTGCCTTGTTATCAGTAGCTATTCAAAGTATTAATAGAAATATATCTGAATTAGTGTCAATGTTCTGGGTAGAGGGACACCTTGAATAAGTGGGGAACAAATGTTCATGAACAGTTATATTTTCGCCTAGTTTGTAGTAAGCAATGCATTTTTTTGTGATTCGATGACTGTGAGGGAATCCCCACGTGGAAGATCTTTAGCAGAAAGGAACTCCCATGTGCAGCAGAAGGCTTGGCTAGGCCTAAAGTGGTAAGCCTGCCCCCCACCCCCTTCCACAAGCGGTAGCCTCACATCGAGTCCCCCACAATTCACCTTTATGCGGGCTAAAATAGCTCTACAAGAAGATTCGAGGCCCTTCGAGAGTAGAGCTGTTTCCCGCTAACCTCCCAACTCCGCAGAGAGCCTTGGACATAAATAACGCTTGACTCCCCGGGAGAGACACAGAGTTCAAAAGTCTCCCGAGACCCCTGAAGATTTCCCATGGTTCCAAGTCAAGTGCTAGCAACAAAGCAAAGTGACAGTTGGACTATTTTGTGTATTTGGAATTAGCCCCAGCCAGGAGGTAATTCTACGGAATGATCGCCCAGAGTGATTTTCCCGACTTCTCCCATCAACTCCTGTCGAAGCCTTCCTTATTTCGGGTAGGCGAAATACTCTCGCCTGGACCGGAAGTTACCTCCCCCCCCCTTGTTTTGGAGAACCGTTATCACTCCAATCTTCTACTCAGAGGTACCGAAAGGCCACACCTCACGTACAGAAGACATCCGTAAGCGAACCCCCTCCCTTCTTCAGTAACCCAACTGAGTTAATTCCCTCTTTCATTTACTGATGTGATTCTGCCCGTTAATTCTCTGATGTAAATTTAGCCTTCAATTCTCTCATTAATTTTGTGTAAATAAAATTCTATTTTTATACATGCCTCTTTAAAGAACCTTGAGCTTTGCCATTGTCCACAATTTACCTGACCTCGTTGCACTCTCTTGCTACTCAACCCGTCTAAACTCGTGGTTTTCCGTCCCTTTTGTCGGTTTGCTTTCAAGATATTGGTCCCTCCCTCATAGATATAATATGGTATTGATATAATGTAATGTCATACCACGACAATGCAAAACATCAGATACCCGCGATAATTTGTCTGTTTTTATTGTTTTTGATTTGTTCGACTTCTTCTCAAGTCCCTGGTATCTCATACTTTCTCTAAAACGATTTTGTGCGATTGTTTCATGGAAAAAGGTAGTTCCCAATGTTTGAAAAATTGTCAGCTGGTTGTTTCTTGGCCAATATTTCTCGAGCAGACATGATTCTGATAGTGGCGATAATTTCATCCAGTGACACTTTCCTGGAATCATTATTCAATCGTCTATGAGTTTCTGCTCAAGTACAATTAGCAGTCTAAATGCACTCAAAAAATCATTTTCAGGAATTGTGTGAACGAGTTTTACCCTTATTTTTTGTCATTTTCGATGTTTACCCCTTTTGTGCCATCCTTCGCAGTTAGAACTGACCAAACTTCAATAAATGCAGGAATTTCACATCTTTATTTCCTACTGAGCTTTCCATTGCATCTACAAATAAAGAATCAATAGAATAAGTTACAATTATAAAACACGCGTATAAATAGTAATAAATATTCAGCTTGATAAAAGAGATATATATATATATATATATATATATATATATATATATATATATATATATATATGTCACGGAAGATTTATAGCTCAGGAAACAAGTTGAGGGAAAGAAAATGCACGACTGAGCTTCGAAAGTTTCCTCTGAGCTCTCAAACCCAAGCTAGGGTCTTTCTGCAGAGAAGTGAGCAGAGCTGAGTCCAATCTAAGAATCCTTTAGGTTCAAGTCGAAGTTAATGAAAGTGATGAAATTGTTTATTAGTTGCCTTAGTGTTGAGGGCATCACTAGCATACTTTCTTCTTGTTTGTTAAACAATTATTTTTCCTCCGTCAATAATGTTGCTGACCGTCGATAATAGTCAGGTTCCTCCATTATATTATATATATATAAATATATTTTCCGATTAATAGGCTCCTCCTTCGTGGCTTTCAAGCCTTTTAGGTAGTTTTTATTTTGCAAACTATTCTCCATTTTTATATGGGCCTTTTTTCCTCTCTTATTTGTACTTAATTATTTATTAATTTGTTCATTCTTTCTACTTAATTCATAGCTACGAGTATGCTTGTTGTTATTGTATTTGATTATTCATTTCTTATTTTCAGGTTGAATCTTAGTTTGAGCACTTCGCCTCGTCTCGTTTACGCTTGTTATTTCTGTTAATCTATTTCCCTTTTCTTATTATTATTTTGGTTATTTTTTGTTATTATTTATTCTTTATCTAATCTTTATTATTTTATTTTGATTTTAGCTTGGGCACTTTGCCTCTCTTTCTTTATACTTTTTATTGTTCTTTCTCTTTTTTGTTTTAGTTAAACTTTAATTTGGTCACTTCGCCTCTTTTTATTAAAGTTTATTGCCTTTCCTTTATGGTCAGGTGTAGATGGGTCGTATATTTTCTCTTGCACAGTTTATTTCGCTCGGGAATAGAGATGTATTTTCTACTGTGCGTTGTATGTATTGCGGTATATCTAGATTGTTGGGAGTATTTCTTGTTAGACTTTGTCTCGTGTTTTTTTCCCTAGCCTCTAAATCTTTATATTGATCGGTTTTAGTCTGGTTCTAATTTCCGGCGGTTCATCGGAATTATCAGGAACTTCTGACGGTTAGTCTTTATTTTCGACCTTTTTTCATAACAATTAATGTTATCAATGTCGGCAGCTGTTGCCCGTGCTTGACTTCGAGCGTTCCTGAATGGACTTGAAACAAAATATGTGATATCATCTGCATATTGCAGATACATTGGATCGCCCCTCACTGGAGCAGGGAGGTCAATTGAGTACACGAGGTACAACAACGGACTCAAACAGCTGCTTTGTGAAACTCCTGTCTCTAGTTCAAATTCGGGTCCTTTGTAGACCTCGATCGCGATTTGGGGTTTCCTCTCCGTTAAGAGTCACAAAGGACCCTTTCCAGGATTTGGTTTAGCTGAAAGTTGAGGATCTTGAATTGTATCCCTCTCAGCCAGACCTTATCGAAGGCCTTTTTACATCCCGCAGCACCAAGTCTACGTATTGTTTCTCAACTTTGCTTCATGCGAGCTTTTTCGTTAGGAGAGCGAGGGCGGTATCCGTTCCTCGTCTCCTGCGGAACTCGTGCTGCTGAGGACTGTGAGCTCTTAGCCTGGCTAGTTGTTCTTGAAGCCTGTCAGCCAGGAGCTTCTCATAGACTTTCGCAACGAATTCCATCAGTGAGATTGGCCTGTAATTGACTAGTTGATCAGGGGCTTTCCCTCTTTCAGGTATAAAGAGAAACTTAGCAATCTTCAAACCCTCAAAGAGGTAACCTGTATTCAGGCAAGCGTTGTAAACGTTTGTGATTCCCTGAATGATCTGCTGTGTGGCATTTACCAATGTGTTTTTTGGTGATGCCCGTCCATCCTGGTACCCTTTGTTCAAACGTTCTCACAGTGAACATGACATCCTCTAGTGTTATAGGACGGCCATGCCCCCCATCTTCCTGCCTTCGTCTACTTTATATTATCAGTGCGTGCTGTGTATATTCTGATTCACATCTTCAATCAGCTGGCCTTCGAATTCCTGCTCGAACTCTTCATTATCTTCTGAGGTGATCCTGAAGATATTTTTCCAATAATTGCTAAATCTGTCTTCTAGAACAGCCAAGTCCTCTATATAATATCCGTTCTCTTTTATTCAAGACTTAGTTCTTCCGGTTTTCCATTTATATTCTTGACTTGACGCCAGATTTTAGCTGGGTTCAGCTCGCTATCGATTTTGGTTATAATGCTATTATTTACTTTTGTTAGAGGTTGATAGCCTCTTTTATCTCGGTGCTTAGGCATCAAAGAAGCAAACTTCCCTGTAATCACGAGAAATCTCTCTCATCTCCTCTGTCCCTCTGGGCTGAATAGGTGTTTTGTACTCAGTCTTAGGTATGCACTCGTGGTCTGCTTCTAGTATGGACGTAGTTATCCTCTCCAGTTCTTCTTCAATCTCCTCTAAGGTTGCGTCACTTAGGTCAGCTGGGTGGTATTGACTGTGTCGTCTCTTTCAACGCTTCTAGTTTGCTAACGCGTAGTTTTTGCGAAGAGAGAACCGAAGCTGTATCTAAGCGAAGGGTATTGTGGTGAGAATCGCTATGTGATCACTTGGGACTGTTGAGGACCGCTCCCTATGGTTAAGATAATGGTTAATCTAATCTTACCGAATGAAGACTCGTTAAGATTATCTCAGGTTTGGTGGCTGCTGTGGAGTTGATATAGGAGGAGAAATCCTGCCCTATTTTTTAGATGTTTTTCTTCCCATAATCAATTCCATGTTTCGGCCTCTTTCGTTGGTTCTACATACCATAGCCTGCCGCACGGCATCTGACATTGAGGTGACCCCCTAAGATTGCTATTCTGCGCTTCTCAAACAGTGTGTAGAAGTTATTTATCGGGAGATAGGCTCAACGATGTGGTTGATAGGCTGCAGCTATCACGAGGTCTCCCACCAATATGTGCAGTACGACCACTACAAAGGATTCGTCCAATTCCGGTAGGTATTTGAAAAAGATGTTCCCCTTTGTCGTAGAATGGACTCTCGACGATATACCATATATAACTATTCGTTGAGGGAACTATTCAATTATATTTAGAGTGCGTGATTATCTGGTTGACCGATATTATTTATCTTCAATATGCTTAAGAAGTGGAACTGAGCTCAAGGATAATAATATAACTATTATAAATAAAATAAAGTTTTATTAATAAAACTATTAACAACACACAAAACGGAAAATATTGACATAAACAGAGAATGGAAAGGGTCATGGGAAATCAGGCTAATCCAAGGATTAAGATTTGGGAGAGATTTAAAAAGGTAAAACAAATAAAAATTAAAGGGATGGGATGGTTCGCTAAACCATTTAAAGCACAGGATAGGGTTTAGAAAAGGTTAAATACTCAAAGGTAATGTTCGGCTTACGTAATTAAAAGTTGTTGTGCAGAGGAAGGCGACGCGAAGGAATCTTCAGTCTGCTTGCGAGTTCCAGTCAAAGGGGAGGGGGGGATTAAATGATCCTGACGTGACGTCTTGGGAATGATAACCTTTCTTGACGAACGGGCTTGAAAAACAATGGCTGTTCTACGTTGTTCTCTTCTGAACAACAGGGGCGGTTAGAACCGTCTCTTGTCTACGGGCTCAAAGAACAATAGCTGTTCTAACGTTGTTCTCTTTCTGAACAACAGGGGCGGAGGGTGAGAACCGTTTCTTGTCAACAGGCTCAAAGAACAATTGCTGTTCTAATGTTATTCTCTTTCTGAACAACAGGGGGGGAGGGGGAGAACCGTCTCTTGTCAACGATCTTAAAGAACAATGGCTGTTCTAACGTTGTTCTCTTTCTAAACAACAGTGAAGGCCTTTTGGACTTAGCGTCTTGAAGGCTTGAACCTTGGTACTCAAGGGATATTGTTTTCTTCTAACCAAAATAGTGGATTTCGAGGTAGAGGGCCCCTGGTCCACAAGGTGAGACTGGATCAGCGGGATGTCTCGTGAGGATAATCTGGATCTAGAATCTGCTTTTATTGGTAAAGTTTCCATATAAATAGTCGAGACATTTCCTTGGCGTAGGGGACAATGGAGTGGGGCTTCAAGGGAATGTCCAGCGGTGCCTGAGAACAATAACCTTTCTGTCCATAAGCCTCACTCAATCTGGCGTGATCGGCTCATGGGGCAAAACAGGGGAGGGGGATAAACCTCCTTAGTTAAATATTGAGTCAGGTGGCGCGATAACGCGCCCGGCTTCGAGGCGAAGATGCACGGGTGTAGCAACGTGTTTTTAAATAACATGTAATAGTGGTTGAAATTAAGCGGTCTCAAACCGTTCTATCACACCCATCCATTCCGGGGGGAAGTTGTCACTTTGAAAAAAAAGAGAGAAGGGACAACGATAGAGCTCCGTTGTGGGGAACTCATTTTCTTGTACCGACCGTACCTTCATGCACCTAACTAGTATTACCTCAATACATATGATTATTTTGATCTTTTGATTATAGGGGAAACTAACCTTTTATACAAACTCAATCAATAAAAGGGGCATGAAGCAATGAAAGGATATAAAATTAGTACATATGTGACAAAATAATTTATACGTAATTTAATGGGTACAAATATATATACATACGAGAAAAAAAATTAGTCATTGAGCCACAAAATTCAGACATATACATTAACTAATTATATTACAAGAGAATCTAATTTAAGTCGTACAAGACGGTATATACATACATGGAGATCCTAATCCTACGAATACAATTAATCTACACTATTTGGTAACGCATTCCTACTGAGTGCGTCAGCGACCTGTTTATCGGAACCTTTTATATAATTTATCTTAAATTGATACTCTTGCAAGAGTAAACTCCAGCGCATAATTCGGCCGTTGGAGTGTCGTACATTTCGAATATAGGCCAACGGGCGGTGGTCGGTTCCTATCTGAAATTCTTTTCCTATCAAGAACATTTTGAATCTGTCAATAACCCAGATAATTGATAGAGCTTCCTTCTCTATAGTGGCATATCTCTTTTCACGTGGTAATAATTGGCGACTAGCATATGCAACTGGATGACTCGTTCCGTCATCCTCATATTGAAGGAGTACACCTCCAATGCCCTCGTTGCTTGCGTCGGTCTTAATCCCAAAGGATTTTTCCGGGTTGGGCAACTTCAAAAGGGGAGCAGAAATGAGCTTAATCTTGAGCTGATTAAAATGGGAAACAGCGACATCATTTCAACGTAGAAGATCGGGTGAATTCTTTTTTAAAAGGGAGCTGAGGGGTGCATAAATTGCAGTGAAATTGTAGACAAATCGACGATAGTAAGAAGCTGATCCTAGGAATGATCTTAATTGCTTCTTAGTATTCGGGAGGGGCATGTTGGCGATTGCCTTAATCTTGTCCTCTTGGGTACCTAACTTGCTTTGTCATATTTTGAAACCCAAGTATTTTATGTTTTCGTGGGCAAAATGGCATGTGCTGGGGCCAATGGTGAGGCCATTTTCGCGCAGTCGCTCGAAGAGAGCTAATAGGGTGGTTAAATGGTGACTCCATTCACGAGTAGCGACGTAGACATTATCGAAGTAAAAGGATACATTTGGAAGTCCATCTAACAACCCTCTCATGAGACGGTTATAGTTGCTACAAGCAGTCACGAGCTCAAAAGGAAGGCGTTTAAATTGCATTAAGCCTTTCTCCGTTGCAAAGGTGGTATATGCTTTCACATCAGGCTTGAGGGGAATTTGATAATACGCCTTGCACAAATCGAGTTCTGAGATGAACTTGGTGTTTTTAAAAAGGTAGAGGTTATGGTCTACCAAGGGGATGGGCTTCGCGTCAAACATAGTTCCTGAATCTTACTTCCGCAAGTCGATGCACATCCGATAAGAGCCATCAGGATTCTTGACCATGACGATTGGGGAACAATAACTAGAGGTGGACGGTTCTATTATGTCTAAACTAATTAAATTATAAACTTTGGCGTTAAAAGCTTGGCGTAAATGAATCGGCTTGGGATAGGGTTTTGAACGGATGGGTCTACGGTTGTTAATTTAATATCATGCTCGAAACTAGTAGCGCATCCAGGCTTCTCTGAAATAACGTCGTCGAACTGACATAATAGTTCTAGTAGCTGACTCTTTTGAGTTTGTGTCAGCTGCGCGTGGATATCCAGGTCAGAGGGTTTAAAAGACTCGCCTGGTAGGGAAGGAAGAGGGTAATTTGCATCAGGTTGGATGCACACTGTCTGTATTACATTAAGGGACTCCGTGGGTTAATCCTCTTCAAGCGCCGATGTTTCGTCCAGTGCTACGAACGGGGTACTTTTTTTCTTTAGGTCCACGGACAGTCTCCGTGTCCTTGTTTTGGGCCTTATCCCATAAGGGTGTTAGTACTTCACACTCCTTTTGGTGTCATCCTAAAGTCCTGGTTAAGGGTCTCCGAGAATTCGGACGGTATCGGGGTTCTGAGGGGGATGGGCTCCTGGGCTTCTTTCTTAGCTCGGCCTCGAGGAAGGGCGGCCTGGGACTCAGGGTCAGAAATTACTTGGGGGCTCTGCCCTATAAGTACGGAACAGAATTGTATGGGTGCTGAAATGACTTCAGCCCAGCCATCATAATACTGACACTGCAGGTAACATCTAACGACGGGGAATTGGTTCGCTCGCCCAAGGTAGTTATGTACCACCGCAAATTTTTCGTGGTTAGGGTCCAAAGGGGAAAGGAGCTCGTCGGACACGATGAAACACGTGCATCCTGTGTCCCTGACAAGATTCAATACTCGGCAGCCGTTCACGCTGTTCTCCTCAAATTTCAAAGTTACCGATGAACTTTTATCAAAAAGAAAATTTACCTGGTGGCCTGACGGAGGGGGAGAAGTTTCTACTTGGGTCTGCACCACCGGGGATGCAGGGGGGGCATTGATCTGGTGAACTTGGTGGGCTGGTCCGCTTTTAAGCCTAGAATTTTGGGGGCAATTTCAGCTCATGTAGTTTTCTACAACACAGGTGAAGCATATGATTGTTCGCTTCGGGAAGAGTGATGGAGGAGAAATCTCAACGGGAGGTTTGGTGTCCCGTTGTTGGTTTTGGGGAAAAAAGTTTTGGGGTTTTACGGGGCCCGGAAACTTCGTCAGCTTTCCTGGGAAGAGGCGCAAATCTTTCCTTGTTTTCTGGTTGGGGGGTTGATCAGAATTTTGATTCTCCTTTGGGTATAAATTATGGCTTGCGGCATAGACAGCCGCTTCTTCGGTACACTCTTTAAAGGTCTAGCACCGACGATTCTTGACGAACGCGCGGATCTCCGTTGGGAGAGACACCAAAAATTGATCCCGCAACACGAAGTCTGTTAAGGACTCGTAGTTAGGATCAACCTTTGAGGATTCTAACCAAAATTTAAAATTCCTCTGAAAAATGTATCAGAATTGATGGAACGTCTGTCTGGGTTTAATATGACCAGCCTCGAAATTCTTGGCGGTAGAAATTGGGAGTCATATAATGAGCGGCCAATAACTCAGGTTTTAAGATGCTGTAGTTAATTGTACATTCAGATGGTAAAGATATGAAAATTTCGCGCAATTTACAATTTAACATTGCAAGTAATCTAACTACACCTTCACCCTCCAGATCCATGTTATTGATTTCGAGGATCTTTTCGAAGTGGGCTAAAAATGCTCCGAAATCCTCTCGATCCCTGAAATTGGGGAGCATAAGTGAAGCATTAAGCGGGGCTTCTGAAAGGGGAACTGGCTGATTATATTTCGGCTTCTACACGAGCTATTTCAATCTGATGGTGAAGCTCAGCTTGTCTTTTCCGTTCCTCTCTTTCTCTTTCTTCTCGTTGGTTTTCTCTTTCTTTTAGTTGCTCCTCTTGAACGTACTCTATCAATTCTCTTCCGGAAAGTCCCAAGGCATCTCCTTGCGCTTTGAAGAATTCGAACTGAGTCATATTTGCGCTTGGGGGCGCAATAGTCAACAAACTAAAATTCCTTGCAATAAGAATTATGCCTTTTAGAGAATTAGCCTACCTAAATATGGGCACTGACCTATTCGTAATTGGTTTCTCGATCTAGATAACCAATGACTAAAATCACACAAACAAATTATTATAACAGTTCCTTGAGCTACTCCAGCTTCTTAAGTTTCCAAAAAGGGGATAGCAATCGTTAAAAAAAGGGAACTACTATACTCTATTCTTTTAACGAATAAGACTATGCTTTCCTCGACTGAGAACAGTGTTCGCAAAGATATAGCGTTAAACCTTACACACTTGATACCAAATTTAAATAGTATATATATATATATATATATATGTCGTAGAATGGACTCTCGACGATATACCATATATAACTATTCGTTGAGGGAACTATTCAATTATATTTAGAGTGCGTGGTTATCTAGTTGACCGATATTATTTATCTTCAATATGCTTAAGAAGTGGAACTAAGCTCAAGGATAATAATACGGCTATCATTAATAAAATAGAGTTTTGTTAATAAAACTATCAACAAGACACAAAACGGAAAATATTTCACATAAACAGAGAATGGAAAGGGTCGTGGGAAATCTGGCTAATCCGAGGATTAAGATTTGGGAAAGATTTAAAAAGGTAAAACAAATAAAAATTAAAGGGATGGGATGGTTCCTTAAACCATTTAAAGCACAGGATAGGGTTTACAAAAGGTTAAATACTTAAAGGTAGTGTTCAACTTACGTAATTAAAAGTTGTTGTGCAGAAGAAGACGACGCGAAGGAATCGTTGGTCCGCTGGCGAGTTCCAGCCGAAAGGGGAGGTGGATTAAATGATCCTGGCGAAACGTCTCGGGAATGAGAACCGTTTCTTGACGAACAAGCTTGAAGAACAATGGCTGTTCTAAGTTGTTCTCTTCTGAACAACAGTGGGTGTGAGAACCGTCTCTTGTCTACGGGCTCAAAGAACAATAGCTGTTCTAACGTTCTTCTCTTTCTGAACAACAGGGAGGGAGGGTGAGAACCGTTTCTTATCAACGGGCTCAAAGAACAATGGCTGTTCTAATTTTATTCTCTTTCTGAACAATAGGGAAGGCCTTGTGGACTTGGCGTCTTGAAGGCTCGAACCTTGGCATTCAAGGGATATTGTCCTCTTCTGGACAAAATAGTGGATCTCGAGGTAGAGCGCCCTGGTGCACAAGGTGAGACCGGATCGGCGGGATGTCTCGCGAAAATAATCTGGATCTCGAATCTGCTCTTATTGGTAAAGTTTCCATATAAATAGCCGAGCTATCCCCTTGGCGTAGGAGACAATGGAGTGGGGGCTTCGAGGGAATGTCCAGCGGCGCCTGAGAACAATACCTCATCTGTCCATAAGCCTAACTCAATCTTGTGTCATCGGCGCATGGGGCGAAACGGGGGGGATGATGAACCTCCTTGGTTAAATATTACCTCAGGTGGCGCGATAACACGCCCGGCTTAAAGGCAAAGATGCACGTGGCTAGCAACGTGTTTCTAAATAACATGTGATAGTCGTTGAAATTAAGCGGCCTCAAACCGTTCTATCACACCCTGGAAAGCTATTGCAGCACCATCAAACCTTTCCTGAGAATGATTTTTCATGACCACTCAGTAGCCCGGTATTTTAAATCGACTAGCTGTAGTGTCAATACCGTGCTCCGTTATAAAAATGAGTCGGGTTCAAGCACTCGGAATATATTTTCATTTGCCGTTGCTTTCCCCTACCATCCGTTTACATTGAGTGTCAGGATCTTCATTCTGCTACGTACTCTTTCAATATTGTATCTTTAGTGTTTCTGGGTTACGTTCTTTTTCTTCATGAACTTGGCGTTAGAAATTTGCTCGCAAGTGTTGTGATGTAGGGTCACATTTTGAAAGAGCAATGCTTTAGGTTGGAAAGGGCACCTTTATTAGCAGCCGTGCTGCGGATGGTAAAGTAACATCAATTTGACCATTTAGACAAAGTGTAAAGGTGTTAAGGGTAAGGTAAAACGAAGGGGTTTATGGTCTCGATAAAATTACAATTTGGACAAGGTGAACAATATGAGATTAATATGAGCAACTATGAAACTGATATAAATAATTTTGATATTAATATGGGCAACTATGAGACTGAAATAAGTAAATTTTAAATTTTAAATCTATTTAAAAACTCTGTTACTTGAGACTGTTGTAATAAATTAGTGAAACTTGCAGTAAGCGTCACATCGACATCCCAAACTGCTACAACAGTCTCATATAACAAGGAAGATTTCTTCACTAATTTATAACAACAGTATCAAGTAACAGAGTTTTCAATAGATTTTAAATTTTAAATTTACTTATTTCAGTCTCATAGGTGCCCATATTAATCTCAAATTGTTCACTTTGTCCAAATTGGCAAATAACAATTAGGGAAAATTTATTTATACCTGTTATTCTTATTAAAATAAATAACGAAACGTTTAACACTTAAGTATTATTAACTTTAGGAGTGTAAATGCCATTCATTCTTACTATCTTTAATACGTATGTGAGGGAATGCCCTCAAAGGACCACAGTGACAGGAAGTCACATGGCGAATCCCCTCTATTCTTTAAATACCACATGAGGCAGCGGGAGAATTTTAGAAAGTCGAGGAAGAATCGTCACTCGCTTATTAACCCGTCCCAGTTGTGTTAGTTTTCAGAGGCCGATCGTCCTCCCCTCCCCTGCGATAACGCCTTGCGCGGCCATATTAATCCTACCCCAATATCGGGAGGCGAGTTTGATCCTCTGGAACCACCGGTTATCATAAATTGTGTTTTTGCTTAGACTGGTGCCAAGAATTAATTACTTAAGGAGCGCAAAGCCCTGAGGCGTCTAGCAGAGCAGCTACCCGGGTTTTAACCTGAAGCTCACCATCTCTTGAGTAGATTGAAAGACCGCCATCCACTCTGTGCAGACTGCCGTCTATTTCTCGTGAAAACCCAGTAACTCGTCGTCGTACGTCGTCAAAGATCTAGTTAGCAGACCTACTTTCGTTAAGCTTTAGCCCTTGTTCAGAGGAAAGCTTTCAAGCCCCTTTCTTTACGCAGAGTTGTGTGACCTTCTCATCTTCACCAACCCTTTAAGATTCCAGTCTTTCGAGACTGAGACTCCCTGCAGATCAATAGAATCGTCTCTAGTGGAGATTACGTCTCTCGGAGGGAGAGAAAATCTCACTCTCTATCACGAAATAATCCAACCCCTTCTTCAAGTCCTCCGACTCACGACTTCCCAAAGTATCTTCTTGAAAACCTGCGCCGTTGTAATCTCTCCCTCCCCCCCCCTCGTTAATCTTCACATAATTTATTTAACCAGCATAAGTAATTTGTTCTCCCTTTTGTATATATATATATATATATATATATATATATATATAAATTGCCCCCTTTTTCTTATATTTATTAAAATTAAAAAGCGGGGTATTGTCTTTATATATCCTTTGAACTGAAACTTGATAAGCCATTAATCTAAACCCAGTTCACCGTAATTCTCACTCTTTATTTATCGCCCAGACATAACTCAAGCCACCTATGACCAGCTGTCTACCCGTATTTGTGTAAGACTGAGTGCCGAGCTAGTCTATAAAGGTATACGTCGACAACATAGTTCAAATTGTTCTTGCTCTAACTTAGTAAGGTTACTTAAAAAGGCAGTTTAACAAATCATATATATATATATATATATATATATATATATTTCAAATTGCATTGTTAACTCAGAGTTTGTTTTGGTGGAATATAATTGAAACGATAAAAATTAATGCAATTGAGCACCCTTCCTTATATACTCGTTAACCTACAGAAATTAGGAATATTTGAATAGATAGTTAGTTGAATCTAAGGAAACCAATTATCCCAATTCTCTCTTCTATCCTTCACGCTTATGTTTGCAAAGCAAAACCTATTTTAAATTTTTGCAAACTTCTTTAAATACACCACACCAGTCTATCCTTTCACCCTCTCTCTGTCCTACTATGACGGAACAAAATAGTTCTATAATCCATCCAACCCCTGGCTTCATTAATGCTTGATGACTTGTTAACCTACCCTTTACAGGTACCCCTTTTGTGGGAACAGTTAATGACGGGCTCACCCCCTATCGAGCGGACCATTGGCTAAGGGACCTCGAAAAACCCTTCACCTCTGGAGGCATTTAATGTAATGATGCGAAGATACTTAAGGCCAAAAGGCTCGTTTCGAATAAGCAGGTTTCTGCTCGTCACCTCATTCTTTAAAGTCACTCGTCTTATGGGAGGATTTCAAAGAGGGAATCCTTCAGGACTTTCTAAACACGCACAAGCTGTGGCCCTTGGTGCCCTTCACTTTTTACACTAGTGTCGATGGGAAAAGGGTGAGGAATTTCTAGTCTTCTTCTCTCGTATTGACAGCCTTGGTCGGGATGCCTACACCGCAATAGAGGAGCGAACAGATTACACTATTCCCAACTCCGTTTTCCTATACAACATTTTATATGTGTCGTACCGCAAAATTGATCCAACACAAACCTCAAAACTCGAAACTTTAATGGAACCCTCTCTACCCTTAAATGACAATTTAGGCGCCCTACGGAAAAGGATACGAACATTAAACCCATTCAGTTCACATCCCTTATCCCGGACCTCTAATCCAATTGTTCTTTCAGAATTAGTGGGAACTACTCGCGATACCTCATATATTTCCCTCTAGAAAGTCCCTACAACTTCGATCTTCGACTTTGGGACGTTACTGCTGCATTTGTCGAAAAATGCGCCACGTAACCTTCCAATGTAGGCAGGTAACTCTTTTTTTACCTGGCATAGTTCTAATGGGCCCTTTTCTTATTTTCATAACCAAAATGTGTCTCAGAACTCCCGCTACTTACCTAGTAACAAGACCAAGCAAGCTGTTAGGAGTCTGTAGCAGGCTTCACCCGGCCAGACGCCCTTCCGGTCCAACCCCCTTTTCAAAATTATCCAATGCATGAGTCCTTCGCCAACATGACCCTATATCTCTTCCTAACTCCTCGCAACCCCCAACCTAATAACTACCCTCACTATGTTACCCATCCAGACGAGGAAGAAGCCATTACTTTCCATACTGACCAACCTTTTTTTAGGGTTAAGTTAGCTTCAGCCATGGATGATGAGCGGAAGCCTACTTTTGTCTGTTTGTCCAACTTTTCTGCTACTAACCACTTACGTCCCAATCCCTTAGAATTAGTGATACTTTTTAAAATTGAAAGTCATTTAGTCTCTGGTATGATTGATACAGGAGCTAGTGAAACGCTCATGAAACCTGTTATCTATTTGAAATTAAAAGGTCATTTATCCCCTATTATGTCCCAGACAATCCACCTAACTGGTGTTTCTGGAACCCACTTGCCTAGTATAGGTGAGATCTTAGGGAAATTTAACATGGATCACCTATCCTATATGTTCATAGGTAGGTTAACCGCTGAGCCAATGAACTACGAAACCGACATGCTACTAGGAATGGATTTTCTTCACCATAATAACTGAATAATTCACACCCGTTCTAAGGATATTTCCACCCACGAAATTATGAATCGAATAACGGTGCGTTGTCCCTCTGTTCCTCTCTCCCCTGTAGTTACCTTACCACCTGGGGATAGGAACGCTAGTCTAACTCAATTAGTAAGGACAGGTCTGTTACCATGAGCCCTCGGATAAATTCCTAGGCCGCCCAACATGGCTTGAACGCCACAACTTGCCTCAGGAACCATGTATTCCACCTGTAGAGAGTTGGAATCACCTCCAAGCCGTTCAACACGAGCGTTAACTAAATCTAACGTTAAGGTCCTCCCCATGTTTAACCGAACTAATCTTAGTTGCAACCACATGTGCAGTACTGCCAACTAAACAAACTCACAAAGTCTCCCTCATGAAAATAACAACATTGCTACCCCTTCTACTCCTAATTTTGAAGTTATTAGTCCCCCTAAAAATAACAATAACGACCTTTCTACAAGTAATGTTTCAGGAACTACAGGAATTAGTTTCTAGCGCTCGTCCATTTGTACCCAAATAAACCAACCAGTGACTTCCCCTCCCTTATCTTTGACCCACATGGCGAAGGAAGCTCTTGCTTGAAAAAGATATAATGTTACCCCAAACCAACTTATTGTTATCACCAACACAAAAGTAGAAATCTCCCCTTATACACTTAGCCGTTTTTGGGGCATTCTACCCTCATTCTTTGTCGTTAGCCCTAATGATCTTATTTTAATTAACCGTGCTACCCCCACAAAGCATTGGATAATCATTGGACAATCAATCAGTCATGCCTACGAGAATAAATACGAGTATGTCCCAATTAACTCTCTTAATGCTAGTGAACACAAGTTGCGTTTCCTCCCTAGCGACAACATTCC
This sequence comes from Ceratothoa steindachneri, assembly GCA_963969495.1. Lineage (NCBI taxonomy): Eukaryota > Metazoa > Arthropoda > Malacostraca > Isopoda > Cymothoidae > Ceratothoa > Ceratothoa steindachneri. The sequence goes on from OZ018326.1 coordinate 171,450,261, forward strand.
TCAGGCGGAGGTACTTCCTGCATTTACCTCTTCCGAGGAAACCAAAAAAATCTCTCCCATGCGCTTTCACTATGCCCCTCAACCTCTCAATCCCCACCCGAATTTTGTACAAATCTCTTCTTAGAGAAAGACATCTCGAGAATATTCAAAAGAGTGTCGACTCTTTTACCTTACCTAATATATCAAAACACTTTGAATTCTTTACTTTCCTTTCTTAAAACACAGGGACGTCTTATCTCTACCCGGAAACCCCTTAGGTCAAACAGATCTTCTCCTATTCCACATTAAACTTCGCCCAGGTACTAAACCTATCAATCAAGCCCCATACCATATTCTCCACTCACAACAAATTGCCGTAGAAGAACTTGTGAGCGGCGATTTGTTAAAACAAAACCTCGTCTCCCCATCTATATCGCAGTTTAAGTGCCCGCTTCTTCTTGTAGACAGGAATGGAGGAAAAGGTCCCCGCTTAGTCATATATTATAGGAAACTTAATGCTCTGACAGCACCAGAAAAGTTCCCACTCCCCAATATAGAGAAGATTCTTTCACAGATAGGACAAGCTACTATCTTCACCTTAGATTTCCTTAGTGGCTATAACCAGCTACAAATTCATCCTGATTCCCGGCCCTTAACTGCTTTCTGCACTCCTCGGGGACATTAACAGTTTAATGTCCTGCCCTATGGTGTATGTAATGGCCCTGTCAGCTTTTCACGTTTAATGTCTATTGTCTTAACTGACCTTTTAGGCATCGAGGCCTTAGTCTATTTCAATCATATCATTATTTTCCCTGATAATTTAACTTCCCATTTTGACTCACTCGGACGAGTTCTGGATAAATTAACAGGCGCAAATCTAAAGTTAAAGGTAAAAAAATGTAGGTTTCTTCAGGAATCCCTCGTTCTCTTTGACGCTTTTCTCACCTCTAAAGGCATGATGCCTAATCCCTCCAAACTTAATCCTCCCAAAACTTCAGATCAAATTCGAAAATTTCTCAGAATCACTAGATTCGATAGGACATTTATTCGTGGATTTGCACACATTGCCAATCCCCTTACTGATTTACTATACAAGGATGCCACCTTCATTTAAAAAAAGAGCAATTATTAGCTTCTAAACACCTCCGCAACAAACTCTGTCAGTCTCCAATCTTACAATTTCTAATTACAAATTACCCTTCATTGTAGCTACCGACGCCTCTGATTATGATGTTGGTGTCTGCCTTATGCAGAAATCGATGGCAAAGAAATGCTGATTGCCTACGCCACTCAATTAATGAAGTCGGCTGAGCGATACTACTCAGTTACTGAAAAGGAAGCCCTTGCAGTAAATTTTGGATTAAAGAAATTCAGAAATATAATATATGGGTATGGGATTGAGGTAATCACTGATCACTCCCCCTTATTCCCTCTTTTCCAAGTCAAGGAACTTTCTGGCAGACTCGCTAGATGGGTATTAACTGTCTAAGACTTTGCTATGAAAGTCACCTCTCCCCTTGGATGATTGCACACTATCCCTGACGTGCTCTCCGGAATTCGAGTCCTCCCTCTTCTTCCTACTACCCCGAATCCTCGACAACCTTATCTTTCTGATGTACTTCCTCACCCTACTAGTCTGCCTTCCCTGCCCAATTTCCCTGAACCCATTAGGTACACATCTAGTGTCCTAGATCACGCAACCTTTCTCCTTGCACAACTCCAAGACTTGAGACTTGCGCCGATCATTCAGTCCCGTAAGAAACTACCTAAACCTCTCCACATTCCAAACTTATACCTTAAAATATCATCTTTAGCAATGGCAAAATTTTATTTGTTACATTTAAACTCATCACACGTGGAGGAAATGATTAAATTCCTTTGTACGAGAAACGCGAAACTCATCGCGAAGATTTTCCCTGTACTGACTTTTAAAAGTTGGTTTAAAAGAATCTGGTGATATTCAGAGAATTGAAATATGTGGGGTGTACACATCCCCCCAACACACAAAAAAAGTCTAAGCGAGCGATTTCAAAAGAAAAGTGCACAACTCTCAAAAATGTGTCCTTTCTTTAAATGTAAAACAGGAATCCATTCTTGGTCGATGGATTAGAATGAAAACAGATTAAAAAAATGTTAGTAAAACAAAGGATTAAAAAGCCAATCTTTTATATAAACATCATCATTTAAAAGTATTTAGGTTGGGAACATTAAAAAATAATCTTTTGAAAGTACATGGTGTCCCTGAAGGCCGGAAAGAGGAAATTTTACAATGGTCTCCTAGTTCACCAGAATTGGCTACCCTTCAATTTTTTTCTGGAATATCCTAAATAAGAAGGTGTACTCATTTGTCTCCTTGTTCACCAAACCTTATATTGCGCTTAATAAGATGGTGAGTTGGATCTTGTATATTCTTCGCTTAATGCAGGATTTGTAGATTTTGATTAGCGTTGCTGATACACAATTATTAATTTAAAAGAATGGTTTAAATCCTACCATTTTTCTTAATATAGAACCTTTTGAATTGATTAACCAGGCTCTACTGATAGCATTCATAAATTGCTATTTGTGGAAATTAAGGGCAGATTACACTATAAATTTTAGAAAGAAAATATTTTTCTGAATATCTTTCAAGTATTGCCATGCGTATCTTCCATTTAATTCTATTCCACGTTTTGGAAAAAAAAAAGTTTTCATTTCGATACCATTCAAATATTTTCAGTTTGATAAAACCGTGAATTATTGATATATTCAATCGTCGTTTTCAACGAATGCAATTTTCGTTTCCTTAGGCAGTCTTTCAAGATTCTTTTCTCATGCTTTTGTATCAATTGGATGGTGATTCGCTCAATGAACTTTTCACCAGTATACATAATTGCATACAATTCTTTGTCCGATAAATAAATACATGCAGATATTCTTGCCATTACGAAGTCAGTATGGTTACGTAAATTGTTTTATTGAATATAGAACTCTTTGCTTAGGATATGTGTTTTTGGAGAATAAAAGTTAAGACCATGTGTATGCTAAGTGATACATAGCGCTTAAGTATTACTTCAAATCGATCAATTTGAAGTCTCATTTCATCTTGCATACAATGTTGAGGTAATCCAGTAATTTTATACTTTCGTTTATTAATTTATGGAGTCATTTTTTGGCTGAGGATTCTTCCCCACCCCCAATTATTTCGTCTTGCTAAAAAGTTACTATCACTTCTTTTCCAATATTTTTTTAATCTACTTAGCTTTTTACTCATTTTATTATTTTAGACCAATTTCTTTTATATTTTTAAGCCTTTTCTATAGAAGTCCCGCTTTATTGATATATGTTAAATTCCTCTCTTCATTGGAAAATTTTGAATACAGATCATAGAAACTATTACTATTAAAAGTTTACAAAATGGCAGAAGAGTCAAAGATACGAGTAGCAAGCAGGCAACAAGAAAAAATGACACAAGAAGCCAAAAGCTTTTGTGCCCAGAAATCATTTACAGAATGGAATGAAACCATTGGGAAAACTGATTCGTTCATGCGAAATTTATTGAGGTAATCCTTATATTCAAAGTAAAGGGAAATATATTATCCTATACTTTCGACTGATCGGTAATAATTAGAACATTTTTCGCTTATACGAGTACACAATTACAAGGGTCTTATGAATAAAGAAAAATCTACTCACGGCTCAATTGTATTATTGAATCGAGAATATTATACGCATTAGATTGATAGCTTTTTCATTATGGGAAACGGAAGAATTATATTTATTGTTGCTTTTCTGATTAATTTATTTTTTATCGATAATAAAGCAACTTCGTCTAATTCTAGTGTTAAGACTAGTGTTGTGCAGATGCCGATACTTATTATTTTGCCGATTCCGATGCTGATTCTATACTATTTAGTATATTTATTGATTAGACCAATTAAAATTAAACCAATAGGGGTAGGTATTTATATGGTTTATTAAAACACATAAAGTAAATTTAAAGTTATTAACATTAAGATTCCTATTAAAAGGTTTTACATTGATTTACTAGTTTAGTTATCCCTAAATTTAGGAAATCAATGACTTCCAATATTTGCTTTAACCTTTTTACTAATATTCCAAAATCATAATTAAGCACCCTTAAAATTATAAATATAATTAGCACACATTAGCTTTTCTTCTGTTGCTGGATAAAGTCTTATTGTAGGTAAGTGGAGCGTGGGAAGCCTTCATCACCACGTGTTCGGCTACACCAGGGGAGTGAGCACGGCGGACTACCTCATCACCCTCCTGGCTCACGCCAACAACCAGCCCACCATCGTAGTCTTCCTTGACCTCGAGAAGGCTTTCGAGCTGGCTAGCCCCCGCGCCATACTGGCCGCCCTTGTGAGGAAGGGCATCCGAGGGAGACTGCTGGGCTGGCTCCAGGACTACCTTCACCAGCGCCGAGCCCGCGTGAAGTTCCAGGGTCACAAGTCTTCCTACCTTACCTTCGAGAACGGGACACCCCAGGGCGGCATCCTCAGCCCGTTCTTTTTCAACGTGCTGATGGAACAGCTGGTCGCCTTCCCCTATCGGGAAGGAACCATCCTCCTTAGCTACGCCGACGACCTGGCGCTCGTCGTCACCGGGCGCGGCGACAAGCTTGCGCGGGCCCAAGAAGCGCTGCACCTCATCAATGCCAAGTGCGAAGAGCTGGGGCTCAAGATCTCGGCAGAGAAGTCCCGGGCCATGGCCATCAAGACTTGCACACCTGCTGGCCAGCAGCTTCGCGTCCAAGGAGTCGGCCTGGCCTGCACCGACTCCTACCAGTACCTCGGAGTGTGGGTGGACAGACGGCTGTCCTTCACGCAGCATGTCACGCACCTGAGGGAGCGGACGCAGGCCCGGCTGAATGTGATGAGGGCCATGACGCGGCCGAGCGCTGGTGCAACCTTCCCCGCCCTCCGCCTCTACTACCTCCAGGCAGTGCGCTCCCTAGTGGACTACAGTGCACCGGTCGTTGTAGCGCTGCCCCGGCAGCAGCAACAGCGCCTGGAGGTGATACAAAACACCGCCATGAGGACCATTTTAGGGGCACCCAGGTGGTGCACTGTCTGTGTCATGCAGAGTGAGGCCAACCTGGTGCCCCTCACCGCCAGGGTGGATTGCATTGTGGCCTGTCGGGTAGCCAGAGTGCTCCAGCGCGACGTTGAAGGTGTTGCGCAGAGGAGACTCCGAATAGCTGTGGCGCAGGGCATCGAGTGCCTGCGTAACAACAGGTGGCTCGTAAACGTCAACCTAGCAACGAACTCCCTCAACCGGGCAGAGAACTGGCTGTGGCGCGAACCCGGCACCCCCCACCCCGCCTACGTTCCACCACCACCATGGGACCCCCCCGCCGCACACTTCACCGCCACACAGTTGCCCGACAGCAAAGCGAACTGCCTCACCGAGGAGCTGCGCCAGCACGCCCTCATGGCCATGTCTGAGGTCACGGAGCCAAGCAGCGCAGTGTACTTCACCGACGGCTCCGTCGACCCCGACAGCGGGAGGTCCGGCGCCGCCTTGGTCACGAGCGGCTTGACGCAAGCGTGGAGGACATCAGACCACTGCTCCACCCTCTAGACGGAGCTGGTAGCAATCTTGCACGCCCTCCAGCACGCTCTGCTTCGCCGGGAGGCCACTGTGGTGATACACACTGACTCTCGGTCGGGACTACAGGCGCTGCAGCACGCCCACGCCCACGCCTACACCCGGGACAACATCCACCTCACTACCACAATCCTGTGCACCCTGCAGGACCTGGCAGCTCAGGGCAGGCGTGTCCGACTCCACTGGATTTCCAGCCACGTTGGCGTGCGCGGCAACGATGCTGCCGACGAGGCTGCCAAGCGAGCCGCCCATGGCCCCATCATCACCTGGACCGTGCGCACCAGCCTGCAGCAGCTCAAGGTGCAGGTTAAACTCAGGGCCGCCCACAACGCCCACCAGCAGCACCAAGAATGGGAAGCATTCAAGAGGCAAGCGGCGTGGTATGCTGCAGCCACAGCCTATCGCCCACTGAACCCATCCTTCCAGCAGCCCAGAGCAAACGGCGTGCTGCTACAGCGTGTGAGGCTGGGCTACTCCACGCGGGAAGAGCTGCACGCCGACTTTGTGGCAGGGAGGTGCGAACACTGCGGCGGCCGCTCCCAGCGCCCACTGGTGCACTACCTCCTCTCCTGCCCAGCCACCGCCCGCCTCAGGCCAGAGCGAGCACCATCCCCTGCCCCTGTAAGAGGCGCGAGAGGCAAGAGCCACCCAGGTGGTCCGCCACACCCCAAAAAACGAGCTGCTGGAGGTGCTAAGAACAGCACCCCCTCCGCGCTGATCGCCGCTCGCGCCCAGCCGGGCGACAGGTGATCAAGACCGACGCCACCCACTTGCAGCAGACAAGAAACGCGTGGGACGCTCCACCACGTCTTACTGCACGCCAACACTGACGGGCTGCCCGCTTTGTGTAATGTGTGCATTTATACATGTATTTATATTATTGTATCATATTATTACTGTATTTGTCTTTTTTGTTGTTTGTTTGTTTTGTTTTTATTTTATTATTATTTGTATTATGATTATGTGTAAATGTACTCTATTGCAAAATAAACCTATAAAATCAATCAAGTGGTGAAATCATTGCCTTCAATAGGGAAAAAGGAGAAATTCTCTCCTCCAAAAATTCCGATTACTTTTAAAAAGTTTTACATTAATCTTGTAATTTAATATCTTATCATTTCTACATTAAGAAAATCATTTACTTCGAATAGCTTTTCCCTGTTGCTGGGTTAAGCATGTTGCAATATGTTTTGACATTTCAAAACATTACCTCTAATAGTGAAAATAGAAAATCTTCTCCTCCGAAGTTTGTGATTCCTTTTTAAAGGTTTCACAATAATCCACTAATCTATTATTAGTTATATATTCATTTCTATTTTTTTCATATTTCGAAGATCGATTAGCTAGTTTCAATGTTCAAATATTTTTTTATTTTTTTACTCATAACAGTATTACTAATATGTAAAATTAAACACTGTGAGATTAAAGTTGGTAAACATTAGCTTTCCTCCAGTTGCTAGGGTGAGTCTATTACTGTAATGGGTGTAATCATTTTCTCGAATACTAAAAATTCTATCCATATTAATGAAGAGAAGAGGAGAGCATCTTGCTTCCACCTTCGCTAAGCTGGGGAAGTAGAGACTTGCTATTTTGCCACCGAAGGAGTGAGTTTGATTCCCTTGATGCTAGTTCTGACGTCAAGTAGGTCTCTGTCTTATTTGTAATAACGTTGATGAACACTAACAGAGGTCCAAATCCTATCGTCCGACTCATACTATTTCACTAAATCATATTTCTATCAATATCACTTTAAATCATTTAGCCAATATCACAAGTAACGTTCTATGGTATATAATCTGCAAGAGAGACATTCAGAAGACCTACCTCTTTCCTTAAGTAGTATTTTCTTTTGACCAATCAGTCGAGGCTATTTCTACTTTTTTTATTTTCTATCTCCAACCCTTTTTTGTTAAATCTCCTATAAAAATTTCAGAGAACAGATGACCTCCTAGCATTCCTTGTTCCTTTTTTAAAAAATACTCTCCTTTATACAAGTTTGATTGTATGGATATCAGCTCAAAATATACTCAGCTATAGAAGCATAGGCATATTAGGTTATGTTTGAACTTGCAACGACAATTTTGGCCTTATTTAATCACTGTTTCTGTGATCAAATATAACCTAAATAGCTAATTTAACCTAAAGAAAACTGGCCTCTGTGTTGGATAAAAGAGGAAAAATATAACCCCAAATGTGGTCGATGCAGCTTGATATCAAGAGTTGAGTAAAATTTGGGGACAGAATATTAGAGGATCCGTGAAATTAGACAGTTGAAGACTAAGACAAAATCATAATTTATGATAAAGCTCCTTTATGGTTCTCTAAGAGTTTCTGGATGATCCTTTGTTTTGAGGAAAAAGTGGAGCGCTTTCACAAATCCTGTGTCATGTCCGGGTGAGGCATCTAGATACACTTTCTATCTAGGGCTGCGTCTCATATAAGAAAGTTGGAGCACTAACCATTTTGCCCAAGAATACTGCCATCAATTCAAAATAATACAAAACGTGCTTTATCATCACCTTTTCACAACAGCTTATGATTAACTTAGAGATTATTATTGTATTTTACAGCATGATATGGCACTTTTTTACAAAGTAAAAGCAATAACAACGTTTTTGGCTGCAAATAACTTCGAAATCTTGTGACATTGGCCAGGGACTTTGCCAGATGTGAACCCAATAGATAATTTGTGGGCAATAAAATGAATAGCCGTTGATAAAGAGATTACAACCCGTTGTGTGCAATTTCATGTACTTATTTAACGAAATTTATCAATATCAGTCAAAATATCACAAATTTGGACTCCAGCTTTCATTAACGCACTGAAGCAATGCTGAAAAATAAGGGACATCAGTGAATATATTGACTGCACGCATCAATTGACTGTATTTATGAATAAAATGGGTTTGGGCTCTAAACTTTTATATATTTCTCCTACAAATTATGACACAACCATACTAAATCCAAATGCAAAGTTTAATTAAAAAAAAATATAGTTGTCTCAAAACTTTAGCTCATGCTTTACACATATTAGGGAGCCTATAAGAAGGAAATCCTGGCAAGAGGAAGGGGGCCGTTTTGGGGATAGTTAAAATTAAAGGAATCAGAACCAAATTGTACTTGTTAATATATGAATTTTCATGTTTTTTTCTATTTTCTTAGACAGGGGTAGAGAGCTAGAGTGTATAGCAATCTACAAAATACGAAATATATCCTTTGCTAGATCCGTTTCGATCGTTGCCAGCAGTTCTTGCATTCGCAACTTCCTCTCTTGTTGTTAGTATGCGAGTAAAATAAAATCTCCGTTTAATACAAGAACTTAAATAGGTCGCCCTATTTCTTGCCTCGTTCATATGGTTATGTCGATGTAGTTTAGCAAATTAAGTTTCCTCATTTGTACTCAAGCTAGGCATTATTTCAGCCGTTCACTACGCACTTGTTCCAACATTATTACACCCTTTAGTAAGAATAAATACCCAAACCGAACCATATATAAACTGCAATTAAGGACGAACAATATATGGATGTATAGGAGCCACGTATGCAATTCAATTAAGATGATTAATATATGAAGGTATAAATAAGGTTTCAACCTGCATAAAATAGGCGATACGTAGATAAAAATAAATTTATTCAAACGCATTGAATTTTCTGTATTTATTTAATAATGCTTAATGATGAACTAATCTAATTCTATAAAAAGATTTCAGTGAAAATAGTAAATATTAAGTAGGACAAAACACAGTAGGTTAGTTTTACTTTGATGCTACATTTATGCAAACGGAAAAGAAGGATAAAGAATAAAAATCTTCATACCTGAAGTATCAAACTGTATAAAACCCTGTGTTGCTGCAACAGTACAGGCTTTTCATAGTTCAACACAAAGCTCTGCCAAGTGGCAATGAATATCATCTACCACTGATCTTTAACATAGGGTTCAGGCTCAGTGCATATGGGTGGTCTTCTACCATAATCCTTTAGTTTTATATAATCCCACAAATTCTAAAATATCAATCGATAATGATTATTTCTCTTTGATCTTAGACCATTTCTTTTAATTATTTCTGACCAATCTTTTGCATATTTACCTTATTACGAAGTCCACTTGTGCCCAAAGCCAAGATTGATTGTTAACTACTTAAAAATTTCTTCAATTTTCTTTAGATTCCGTGTTTTCTTCGTGTTTACATTGATTTTTATCACTATGTCTATACCCATTAAAGCCAAACCTTGCCTGTCGGGGATTTTTCCTACGAGGTACTTTAAGGTAGAGATGCTATTCTTCTTCTTGTGATCTCCTTTATGAAGGTATTCAGATTTGATCTCAGTTGTCCACACTATGGATTATCAGAATATATCTTTCTTTTGTATGTAAAAGTTGAAAGTATATACAAAGAGAAAAAAACCTTCGAGGTCCATATGACCTAAAATGAATCCAATTCTTTCAGGCACACTTAAAAATTCAAATCAAAAGTTTCATTTGTAAACAATTAAAGGTGTTCATTGAGCGTGAGCACTTAAATATACGTTTGAATTTTCTTTGTTTGTTCTTCAAAACTTATCATTGCACTCGACGCTTAATAGTCTATACCACTCTTGCAAAAACAAATCGGCAATATCTACTTAATTTTCTCTTGAACTCTATCATTTTCAGCCCTATTTATCAGGTAATGGAGTGGAATTACCGGGATATGAAGGCTCCATATTTATAATTACATATAATTCCAGCTTTCGTTTGAAAGATAACCGGAGGCCATTGGTGAATTCATATACGAGCATTACCTATTTATTTAATTTAGATTTAAAAATCAAATGCCAATAAGGAAGTGCCATCAAATTTGTGAAAGAGACGCGCATAGAAAAAAGGTGACGTTATAGGAGCTGAAATGTCTAGAATATACGATGTGTAGCAAAATGAAGTTGAAGACCTTGGACATTATTGGCAAGGATAACTCGCAACTCTCCCAAACTTGGTTCCGTTCTACAATGATGGCAAGCCTGGTTGCGGGAGTTTGAGATCGAATAGTTAACGAATTTTCTAAATTCGAATGACTAAATTCACAATTTTAATCATTTGTAACCCCATCAATTCGTTCAAACAAGACGTCTAAATGTGTGAAAAGGACAGATAAGGTCTTCTTTGCTGATGGTGAGAGTGACTAATGAGAATCAAGTAAAGCCTGTAATAACTGGCCACATACTTTCTTCCTCCTATTAGTGGGTGAGCAGGTCAATAAACGTTGTCTACGACAATTGAGTTCTGATTTACCTGGTGGCAAAATTCGATCGCTTGAAAGTACCTAAAACAGCAAAAATAACAACTCATTTTGAGTATGCACTGTAATTCTTATCTTCCGTTATGCGAAAGGACATTTCATTATATCATTGGATCGCGTCCAGCGTCGAGTGACAAAATTAATTCCTAAACTTAGAAGTAGATCGTAAGTAGACAAATGGAAGATCATCGATTTACTTTCACTCGAAGATCGGCATCGACGCGGCTAACTTATGGAAGTCTTTAAAATACTAAAGGGGTTCACAATATAATTATGACTCGATACTTGATCAGGATATCCGAGAAACCACTACAAATAACGTTTTAAAGCTAGTATACAAAAGATTTAACACTGCAATGGTACAACGTTTCTTGTCTTATAAAAGAAAACCAAATTTGAATAACTTGTTTAGGATTGTTTAAGAATAAAATCGATAAATATTACATAAATTTTAACCTTATAGAAACAAGTGTTTTGAATCTAATTCATTATCCATAACCTTATTTCCATTTCCTCATCCCTCATATTTGTATTCCACCCATTCCATTCTTGCTTGTAATAGATTTTCGTAGTCCATAGCGTCTTTGCTTGTTGCTAATTGATTCATGTTTTATACATCGTCAGAAATTCCTCAATGGTTTATTATAATTCCTGAGCTCATTGATTATTAAGAGCTTTATATTGCTATTTATCATTGTTAAATGAGTTATTTATACGCAATTTATTATTTTAAAGCACGGTTATACAAAAGACTAAATCATAGATATATGCCGATTGTTTTGAGTTTGATACAAGAAGTTGCCAAAAGTTTTTATCGTTATCAAACTTATTAGATATTAGTCGTGTGTTTTCAAATTCATAAACAGAATAATAAATAACACCTGGAGCAAGGACAAGACCCATGACATACGAAACATGTTTAACATTTTAACTTTGATTATTTCCCGTTATTGGTTCACTTTACTTCTGTCTGACAAGGGACTACTATTAATCTTAACTATAACTACATTCAGGTTTCCGTCTACAAATAGATTTATGAGGAACCTTTATGGATAATTGTGTTTAAACTGTTTAATTACATAATATATAAAATCTTCCTAATATTTATTAAATTCAAATTTTATCAATCATCTTGCAAATTATTTCTAATATATTTGTTTGCTTATGTTTAATTTATTAATATTACAAATTCAATCAACTGTTGCAAACTTTTGACAAAATTCACCCCGCTGGTTTAATATGGAACATTTATTGTGCTTGTATTAAAACCTTTTCCTAAAAAAAATATTCTTACACCAAATAAAATATCTTCAGGAATCGAACCTCTCCATAATCATCACCTATGCATTACGGTGGTATCTAATTTACATTTATATATTCTAGGCTAGGATCTTTGAATCGCGTTTGGCAATCGTTGGTTGGAGAAAATTACTTGTTTTTAGTGTAAAAAAATGGAGGATTTAAATGTTGAATTCAAGTTTTGTTGAATGCTAGTGGAAGGAAATTGGATGAGTGACGTCGCAGAATGAAGTCAACGTGACCTTGATAGCGTGAATTGGTCCGGGACTCTAGAAGTAAGTAGATCAAAAAAAGACTACAAGCAAATGCAAGAGAAAATTCTTAAGTCGCACGGAGGAATGAGTTCAGTGGAATGGAAATTACCTATCCTGAAATTCTTCCTGTCTCATTACAAAGACGCCCCCTTTCACGTCGTATACTTTCTACCAGGAAGTGGCAATTAATATTTGTAGCTTGAAATTAGATAGAATGCATATAATTTGGAATTAAAAATAGTGTGTGAAAATATATTACAGTGCTGAATAGATGCTTGTAAAGGAAATATTGTACGGAATTCAAGGTTTGGTGCAAAAGTAATTTGGTGTGCATGACTTTGGGAAGAAGTTGTGAATACATCTTTTTGTTAGGTACATTAGTTTAGAAAAGAGGTAACGGACAATTAACAAATAGGAAAAGGTAATATGACTAAATTTAGCTCATGCTGAGGCACAAATATTTTGTAAATTTATCAAGGCTGGGTTAATTATCCTCAAACGTGTCATAAAAGTAAATAAGAATGTATTAGATTAAAAATAAAAATCAAATATAGAGGAAGGTGGCAGAGACCATTATTGGGGAAGAACATAGAACCAAGGGCTAAGGTCTCGCAGGGTCATACAGTACTGTAAGGGAAAGGGGACGTCAAGAAAAAATACCTCCTTCGTTTGTTTCTTGAAATCCTTCCCTCCATATGTCTTCTAACTTTAACTCCATGTGGAGTAAAAAAGCTCTGTATCGAGAAGAAAAGTAAAAGAAGAAAGAATTTGAATATTAGTTAAGCTGACCGCTAAAAGCTTTCACTTCGCCGATAAAAGGATAATCTACGTAGTCTGAAAAAGGATACCGGAAAGTCCTCGCTCACATCCTTGGAGACGATTAAGACCGAAATCGGGTGACAAAAAGCTAATCCTTCTCGGCGGCGGAAGCTTTATCACAGACGTCTGTGCCTTTCAGCAAAGGAGCACCATAAAATGGCCATCATATAAATATCTTTGGTTTTTCAAAGATCGCCAGATTGAGCTTGAGATCTCATCGCCTTCGGTTCAGATCGTGTTACTATTTCCCCAATTTCCTGGTATCCACCTATACCATCGAGGTCGGATCTCACCAGGCATATCCATCTCTTTTGTGGAGGCTTACATTGTTCATAGCAAACCCTCGAATCGTTTTGTCCCCGTATGACTGTCCAGGATTCTTCTCGTCTTATCAGAACCCCCTTTCAAGGATCTCAAGTTTCAGGTGTGAGATTTCACGCCGAGCCACATCACAGTCTTGATTTTTGGAGTTTGCACCTCTCTGGAGCAGAGGTGCCTTCGTCTGTCTTCAAGAAGAATCGTGAACTCGTCTTCTGGTCCCCCCCTCCTTCATCTTCGTCACCATCAGGATATTCGGCCGAAAATCACGACCATTTCCCGTTTTATTCCCCCGCGCCGAGTCGCTAAAGGAGTCTCCTTCCTCGAAGACTCCAATTAAGGTAAAACGATTGCATCTCCCATTAATCGACCCGCTTTCGAACTTTTAAATATTCCATCTGTATAACTGATTCATAGAATCCCATTTGAAAGATAATTCACAAGTAATTAACGTCACCCGATTGCCAATTTTCTATAATGTGTCAGTATTATCTTTTTTTACATTTTCTATATTTATCGTATGCATATATCTGTTAACTAGCGACTTATTAAAAAGGTAATTTTCTGTTTTCACTCTTTAAATATATCGTTGAACTGCAACTTGGTAAACTCATTAAATATTATCGATTCCTGTATTAAAATCGCACTCTTATACATCATAATCAATGGATTACTTTCACGAAGTGAACGTACTTGTACGTAGCAAAGGACGCGTACGAACATTAAGGATATATGTGTATGTAACTGTATATATACATATTCTCGTTGTTTTTAGCTCTTTCCTCCCAAACAATAGATAAATATATGTACATATATACGTATTCCTCGACAAGTACTTATAAAAGACAAAAAACCACGGTACCGATATATTTCGGTCTTATTAACCTTCCGGAATCCAGGTGCATCTTTTTTACCCCGGCTCTTCTATTCTCCTTTGCTACGCATTTATGATGTTTATTTCCTTCAGGGGAAATTTAGGGAAACGCCGGAACTGCCTAAAATGAAGGGAAGAAGGAAATGGTTTTCCTGTTTCATTTAACCCTATTTTCGCTGAATTTTACGGGATATTCCATAGCAAAGATTAAAATATAAATCGCATAAAATCTTCAATTTTGCGGTGTGAGTATTCGGGGACTATTTCTCCTCCTTTTATTCTTAAAAGGCTTCTGATCATCACGGCACTCTCAAGACAACTGGCTTGAAGGCAGTGCTAAATAAGCCCTGATGTGAGTGAGCGGTACAGATCAGAACCACGGATAAAGAGAGAAGATGTCAGGTGGTTGAGAATAGAGTTTGAGATTAATTATTTTATTTTCATCATACGGTTTATTGTTTTGTGTAAAGGTGTTGGCGATTTATAATGATTAGATGTTGTCAGGTTGTGGATATGCACAAGAATTGAAAATTAATGTCTATGCTGGGGTATACATGGTCCGTTTCAATCATGGACGGTGCAGTATTGCAACTAATGTGTTAATGGTGGCTTTTCCCGAATTCTTCGGAATATAGGCATAAGGATTGATGACTTTTTACCACCTGTAGATATGTATTGCCACAACAACGTTTTTTGCTCATAGATAACGATGATTCACGCGTTCACGTTAACTGCCAAGTACGCGCAGTGAAACGTTTGTTAATTTTAAATATATTATATGATAATATAAGAGGCATCTTCAAAACGTCTGTGCAAAATGAAAGAAATATTTATTAAAAATAAATTAACACAAATGTTACTTATATTTCTCAACATAGTTTCCATTTAGGTCAGTGCACTTCTGAAGGCATTGTTTCCACCTGACAAGTCCCTCTCTGAAGAACTCTTGGCTTTTCGAATTGCAGCATATATTGACTTCACGTTTTATCGCTTCGATCGATTTAAATCTTTTTCCTTTTAAAGTTCATTTAAACTTAGGAAACAAGAAATATTCCGAGGGGGCAAGATCAAGGATATAAGGTGGATGTGGTAAGCTGATCATCCCGCAAAGCTTTCGGTATCCAACTGGCAGAAAGCTACCTGAGATAAGAATGCTCTGTTAAAATTGCCTATGCTAAAGTTTAGGAAATATCAACTTTTTATCTCAATAAATTCAATGTTAATCCTGCAATCTTCACCCAGATGTTTCTGAACGGCGCCAACTTTTCTGCATTGGTTGATTTGAATGGTCTTCTTTCTCTTTCGTCTTCATTACTGTCTTCTCTTCCTTCTTTGAAAAGTTTTATCCAACTCAAAACAATGGTTTTGTATGTGGTGTAGACTTTCCAGAAACATGCTGCAAAGATTGAACAATCGCAGGGAATTTCCAATCAAACTTTGTTAAAAATATGATAACTCTGATGGCAAAAGTTTCCTTTTCCGTGGATCAAATGAACTAATTTCTTACAAGCAGTCACTTGCTACCTAAAATGCGTCGGAGGAATAAATGAGAGTTTTGCATGTATCAGCACAAACTTTAGATATGATCAAATGTGTTTTGACTTGAAAATTTTTGATTATTATTTAAATTCAAGGTTTACACGGAAAATTTTGAAGTTGTCGTATATTATAGGATATTATATGATAAGGACAGTGCAACTCTCTTGAATTTGCATTCACTTCACAAATAATAATAATACTCAGCAAGTAAATATATTTTCCTTTGTAAAACACTGTTTCCTTCAAAAACAATGAATTATATTTACAAAAGAACCCACTGTTTTAGAGCAGAAAGTCTATTAGAATGGGACTAGTTTAGATATGTAGTTTACCATATCATCTGTAGCCGCAAACTAAGAAAAATTGACACAAAAAACTGAAATACTGGAATATATAAAAGGTAACTGACATTAAGGACATGCCACATATTTTCAATAGTCACTTTTCAAATTCTGTCGTTCAAAGATCGCATTTTTTAGAATTGATATCATTTTATTGAAAATTTTCTGAATCTTTTATGGTATAATTATTTTTTTAGCAACATAACTAGAACATAGTGAAAATTAAGACAATGCAAAATTGTATACATTCGTGGAAAATTTTTCTTAGATACCTAAAGTTAATTTGTAAAAGAACAAACAAAATTACACCATTGATTT
Organism: Ceratothoa steindachneri; assembly: GCA_963969495.1. NCBI lineage: Eukaryota > Metazoa > Arthropoda > Malacostraca > Isopoda > Cymothoidae > Ceratothoa > Ceratothoa steindachneri. Next base: position 171,466,891 of record OZ018326.1, read on the forward strand.
TTATATCATTTCACTGCAAATTATATGCACTTTTATATACTATATATTTATTTTTAGCAACATGAGTAGAACATAGTAAAAATTATGATAACGCAGAATTTTATACATTCGTCGAAATTCTCTGAAAATTTCTAAAGTTGATTTGTGCACAAAATACAAAACTATATCAGGTGATTTTAAATATTTGCTAAAAAAACGGCGCCTTAGAACTGTTTTATATTTTTAGTATCATTTGAATATAGATACAAATGAATTCCAGGGTATTCAGAACACCCAAACTATTAACCCAACACGCCCCTATCCAACTGAGAACAAAGCCTATAGTTGACCATTTAGGAAAAATATATATTTCAGTCCTTAATTAAAACAGATTTTAATGGAACTAAAGGAAACTGATTTCAAATGATAACTAAATCATATGTGAAAGTTATGGTCATGAATTGAGTTTGAATGTTAAATACTTAGTAATTCTATAGCCATTTGTATGATATCAGGTTTCCTTCAGGGAATTTCTGAAAGAACCCCCTGTATCTCAAAAACAGTGCCTTAAATTGAGCTTTAATTTCCACTATGATAATCTAACGTAGTACTCGTAAAAAGTTGAAAAAATAAATGTGGTACCCCTTATTCTGGAGGTGTTAGCTTTAGGTGATTAACAATATCCTTTATAATGAGGTTCTAGCCATAAGGATTGCATTTATCTTGCCCCTGAGATAAATTTATATTTAGAATATCTTAACTTAATGATGATTCGATGATTTTTCTTTTATTATAATCATTACAATGGAAAATTATTTTGGGCCTAGAGAAATTTATTATATGATTGGCGGTTTTTATATTGTTAAAAATAATGGAAACATTGCTTGCTCTACGAATATCCCAACTATGTTCATATATGCGTTTGTCTAATTACCTTTTGATCTCTACCAAATAGAAAGAGGGGAAATTTGAGGCATTACATGGGATTGAATAGGTGACTGCATCTTTATTTTGCGACTTCGGCTTAGTGGAAGGAAAAGATTTTCTGATGGTTGAAGGATATTTTAAAGTGGTCCAGTTGGGATATAAAATGGAGTTTAGTCCCTTAAGCAAGTTGTAATATGGTAGATATAAGGTTTAATAGTTGTGAGTAGGGAAGATTCAAAATGTTCCATGAAAAGGTTACAAGGATTGGGGATTAACGAGATGCGCATACTAAGGCTATATGTTTGTCGAAAAAATCCAATGTCACTGTTGAATACATTATCCGTTATACACAGTTTAAATACTTTGACAATTTTTGGTTTGGGTAATGAGAGATTTAATTTTGTGTTATCTAATTCATGCACTAGCACTTGAAGAGCTTTATGAATATAGCCGTTGGTAAAAAGGCTATCTAGATTGAAGCTGACTAGACGACTATTTATTTTATTGATTACCCTATTTCTCAATAAAATAGCAGGAATCAAATATGTTTGAAGAAGGCGTTAATCCGACTGCGTTAGAGAAATAGACGTGAACCATTTGGACAGTTTGTAAGCACGTGAGCCAATATTCGCGATAATAGGAAGTTGAAGTTTTTGGCAATCCATATATACGAGGAAGGGATGTATTAAGAGGCTTGAAACGATGAAGGAAATCACGATTTGTTCGTTTTAAAATTTGTGTTTTAAATTTGGCGAAAGAACTCATTTTATCACCTGATGGATTTGAAGTTAATTTCTCCTATATGTTTGAGTTGGTTAACCTTTCGGAATATGAAATTTTATCCAGGATAACTATCTGATTAGTCTTATCTGATTTTTTAATTACATTATTTCTGTTAGAATTAATTAATTTAAGTGCAACCTTTAGGCGCCTAGGAATTTCTAATTATATTAGTTTATCACTATTGGATAAGTCTCTCGAAACAAAACCATTTATGAGCTCAGAATCAGAATTAGGGCTTTCACAAAACTAATTAATAGAGACTAAGTGATCAAGAGAAAATGAATCACAGTATTTGAATGCAAATGAAAGGACAAAACCAAGAATGGTTTATTGGTCGGGCGTGAGATGACGTGATGAGTGATTGAGAACGTTCTCATTCGGATAGGTTCCAAAGACAATTTGTAAATATCCAATCTAATTTATTTTCCATTAGCCGTTGACACTTTACTTGTGCTCGTTTGAGACTTTGTTGACACAAGTAAAGTGTCTACCCAAGACATTCTTACTCTTAAATACCAATTATTTTAAACTTTTTTGCATTCTCTTCTAGCCATCTTTCTCCCACACACCATGTAAAAGCTTCGGGCGTTAAACATTTCCAAATTCTTCTCCCTCTCACAGGTCATCATCATATACCAACAGAAATATGTAGAACGCATCCGTCATCATTCCTGATTCAATCGCTCCCTTTTTCTCTCATTCCCAGACGTACTTCTTTCAGTAATCCACCCATAAAGATATCAATCTGCCATGGTAGCATCACATAACATTAACTTACTTCTTACTTCCAATAAAAATCCTTTTCACTTTATCTATTAGTTTGCTACTTACTCTATATCTTCTTAGCACCTTCCATGATGTTTTTCTATCTACAGGTTCAAAAGCTTTCTCCGTATCCATGAAACTTGACGTTATCTAATACTAATTTAAAGATATTAAACTCATGAATTATGACGGAGATGAGACACGTTTATGAGTCATGAACAAACTCGTTGTTTTACATCTTTCAACACGAGTTTCTTACTCAAAACAATTTTATATGCAAAAAGACAATTCTCAAAAAGACTTTATGCAGCTATCCTTTGATTAGGAGCATTATATAGGGTCTTTTTTAGTGAAATAATGACAATACTTGATCAGGTTAGCCCCATGTTCAAATTTCCGAACATTTAAATTTAAATAAGATTTCTATAACGGAAAAAAGGTATAGGTGAAGTATTTAATTATATAATAATACATTGACTACTTTTTTCACGATTGGCGTATAAAACTCGCTCTCCTTTGAATTGTGTATAGCTGCTGTTTCTATTTGTTCTGAATATGAAAAATACTGTAATAAACTAATTTTACAAGCTTTTAAGGCATAAAAACATATAAAAACATTGCTTATGTATTGTCTTTTAAATATTTGAGAGAAGAAGGTGACAAGCTATATTTGAAAACGTAATATATTATTTGTAAGCATGATCCCGAATGGAACACTGGCTGGCAAAGGAGAATGTTACGTGATGTGAATTTCAGTGTCAAGAAAAAGGATACATCTTATGCGCATTTTATTATGAAGTTTAGTGCGCTGAATTCGAATTAGATAACAAAAATTTCTCATCACGTAAAATTTTCTTGTAAAGGGCCGATTAAATAATTATGCAATTAATACCGATTTCCACGATACCATAAATGCATGTCGTTCCTAAAGTCAGATTAAATGTTTGCATTGTAATTAATTCCTAAATATACCAGGCAATAGGTTCTCCACTCTTTCTTACGGCGGGGAGCCTGCGCTTATCTACTAAGATTAAAATGTAAAATCTAAAGAAAAACAGCCATGGTTAAATTTTTAATAAATTTCCTGAACTTCGCCAATTATAATAATTTTAAAAAGGAACTCTGAACTAAATTTTCCTCCTTTCAAAATATCACTGCTAAAATATAGTTATAGAATAAGATATCTAAAAATAAATTTTCTGAACTTCACCATTTGTAATTCAATGAGATTTAAAAAATTTATAAAGTTCGATACTTATATTTACTTTTGAACTTCACCATTTTGTTTTTTTTATATTATAAAAGAATTATTAGAAATAACTTTGATAAAAAACAAGTCATAATCAAACTAAGATAAAATTATTAGTCAAATACTCAAACAAATCCCCTTCTTAAATTATAGATATTGGTAGCACTTAATTAGGATATCCAATATACTCTCTCGCTGGGCCCCTTGGTGCTTTCCCAGAAGTCCTTTGCATAAATCTTTAAATGCATGCCAGGCTGCTAGCTCAATTTCATCCATTGTCCCCTCGAATTCCTCATCAAATATAAGTTGAGGAATCTAACGGCCTATGAATATACCTTCTTTAATCTCGGTATCCTTTATTTTAGGGAAGATCGCTTTGATGTACTAGAAACATGGCCTAGTTTTATATGACGTGGTGGCAAAATGATTTTCTCCTTCTTAACTTGTGGCTCATGAATTACATTAATGCATCCAGGGGTCATAATTTCCAGAGGGGACAATTTTGAGCGTACATAATTTTTTGATCTGGCCTTACTGCTTCACTTGCAAAGGCTGCACAGAAACTTTGTGTATCCAGTTTGTAACCCATTAAGTAGGGCTACTACATTCAAGTTCACACTAATTAACTACTCATGCTCTTGTAACTTATGCGTTGTAGAATAAAAAATGGTTCTCATATCTCTCTTAAAATGACTGAATGAGCAACTGGACCTGAAGGCATGTTGTTCCGAATGTGGGAGAGAACATATTATGCTGTAAAGAGATGCATCTATGAATAACCTCCACTTATTTGATTCTTAGGTCAGCTCAAGGGCATTTTATAAGCCTCTGATATCATTTCAATAAGTCAAGATGTTTTCAAAAGTAAAAAAATGCTGTAGAAATGCAGAACGCTTCGTAAATACTGTAATTCAAACATGTTCAATAAACAGGTTACATTGTTGCAGACGTGAGGCAAGGGGTTCACTCTGTTGTTTAGTAATTGTTAGATAACGAACTACACCATTAATTTTCGTTTGGGTGATAAGGGATGGTTTCTTGTCAGATTCAATCTGTGCCACATATGGTGTATCTTGAGATTCTGAATCGTTTGCGTTGCTAGTGTCATCGTTTAGCAGTTCAGAGTGTGGCTGTGGTACAGGAATAGCACTTGTAGGTCAAAAAAGGCTAATAACAGACTGAAGATCTGGATACATGATAGATATTTTGCCTTTCTTGTTGTGCCCTGCAATGAAGTAAAATAAAATCAGACTAAAAATAGATATTTCTGGCTGTGATCAATTGCAGAAATAGTCGAAATACAACATATTATGTACTTTATGCTTTTTAATTGATACATGTCTTGAAAATATATTGAAGACCAGGAAATAAAACACATCGAATACCCACCATTAATATCTGTAAGCAAAATTGCAACCCTTTGTATGGTCCTTTGGCTTGCACCAAACCATTGGAACGCTGAATATGAGACTAGGCCCTTTGCCTTTCACCCAAGCAGAAAGGGAACTTGTACACTTGACAGAACATATGTGAAGTGCCCAGCGTTTCCCTAAGTCATCCCCTTTGCATCCAAAGTACAGCTCATCAAGTTTCTACATATGTTTAGTCAACTGTCACTTGTATTGTCTTAATGTAACTAATCCACATATATAAGAGAAAAAGTCTCAAGAGGTTTTGAATTCTCTAAGCATTTAAGCTCTGTCTCCTGTAAAAAGATAAACATTCTAGTATGTGAAAAATAATATAAATAGTAACAGCAACTAATATTAAATAAATAGTAAAAATATAAATCAGTAATAGTAAATTAGAAAATTATCAAACGTTCCGTAATAAGAGGAGTTGCCACGGATTTGGACCTATATAACTAAAAAGATATCGAGTATACTTTCATATATTTAATAGATTAGGTTGACAAATACCGTAGGAACACCCCCATTTGAATTATATAAATATCTGTTTATAACCTTTAGAGAGGGACTTTCGGCCCAATCTTGTTTGCATTCATTATCTTCGGAACTATCAATGTATTTAACGTAAGATGATTATTTACGAGAAACTGGAAGGGCACAGAAAGAGACGGATGCTATATTCATGATTTATGCCAAAAAAATAGCACTCGAAAGGTTATTCTTATTTTTGTTTTTTTTTCAATGTTGTACAGTGTTATTTATCATTTTATTGTTTATACTAATTCAGATGAATATTTAAGCACATCAATTGAAGGGAGTGAGTGGTATATTGAAAAGTAGCCAACTGTCTAATTGTTTTATCTTTCAATTTCTTCCACTTTTTCATATTAAGGGCGAAATTTCTGGAACAGTTGATTTCACGAACAAACCTGTGCAATGAAAACTCCTATGATGATTTTTAAATTGGATTTGCCTCAGTTTAAATAAGTCTTTTTATCATCATAGCATATGTTCTTTAATTTCTGTGTGCTGTGTAAGTGTGTACCCTTTAGAGATGGATTCTATGATTACATATGTATATTACCTCTACAGACAAAATACCATGAAACTGCGTGTACATATTTGCCTGTCATGAGAAAATTATTTTTGTTATTATGTACACTTAAGAAACGAGACTAACGTGTGTATTTCCTCAAGAATGTTTTGAAAGGTGTCAGTAAGGATTCTGCCGAGGCTAAAATATTTTAAAATATCTGGATGTTAATTACGGCCGTATGCTAAAACCAATGTGAAATGCACATTTGAGCCAAATTTTTTTTTTTTTTTATTTATTTTACATTTTAGCCTTTTGCATATAAATAATTGTGCAACTACACTAAATCTGATATAGGTGCATTTCACATTTGCTTTAGCATAAACTTGTAGTTTCAAAGAATGGCAGATTTCATCCTAAGTTTCTAACGGGATAACTCCTAAATAATTCTAAGTACTCCCAGGAATTTAATGGAATTTAAGGTAATCTCTTAAAATACTGCATTTCGGTTGGTATATTTCTTAATGTCAAATATTGTACATAATTTTCGAATTAGAATTTTAATAATAAAGTAAACAATCAATGTTTTATAAATGCAAAGTCACAGGTAAAGCAACAAATCTAAAAATCATTGCCGAGTTTGGTCAAGAAAATGAGTTTAACCAAGTTGTTGGAAATTCTTCAAGCAAAGTTTGCAAATGGCTGTCGAAGTAAAGAATGAGCGATCAGTTCATTTTCAGTTCTTTCTTGTCTAAGCATTAATAATTATTTAATGATTTCAATACGTGGCTTTAGGGAAAATCCATGTTATTTAATTAGTAGTGGAAGTTGTCGAAGTATGACCAAGTGTACATGAATATACGCACACAGAATCTAAGGTAGGCTAAGCAAGGCAACAACTGTTATTGTTCTAAGAGTGCGATTTGAATAGATAGCTGCAGTTGCGTGACCAAGGAATATTCCAAACACAACGACAAAAATAGATTTTAATACACACTAAATTAAAGCTACACAATAAATATGGATATATACATAGGTACATTATTAAGACGGAATTAAGTTCCTAATAGTAATTGGATAACCAGGGTTATTTAAATGGTTATAATCGAAGATTTAGGGTAGTGAGCGATTTAGTTCCTTTGAACCTTGAGAGTAAAGAGAGGCGAAATTGGGGGAGATGGGGATCTTGGTGACTTCGGTTACTCACGGGTGTAGTGGGGAACCCGAAAAGGGTGGTGCTACTTTCTCCAAACTGTTAATTTAGCGATATGCGGCCTCTTGTCCTCAAGTGGTCACCGGAGGAACTTCAAAGGAGGGTGCGGTGACTTCTCTAAACTCAGATTAAGCGAGCTATCGGGCCTCTTGTCCTTAAGCGGTCACCAGAAGAACTTCGAAGGACGGCTTCTCCAATTTTTAATCCGAAGGCGGTTGAGAAAGGCTGACATTGCCCCAAGAGACTCTTCTCTCTCATCCGAAGATAGAAGTGTGATGTCCAGCTCTTCCTTGGCTTGCGACCATCACTGAACACTTCTCGAGAGAGAGCGTCGTTGAATCGAACTCTTTTTGGGGAAGCGTGGTCTAATCGAATCTATGGGTAATCCTTGGGAGGGTGCATATATACCCGGATTTCTCAAAAACAGGGAGAGAGAGAGGGGCCTTCTTGAACCCTCATTATCGGCCGAGACAACCAAGCGTGTCCTTACGGGAAAGTGTGAGAGGCCGTGATCAGCGGATTTTACGGAACGACCAGATGCTGGAGCCATAAAAGTTGTTCGAGGCAAACCTATAAAATAGATGAGTAATCTCCCGACCCAGGGGAGAGGAAAGATTAAAACGTTCGGGAGGCAGCCTTCAATTTCAGCGTCATGCCTGGGTGTGAATTTCTCAGTGACCTGATGGGTAGTCCAAAAGGGTAAAGTCTGAGGGTGGGTGGGAGAGTAACGGCTCGCTTTCTCTCTTGAAGTAATATCTTAGGAGGTGGGGAAATACTACTATTTTAGTGGATCCTTCTACAGAAGTCACCCTTTGCACTTCACCAACCTGAACACATAAGTACATAAACAGCAGGAGTAGGAAGATCTTTCCGTTGATGATCGCCGATTTATTTGCAACACGTTATTGATTAAATGGTAAAGCCTCATAAACTAGGGGGATCTGGGAAATTAAGGCAAGAAAGTACATTTATCTCGTTTAATTCCTCCACTCTCTGAAATATATGCAAAACAGTTTCCACCAGCTGGAGGAAGCGTCGGTTTCTGTCAACTTCGGCAGAGCCAAACTCGCGGTTATGAAGCTCAGAATCAAAAAGCCGATCTCTAACAACCTAAAGTTTTCGTGTAGAGGCAGATTACTAGCAAGTTTTCGTCAAGAGAAACCGAAAAAATATATTTCTTAAGCATGTACACAGAACCACACACACACTCATACACACTAGTTCACATTGTCACACAAAATCTCTATTTCAGCCACTCTAACAGACACTCTTTCAATCAAACACATAACTCTCTCTCTCTCTCTCACTGATATACAATCTCCTTCTCTTACACATTCATATACAAACTAACTCACTTTCTCAATCTAACTCACACTTTCTTTCTTTGTCACATACTATTGCGCTCATGCACACTCTTTCTCACGGGCACTGACGCTCTCAATAGGCTCTTTTACACACAGACTCTATTCACGCACAATCTATCCATAACATATACACAGATATACTTTCGATCACAAATAATTTTTCTCTCATTCACTGACACAAACTTGCACAACCTCACACTCACATATACACTCTCACACACTCTGACACATTTTTTGTCTCTTACATCCTCTCACCCATTCGCTCTCTTACAAATTATAACACACTTTCACTCAGACAGTCACATACTCTCCTCCCTTTCCCTCTTTCTCCTCCGTTTACAAACTCTCGCTCCACTTCTGTCTCCCTCTCTCTCACTATTTTTCTATTTATCCTTCTCCCTCCATCCTCCTTACTTTTCTCTCTCACCAACTCTTTTCCTCTATTCCTCTCTCACACGCATCCAACCTCACTCACTCACTCTCACCCCTCTATCGATCCCTGTCCATCTCCCTCTCCCCTTCACATTCCCTCTTACTTTCGCTATCTTTCCCTCTGCCTCTCTTCCTACCTCTCTTTTTTCTCTGTATTACTCCTCACATATTTCCTTTACCAAGCGGTTTAATTTATGGGGTGATGCGTGCTACTTAGCGCGCCAACCACAGCAAGCCGATAGTTTTCGGTCGCATTAATAAGAGATGCATTCATTTCCCTTTTCATCCTCTCCATCTGACAGGCACAGTTTCATTGGGTCCGTGGTCTTTGGAGTTCCGAAGAATGATAGAGCTGTTAATAGAGCACTGGTTCAAGTCCTTGCCGGGGTGACGTGTTAATTTCTCTTGGCCTTTCTCGGTACCATGTTCAGTAAGATCTCTGCTCTCTTGTTTCCTTGTTTCTGTGTATTATCCTCTCTCTCCACACACACCCTCGTACATATATATTTGATATATTTATATAATCGTATATATATATATATATATATATAATAATAATTCATTATAGAACAAAGAAAACTCGCACCCTTATCATAAGAAATAACTGCCTTCTTGGGACGGGCCCCTTGCAGGAGTGTAACCACTTTTACGAATATAAATTCAACGTCGGTGCCTGTGAGTATCGCACTTCCTCGTACATTGGCATGACTTCTACAAAACTGTCTCGGCGACTTACAGCACATCTCCAAAACGAAGCGATCAAACGGCACACTGCAAATTATCGAACGACCCTCACCCGAGAAATGTCAAATAAAAATACAACTATCATTCTGCAGGAAAATGATCGACAACGGCTGCGTATGGCAGAGACCGTAACAATTTAAAAAAGAAAAACCGCTAATAAGTATCCAGCTCCAGCTGGAAACTAGTTTACCAACCATGCGAGGTCTCAATACCGGCCGCATTACTCCATAACTCATCTTATGTTTTTTTGTTATTTTTCTACCATATTTGCGATCAAGATTATTTTATTTTAAACTTAAAATTTTATTTTAATCTTAAATTTATTTTTCTAATCAAATATTTAATATTACATTTAATGTCGCTCCTATAAACTTGTATAAAGTTTACACAAATTTGTAGTTATTAGACTTAATTTTCTTTATAGTCATCAGAATAGCCCTAGAAGATGACAATTAGGTCGAAAGGTATCTCGGGCAAATAATAAAAAAATAAAGATTTTCTAAAATCCCTTTCCGCTCAAAGAATAGTCACTTATGAAAATTGAAAGAAGAAAAAAAAATAAAATATGCCATTTACCAGCATTTATTCCTACTTTTCTCTCTCTGAAAAGGTTAAAAAGCTGCAGCGTAAACTTAATCAAGCAGTCATCGCTGTCGACTTTAGCAAATCATGCATATACTCGTATATATGTATATATTTTCTAAAGAACCCTTGTTGTATACGTGAATTGATTTCTTACAGCAGAAGATGCATTTTATAGCTTCTTGATAATTTTCATAAAATTTTAATATGTAACAATTTCTTAAGTATAAAGGGACTGTAGCAGATCATTTCAGCTTATTATTATTTATTATACGCCCAAGATACCTTTTTGCTTCAATTGTAATCGTCTTAGGCTATATTGATAAATGAGTCTTGAGTCTTTAAAAAATAAGATAAAGTAAAGTGTATAGTGGAAGTTGAGTGGATAGAGATTGTAGAGTAAAGTAAGAAATAACTATTTCAGAAGAAAAATGATTCCGTTTTATCTTTCCCGCGGTGAAGTTGGATTTTTTTATATATATATATATATATATATATATATATATATATATATATATATATATATATATATAAATCATGAATATAATAATACAAATATATATAAAAAATTTGACAATGAAGAGACCAATGATACGTACTAAGGAGGAAATATTAAAATGTAAAATTATAAAATTCCCCTTAAAATTTCAATGGGAAGGTTAAATTTCTTTAGTTTGATTAAAAAATTAAAATACCAAATAAATTCAAAAGAAATTAATAGGGATAAAAGTTGAAGAAGTGGTAACGGCAATAAATACATTATCAAATATTACCTGATTTTGAGATTGATGTGAACTGACAATGAAATTTCTATATTTGTTACTAGGAAAGCTTTGATTTAGTGTTAGTTGGTTTTTATTGTAGGTATAGCTGGTTGTTTTATTAATTATTCTATAAGGGAATCTTGTTAAATAAGAATGTCTTTATTTTAAATTGAGCAATTTATAACGGTTTAAAAGTAGAGTCCTTATTCAACTGAAGTTTATTGTATTTAGTTAAAATGATTTAATTATTAATTTTAGATGAATGAGAATGAGATCTTATTCCTTTAAAGATTGATCCATTCCTGTCCTGTGGCCGATCCCCCGGTGAGCATTAATGCAAACCTTGAGAAGGCGTTGCGTACATCAAATTTCCCTTCCTAGAGAACATTCGGGGGACAAGTATATTTGCATACTACCCGGATTGCAGGATGTAAGGAGTGGGAACTTTTACATTGAACAAGGATCCATTTTTAAATGATTTAGAAAGATTGGCTTCGGATTAAAATGTGAATAGAATCTTTTCCAAAAATTCAACAATTCCCACCTTAAAGCAACAGTCTGATATCCTTAAAAGGAAAGAAGATAAATAATTTCCTGTGGGGAACATCCTATCTTTCTATAGGGTTAAAAATATTATTTAAAAAATCCTTACTTTAACATATTAAAATAAGGGGCTATTATTGAATTTTAAAAAAATATTTTCCTTTCCAAATTGAATATGTTCCAGTTAGGGCAAATATTGAAGGCGCGATAGATCAAGGTTTAAAAACATTAACTTTAAATTGATATTTAGACAAGCTTTATAAATTTAGACGAAGATTACTAAACGTTGGCCTGCAGAAAAAAAAACAAAGTAACCATGATTTTTAGTCGCGTGGCTGCGAGTCTAAAGGGTCCGTAGGTCGGTTGTATGGTAACCATTTTACTTTTAATGTGCTTTTTGGTAATGCCATCGTAACTATTCAGCCGATTCCAAAGTAATTTAGACACTTAGGTTGTTTTACATTCTCTTTCGAATGATAAAATTGGAAATTATCGACAGTTTTGTGGATCATAAGGTCATATGGTCATGAGGTAAAATTTCGAAGTTATTGAGAGGAAGTGACTTGGGTATTTTAACCTTGGTTTCTATTTTAACATCCCTAAAAGATAAACTAGTATTTGCTTCTGATTCAATTGGTAAACGAAATGTTAGGGTCATATGATTTTAACAAGTGTTTGGAAATATCAAATTAAGCAGAGTTATGGCATAAGGGGTTAGTGTCATCGATGTATTTTTTTATACAAATTAGGTTAAAATTAAAGAGACCAAACATTTAATAATTGAATTTCAAAAGGGCGCATGAAAATGTTAGAAAAGGATGGTCCATGTGGTGAACCTATAGCCACAACATTAACATTCTTGTATTTTTTTTAAACAAAAGTGAAAAAAGAATCGTGAAGAGGTAATTCCAGAATTCTTTTAAAATCAGATCGAGGGATTCTGGGATTTAAGCTAGAAGAGGAAGGAAAGAGTTTATTTAAATTTATGTCTCTGATTTTACTTGATGGAATGTTGGTAAAGAAAGAGAAAACGTCATAACTGACGACGTGACAGTGAGAAGGAAATGGCTTTAAGTGCATCTAAACGGTGTTGAGAATTATCCACAGTTGACTCAATTAATTTGCGTTAAATCAGAAAGTCAGAAAAATGAAACTTAGCTAGGTAGTAATTATATAAAGTATATGCGGCCAGAAGTGGTCTTGAAGGAACATCAGGTTTATGAGTCTCTGGTAAACAGTAAAATGGAGACAAAAAGAACCAGAAGAAAAACGTGACTGGCAGATTAATTCAGAAATCAACTTGTGGCTTTTAATTCACCGAAGAGTTAATTGGATTCTCTTGATCTTGGCGATAGTTTTGCAAAAGGGTTATGTGGCAGTTTGTATAAACGATCTTTATAGACTATACCTGACGATGAGGTGGTTCCCGTTTTAAAAAAGTTGAAAGATTTTCAAATGGGAGAAAAAATTTAAAGATCGGGTCTATATAGAAGTATGTTGAAGTCTAGGCCAAGTGACAACAAGAACCTTTTTTTTCAACTCAAAAAGTAATGCGAAAATTTCAAAATTACGACAGAGGCATAAGAAATCAAGGCATATCGGAAGCCAATTTGATAATTTTGCGTTCATGAATACTTTGTACAGTTTTGGAATATGGCTTAGAGACTTTTGTATAGAGTAAAATTACACACACACACACACACACATATATATATATATATATATATATATATATATATATATATATATATATATATATATATATATATATACATATAATTATATATATATATTCGTCTTTATTATACAGTAGTAATGAATTTACAAAATTCCCCTAACCGAGGGCTTCTTAAAGATGATAATTTTGAATCAGCACTTATTGGGGAGGAAAAAACTGATTGAGAAATATTCATATTAGTGGAGAAAGGATTTCTTGCAAACAGAAGCGAAGAAAACTAGAAAGAATTGGTGAAAAAACCTCACCAAGGCTTAAAAAGAACTTTGGATGTAACATTTCACTTAATCTCTACTTTTTAGGCTCACATTTAAACTTTTGTTCTGCAAACTGTGGGGCTGTTCGTCACGAACATGGTGAAAGGTTTAACCAAGATATTTCCACTATGGAAATGCGGTAGCAGGGTTAATTGAGCACAACAACATTTTAGTCTATTGCTGGACATTGGTATGAGATGATTCTTCAGCCTACTGTAAGCTTCAAGCAAAAAGGCAAAGAGTGGATATGGATTAGAGTTTAAAACATAATGACACTACTGTATTTTATAATAAAACCTATAGCCAATCAGCACTTTTCAATGTCATATTTTGATTTAGTGTAAGAAAATTCATAAAAATGAACTAATCTCATTTAAGAAGCACACAACTTTTAAAAAATTGCTGACCAGTGTTTTTTATTTAAAGGGAAATTGAATAGTAATTACGTTACAAAAATGAATTAACATGGAATAAATTCGCGTTTTCAACCTCGCTCAATGCTATGTTTTTTTTTCGTCTACCTTAATCAGCCGCTCTGGATCGTGATTGGTTAGTATAGGTTAAGTTAACATGGGATAACTTCCCAACTCAAGAATATCGAACCTGATTTTAACATGTCAAAATTAGCCACCCAAATTATTCCATTGCCCGTGTTGGGGACCCTTATTCTTGATATGATCCAATTAATCCTAACACTACATATTAAGAACTGTATTTTTTGTAGGTTTTAAATAATATTATGACGCTCTCTCGGTCGGTCTGTCCGTCTGTCTCCTTCGGTAGGTGTTTTGCTTTTTTTTTTTTTAGTAATAACCTTGTAACTTTTCGACGGATTCTAACAAAATTTGAAAGACTTATGACCTTTTATATTCTGTTTCGAATGATTTAATTACCACGGTCATCCCAAAGTTTACCCTGGAGTTATTTTGTTTTGTTAATAACATCATAACGATTGGGCCGATTATAGCGGAATTTGAAAACCTTATGTTCTTTTACATTACTTTCGAATTATAAAATTGCCAAAGTTATCCCAAGGTTACGGGGTGGGAAGTGGGGGCATTGAGTAAAACACTGTCGGGAACGATTTTTTGTTCAACCCCATATATTTTAACCTCCTTTGGAGTCTACATATGATGCACATGTTGCTGATGAAATTATTATTAATTGCTCTCCCATGAGAGGATGATCCATGTTTAATTAATAAGTACAGAATAATTAACACATTTATGATGCAGAAAACTGAATTGCAATTGGTAAAATGTTTCTTTAAATAAGCAAAACGAGATGAAACAAAACACAATTGGATGGCAACTACACAGAATGCAAGGGATTATTAAGCCGGGGGTCATGGGAAGTGCATATATAACCCCTTTGACTAATATTTATCTTTTCTTAGCACACCCACACACGAACTGAATTCCGATCGTATTAATTTACAGGTATAATTAAATTTCAAATTTTTTAATTTACCTCAAAGCAGTTTAAATTCTCAAAGCAACACGAGTATCAAAGGAGCTAAATTCTCATAGCAACACGAGGATCAACGGAGTTTAAATTCCCATAGCAACACGAGGATCAAAGGAGTTTAAATTCTCATAGCAACAAGAGGATCAAAAGAGTTTAAATTCTCAAAGCAACACGAGTATCAAATGAGTTAAAATTCCCTTAGCAACACGATGATGTCGGATGTAAGCTACAGCCATAGTTACTGACGATGAATTGAGAAGAAGAATCTAAAATTCCTCCGCACTTGTAGGGTAGAGAGGTCGAAGTGGGGAATGGGAGATTTTGAGCTCGGGATAAACAGAATCTCGCGTCATAGGAATTGCCGAGTGAATTAGCCACCTGTCTCTTCATCTCGCAACGCGGAGTTGATGCATTAGATTTAGAAGTGATTTTCAGTAAAATAGTTGAGTATAAAAAAATAAAGATCATTTTTTAGAATTAAAGTTTCGCGTGTACATCGCACCAAATTTGAAACCCTTATGTTGTCTTACATTTTCTATCGAATAATATTATTGCCAAGTTCTTCTCTAGGTTAGTCCGGGAATTATTGAGAGTTTTGAAGGTCGTAAGGTCATAAATCAAAATAAGTGACAGCAGGCGACTTTGATCAGTGGACCTTATTAGTTTGGATATGATCCTGGTAACTTTTAAGTTTTTATCAAAGTTCTTTTTAAAAGTTTCCTTAAAGTTTGAAAAAAACACAATGGTGAAGTTAAAAAATATATATAGATATTTATCGAATGTTTTGAAAATTTTTAAAACAAAAAGAATTAAACATTGTGAAGTTCAGATAAATTATTAAAATTTAGGCATGAGTGATCTTTTTCGCATACTCGAAAGATTTATCGAATGTATTTCTAAAGTAGATTTTGAATTTTAATCTTTATCAGGAGGAAATAGCTACTGGAGTTTAAAACCGATTAAAGCAGAATTAAATTATTGACCTAATTTATATAATAAAAAGAATCGTGAGGGTTGTTTATTCCTTATTTAAAATGAATTCCGTTAAATGTTTTTCTGGCCTTTAGGAATAGAAAATAAGCATCTTGGTGAAAATCTAATCCAAGAGAAAATTTCTATAAGAGAAAGAAAGCCGCTTTGCCACTCCTCTTTACTGGAGGAGTTTGTTTGTAACAGGCAGACCTTCGGTCTCTCATGCCTAAATTTACTCTCAAATTAAAAAGGAGAAAGAGGTACAGCCATGACCAAAGGTTTTAAAAATAATATATATACTTTCCTTCTTTTTTAACATTTACCTGATAGGAATATTTATTCTGATATTTAAATTATTACCGGTATATTAAAAATACAACATTTCCAAAATAATGAGAAAAAATACATTCCTTCGCTGGATTAAATATAGCTATTCCCTTATAAGTATAAAATTATGACAAATATGGTGTAAATGAATAATATTGTGTAATTATAATCTATTTCGTAATATTTTTGCAAGAAAATGTTTTAATCTTTTTCTATTGCAGAGATGGGTTTTTCCAAAGTTAAGCGTTCAACCATTGTTGCTCAGAACCAAAGTCGAATGAAATGCAAGCAGATTGTTGCTAAGAGGAATAAATCCAGGAGAACCATTTTTAGGATCATTAATGACTTGAAAAGGGTAAGTTACACTGCTGTGGAGAAGTCTTCTGACGCCTATGTTCTTGAAATAAACGCCAAAATTGCTCACAATTGGAAAGATTAATTGTGAAGGTTTCAGCGCTCACAGTGAGAGGGAGAATTTGAAATAAAGTTCTGCGGGCGTAATAAGCAGCGTCAAACCTTCAATTCACTGCTAAAACACATTACAGATAAGGTTCACTGTGAGGGAATGGAACGTACATACTTGCATGCCGCCAGACAATCGTGGGAACGAAAGAAATTTGTCGTTTGAGTTGACCTTCGTCTCATCTCTCTCCCCCCACCCATCCCCCAACTGGCAAAAGGAAGTCTGACGAAAGAATGCCTATCCTACAGAGAAGCCTAAATTCTATTTGCCTTCTTTATGATACCATGGAGATTGTCCAGAAGGCGCTGCGATAAGCGAATTGTCATGAATGGAATCTCTCTTAATTTCCCACAGTCTGCGGTATAAATGACATCGGCATTCGTCCCTCTACAGCAGTGTCCCAAACCTACTCGCGTAACCCTCACGTTGAACGAGAGTCGTTGCCGTAACGTATCGACTGCCAACGCGCCGCCGAGTTAACTTGGTCGCTCTCTCAAAGTGTTCCTGAGGCAAATCCCGCCCCGCAGAGTCTTTGACTAGAAGAATACGCTTTGTTGTTTAACGTAACTTTAGAAAGAAAAAGGAACATCCAAATAGTTACTGAAAGTTACTATTTGTTAGTGTCACATCCATGTAGGAGCGAACTAACCGGAACTGCAGTCAGCAGCCCAGAACCCGTCGTCTTATCCCCCCTCTCCCCGAGAACTCGTGTTAACGCCACCCAAACCACCCCATCTGGACCTGAGTAGTTGTCTCTCCAATCCCTCACAATTAATTGTAATCTGTAAATCCAGTGTCCCTCTATTCTTAAATTCCATATTTAATTAATGGTGATTGATACTCCCATTGAGTCATTATAAATCTAGACGCTTAACGTCAGCGTTTAATATTTAATCCTTATTTACCTATATGCCCGTTTAACTATTGCTACTACTTATTATTTTTGGGGAAAGTAAAGTTTATTTTTGTATGTGTGTTTATTTGTGGCTCCTCTTTTTTGACGTAGCCTTGGCAAGACTTTAATTAAGAATCCCTTCGGCTAATTTATTCAACCTGTATTATGCACTCTTAGAATTTAACAAACACAAACCTCCCCCCAGTAACAAGTGGGACTTTTATAGTGAGAATCCTGACTACGGCTCAACCTGCCTCTAACCAGCTTTCGCACGTTCAGTAGGAATTAAAGCCTATATATATATATATATATATATATATATATATATATATATATATATATATATATATATATATATATGATCGTAGATTGAGTCATAGGGTCAATACCAGGGACTTTAACTAGAATAATTATTGGACCAGACTATGAACAATTCTACGACATCCACTTTTCAAGCAAATATAAGGACTTTAATGTTGAAAACCGTGGAAGAGTGGTCTCGTCCCTTTCGATTGCCTGGGAGTTATGGAAGATCCCTCGTTAAGAGGAGACAAGGAGAGTGCTTTCACTACTCCTCTGTTTTGTCTACAGTGAAGAATATGGAGAAACTTCTCATGTAAATGAACAGAAGCACTAACAATTTTGCCCAAGAACAACAAAATGTGCCTCATCTGCACATTTTACAACAGTTAAGGAACAAATATGGTTGATGCATGATGGCGCATCTCATCAAAAAGCAAAAGCAATAACCAACATCTTAGTCGAAAATGAGAAATTGCAGATTTTAACCCAAAAGATAATTTAGGGACGATATCCAAACTGGCAATCGGAAAGCAGAAACCATACAATTGTGAGGAGTTGTTCGTGGTTATTAAACAAATGGAGTGATTTCAGTCAAATTATTATCACAAATTTGGTCTACAGGATGCAAAAACTAACAGAATCATCACTGAAATAATAATGGACACCATTGTAAATACGAGTATTAACTACGAGCATAAATTGAATGGATTTATTAATAAAATGGTTATGTGATATAAATTTTTCTATATTTCACATTTAAATAAAGATAAAAACAGGCCTAAAAAATGCACCATTTTATTATTTTATTGTTTTTTATGAATAAAATGTAATAGGCTCAAAAGCTTAGGCCATGACTGCATTGAGATCCTACAAGATGTAGGTCGTCCTTTCCTCATAGCGCGTAGTTAGCATCGGCTTAATCTGCTCCATGCTACGCCTAAAAGTGCGAACGTAGTCATATGGGATTTAAATATCTTGTTGAATGTGCGGAAGTCTATTGTTGTCATGCGAATGGCTTTCAACCAGACCGCAAGGTAATACACATTTGTAGGCAAATTGGTCTAACTTTAGCATCGCGAATATAGAGCTGGTGTTTCCAATTGGACTTTCTCAAACCACCGGAGGCTGTGGCGTAGGGAATGAGATGAATAACGATATGTAGCTGTACCTTTGAACGTACTTACTGCAGGCAGGGGTAGGCCCAATTATTTGAGTCAAAATCAACTTTTAAATTTGATTTCACCGAGACCTTCAATCCAGACCAATGATTTGGGGTTATCGTACGTCAGCTACAAACGCGCGGTGATTGAGTTTTTCGGACAGTAAGCCCAATTTCTGGAAATGCTAGCTAAAGAGATCCTCTCCAACGACATTGAGATGCAGCCTGCAAGCGCATAAATTAATGAAAGCTCTGCAAATATCATCAGTAGTGTATAAGTTCTGAAGTGAAAACTGTAAAAACGCCGGATGGAAATATGAGGTGAAACCACGTGCACATCGTTCACTTAGGTTATCATACCTAGAATTGGTCTTGTCATCATTCCAAAATGTGGTCGCATTGAATATTACTTACATTAATTTGTAGTTAATATATTTTTTTAGGTTAAATAAATATGAGCATTTTTTAAATATTGAATTGTGTTCTGAAAATAATTAAATGAATATTAGTTTAAACTTTGTGTTCCCCCTCTCCTATTCTAGCTACTACTGGCATTAAAATCTGTGCCAGGACGATGTGCTAATTGGTTTGCATTTCTCCTCGTTCAGATAATTTTTAAAGAATTTTAATGATAACTTTTTTACTTTTGAATGTTGCGAGAAATTAGGTGAGAAATTTTGCTTCATTACATAAAATAATTAATTTAACCTTATTTCACAATGCGAAATATTTTAGTTACGCATAAAAGATGTTCCTAATGCAGTGAAAATTAAGTCGCTTTTAATGCACCTAAGTTATTAGCTTCACTTTAAGCACTGAAAATAAATGTAATTAAATGTAAGTAAATGTGAATTTAAAATTCTACATTTAAACGAGATTTAGATTGTGTGAATTTAATGTAAACACGAGTGTAAATCTAGCTAGGCAAGTGAGATGTGGCCTTGGTGTGGAGTGGCATCGACGAAAAAGAAAATACTGTGAAAATGGAAAGAGAGCGGTTAGTAGAGAACTGTTCCCATGGTTACCAACAAGAGAGATAATAAAGCTCAGCTTTCCGTTAGGGATCTCTTTGGGTCGTGCAGGAAGATGAAATGAACTCTATCTGGACTAGTGTTAAATGATCTGGAGTGCTTCGCGACAAAGTGATTTTATTTTTCCCCAAATTGGTTGAGCCTGGATAAGATATCCGTTGGCATTCAAGTTTGCTTCCGGCGGAAAAAGAAAGTGTCGCTTTCTCTCTCTTTATATATATATATATATATATATATATATATATATATATATATATGATAAATAACACCCACAAGGAAAATGGAAAAAGATTCCGAGTGCTTTCGTCTTTTTTCTAAAAGACCTCTTCATGGAATATCGTAGGTCAGACAGACAATGTCTTAAATAGTGAGGAGTGGTGGGTTAATACGGCTACCTACATGAAAACCCTAACTGGGGGGTACAAATTCTATAAACACTTTAATTTGTGATTTAATATAATTAGATATAATAGGATCTAGGCTAAACAATCCAGGGTTAATATTAAAACTTTTGAAATTATTAATAGAGAAACACTCCCAAATATTTATTGAAATGTATTTTGTACATTTAATAAAAGGTTTAGCACTATTTCAATTAATAGTATGATCCTGACTATAGATATGTAAAAATAATGCAGATTGTTGATAAAAATTACGAACATTAGTTTGTAGGTTCTGTTTGACTCTAACATTCAATTTTTTACCTATCTATCCATAATAGCATTTTTCACAATTATTGCAACCAATAGAATATACAATGCCTGCTTTAGGGGGTGAGTTTTTTACGAGAAGGCGATGGATAGTGTTTTCATATTTAAGAATAAAATTTATGTTCAAAGGTTTTAGTAAACGAGGTAATTTAATGAAAATTTGGTTTAAAAGAAAAACTAATACATTTTGGCATGAAATTTAGTGATGTTACGATTAGGTTGATAAAATGAACGCTTAGCAAAATTATCACAATTTGTAAGTACGTCAAAAGGGTAACACAAATTTAAACCTATATTATATATCCTATCAACCTATTTTTCCAAATATTCGCGTGGAACAATTCTCAGGGCATGGAGAAACGTGGAAAAGAAAACACTTTTTTTGATACTCATATGGTGATCGGAATAGAAATGGATGTATGAGTCAATGGCTGTAGGTTTTCTATAAATTTCAGATTTGCTACCTTAGTTTGTTTGGTGGATCAAAATATCAAAGAAAGGGATGGTGTTATCTTTTTCATTTTCTAATGTAAATTTAATTGAGGGGACTAACGTGTTGATTTTTTCAAGAAAAATATTGATATTAAGATCATTAGGCCACGAACAAAGAATGTAATCAACATAATGCATCCATAAAATAGGGGTTATGTTGGTCTGGGGAAGTATTTTGGATTCAAAAAATCAATATATAGATTGGCCAGTACCGGGGACAAACAATTGCCCATAGCCATTCCAAAGATTTGACGGTAATATTTCAGGTCAAAGGTGAATTTAAATTCGTTAATACAGAAGGAAATAAGTTTAATAATTGTGGAAGCCGGTATAGGGAGAACAACATTAACAAGGTACACTTCGAGGAAATTTAGGAGATCGGGTACAGGAACTTTTGTAAAGAAGGAACATATATCGAAACTAACCAAGCTAAAATTATCAGGGTAAGGAAGATCATTAAGTTTCCTAACAAATAGAATTAACGAGAATTAGTCCCATGTAATAACAAGAAATATAAACAAAATACACACATAAAATATGAAATATATACAAAAATTAATAGAGTTTGGATAGTATTAATGATTTTTCTCGATACGACTCTATATCTACCTATGTCGGTCGGTCGGTTCCCGTTTTCCTTTTCTTTTTTCTTATAATAAGATTGTAATTATTCTGACGAAATTTGAAACCCTTATGTTGTTTTACATTTTCTTTCAAATGATCTAATTGACAAGGTCCTTTCAATGTCAGTCTGGGTATTATTGAAATTTTTAAGGGTCATAAGTTGATAAGTCAAATTAAGTGAGAGCACGCAACGTTGCTCAGCAGACCTTGTTCATATATTACCTCACCTCCTTATTCATCTCCTATCATTCCTTTCCTTATAAGGCGCTCGCGTTTTTTTTCCATTAATATATATTGAGAGTTAAGAAACGAAGAAGATAGAAAAACGATGCTCCGACCTTTAGTAAGAGTACGAGTCAGAATTATCTCAAGCACTGACTAACAAAGGTGGTTACCGATTACGAATCAACTACAAATTGATATTTTTGTCTCCTAGAAATCTAACAATAAGAAAGTTTCGAAGGCAGCGTCTTATCTTAAAGAACAGCGGTATCTTTTTTCGAGGGAGAGTTGTTATTTGTTTTCAATTCTGTGATTTGTAAGTTCAATAAAGTCGAAACTTGATTGCATTTGAGAAATTTATTTATCCTGAAATAGGGAGATTTAGCCTCCTCGTTTCATTCCAAGCCTCCTCTGTAACAGAGAATTCGCTCAAGTTTTTGATTCGCATATTCTTGTATATTAACATTGTTATATTGTGTTTATTGTGAAACTTGTGTTTTGGTCACAAAATGTCGTCCGTGGAAAAAATCGAAATGGGTCTCAGAGTTCTTAAAATATCCCTTACAGAGAGAGTAAACAACACTCTCAAAAAAGATTTATCCTTCTCTATTTACTGTTCCGTATTTACAAGAGGTTATTTCCAATTTCAAATCTTCCCTTTCCTATTTCAAAGAATGTCAGAAGAAGCATTGCCTCCTTATTAGCAACATGGAAGGTGTTTAGGAAGATATTGATGAAGAAGTTACCATACGTCAGTAAAGACACCAACTATAATTGTAAAATAATTTCTGACGTAGCACCACTCGCATCATTGAAAATACTGCTGAAGAGCAGCTAATGAGCAATGTAGTTTGATCTTAATTGTTCTTAATAGAATTACACTGAAAACCTCGAGGCAATTATCCCTCAGGAAAACTTATTATTGAAATTTCCAACATATTTATAAATTGCTCCACCCTTGGATAAACTATCAGGCTCTGACCAGTAAACAAACCTGGTACCTTCAATAAAAGTTTAGTCTAAGAAAGTTAGTGTTACCTTAAAATTTCATACTAAAGTGAAAGGATTAGGTCCCTTTCTCCAGGTTTGCAGGGTAATAAAAAACCAGGGTGAAGGTGTAAATTTTATCTTCTAAACCATTCCTCTTCACACTGCAAAAGATATAACAATTATTTAAGACCACTCAAAGACGAGACATAGAATTACAGTTGTGTAAAAGATGTCTGTCATCTAAACATACTACAAGGAACTGCCCTGGGTATCAAACTACGCTAATGTTTCCTTGTAGGATCTGTCATGCTTTAGCTCATGTAACTCCTGTTTCTTGATAGGGTACTATCTCTTTCTGCTGCGAAATCTGTAAAAACAGAAGGATAAAGCATTTAGCCATTCATCAGATATTGGTAACCCGGTCATAATAGTAAACTGTAAAACTCCACCATAGTCATAGAGAGAAAGTTCCCCTCCACCTTAGAAACCAGCATCTACCTGTGGCGCCTGAGAAGATACACCTGCAGAGCCATATAACCCCAAACGAACCGCAAAGTTTTCGCGAGACCGCGTAATCCGTTTGGGTTCATTTTTCCGCCGTCGCACCTTCTGATTGGCGCCCTACTTACAAGGCCAAGGACCTTTGCGCAAAGCTGTGAGGCCGCTGAGAATATCCTCCTCCCCTGGCGCGCCAAGCCCAATTATTTTCACCTTCCCCTTTGGAGGACCCAGGCAACCCGCTTGTGCCGAGACAGTATAAATACTTCGAGAAAAGCTTTGAGAAATCAGTACAATACAGCCCCGTCTTGGTTAGCAGTCACGTACGTCCGGCCTCGCCACTAAACTGTTTCCAGCTACGAACGCGACGCGTCACCTCTACCCGACCTTGCTTCTATCTAAGGCCAGAGTTCCTGCGGACTGACGATAGACACGAACAGGTAACTATCACTCGATTATCGACTTCGTTCAACGACTGGAGTACTCCGTCGCTCATTTCTCAGCGATGTTAAAGAAGAAGGAAACTTGCAAGAGGAACTTTGCAGCCCCCCATCCCGACCTACTCACCTTATTCAAGCCTCCAATCAATTAGGCTTTACGTCAGTTAACTAGGCTTTACGTGAGTCTCCCCGATAATTGCACTCTCTCATTTTCTCTGGAAGCAATCACAGTACATCCTTTCTCGGACTCTCGTACCCATCGAGTCATTCGTATCCCCCACCCCGTTTGCCATCTCGGGTCTCATTTTATTTATTGTCATTTATTTACTTTTGCAATTAATATTTTCTTTGTATATAGTATACCATTAGTTCTCTAATCACAGAACCTCTAAGACTTGATTATTTAAGCTAACCGCAGTCGCCTTTGTTTATTTAACCCACGTACTGGGATCTGTATCCCGATTCTCTGGCGTGCTCTCTTCACGCTCACCCTACAACATCTACATATATTATATTCTGGTGTGAGCTGTGTGGTAACCTTTCGACATCTATATTGTATTCTGGTGTCAGCTATGGGATAACTTTTCGAAATCTATACTATATTCTGATCTCATTTTTTTTAGACATTTCACAGATTTTAATGTGTGTTATTCTTGTATATTAAAGGCTCTAGTTTTGGAAACTGTAGAAAATATTTTACCCATTTCCCATTTTTTTCTCTTGTGTGCATATTTAATATTCAATTTTATGACCGTGTGAAACTTTAAGGCTTTTCAAGCCTCATAAAAAGTCTGCCATATTGTATAGGAGTTAATCTTATTTCTCTTTTTTTTGGTATTGTGTTGTCGTTTTCTTCATGCGTATTGGGCAACACAGGTTCTCACTAAGATTCTGGAGTAAATATTTTAAGTATAATTAAGAATTCGCGCAGTGCGAAATAAATATCACTGTGTTTGTTTATTTTTTATGTCAAATAATTCTCCCCTTTTTTGTGGTGCTATTCTTGAAAGGTGGTCGAAGGTGATAAAGTGTGTTCATTATTTAACACGTTAAAGTTGCAAGTACAGTCGCTTGCGCTTAACGGCAAGGACCTCTTAGCTTATATTCGAGAGGAAGAGAGGATCGAAATAGAAATAGAAGAGAAGAAACGGGAAAAAGGGAAAGAATCCGCCTTGATTAACTTGAAATGAGTAAAACCAGGAGGTCCGAAGCTCCGGCTACCGGGTCGTGTAAGCCTTAGGTTTTCAAGGAAGCCTAAGACTTCCCAGCCTTCTTAATCCACTTCGAGAAAATCTTCAAAATCTGTCACTGGAACATCGAGACAGATGGATTGGCTCAATTGTTGCCATGGCTAAGTTCCCAACTTCGAGATATATCCATGTCCCTTCCCTCAAAGGCAACAGTTGATTATTCGACTTCAAAATCGAAGCTACTGGCTGCATATAACATGACCCAATACTTTTATCGATCCAAATTTTGACATCTCCGCCTTCAGCCAAGCCAAACCTACTGTCAGTTTGGGCACACCCTGCAGCGTCACATCAACTTTTGGCTCACTGCTTCTAAAGCCCTGCATGGCTACCTTCCTTCTTTGATTTCTTCCTGAGAGACCAGTTGTAGAAGACCCGCGGTACCTCACATTCAAAGAGTTCACAAAAGAGGCTGGCATTCATTCAGCAAGCCACAACCTTTATCCGAAAGAAGGGAAGTAAACGCCTCCCTTTTCCCAAAACTAAGCCAAACAAATATAAATTCATCCTGCAAAATGGAAACAAGTTTGCCAAAGTAACTGGACCGTCGAAGCTGAAACCACTCTTTTCGTCCGAAAACCGGGATGTAAAACCGAACTCTTCAGTCCCGCCTACGTCATCTTTCCCCAGGAGAACCATCATTTGTTTAGCCTGTGGTGCGGAGGGCCATGTTAAAACGAACTGCACCAAGAACTCTCAGTTCAGGAATAACTTTTCTCTCCAGGTACACCAGATCTGTGCTACTTGGATTGCACCAATCAGTTCCCCATCGTTAAGTGTTGAATCAATTGTGCCTACTTTACTGGCTGGACAGAAGTAGTAGCAGCCCTTATTAAATTCTGGTCCGTCCTTATTGGCCAGTGCCCACGGGTCTCTCCCAACTCCGTGGTCCAACTCGTGGTTACTCGTTCGTAAGTGGTAAAAGATTCGAAGATTCCCTCTTCCCTAGAAACTTCACGTTCTTCAGATTTTAAGGAGGTTGTGACTGAAGACTTCACAAGGAACCAAAAGAACTGCGATTTCCTCCGATCCCTGTTGTCTAAGGCCCAGTCTAAAGAGCAAAAGCCACCCGAGGAAATAAGGTGATCTTCTTCCAAGTTACGGACGGCTTACTTTACCGTGCATGATCAGAAAACGGTAAAACCCCGACGCGACTATTGTGTCTCCCGCGTTCTCACGTTGGTCTCCCTTTAACCACTATCTATGACATCCTATTTTTAGGCCATTTTAGCTAAACGAAGACCACCCAGAAGATCTTAAAATAATTTTATTCGCCAGGCGCTTATGAAGAAGTCCTTTGCTACTGCATGTCTTGCGCGATATCTGCCAAAAGACTGGCGTCAAAGGACGAGTTAAGCCCGCACCATTGCAGAGGAGATCGAGAATCTCAGAGCCGTTTTTCCGTGTCGCAATTTATCTCATGGGTCCGATACACCCTCCGTCGAGTGAAGGTCACAGTCACGTGCTAACCTTAGTGGATTTTGCCACGCGGTTCCCCTAGACCTTGCTATTGAAACAATATAGACAGTATCTCCTGCGAAGAAGCACTAATATTCATCTTCTCCCGCGTTGGATGATTACCTAAAGAAATCTTGTCTGATCGTGGCCTCCAAATCACGTCGCAACTGATGAAGTACGTCGGCAAGCTACTGATGATAAACCCCTCTTTATTACTCCTTTTCACCAAGCTGGTAAGGAGATGTATGAGAGGCTCAATAGCTCCCTTAAATCCATCTTAAGTAAACCTTGCGCGGAATAACCACGAGAATGGCACCGTTTCTTGCCGGTAGTCATTTTCAAATACCGGGAAATTCCCCATCGCATCTTAGGTTTAGCCCTATTTAGGCTTCTATATGGAAGTAATGTTAGAGGGACCCTCAGCATTCTGAAGAAGCTCTTCCCCAATTTGAAATTAGGCCAGGAGATTCAATCCTCCTACGCTTGCCTCATAGCCCTGAGGCAGATGTAATGAAAGTGCGCAGAGATCGTGCATCAGAAGACCGAGACAAGCTTGGGTAAGTATAAAACCTACTTCGTCTGTAAGTCACAAGAACGAAAATTTTAACCCACTGACGAAGTCATTTTACCACTCCCCACGACGAACAACAAGCCGTTAAGCCAATGGAAGGGCCCTTTCCTAGTGTTCGAGAGACGCAACCCCGTCGACTACTTGATCCAAACCCCGTCTGGCACTAAGCTATTCCACGTGAACATGCTTAAAATGTACCATCCACGAGCTTGTGCCAATCAATTTAAGCCATGGACGAAGAATCCGCCTTGGAGTACAGCTACTCGCTTGAGCCCTTTGTTGTGGTGAAAGTCTCCTGCGTGGAACAAGACGCAGACTATTTTCTTCACGTCTTGCCATATACCGCCGATTCCCCATCGAGCGAGTTGACCATAAACTATCAGCTTTCTCTCCCCAGAAGACGCAGGTACACGCGCTACTTAGCCAATTCATCGATGCAATCTCAGATACCTATATTTATGCTACCCAGTTCAAGCACAATATTCGACTCCCCACCCAGGAACCTGTTCCTTAAAAGCTATACCCACTCCCTATTCATTAAGAAAAGCGTTGAATGAAGAGGAAGACAAGCTATTGAAGATGGGTTTAATAGAGCCCTCGGAGTAAGAGTATTGTTCCCCGGTCGTTATGGTGAAGAAGGCAGAGAATTCTTAATGGATGTGCATCGACTTTCAGAAGTCAACCACGGTCAAAGTGCTCGACGCCCAACCAATTCCCCCCATCTATCATAATTTGCACATGTTCGAGAAGGCTAAATTCATTACCGAATTAAATATGTGTAGGGCCTATTACCAGATTTCATTGAGGAATGAGGTAAACGGCCCTTCCCACCGACCAGGGCTTGATGCAATTCCGGCAACTCCCTTTCTGGTTGGTGACGGCATGTAGCAATTATAACCGAATGAAGAGAAGAATGAGACCACTATCTTGCTGCCCTTCGCTGCCCTTCTCTGCTGACTCCGGGAACTCCATCTCACGATTGGCTCCAACAAGTGCCACTTCGACTTTGGCACTATTAACTACTTTGGTTTCTACATAGGAAACGATTCCTTGGCTCCCCAGGCAATTTTCGAAATGCCACTACCTGCAACAAAGAAGCAGTTGTGGTCCTTCCTGGGATCCGCCTCATTCTACCGACGTATTATTATGAACTTCACCTCCATCGCCGCAAACCTGTGTTATTTTCTAAAGTAAAAGGCCCCTGAGTGCCCCATCCGGACACCCCTGTGGATCGCTAGCTTTTACCAGCTTAAATGGAAGTTAGCTTCAGCGCCGATCCTCCGCTTACCCGACCCACTTAAACCTTTTGGCATATGAACTGACGCGAGTAACGATGGAATAGGTTGTGTTCTCGTTCAGCATAGTGACCATGGCGAAAGTCTCTCCATCGCGTTTGCGAGCCGTAAACTCCTTCCCCGCGAGAAAAACTATGCGGTAATCGAGCGAGAAGCTCTTGCGGAACATCCACAAGATCGAAGTGTTTCTTTTAGGTAAACAATTTATTATGCAGACTGAAAATAGACCCCGCTCTTACCTACGAAACGTTAAGAACAATAATGGTCGCCTCATGAGGTGAAGTCTCTCTCTTCAAAAATTAAAATTTAAAATTGTATATATAAAGGGTTCCGAAATTTGACTGGCAGACAGCTTAAGCAGAAATCCGCTGGATTTGTCTCCAGAGTAATTTCTCATTAATTGTGACGTTAAAAGGATAACTTTTGTATAGATTCCTGAATAATTTTTGTAGTTTTGGGTAATGCCTTATAATAATATGTGCCATTGTTTTTCTATTACTGTGTATATACTTTTGATGAGTTACCCTGTTCGTATGTACCTTTATTCTTTGTATTGTGGGACCTTTCTTTTTTCTGAATATCTTGTATGTAAGCTCCTAATTAACGAGACTATGTCGACTCCGGCTATTGATAACTATTCTGTCTGTCTTATTGTATTATTAATGTTACTTATTTTTTTCTTGATCGGTTCGGTAATGGGAATACCGAGCATTTCCCGAGTGCCCTTTATTTAACTTTTTTCGTGGGGAGTACCCGGTACCATCCCATTTGTAATTGTCTCCCTATTGGAAACGTAACCGTGTAATTACCCTATATTACTCTGAAGAGAGAGAAAGTTATCTCCCATCCCCTTAGACCCCAACTCTACCTGTTGCGCATGAGAATATACACTTTCAGGGTCAGACAGCTTCACTTGATGTCACTGCTGGAGCAGACGAAGAGTTGCCTATCCTGACTGAAGTGAAAGATCATTTGCAAAAGCTGATTAAGTCCTTTCAAGGATATTTTCGCTATGGAGAGGTTTCTGTGGAATTGAGATGGATACGGGATCCATTTCTTTTCAACATTGATTCCATCTATGATTGTGATATAATGAGAGATTTTATTGTTGAGCTGCAGACCAATGACAGAATCCGATTGGAGTTTGAATCAATGCAGCTAGACACGTTTTCGTGTGCACAGTTCAAAAACTTTCCACAGTTAGCAGAGATAGCTCTGGAGGTCCTCGTGTCATTTGCAACCACATACCTATTCGAGGTAGGTTTTTGAGCCCTTCTATACATCAGGACTGAGGCCAGAATCAGTTTGGATGTAAGTGACGTGATGCGTGTGGCACTTTCAAAAAAACAAAACTTGCTTCACTATCATCATTAAGGAAAAAGAGCAGCAAAAGTGCCCCTAAAAATGTACCAATCATTAATGTGTACATTGTGTACTGTGTAATTATTGTTCTGTCGTAGTTCAAGTCTACTATATGTATATTAAAACTTATTCCACTGTATCCTAATAAACAACACTTTAGATTAGAAACAACATTTACATTATGTTGTTAAGTAAATGAATAAAGTTAATATCTGAACTAGATTTGCATCACTAAACCATTTAACATTTTTAATAGTATTTATTTTTAAAAGGGGATACAAAATATTTCTATGAGATATCAAGTGGTACAGACACTAAAAAGAGTAAGAATCACTGCTCTAAGTTATTAAACTTCTTCATACAATTCATATAGTTGAAACTGAGTTCTCAACCCGCATTCTCAAAGAATTGACGCAGGAATACATACTGTATATATTAATCACCTACGAAGCGCAGATTACACTACGATTGTGGAATAAAAAATCTGACCACAGGAATTCATTACTCTTTAATAAAAGGAAATACTACTAATACAAATTGTTATTTTATTATTATCATATTGATAAGCGGAAAGAAGTGTGAACATTCTAACATGCAACACATGAGTACCTACCAAGTTTGGTCTTTTAATAGCAAAAGCAAAAAAGATTCGAAAGCAATAGGTCTTACAGGATAAATGTCTGGTAAATAGTACGTGGAACTCACAAAGGAGTTATAATAACCAATTCCCCCCTCCCCTCTTCCAATTATCAAGACAATGGAAACGTGATATAAATTAATTTTAGAATCGGCCACCTAATCTAGGAGCGGTAAGAGAGGAGATAAATTTTCCACCGTTAATTTATGAGTGGTAAGGAAGGACGTTTATTGAGAAATGCAAAGATTTATAATTGCATTGCTTATTCTGGTAGAGGAAGGCGATCATTTATTTTTAATAAATGATCGTTGAGTACCTTTATCAAACGGTGCACTGGATTCCATGCTTGAAAGCATAGCTGTGGGCCTTGTATTCCAAACTACTTTAGCCATATTGACTGTCACATCATCCTCTTGAAATATGGGTTTCTCGGCTTTTTATTTTGTCTCTTGGGTAAATTTTCTCTGAGAGGCATGGATATATTGATGCCTCTGCTTATCATCTTATGCTCCAAACTTACATTTATCTCATTTAGCCAGGACAGGAGCTTGGAAACAAAGCAACGGGCGCTATGAAGACCACCAGGAAAAAAGAAAGGTGGTGAAATCCAACGTACTTGATAGTGTTGTAAGCAAACTGACATGAGAAGGACCCATGGTCAGACCATGCTCTCGGAGCCTATTACAGAGGGAACGACAGGAGATTAGATGTTCATCTCATGTGCGTGTAGCTACGTACACATTATCAAAACAGAAGAACACATTGTTCAGACCATCTAAGATGAGGCGCATCATCCTATTGTAAATACTACAGGCAGTGACTACACCGAATGGGAGGAGGCACTTAAATTGCATAAGCCCTTTTTGT
Source organism: Ceratothoa steindachneri (assembly GCA_963969495.1). Taxonomy (NCBI): domain Eukaryota; kingdom Metazoa; phylum Arthropoda; class Malacostraca; order Isopoda; family Cymothoidae; genus Ceratothoa; species Ceratothoa steindachneri. The sequence goes on from OZ018326.1 coordinate 171,498,703, forward strand.
GTAGGGAAGGCAGTGTATTTCCGAACACTATCCTTAGGGGGAATTTAATAGTACGTCTTGCATAATTCTATCTCAGAAATAAATTTGGCCTTTTCGAACAAATATAGGCTCTGGTCTATTAACGGGATCAGTTCGCTAAATAAATTAAATATTTAAAATCCTTCCCTAGTCCCTTTATTGTAAATTTGAGTCCCATTTTTAAATATTCTCTTTAACTCTAACTTAGCAATTCAAAGCTAATACTAGCTAGTAAAGTTCTCGATGTATATTTAGTAGTGTGCTCTCTTAACAGTGCAAAGTATTTTGTTCGTTTATTTGTATTTTAGGCCTAAGAAGATGACCATATTGTGGTTGAAACGTAACCGGTAAATAAAAAGGATGATGCCAGCTATTTTCCTCGCCTTGGCATTTCTGTTAAACATTATATATATATATATATATTATATATATATATATATATATATATATATATATATATATATATATATATATATATATATATATGCATGTACTATTGAAGTCCAAAGCTGTAGCAGCGGTATTAATTTGAACTTGTATTTTCTGAATGAACTTGGCTGACGGTCCTTGCGTCCAGTCTACTCCCGAGCTAAATAATATAGACCTTTACTACAAGGCCAATAAAAACACCGGCTATCGTGAAGACGAAAAGGCTCTCAAAGCCATTCTTCATCGTAATGTTACCCCAAACGACCCTAATACGGATATAAATTTGATTATATATTACGAGACCAAGAAAATAATAGTTGCATCATAAAGAACAGCTGTCTCCCTCCGACAAGCGAACTCCAGGAGACTAACGTCGTATACGAATATTCGTGCAAATTCGGTGACTGAGAACACCACAATTCAAAGTACAGTGGCGTAACCTCCACAACCCTGTCAAGGCTTTAAATTAGCGCGATTAAAAATGACTCCCACTCTCATGGAACTATCCTACCCGTGAAAAGCTAAATAAGGACACCTCCATCACCCTGAGACTCCAAAACCGCAGAAGATAGCGGATGGCCACAGCCGTCATTTTTTTAAATGAATAAACCGGCAATTAGCGTGCAATATCAGCCGGAAACCATACTCCCGCCATCTCGTCGCCTTCGAGTTGACCGCCGTCAAAAGAAATACGTTTTCAACTTTTATTTTCCTCTGCCTCCTTTGTCAGAGAACTAGATCGGAGTGACAAATTGTCAGATTGATTGTTTAATTGATATACAAGGAGTAACAAAGTGTAGAAGATAAATATAGGTAAAAATAGATGGTGAGTTTTGCTCTGGTGTAGAGAGCATCTCTAAGTTACTTCTCCTTTCTTATTTTTGTCTCATTTGCCTTCTTAGTGTGCTCCATCAGTGGTTGCTTCTAGTGCTTGTTTGGCCACATTGCTACCTTTTCTTTTGACTTGGCTTCTCTAGTTTTTCTTTGCACTTTATTTATTATTTTTCTTTTTTAAATTTAAATATATTTTTATAGACAAATATATACTAACATACACAAATATATACAAATATATACATATATTTTTTTATATATAAATATAAATAATCTTTTTCCTCCGTCACAGCATTCTAGCCTTTCAAATGTTATATTTGCTAACTCTTAATGTATCTTTAATTCTTCTGATAATTTATATTGTTTATTTTTTTATATATAAATATAAATAATCTTTTTCCTCCGTCACAGCATTCTAGCTTTTCAAATGTTATATTTGCTAACTCTTAATGTATCTTTAATTCTTCTGATAATTTATATTGTTTATATTACCGGTATGTGGGTATTTCGCCACTTATATTTATTTCTTTGTTGTTTGTTTTTGGATGTAGGCATTTCACCTCTCTTTCTTCTTAATTTATTATTTTGATTAGTTCGTTTTAGATGGTCATTTTGCCTCTTATGTTCTTTTCTTTCTAATGGATTACTTGTTATTGTTTTTGTAGTTGCTTTTTTCTCTTTAGGTTGTCGTATTCATGTGAAGAGTTCAATTAGGTTCTCTCGGGAGCTGGTACAGCTTCTCGAGATTCTTGGAACTGAGGTTTTGGAATCTATATAATTTCCCAAGCTGTGTTTTGGCTAGGAAGATTCTTTTCTTTATGTGCGCTCTGAACCCTTTTGAGGTGATGCGCAGAACTAGGACTTTGCGCTCGTTGGTGTACGGGTACACTTTGTCGTTCACTAAGACATCGGAAGGTTCCCGGCGGTTTATTGGAAAGATTTGGAAATTTCGGTGGTTGGTTTTGATCTTCCACTTTCTTTCGTATCGATAGATATTGTCGATTTCGGCGGCTGTCTGCCTGCTTGAACCAAAGCATACAAGATACAAGACATCATAAAGTTAGAATGTGGAGAAAATGATAGGATAGATAGAAAACATTGTGTAAAATAGTGTATGTGTTGATAGAATAATACTGAGTGTAGAATGAACGATAAGGGTGATAAGGTAAGGATGATAATGATTTGTACAAGGTTGCCTGTCTAACGCTTTCCTTTTTGTTTTTTTTTTGCTTTTTGAAGTGATTCTAAGTGAAATTTAGCATTCGGGCCTTTGTTTTCTTTTTGTTCTCTTGAGCATCTTTATTTTTTATTAGTTTTTGTTGTTTTTTGTGCTTCTTTCCCTTTTTTACAGTAGTTTTTTATTAGTATTAATATATATATATATATATATATATATATATATATATATTTATTAAATTTTAAGTGGTATTCTTCTTTATTAATATCGATAATCGAGTTTCTCATTTTGTTTATATAATTGATAGTTTTATGCGGTTTGTCATATTGATTCTGTTTGTATAATCGGTTGTCTTATTTGGTTTCTCATATTGATTTTATGGTCAGTAGTCTTCTTCGGTAATTTTGTATTTTATTAATAGATCGGGTTGACGTTGTATAATTTTTTTTCAAGGTGCCGTTAAATCATTTTTTGTAGTGTATTCGCAGGATTTCGTTTTCCGGTACTATTTATTATTCGGTTAATTTCATTTGGGGAAATTATGGGGTTTTTTTATCTTCCCACAGTTTCGTTGTTCGTTAGGTAGGGTTATATTTACGGGTTCTATTGCAGTTCTTCGATGGAGTTCTTCTACTGGTATGCAATTCTGTCTTTTCGAGTTTGTAAGGAATCTTGTGGCTTGAATTTGGAATACGTTGAACCTATTTTAACTGTGAATTACTTAACGTATTCATCGGTACTATTGGATAAAGGAGCTTGGGTCGAACTAGGGCCATGTGTAATTTTTTTTTATTATTGCATAGGTTTTTGAAATTATACAGTGTCGACATGGTAATTTTCGTTTCGTTATTTTTCTGCGTTATGTGGTATTTGTACCCTGTTGTTATTAGTTTTAGATCGAGGACGCGTCCTTTCGTGGTGTATGGATATGCTTCTCCATCGACTCGTACTGCAGCTGTTTTCCCTCTGTTTACGGGTATTAATTTGAATTTATCTTTGTTTATTTTAATTTTGTTTCATTTTCGTAGTCATTCAGGTTCTTTATTTCCCTCGCTGTTCTTTGAGCTACGTCTCGGGGGTTCTTCCTGTCGCTAGAGATTATTTCTGTGATGTCAAACGTTAGTTGGATGTAAATCGCACATTCATGGATTGGTTGTGCAAGATATCCGGTGTAAACTGTGTACAGGGTTAGAGAGAGGCATCTTCCCTGAAAGACCCCGATTTGCAGGTCCTACGGTTGCCTATTTGTCCGTTTATTTGTAGTACGCCTTTTCTTTCATCCAGGTAGTTGCATAAAGTTTTGCAAACATTTATTTGCAGATTAAGGCTGCAAATCTTGGCTTTTATGCCAGGCAACCACACCTTATCGAAGGCTTTAGCAACGTTGCGGAGTACTATGTCTACTCTGTTGCCTCCCTCTGCTTCTGTGCCAGTGCGATATTGGTTCCTCATTGTTTTGGGTTGCACAGGTTATTTTCAGTAAGGTCTTAAATTAACCTGTCGTTTAGGAGTTTTTCTACGACTTTACTCAAAAATTTCAAGAGAGAAATCGGAAGGTAGCTGTCGACTTGATGTTTTGGTTTGCCCGGTTTCGGTAAGAACATCATCTTTGCCATTTTAAAGGCTTGGGGATAGTATCCAATATTAAGGCAGGCTTGGAAAATCTTCACTATCGATTAATGCACATTTTCAGGAGCATTAATTGGGTGTGCCTATGTTATGCCGCTTTGAGCTGGTGCTTTTTGTTTAAATGATTTTATGACTGTTTGGTATGGTATTCACTCATTGAGAAAGGCATTCAATTCCCCAAGGAGTCATGTCTCTCTTCGTCGACGTATCTGTATGTATGGTGCAGTGCGCTATTGTTGCGCCTCTAGGGTTTGTAGGATTTCCTCTCCATGCTACATGTCATATTCTTGGCTTTCCTTTGATGATATTAAGAATATTTGTTTCCAGTGATTTTGGAAGTGCTCTTGGAGTTCTTCGTTATTTTGCACTTCCCCGTCCTGTATTTTCTCCAATCTCTCCAGAATTGCCTCGGATCTGCTTCGACATCCATTTCACTTATTATGTTATTCCAAACTTAATTTGAATTTCCTTTAATAACAGTATCTATCTGCCTTCTGATTATGATTATCCTTCTGTATCTCTCCATATTAGTTAGTACCCATTTATGTAATTTCCTTTATTAATTTCTTCCATCTTTTCCTGTATTTCATGGTTCCATCTGAGGTGTGGATTTTGTCCGCTTCAACGATTTTTTCAGTGATTATTTTTAATTGGTTTTATATTTCCTCTGATCCTTGGTTGTTTAGGGATCCAGTTTCTAATGTACTTAAGTATCCTTTGTAACCATTCCAGTTTGTTCTGCTGATAGCTTTTCTTTGTCGTATTTTAATTTGGATGGCTCAAGTTGAAATGGTCGTTGCCATACTTAAATGGTCAGATGGAGTTGCTGGGCCTGATTCTCTGTGTTCATTTAGGTTGAAATTTTGATTCATATGTACGATGTCTCAGGTTTTCGAGGTTTGGGCTGTTAGGTAAGTTCTGAATTCTGGCTCTTTTCTGCTTAACAGAATGCTTTTTCCTGCTCCGTTTTGTTGGCTTGTGTAACCTGCCTTTCTGCATCTTGCATTGAGGTCTCCTGTTAATATGATTAAGTCCTGTCGACGAAAGAGTTTAAGGAAATTTGGAATTGGCAAATACTAGTGCCTTCGGAGTTGATATGCCCTAGCTAAGACCAGATCTCCTGTGGTCATTTTTATTTTTATAGACAGATAAGATTCTTCTACGTCGTTTACCTCTGTAAAATGGATTCCGGTTTTGACGCCAAATTGCTACACCATCATAACTTGTTTGAGTGTATTTCGTGGTAATAAATTTATAGGTTGGAATTCTTATAGTCTCACTCTACGGGGTTTATTCCATGTTCGGTTAGAATAATTATATCTGCGTCTTGTTTTCTTATTATGTTTGAATATGATAATCTTTTTCCTTGCCATTCGTTTACATTTAATATGAATATTTTAATTTTTCGCTGCTACCTATCTATGTTTAATTATTTGTTGTGGTCTCTTCTTGTCATCGTTTTTTTTCGGGCGACCTGGGGCACGATACAGCGGGGATATGTATCATGCCTTGCTTTAGAGCATTTTGAACCTCTGTCTCATCGGTATTTGCCTCATATTCCCGTCTGTATTTTCCCTTAATTATTCCGTCCACGATTTCATTTGTTTAAGTTGTTTAGTTTAACGGGTTGACGTAAGAACCGTAAATTTTTACGTTAAAATCTTGGGTATTCAATTATGGTTTTGCTTTTGTTTTGTGCATTCTGGGATCGTCTTCGAGGTTTCTTAGTTGGTGCATTTCTCTTCGAAATCGGTCTCCATTCTGGCTTCGACTTCTTCCGAGTTCTTAATTTTCTGAGTATCTTCTTGGGTCAAGTTTATTTTGTACAGTTCGCACGAAGGAGGGTTCTCAGGGAAACACATTTTTTAAACCCGTTCTTTTCCAGAATGGTGTTCAATTCGTTTGCGTATGAGCCTAGTTTCACCATGTTTACGAAGTGAGCGTGCATTATGCGGATAATTACATCTGGCCTCATGTTTCCATCTATGTTCACCGTTGTCGTCTGTGTGGTTGGTGTTGCGGTGTTTCCACTTGCAGTTGCTGGAGCGTGGGAGGTATTTTTCCTTCCTTTTTTTTCTGTGCTTATTTTGAGTTTTTTCTTTCGTATGAGCTACTTCTTTATAGGCAAGACATAGCCAGTGTTCTGTAGGCATTTCCACTGCTTAAGCATTTCTTTACCGTGCTCCTGCATTGTTCCCACCTTTGGTCTTTGCTTGTGTATTCGGAGCATGCATTCCTATCATAATTTCAGTCTTTGGTCGGATGTTTCTCGAGGGCGTAGCATGTGAAGCATACTTTCACAGAGACAAATATCTTCCACTAGATTTGATCAGGCGAGATTTTAATATAGAAGGTAAGAAGTCCCTGTTCCGAGGCTCTTTTGGACATTTCTGTAGATCTAAATACTACTTTGAAGTCATGATTGCGCTCTTCTCCATTTTGTTTTTGAACTTTGATTATCTCTTCGATCTTTGCCCAATCCTGTTGTTCTTCGAGTTCTTTCTTGATTCGTTTTGCAGTGTGCTCACCGACCCAGGGGTCGAGTCGTAGGTTGATCATGGATCTTTACGTTTGTATGTCCAGAGAGGTCTGAGGTGCGACGTCCAATCTTTTCTAATTTCTTTGCTGCATTATCGCTAAGGAGGAGATCTAGGTCCTTTAATGTGTCACATAGCACCCTATAATCATTGTGTTGGTCTTTTAGTCGAAGAAGTATGACCCCAATATTAGCGTAGATTATCCTTAGGGACAATTCGCGAGTTGTTTCTCTCGGCTAGGAAGGATACGAAGGGGGATCCTCTTCGCTCCTCCACGGTCGTCCATTGTGGCTTGTTAGAGCCTCCTTCTTATTTGTGTTTTATTCTTACCTGTACCTATTGATTTGCTTGGGATAAAAATATGTTTAATATTTTAAATAAAAAATGAGAATGATCTCCACGCTCCCACAATCCTAAGCGTAGTCGGTATATCTGCCTGGAGGAAGTTGATGGATGAATGAGGACCCGGGGAGGCCCTCTAGAAAAATGACTCAGGGCCGACTTGATGATGGAAGATGATTGAATTAACTACCACCACCCGGGGTGCCGTCCTTCTTGGGGTTTAGTATTCGAGGCCGTGTCTGGCATATATAGAGACGGCTGTATGTCCCTTTATGGTCCTGGCTGGGCCACTAGGGATAGAGAGAACTCTTCCCAAACGGTTGCAGCATCGCCTCTTGTCTGGGGTGTCTATCCTGGAAGGTTCCACAGTGGGCTAGTCCACAAACCTGCCTTCTCCACCGCGTTGAATTATGCCTTTTCAGGCTACGGACATAGTTCGAACTAGGTTATGAATGGTAGTACACACACCTACGCCTTAGACGGAGGGAGCGGATAGGGTGATGATTTTAGGTAGCTAGATAATTAATTAAGAACACCACGTATAAATCTCTTTTTTTAGGTCCCCTGTAGGGAAAAAGTAGCGTTGGAGAGAGAAAGATTTCTTCCGTAAGGATTAATGTACAAAATGCCCTTGTAATTCTCTGATCTTCTTTCTTCTCTCATGGGTCAGTTGTTAAAAAGCGAAAGTATCGTAAGCTGTCTTTTGAGTGCGAGTGCTCAAAATCCGTAAGCCCGAGCACCTCGATTTCTCAGAGGGGTCTTTGGAAATTTCCTCTTTTATTGAATTCAGAGGTAATTGCCAAGAGTTATATATAAGTGAGGAATATAGTAGTAGAGGTGTTTAATTAAATAAAAATAGTGGGGAAAATCAGGGAAAATAATAGAAAGTAAAATGAAATAGAACGAAAGACATATCCCTGGTGAAAGGGTAGCTCTGGATCTCTTAGCGTTTTTTTTGTATTGAATATATAATATATATATATACATATATATATATATATATATATATATATATATATATATATATATATATATATATATATAGATCTACGTATACGAAAGGCATTCAAACCTTGATAGCCGAGGGGTTTTGGGCCTCTACTGCTGGTGAAGAGTTTTTAATCTGGGTTTTTAGGTCCTGATTTTTCGTTTATTCTTATTTTTTGTTGTTGCTATTGTTGTTTTATTTAGGGGGAATTAGAGTTTTACTAATTCAAGGAAAAACAAATAAAAAGAAATTGGGTTTTAATGCGATTAGAATTGTTTGTGTTTTATTTGTGAACGGACTTTTACGTGAACGTTGGGTTTATGTCTTTGTTAATGAGCAGTTTGCTACCTGAAGGTGATTTTCTGTGTCTTGCGTCATTAAACTCCATGTGCTCGAGCACAAATTCGGGAGTGAGGTGCCGGTGTCAGGCGTCTCAGATCTTTATTGCTCTATTGTGAAGCTCCACGTTTATCGTGGTCACTTTGCCTTCTCCTCTCTCTCCTTCGGGTTCTCATTATAATTAAGGTAGCCTTATTCTAAACCGTTTGAGGTTTAAGGATATGGGTCCTGGGACTCGCGTTTATGGATACCGGGGGGACAGAAGATTAGATCGGATGCATGCATTATACATTTTAAATCTGTTAAATTCATCCAAGTCCCTCCGTGCATTTGTCGAGATTCTGTTCACATGACTCTCATAGCCACCAATTGTAATCTGTATTCCAAAAACCGTGTCCTCCGTGAGTTATGCGATGCGTAGACCCCCCACACAGATGTCTGCTAGAGTTCGTCGGAATAGTGGGATTATCGGCCATATTATTCACATTCCGATAAGGTATCTGTAGAAAAATTAAAACGTAATATCACTCAGAGGGTCAATCGGGCATATATATTGGAAATCGCTCTTCGGAGAGAGCGATAGAAAAGAACTAGGTGCGTGAGAACGGTAGGCGTTTAACTAACAGTCAAACTGCCTAATGGCTCTGATCTCATCGCCTGGTGGGTAACCGACTCGATCTGTCCCAGGAAAGCCACAAACGGCCATTAAGCAGCTCTAATCAAAAACTGGCCAAGGTGAAATTATGGAATAAATCCATATAGCTGTCGTTTTGAACAACTCGCTAGGGAAAAAACACCCACTTAATCACCGATATCAAAAGATCCGATTATCTACGAGGGCAGGAGGCCCGCGAAACGAGCGCCAAAGAGCGGCGTAATAACAAAAGACTAACGAGGAGAAATAGCGGGACGGTTTTGGGTGCCTCTCCGTGAGAAGCAGACCTGGGCTCCATGGTGTCTCCCCCTATCTCCTTCATCGCGCTCCCTTCAGTGGCATTACCTCGTCCCCATTAGTTTGAGTGGTCCCCGAGCTATAAATAAGCCCCGTAAGGTAGGAAACAGATTATTCTGTTAAAGACGATGGAGGACTGCATTTTTGTGATCAGTTCCTCGCACTGTTCCCGACTCGCCTTTAAAGATTTAGAAGTTTGTCTCGTCTTCGTATCGGTAGCCATACCGATTTATCCCTCAAAGAATTAGCAAGAGGTCTGGCTGAATCAAAATTCCTAAGTGCTAAATAGGAATTTCGAGAGCAAGATTAAAGGAGTTATCAGCTCACGCTTGAGAGAGACTCTCAAGTCGAATCTCATTAATTTTGAATTAAAAAAGAATTTATTCCCAAGTAAGTTCCCTTTAATTACTTTCGGGATCACCCTATATACCAAAACCCAGTTGGGTAACTCTATAAAGTAAACGAGGGTACAAGAAGAACTCTAGAGCTACAAAGAAGAGTACTCCTTTAGCTAGAGAGCACAATCCATCTCTCCAATGAATGCCTTGCCGTTCATTGAGATAAAGTAATTGCAGCAAGTACTTATAAGCTAAGAAGTCTTAGGTCTTCTTTTAGAATTAAAACTGGGTCGATAAAATCATAAGAAGAGATCAACATCGGTTTCTATGGTCATATTAAAAAACTCTTCCCCCTCTCCCCCTTCATCCTTATTATAGGACACCTGAAATTCTCCTTCGTGGTGAAGTCTGATGTCTCGAAGACTCGCTGAAAAACCCAGTATAGCGACCTCTATAAAACCCTATTTGGATCAAGGTCCTGTAAGTTCGACTGACTATATATATTTTTTTGGTTAATTAAGATTTTTAAAACTGTCCCAAGCAACCTAAGGGAGAAATAGTATTCCGTGACTTCTGTAATATTTTAGTTAGATTAGGGAGAATAAATGGTGGTTTAACTCTGTAACTTAGGGGCCTCCAGAAATTAGCTATCTGGTAATTGCTTTATTTAATTGAGACCTACTATGTTATGATCAGAGCTTTCGTCAGGAGTAGACCAATATTTGAATTGTGCGAACCATGTCAAACTGAGAAATTTTTTTGTAAATATTTATATTTGAGTTAATTGTGAAATTAAAAATATATATTTTGGTTAATTGTTGGTGTTTGACTGGACCATTGCGTGGTGAGTGGCTCTTTCCTTAAAACTGATTAAACGCTGTGATACTCCCATAATTCAGTAATTTAACTCCTGTAGACAAAGCCGGAGTACACTCAGCAAATGGATGAATTATTTCTCTTCCTAATTGGTGTCAGACTGGCTAGCTAAAAGTCAGAAAGTAAATAAATACTTTGACTAAATGATCTTGCATCGAAGTAAATATTAAACGGCCAACAGAGGAAGAATAATGTTCCGACAAAAGTGGGGAGACAATTCCTTGACAGTGTCGTACAGATCATTGATACGTCGTCCGCAAATTGGACGTATAAGGAGCCTTCTGTCAGAGGTTGAGGAAGGTCGATTGTATATATATATTATAGAAAGAGGGACTTATACACCCGCCTTGCGGCACACACGCCTCGAATTCGAATTCAGAGCCATTAAAGCATTTTACTTGCACATACGCTTTCGTCTGGATCAGGAAATCGCAAATTATCCTTTCAAGTATTGTTGAACTCTTCTCGATACTTTTTCAAAGGCTTTTTTGACGTTTTGGAGCACCAGCTTTGCGTGGCATTCTTCTACTTTTATTTCTGCTAACTTCTCGGGGATCACGGCTAGCGCCGTGTGCGTTCCTCGCTTCTTCCAGAAGCCATGCTGTTGGTGGTTATGCAAATTATTTTCTTCGAGGAACGTATTCACCCTGTTTGGGAATATCTTCTCGAAGACTTTCTCTGTAAATTCTAAGAGAGATATAGGACTCAAGTTAGTTTGACTGTCTGGTGGATAACCGGGTTTAGGAATGAATATAATTTTTGAAACCTTCCAGTTGCCATGGAAGTAACCCACGTTCAGGCACGCATTCGTGATATTCATGAGCTCCAACAAGATGTTAGGCAGGACTTGAATAAAATTCTCCATTCTCAGTCCCGTGCGTTCTGATGCCTATTGGCGAAAGGATTTTATAGTGTTTGAGAATTCTTCGGCAGTAGTTATACCGCCAGACCCTCCATATTCTCTTCTTGCGTCAGGTAGTGATTAGGATAGGTTCTGTGGATCTGGACGTTTAGTTCGTTAATGATTCTGTCTTCAAAGTCTAAATATAAGTTGTCATTTTCCTCCGGGAATATCTTAAAAATAGATGCCCAAAAGAGTCTGAATTCTTCCTAGATTTTGTCAGTTTCAGTAATTTCCATGTTGTCTCGTGTTATTTTTATTGACGTCTGTGTCTGTCCTCCTTTTAGTCATTTTCGTCTGCCAGAATGTATGCGAGTCGTTTTCTAAGTCAAGTCTGCCTATTAAATTGTTTCAGAGTACATTTTGCTGTTCCCTAATGAGTGTCATTATTTCGTCGCGTATTTGTCGTGTTCGTCTGTGTGTAGTGATGTAGGCGCCAGTGAGGTTCACTTCATTGATCCCTTCTGGGTAATTTCGTCGTGAAAGATCTCATTTTAAGGGTCTAAGAAAGGGCCAGGAGTGTTTTAAACTTTAATTGGGGAATGGCTTCCTTATTAGCATTTATTAATTGATTGGTGATTTTATTCAACTCCTCGTCGATTTCTTCTAAATTTGCATCAATTAAGGAATCGGAAATATAGCTTTCGACAATTTGTTTATACATATCCAGGTTGGCGCGAGCATAGCTCTTGCGTACTAGAGATTTTTATAAAGATAATCTGGTGGCCGCAGGGGACAAGGGGGCCCGGTTCAATGAAGTACTTATAGGGTAATTAAGAAATTGTTAAAACTGTCTAGTTTTGTGGGTAATCTGTCTGTGATGTATGCTGGGAAGTGTGGTCCAATTCTTGTCATAATTTGTAGGTTAATAAATGTCTCGAGATTCCTGCCTGCTGGGTTGATCGACGTATAGTTTGAGGCAGCATTCCTTGCATTGAGGTCGCAGGCAAATAAAACGGTTCTGCTGTGACCACAAAGCTGCAGGAAGTTATGGAGGGGTAAATGCCATCTCCTTGGAGGCTGGTACATTGTTGCCAGGACCAGGGGCCCCACTGCTGTACGTACCTCCAAAGGTGAGCAAGATTCAATGGGCCCACTTATTTCTCTGTAATCAAAACCTTTTTTCACAGCAATGGCACAACCGTTAAATCGTTCTCCACTGTGATTTCTGGTTATGACATCGTATGGAAATATTTTATGGGGTTTCTCTCTGTATTTACCCCGTCTTCTGAGATAAGCACAAAGCCTAGGGCAATTTGAGGTTTTATATTACCGTAAAGTAGTCTTTTCTCGGTCCAACCGTTTGTCGAAAATATAGTATTTTTAATTGGCCCACTGTCTTTTTCACATATGGTTCCTGTGTATGCGTTGTTGGTATAGCTTATTCTGTAACGACCTTGGGCGTTTATGGAGTGTTTGGTGGCATAATCATTTTTCCATTGTGTTTTTTCTTGTATTAGCCGTCTGAGAGGGTAGTGAAGGTTTTGGATCCATTTTAATTAAGCCTTGAAATTAATCCTCCTCGAATTCTTTTTCCGTGCATTCGTCCGAAGAAAATTCCCATTTGTATCTTCCGAATATTACTCCTTCAGTTACATCAAGGGAAGTCATCTCCTTTGGGAACGGGGACCTTTCGGCGGCGTAGACCTTCAAGTTTATTTTTCTTGAGTGGTATACATGCCTAGATTCCCTCTTACAAGAAGAGGACGACCTCGGACGTCTTTGTGGCTGCAAGCTTTTCCGGGAACGGGGCGAATGTGCTCCTCCATCGGAACTACCATTTCCGTTTGTGCTTGTGTGTTTGTTTAGTTTGTTTGTTTGTTTGTTTTGTGTCTTCTTTGTTTTTTCAGTGCGCAAGTTTGCATCTCGCGCTGCCTGCCCCTAAATTCTGGACTCTTTGGAAGGAGTTTAAGCGAAGCTGAGGGCGGAGAGTTACTGGCAACAAGTCTCGCACTGTGGAATGAGACTAATTTTTTGAAACTTTCTCTGGCTGGAAACCACATTTTCTGTATGCCTTTATGCATCGGCATTTTATTTAGCTATTTCACAAAGGTTCCCCGGGAGGAGAGATTCGCAATGTAAGCATAATAGATGCAAAACATAATTTTGGTTGAGTTTTGATTCTTGACGTGCAGGTATGTCTTGCTTCCCATAAACTCCGCAATCGCAGCTTTTGTAACTTGGCATAGGTGCTGTTTTCTTTCGCTTCTTAAGCTTGTTTTTTATTATTTGATTTATTCTTAATCATATCTTTCTTAACTGGACAAGCCATGGATAGGGTGTTTGGTGCTTTGCGAAGTTCAGACACTTCAAGGAGGTTCAATTGCAATCCCTCGTCCATGGATGTCTATCTGAAGAACAGATGGAACATCAAAGAGCCTCCCACTGGGGCAGGCAGCAGTGGTATGCCCCTCGTACTTATAGCACTTGAAGCATATCTGGAGGTCAATAAACTCCTCACGTTCGATCTGCTCAGGGCAGACTCGGACGTTGAAGAGGAGTATACCTCTCCCCGTATTCTTGTTCGCCATTGCCGTGCTGCAAAAGATAATCTTGAAGACATGAGTATAGTCTTTGGATTTAATTACCTCAGTAACCTTAGCCCTAATGTGGTTTTTCTCCACCTCCGCGTGATTTTTTTCCAAGGAGGGGCCCCCAACCAAAGGGTCGAGGCGGCGAAGGATAATGCTTGGATGGATTTTTATGATGTGGTTTATTTGGTTTTAGATTTAAGTGCTTCGCAATCAACCTCTCTTTAATATATGGCTGAAGAGCCATTGTAATATATCAATGAGGCTCACCACTGAGATATTTAGATCCGCATGGATTTTGTCAAAGACCCTCTCACGATCAGGCTTGGGGCCATCGGAGAGGGTCTTTAGTGTAATCCACCGGGTCTTTATCATTTATTCTCCATCTGTTCTAATTTTCACATATGGAGAATATAATTTGAAAGGGGAGCAACACAGAGTGAGCGTGTGTGTGTGTGTGTACGAAAAAGAGTCTATGACCAGGGTTGAAAAAGTAGAAAAAGATTTTCTTAGACTAAATGTCTCAAAACCAAAGCCAAGTTTATTTTACCCCAACAGACACTTTACCTTAACCAGAGGCGCTTTTCGAAAGTCCGACCAAGGTTAGAGTTCGTCCGAAGCCGAGGGCGAGGAGGAGTTGGGTAAGTAGAGCAGGTTGATTGTCCACCACAGGGCTCGAAATTCGGGTAAAGAGATTCACGTATTAAAACAAATCGTAAATGACATATCAATCGCACATATTACTTGCTAAAAGCTTTAGCGATTGGAATCACTGAACTCGCGAGAACAAGAAACACTAACTCGCTCTAGACTTTATTAAAAGTAAAAATTCCTCACCAGCGTTAGAGAATACGACTTATTTAGGGCGACCACAACAGTCACTCCAGCATTATTCAACATTAAACATATAAATGGTGTTCCATTAAGACGGATCGAAGTTAGCAGTAAATAAAACAGTTTTATTTGTGAAAATTTATTGATTTCACTATTAGCTCATGTTAAGTAAGTCATGGCAATTATTTAGGAAAAATAATATCACCTAAATGTCCGCCAAGGCTTCAGCGGCACACCTCCAGTCGATGGTCAAAATTTTTGATGTGGTCTCTGTATAGTTGCTCCTTGATTTCACCAATAGGCCTTATTATCTCATCCTTAACCTGTTGAATTATTGTTCGCTTGTTGGCTTGTGGTGGCCAATTGACCTCCCTGTTTCGAGAGATGATGCGACCTGGGAACTTCTCATTCAATAAAGCCATTGTTGCATTGGCTGTGTGGCATGTAGTGCTGTCCTATTGAAACCACAAATCTTTGACTGAAATAGAATTCAATTCAGGCCATAAAATGTTGTTATCATGGCACGGTATCGCTCGTCTCTCACCGTAACAGAATTCCTGGCATCATTTTAGAAGAAATATGGCCCAATGATTCCACTAGCAAAAAATGCACACAAACAGTGACCTTTTTTGTGGATGCAGCGGCTTTTCAACAATCTTCCTGGGATTTTCATCAGCCAATATGCGCCAATCTGCTTATTAACGAATCCACCAAGATGAAAATGGGCTTCAACACTAAAGATGATTTTTTTGCGAAAAATCATCATCGGCCTGTCTTTTGCCCGTGCACTCAATTCACGAACGTACGGCGCTTCAAATGGTCAGCAGTCTTCAGTTCTTATGTCAATTGAATTGTATAAGCGTGTAGAGACAAGTTTTTGTCAAAATTCGATGTAACGTTGTTGTGGAGAGGTTCATTCCTGCGTGCCCTGACGAATAGAGGTGTCTGCATCTTAGAACACATTCTCGCGCACTGCAGCAATGTTTTCAGCTTAACGGCGTAAACGAGCACGCAATGGCGTTTTCATATCTGCCACCGACCACGTTTGTTTGAATTTACGAACAATCTTCCCAAATGCGTTTCTGTTCGAACGTCCATTTTCGTAATAGGCTTCGATAACTTTAACAAGTTGTTCGATTGTTTTTCTTTCAATGGTTAAAATTCCCAAAGACTGAGGTTGTTAAGGCGGAAAGAAAAAGAAAAAAATCATTAGACGATAAACTTAACTCACATTTAAAATCGGTCCAAGTTATTGGACATAGTATGAGGAACATAGTAGTAGAGGTGTCCAATTTTATATGTTTCTTGTAGCACTTAGTGTTCCTCCACAAATTTCCTGCGCCATGATTGGCTAATTTTTGTAATACCGATGTTCACGTAGAAAGACTATACAGGGTGTCCACAAAGTCTCGGTACATAGGGGATAAATACATACCTTTAGAACAAAACAATTTTATTTAATTATAATGTTAATAAATTATATTTTCAATATGATTTTCATTATTTGCAATGCATAATTCGATGCGCCTTGCTGAATTCTGGTGAACTCGATTGAATAGATGTACATTGCCGTCGATTTCAGCACACTGACTGATAATGCGTTTTCTCAAGTGGTTTAGATTTGCAATCTTCATTGAGTAAACTTTCTCTTTTAACATAACCCATAAAAATAAATCAAGGGGAGAAAGGTCTAGTGAACAAGGGGACCCCTCCAAATGACCTCTTCTTCCAATCTAGTGAGGAAAAGTGCCATTCAGCCAATCTCTAACATTTGTAGCAAAATGGGCAGGGGCTCCATCCTGCTGAAACCAGTCCAAAAGTCACTCGCCTAGGCGTTCAATTTAAGGCATTAATTTGTCTCTCAACATGTTTAGATAAGTCTCACCGGTTACATGTTCACCAAAAAAGAAGGGTCCTAGTACATGAGCTTTCCACAAACCACACTAGACCATCACCTTTTGGCAGCCTTGCTGTTTGGATGGATCCATCCAATGTGGATTTTCTTGAAACCAGTATCGAAGATTCTGTCTGTTGACTTCACCTTTAACATAAAACAAAGCTTCATCACTGAACAACAAAAGTTCTTTAGTAAAATTGATATTTTCATCCAATTTATCTGAAAACCATTCGCACATCTGCATTCGTCTATCGGAGTCGTCTTCATTTAAGTGATGCAATATCTGTAATTTGTACGGATGAAACTTCTGCTCTACCAGGATTTTGTGGATAGTTGACCTTGGAACACCCAACTCCATGGATGTCCGACGAAGTGATTTCTTTGGGCTAGCAGCAATCTTGGCAATGACATCCTCTTTCGTTTGGTCTGAAGTCTTTGGTCGCCTGGCACGGGGTTTGTCCAAGACACTGCCTGTTTCTTTAAACTTCGTGACCAATTTATCGACGGCAGTAAAATAAATAGGTTGCCGATCAGGGTGTCGAAGGTTAAATTCATCGGCGATTTTGCGATAAGACCATCCTTCTCGTCCACTTATGAGTACCAACTCGATTCTTTCTTCTTTAGACAGAGCCATCATTCGATCTGGGGAGGAAAAATAACATATATAAATAAAATATTAAAATTCCTATGTACCCAGACTTTGTGGATACCCTGTATATAGTGTAGCAATTTGTGAGTCTCTCACAACATACGCCTAGACAAACCGAACAAAGACCGCAAACAATTTCAGGTCTATTGCTCTATTAGAGCACCTAGGTAAAATACTCAAACCCATGATCAACCGATATCTCCGGGAATACCTGGAAGAAAGGGAGTGGTTCTCCAGTCACGAATATGGGTTCAGGAGGGGCCGGTTCACTCAAGCGACGGTGACTATCGTTCATGAAAGAATACCCCAAAAAACCGCCAGATACATCAAAAGACACTCTCCATCAGCAAGGACGTGGAGAAGGCCTTCGATAAAGTCGGGCAGAAGGGACTCCGTTGGAAACTCGCCAATAATACGGAGTTACCTCTCTGCACCAGAAGAATCCTCTCGCACTACCTCACTGAACGGAAAGGCCACATAAAATACAACAACACCTTCTCACAACCCTTCACACCACGCTCAGGCGTTCCCCAAGGGAGCGTACTAGCACACACCCTATAAATCATGTACACAAAGGAAACCCCACGCCTCCCCGAAAACTGCTGTTAAACATACACAGTGTCCTACGTCGATGGCGAGACCATTCTTGTCAGTAGCCGCGGAAAAGAAGAAATTGCGCTCCATGCACAAAGAATACTAGACGTGAAGACAGATTACGAGGATAAATGGCTGATTGCCACAAGCCCTCAGAAGGCCTAGATGACACTTTACGGCGCAATAGACCACTTCATGCACTACCTACAATTATTCTCACACACACCAGACAGAAACCATCTAAACCCAACAAGGCTCAAATATACACAACATGCAAAAATCCTCCGGGTATCTTTTGACAAGACCCTCAGGTTCAATATACATCAGAACATAACACAAGCAAGATCCCTACGTACAAATACATCGGTGCGCAGGGTCTACCCTGCGGGCAAAAAACTACAGTTGCACCTATATAAAACACTCGTGGGACCTATTCTCATGTACGCTCCACTGTCACTCGTAGCCGCGAGTGTCACGTGGCAGCAGAAGGATCAGCGCATTCAGAACTCCGGGCTAAAGTGCGCTTGTCGTTCTCCCATGTACACGAGAATGGCCACACTACACGACAGCAACAAATTAGCACCCCTCAACAAATACACTCACACCAGACTCACAAAACAACTCGGAAAACTCGCCAGAGACCCATTATGCACCACACTACATATAAGAAGGTATGTGATGAAACTGCGATACCCCGCGGCCCATGACAGCCTGCAACCCATACCGTTCTTCGCCTAAAGTAAAGGCATCATGAATAACGTGATTCCGACCTAGCTGACATGCCTTTCTTTCTGAACAGCCTGTAACCGTCATCCAGCCACGCTTACCCCAACACCAACCTAACTACATCACAAATCGGTGTCTAGCCATCGACCTATCGACTCATCCTATCGCTTCTTATGTCACTTCAGCAACTTTTCCTCTTCGACCTCCTGTTCGCCTGTGTTACACAGTGATCCATCTCTGCCCTTTCTATACACAAAATTGGAAAAAAATGAATAATTCCATTTCTTTTCATTTCCTGAAAATGACCTAACATGGTTGAAAGACCTCTAAGAATAAAGAATGTCATTCGCAGATGTTTTTTCTTCCCTCGAAGATACCGTTAAAAAACTTGTAAGAAATATTAAGAAAATACAAGTTAAAATTAATTCCGATTCCGCAGCTGTGGACTTCAAACCTACATGCATATAACATGGCCTTTTACCTAATTATATATATATATATATAATGTATTAGTTTCGCATGTACACTAGCGGCAACATTCTCCCATGGGAAAGCAGAGAATCTGTAAATAGGCCCATATTTTCGGACATCAGTTAAATAAGAGAGATTATGAATGTTGTACACTAACATAACCTAAATAATAATAAATTAATCGAACATAATCTACCTAACTGGAATCCATTTCCACACAAATAAGGTAAAGTTGAAGAAAAGCTGCTCGGCTGCTAATTTATTTCCCTAGACTATTCATATATGCGTTTGTGTATTCATATATTTGTCTGATTACTGGACGCCGGTTTGGAGAAGGGCTATGAGTAAATATATGGTGAAGCTACGCTGCTTCCAAATCCCCCGCTCACTCTGATTGTGCTCTGGGAAAGTAGTTAAGAAGCTTATCTTCAACTTTCCCTCAAATTACTTTTTAAAAATTTTATAAGCCTATATTATTGTAGAGAAGTGGTTACATTAAGTATCCTGGAGGAGTATAGGTACATTAAAGCCCCCCCCACACACCTCATGAGGAGAAGCGTGGGAAAGGTAGCCGGCGAAACTGCTTACCATGTGAGATCTCCCCGCTGTTGGCAGTTGGAGCTAACATCTGTTTTAAGGCGACCACCTAAGGTCCTTAAACGACGCTCTAACGATCCAACTACCTACGAGACCCATAAACCCGTGGTTATGGAAAAAAAAGCGGTTCGGTTGCGAGCCTCTTATTTGCGAGCTGACTTGGGCACCCCAGTCCTACCTCAGGAATTCTCGCTCTCCCCAGATGCTAACTCACCAATCGCCCCCCCCTCCCCATGTTCTCTGTGGCCTGGTCACTTCCCTCTTTGTGTAAGGCTGCAATCCGCCTATAAATAAGCCCCACAAAAAAAGAGAAGGGATTATCAGAAGTCGATACGCCAGAGGAGGATTAGTTCGTGAAGATCGATCCATCGGCCAGAGAAGAAGATTATTAGAAGTCAATTCGCCAGAAGAAAGATTAGTTCGTGAAGATCGATCTTTCAGCTAGACAAGAAGATTAGAACTCAATACGCCAGAAGAAGAGTTAGTTCGTGAAGATTGATCCTCCAGCCATACGAGACTATTTCCGTGAGAAACGATAGGATTAGATTGAGAAAATCGATCCCACCCTTTCAGGGCCGTATTAACCTAAATAGTCAAGCTTTATATCGGTGCCATACCGAAGAAGCCTTTTCAGTCTGCAAAGAAGTCCGACTGAAGAAAAGCAAAGCCGCTCACACTCGAGCGACTCTCACATCTCAAGCTCCGTAAGAGTAAGAGGAGAAGAACCCAGCCCCAACGAGCTCCCATTCTTTAATTACGTTGAAGAATCAGCCCGCATTACAGGCGACAAGCAATCCCTTATCGACGAAAATTCAACCAGCGGCCACCACACTTCAAAGCAAGAGATAAGTCCTCCAGTGACATCCGGCAATCCCTAATACCTACCTGTAAGGTAAAAATATCATTTAAATTCCTATTGCGATATTAGAAGTTTAGTACGTCCCACGTTTTAAAGGAGAGTAGAAACCATTGTTCTTGAACCTATGCCATATGTGTTTGTAGACGAGAGTACGTTAATTTAATGTTTAACGCGAATCAAATAGAGTCGCGATAAAAAAAATACTGATCGGCAATTGGTATGTTTACGGGAAGCCTATTTGTTTATTTTTTGTCATTGAAAGATCTTTGATGCCAAAGATAGAAATGTGTTAGCTGTTGGTTTGTAATAGTTAAGTGTTTCATTCAAAATACATGTTTAATTTGGTAGATTCTGGTGTTTCCTCTTATCCTTAGAAATAGCTCTTCCTTAAGAACAAAACTACTGAATTAGCACTCTTAGAACTAAGCCTACTTCATCATAGAAGTAACTCACGCCCCTTAAAGCATACCGCTACTAAAAGGGTGTCAAAGAGTAGAGGGATCAAAGCCAAGGGTCATTCTACGACATATTATAAAAGTGGTGTCAGGTCTAGAGGTTTTATATTAGAAAGAACCCAGCAGTGTCTATTTAAGAAAGAGCTAACACATAAAAGGAACACCAAGAATAATAGAATATTTGACGAGTGGAAAATTGTTAAAGTTAGAGGTGGATACAATCTAAAGGTAATTGTTAGGCCAAGTGGTAAGTTTCGGTGGTGGAGTAGGTCAGGCTTGATTAAAAACAAGGTAGATGACTGACATAAGCGCCATGGCTTTGTTTGACCTTTATCGGAAGCAAGGTCAAAGCCTCAGACTGGAAGGAACCGAGCTGAATTCGTTTATTAAGGCGAAAGAGAGAAACGAAAGAGAAGAAAGAAGAGAGGAACGTAAAATGAAAATGGAAGCTGATGAAAGAAGAGAAAAGGCGAAAATGGAAGCTGATGAAACAAGAGGTAAAACGAAAATGGAAGCTGATGAAAGAGAGAAGATAAGCGCCCACGAAAGAGCTCCTAGCAAAGACGAGTTAGAGGTGCAGTCAGTGTCATCCAGAACAGGAGTGTCACCAGCGGGCAGCATGAAACTCCCGGAGTAAAGGGACGAAGATTTATGCTCATATCTCTCCCATTTTGAGATAATATTTGAAGTCAATAATTGGGACCTAGAAGAAGATGGGGTCGCCAGACTGTTACCGCTACTCAATCGTAGGATGAGAGAGATATTCGTATCTTTACCCTCAGAAGCGACTGTGGACTATTCCACTCTCAAAGCCGAACTTCTCTCAGCAACAAACCTTAACCCGAAAGAATATAGGATGAAGTTCAGGCCGTCTCGTATAAGACCTGAACAAACATACAAACATTTTGGCTTTGAGCTTCGTCGAAGCCTACAGTTTTGGATGGAGTCAGAAGGCATAGAGAACGAAGTCGCTGCGGTCGTCAACTTCATGCTTAGAGATCAGTTACTAAGTACACTACTTCAGGAAATCCGTGCATTCTTTAAGGACCGAAAAGCTTCTACCTTCAACGAGTGTCTGGATGAGGCTGACCTCCAGGCGGTTAATCATCGGTTATATCCAGGGGAGTACAAGAAAGAGAAGGCTCCCTCCCCAAAGAAAAATGGATCGCCACCCAGGCATTTGCAGAAGAAGCCCTTTAAGTTCTCAGTAGCAAAAGGAACTAATAAGCCAAATTTTGGAGGAGAAAAAATCAAAAAGAAGTTAGGATTTCACAAGAATCATACCCTAATACCGGCACGTATCCCAGGAAGCACGTCACTTGTTCTACCTGCGGGATAATAGGTCACCTGAGTTTCCAGTGCCCACAGAACTCCCGACTGAGGGAGACCTCTAGACAACAGGTGCAAAACCTGACTGCCGCGATCCCAGCAGGACAAGCTGATTCGTCCTACGTCCCCGCGCCAACATCCGAATGGCCCCAGCAACAGGTAAACTTTCTATTCAACAAAAGTTCGCCAGGCGGCCTACAATTTAAAGAGGGCACTGTTAATGGGTGCCGAGTATCCACTTTAGTCAGAGACACCGGATGTACGTGTATAGTGGTATCCGACAAGTTGCTGCCCCCAGTAAACTCTAACCATAAGAAATTCGCAATCGTCCACCACTTTTTAGGACGCGACCAACGATTCCCCGTCGTGAGATGTCATATACAATGCAGATATTTCACCGGTCGGACGGACGTGGTAGTAGCCCCGATTAAGCTCTGCGCAGTACTAATCGGACAAAATCCCCTAATTCCCCAGCAAGAAGTGGCCCAACAAGTAGTCACCCGGGCACAAGAAGCCCAGAGGAAAGAGCAACCTGCTAAGTTGACCCCGAGGATTACCCTCGAAGACAATGGGTTCAAATTGACTTCCTTCGCCAGTGCTCAGAAGGAATGCCCCACTCTTAAACCTTTATGGGAGAAAGCTATTAAAGGTGAAACTCTCCAAGTGAAAGGAAAGAAGCCTATCCAGTATATCGTAGAAAACTCACTTCTCTACCGTTCTATCAGCGAGGAGGATAAGGAGAACAAGAAAGCACTGTGTGTACCTCAAGAATACACGCAAAGAATTTTGAATACCACGCATGATGGAATATTAGCCAGACACTTTGGGCACAACAAAACGGCGCAGCAGATATTCCGACACTTTTATTGGCCCCAGGCCGCAAGGGAAATTGTAGCCTATTGCCGATCATGCGACGTGTGTCAGAAGGATCCCTCCAAACGACGGGTACCTCCCGCTTCCTTACAAAAGGTGCCCGTTATAACCGAACCATTCTTTCGAGTGGCTATTGATTTGGTGGGACCAATTCACCCCCCTTCAAGTGGAGGACACTCCTACATCCTCACCCTAGTGGATTTTTCCACCTGGTTCCCAGATGCCGTGGCACTACGAAAGATTGACACTATTTCCTGCACGGAAGCATTAATTTCAATATTTGCACGAGTAGGCCTGCCTAAAGAAATTCTTTCGGATAGAGGGCACCAATTCACCTCGGAATTGATAGAGTATTTTAATAAACTACTGTTAGTCAAGCCAATTTTTACGAGTCCATTTCATCCATCCGCTAACGGAATCTGCGAGAAATTAAACGGGACTCTGAAAAACATATTGAAGAAGTGGGTCAAAACAACCCTACACAGTGGCACAGATACCTGCCTGCAGCCCTTTTCGCCTGCCGAGAAATACCTCATCGGACGTTGAGATTCTCGCCCTTTGAGCTATTATACGGGAGAAATGTGTGAGGTCCTATGAGTATTCTTAAGGAATTATTTTCCAACGCGAAGCTCGACCGAGAAATCAAATCGTCTTACGCCTGCGTGATGGATATGTGCTAGCGCCTAGAATACTGCTCTGGCTTAGCTCGAGAGAACGCCGAGAAAAATTTAGCCAAATACCGGGACTACTTTGATATGAAAGCAAAGGCTCGAAAATTAAAGGCAGGAGATGAAGTCTTATTATTACTCCTGACCGAAAATAATAAGTTATGGGCCCAGTGAAAGGGACCGTTTGAAGTAATCGAGGCACGGGGTCCAGTCGATTACTTGATAGATACCCCAACAGGGCAAAGAACCTATCACATAAATATGCTAAAAAAAATATCACCGCCACGCGTGCATTACGAATATTAACCTTCTAGACGAAGAAGAACCGATGGATGCCGTTTACCCAGGTACGCCCCTGCAAGTCATATGTACACACCGTGTGTGTGGAACAAGAAGAGGAATACGAACTTCCCTTGCTCTCACATACCCCGGAAGACCCTCGGGTGGATTTAAAGATAAATCCCCACTTAGAGATTCAACAAAAAGCGGAAATGTTGAACTTGCTCATGGAATTCCCAGAAGTCATTTCTGAAAACCCCAGATGTGCCAAGGATTTTATCCCTGAAATAAAACAAAAAACTAATTCAGTGGTTAGAAGCAAACCATATCCTTTACCGATCCACTTACTCGAAGCCTTCAATAAGGAAGTCCGGAATTTACTAAAATTGGGAATTTTAGAGCCATCGGAGTCCGATTATTGCTCCCCCATAGTAATGGTTAAGAAACCTGATCAATCATTTCGGATGTGCGTGGACTTCCGAAAATTGAATTCAGTGACCGTTTTCGACGCCGAGCCCATCCCACTAATAGATCAAAATCTCCATTTATTTGAAGACGCTAAATTCATCACCGAATTGGATTTGTGTAAAGCGTACTATCAAATACCTCTCGCTAAGGAGTCCAAAAAACTGACGGCTTTTGCGACCGAGAGAGGCCTGTTACATTTTACCAGGCTACCCTTCTGGACTACTTACAGCCAGTAGCAATTATAATAGGATGATGAGGCGAATTATCGCTGGCCTAAGTGACGTGTCGTTTCACTTCGATAACGTGTACGTAGCTACTCGTACATAGGAGTCACACTTACACGCCTTACGCTCATTGCTGGAGAAATTGAAGGAGCAAGGTCTAACTGCCGGGCCGACCAAGTGTTATTTTGCCTGGAATCCATTGACTACCTGGGATTCAAAAAAGGACAAAAACACTTGACTACCCAGCAAGAAAAAGTGGACGCCCTAGTCAAGATGCCGCGGCCGAAAACCAAGAAACAACTCCGATCGTTTATGGGAGCGGCCTCGTTCTATAGGCGTTTTGTACCACACTTCGCTTCCATTGCGGCCCCACTGAATGATTTGTTAATAAAGACAGCGTCAGACCCTGTCACGTGGAACCCCCATGCAATAACTCAGTTAGAGGTTCTAAAAGGAAAACTCGTAACTGCGCCCATTCTTTGCTTACCAAATCCCAACAAGATCTTCGGCCTTCGCACGGACGCTAGTCAAGACGGGTTAGGCGGAGTATTGCTTCAATACGAAGATGACGAAACAGCCTATCACATAGCTTATGTCAGTAGGAAACTGTTGAGTAGAGAAAAAGCCTACGCTACTATCGAAATCGAAGCTTTGGCCATAATATGGTCCATAGGTAAATTCAAATATTATCTAATAGGGCGCAAGTTTAAGTTGGAATGCGACCATAAACCGTTGTCATACTTAAGTAAAAATAAGAGTAAGAATGGAAGACTCCTGAGATGGAGTTTACTCTTGATGGAGTACCAGTACTCCATTCACTATATAAAAGGGTCCAACAATTGTATGGCCCACTCATTAAGTCGGAACCCGGTTGACGATTAAGGAGCAGCCCAACTATTGTATTATAGCAAAGTTAAGTGTAAATCCGTAGAATTGTAATTAAGTAGGGGAGAGTAACCCCCTAGTGGTAGGTAAGAAGATCCTAAGTTGACACAGTA
Source organism: Ceratothoa steindachneri (assembly GCA_963969495.1). Taxonomy (NCBI): domain Eukaryota; kingdom Metazoa; phylum Arthropoda; class Malacostraca; order Isopoda; family Cymothoidae; genus Ceratothoa; species Ceratothoa steindachneri. The sequence goes on from OZ018326.1 coordinate 171,524,515, forward strand.
ATATAGGAATTAATGTAAGGTCAGGTTAAATGTTATCGAAGCAATCCCGAGTAAACTAGAATTTATTGTATAATATAATGTTCCGTAAGTTACCCATGTATATTATTGTAAGCGTCGGATTGGAACCCCTCCCCCCTCCCGTTAATTTCTTAAGGAGGAAAAGAAATGTGAAGAAATGGCTACATTGAGTATCCTGGAGGAGTATAGGTACATTAAAGCCCCCCCCCACCTCATGAGGAGAAGCGTGGGAAAGGTAGCCGGCGAAACTGCTTACCATGTGAGATCTCCCCGCTGTTGGCAGTTGAAGCTAACATCTGTTTTAAGGCGACCACCTAAGGTCCTTAAACGACGCTCTAACGATCCAACTACCTACGAGACCCATAAACCCGTGGTTATGGAAAAAAAAGCGGTTCGGTTGCGAGCCTCTTATTTGCGAGCTGACTTGGGCACCCCAGTCCTACCTCAGGAATTCTCGCTCTCCCCAGATGCTAACTCACCAATCGCCCCCCCTCCCCATGTTCTCTGTGGCCTGGTCACTTCCCTCTTTAGATAAGGCTGCAATCCGCCTATAAATAAGCCCCACAAAAAAAGAGAAGGGATTATCAGAAGTCGATACGCCAGAGGAGGATTAGTTCGTGAAGATCGATCCATCGGCCAGAGAAGAAGATTATTAGAAGTCGATTCGCCAGAAGAAAGATTAGTTCGTGAAGATCAATCTTTCAGCCAGACAAGAAGATTAGAAGTCGATACGCCAGAAGAAGGGTTAGTTCGTGAAGATCGATCCTTCAGCCATACGAGACTATTTCCATGAGAAACGATAGGATTAGATTGAGAAAATCGATCCCTCCCTTTTAGGGCCGTATCAACCTAAATAGTCAAGCTTTATATCGGTGCCATACCGTAGAAGCCTTTTTAGTCTGCAAAGAAGTCCGACTGAAGAAAAGCAAAGCCGCTCACACTCGAGCGACTCTCACATCTCAAGCTCCGTAAGAGTGAGAGGAGAAGCACCCAGCCCCAACGAGCTCCCGTTCTTTAATTACGTTAAAGAATCAGCCCCCGTCACAGGCGACAAGCAATCCCTCATCGACAAAAATTCAACCAGCGGCCACAACACTTCAAAGCAAGAGATAAGTCCTCCAGCGACATCCGGCAATCCCTAATACCTACCTGTAAGGTAAAAATAAAATTTATATTCCTATTGCGATAGTAGAAGTTTAGTACGTCCCACGCTTTAAAGGAGAGTAGAAACCATTATTCTTGAACCTCGGTCATATGTGTTTGTAGACGAGAGTACGTTAATTTATTGTTTAACGCTAATCAAATAGAGTCGCGATAAAAAAATACTGATCGGCAATTGGTATGTTTATGGGAAGCCTATTTGTTTATTTTTTGTCATTGAAAGATCTTTGATGCCAAAGATAGAAATGTGTTAACTGTTGGTTTGTAATAGTTACGTGTTTCATTTAAAATACATTTTTATTTTGGTAGATTCTAGTGTTTTCTCTTATCCTTATGTGTTTAGAAATAGCTCTTCCTTAAGAACAAAACTACTAAATTAGCACTCGTAGAACAAAGCCTACTTCATCATAGAAGTAACTCACGCCCCTTAAAGCATCCTACTACTAAAAGAGTGTCAAAGGGTAGAGGAATCAAAACCAAGGGTCATTCTACCACATATTATATACAGCTGTATATAGGCAGTTCGCACTACAAGGCTGCGCTGAGGGCTATGCACATTGTTGGTACAGGCTGAATTTCGTTTATAGTGACACTTATGATGATTACATATATGAGTACTGTATATGTTGCTACAAAGCCACTAAGAATGATAAAATTGTCAGGTGAAAGATCGTCCCTAAAGGAAATAAATAACACAATTTGAGCCACCTTCACCCTGGCGCTCACTGCACTCAGTTTAATACTATGAACTGCACATCACTGCATAAACTAAACAATTAAGTATTTACAAAACACTGTATAGCATCAAACAACAAAGAATACGAGTGAAGAGTGCTTGTATTGACAAAAGAAAAGCTCTGTTAGTTAGTACCTGCTGACTGATAAGTGATAACCTGGACGCTCTGGAAGTTTGGCGATCTTGGCGACTGTTGGAGGAACAACAAACTTGGTTCCAATAATGCGTAGGTATTTTTTTTTCGTCAGGTTTTTCGTGAACATCTATTAATATTTTACACATTAGATAATTATTTTAATATGCTTTTCATATATTGCATCGACTACAATGGGGTAAAATAGATTGAACACATATACATGCTAGATTTTCAAAACACGAAATTGTCGGTATAAAAATATGAATATGAATTTAAATTTCATTCGCATAATAAAACCTAACCTCCTAAAAGAAGAATGAGTGGCAGAAGATAAATAAATGATAGAAACGTTTATTTATTAATGATGTGTATAAGATACATAATTACCCTCTTGGAGTGCTGATCGATATTGTAGGTAGAAACTTGTGGCCAGCCGCAAAGTGCCCGAAATGGAACTTATGTTTCGTTTAGGGAAATATATATTATTCATTTACGTAATGTTTTACTTGTTTGATTTAACTTAAATATGCTTTCCAGGGAGCATTGGTGTAATATACCACTCATCTCTTAATTCTGCTCAGTAAAATAAAGTGGCTTGTAATGATATAACAGGACTGATATATAAATAACCAAATTGGGCCGAAATTCCACTCCCATTCTCATTCCGTTGTCGCATAAAAAGTAATAGTTCGATATCGACCCGATAGAACTTCTGCACCAATTGACCGATGTCAGAAACTTATTAAGGTTGAGAATCGGCTCAACACTAGGTTGATGGCTTCCTGTAGTTCCGCCTTTGTGCCGATATTTGCCTTCATCGGACCGATCATTCGATGTTTGCTGGATCGGTGAGGTTCTTGTAAGGAGTTTTATCAATTCTAATGCCTTCTTTCCCTCGGTTATATTTAATTTGGATTCATCTTAGTGCTTAATATAGTATTCAATTATGTATTTATAATCGCACCACTACTTTCCTTTTCTGTCCCTTTTGGCTCCGCAAGAATGATATTTTGTGTAATGTACTACACCATGCATTTAGAGGAGCTGACGCCATTTTGAACCCTGTGACCTCACTCGTCTTAAAGTAGATGGAGGATAACCTTACCTATTTTATTTCATCTCGACATTTAAATATCCGTTCTCTGCCACTTTCTTTAAAAGGCTTTTATCGTTTCTCTCTTATAGACAGCGATTAATTTTGTAAGCTAGTCGCAAAGAAATTTCATCTTTTCATCACCGAGGGGTACTGAGAGAGGGAAGTTCATTCAACTTCCCTCTTGGCTCTGGATCAGGATTGGGGATGGTGAAGGGGGGATGGGGAAACATGTTTGAAATCTGACCACGATTTCTTTCCTTTTCTACCATTTTAAGTCCAATTTTTGATGTTGTAAACTGTAATTCCATTAAATGTTTTGCAGCCTGGCAGGAAAGGTGGTGATGATAGATGCTAAGCCAACACAGAGGGGAATCTATCCTTCCACTCCTAATCGGGCAACTTGGGCGGACTGATCTAATGGTTAAGGACTAAAGCACAGTGAACGTTCCATGGGTCAAGGTGAATGGATTATCTGAGAACAGAATCTCCTTGCCGCTTGTTTAACTTAATTTCTCCTTTGCCCTTTAAATTCCTATTTCCTTTTTCTCTCTTTCACAGTTCCGAACGATCTTGCGAAGGGTGCCTTAAAGCTTGTCTATTGGAAAGAGTATTTGGTCCTCCACGTAGCCGAGTGGTTAAAGGCTCACTTTAGTTGAGATCCAAGCGTTTGCTCGCTGCCTCATTATTCTTGGTTCGAATCCCATCCAGCAATGATATTTTCGAAGTAGTAAATCAATATTTCCGGAGAAAAAATTATACCATTTTCTCATGATGGCGGTGTGTGGGATTTATTTTATCATTCTGGCGTGCTCATGAGAGATATACTTTATATATAAATATATATATATATATATATATATATATATATATGCAATGTCGCGCAGGAAAAATGAAGGGGTACTTCCAAGTACTTTCGAACTTTATTCAGTTCATTCTCAAGGATAAGTAAAGGAGAAATTATTATAATAAGGGTATATACAGGGTCACCCCCCTAAAACGGGCCCCAAATTTCGATAGGCCTTATTTCTTTATTTTCTACAAGGATTCAATGAAACATTGGTGATAACTAGGTTATTGTGTTACAAATATCATATCAAAATATGCAAGTCTTTGGACTTTTCTTCTTTATTCTAGAGCACGTGGTCGAGATGGCCTCCATTTAGCTTTGTGCCTTTCTTGAGGCGCAGCTCAAAGTGTTCCATGAAGTCTTTACATACCGACCGACTAATGACCCTGATCTCCTCTCTGATGGCTTCCTTGAGTTCCGTGATGGTCCTAGGTCTCTGCGTACACTCTCTTTAACGTAGCCCCAAAGAGCTGTGAGGTGCCGACACAAAATCAGTCTTTAGACTGATCACACGGCCACCAAAGTTCTCTTTCAGCTAATCTCAGGACAGTTTTAAGGTGTGAGAGCTTGCTCCATCTTGCTGGAACCAGAACTTCCCCATAGGTGACGGAAACAATGTCTGCAGCTCCTTCTTGAAGGTTTTGAGGACCTCAACATATCAACCTTGGTGACTGTCACTGTCACGCCCGATTATCCGAATAAGAATGGTCCAAAGATGTCTCTGGCTGAGATTTCAGTCCATAGCGTGCACCTTTTGGAGTGTAGGAGCTTGTTTCCTGAGGCTGTAAAGGTCTGCTTCGTCTCTATTCTATATGGGTAGACCTTTTTCTCCATTAATAGCATGTCTTCTGTAAGTCTTACGAGATATACCCCGGGACTGTCTCCGCTTCGGCACAGAGCGTTTTGGACTCTGCTGAACTGACTCTCTTATGTTCTTAACCAGCTCAGCTGTACGCTTCATGGCGGACCCTGAATGTCTTGGACGGTTGCCAATGGCAGCATTGAAGTTTTCCACTGTCCCATAGTTCTCGAATGTGTCCACCCAGTCATAAATTCTGCTCTTGAAGGGGCTTTCTGCACATTCGAACTGAATAAAGTTAAAAGGTACTTGGTAGCACCTTTTCACTTTTCCTGTGGGACATTTCATTCATTGCGAACCTCACGATTTTATATATAAATATAAATTAGGCAGTAGCATCGATAAAAAAATTTCAGCAAATCAACATGCACCTTTCAGGTTTTGTACACGTAAACATATTTCAAAGGTGGACGTTTTTGGAGGGAGAATAATGGAAACACCGACTTTTTATCTCAAAATTTAATTTTTCATAATTTTCAGTCAGAAAGATATACACTATCAAGGTTTTTGGTTTGTTGACATAAGTACTTCTAAATACATTAGAGTTGAGTTTAAACTGAAGGATAATGCCAAACAAGTGAGGAGTTTAACTTTTATTATGTTACTGATAGATTTATTTGCCAAGTAAAACATTAAAATCATACTGTGTCTCAAACGAAAGCATGAAGTCAAAGGATTTTAGTTGCACCCGAATGTAACTATCTCTTGCTTCTTTTCAATAAACTTCACCAGAAGCTTCTGTTACCATTCGCACACACCGTGCCACACCTTGAAAATGCCATGGAATGTCAAAAGAGAGTGACTGGTCGAAAATATTTTGCAGGTCAGCATTAGATAGCTGCATTGAAATTGGTGGCTCAAACCTGCACTCCTCTTCAGGGGGAAGTAGATCTGTTAGGTTCTTAGCAGTTTTATCTATTTTTGGTTACTTGAACTCACTTATATGTTCCTCATACACAGTAAATTCTCGGATATTCTTGATTCTGTCAATAACTAATTTCTTGTTTTTCTGATCAACGTCTGCCAGCCTTGCCAAAATGACGTTCTCGGGGTGAGCCAAGTAGGAATTCCTTTGGATTGTTTGCCATGCTACAAGTATGGTTTCACTCGCAGGTTGGAGCATTTGTATAAGATTGATCTGTTCGAGGAAATGTTTAGATCCCTCCGTACAACTCAGAGAGAATTTGATATGAAACGTAATGAGCCCATAATGATACACGCCTACCACGTGAAGGAATACAACTGATTATTATTTTTTCTCTTGCCACATAAACTCGACATATTCAGCTGGCACTGGTGAGCCATCTTGCATAAGATATTGGCGCTGGTTTCATATGTAGGATATCATGGGCAATTTTACTACTTCTAATAGAAATAATAAATCTGTACAGGTAAGCTTGGTCCCAACTAAGCTGATTCACATCTACATCTGGAAGAGGATCTCCTTTAGCAATACATCGAAAGGCATTTTGTGATACTGGTAAAGTTTCACAGGTAGTAACGGCTTTATTAAGTAGTCGTTTCCATTGAGTCCCACTCTCTGTTGGACCAATATATTTCCTGCACAGGTGCCTCAAAGAAAGCTATTTTAGATGCAATCTTCAGATGATCAACTGTAAAGGGCGATGTAATTAACATTCCAGCTTTTTTGTGGCTCCGTTCTTGTAGCCAAGATTAGGTGCCGTGCTGTCAGCTCCCACTTCGTTTATCTTATCTTTAGTATCATTTTTACCACCTATTTAATCAGTTCGTCTAAAATACCTGCCCCTCTTCCTCGTTCAATAGTTAGATGATCTAAATAGTCAGTACCACGTTCTCCTACAAACACATAGTGATTTTGAATTTCTTTTTCTCCATACCATTTATTCCCTTTCTTCTTTTTAGTTAGTGTTGTGCTTCTCTTCCCATCAAAAAACAAAGCAGTAATTTTCTTCTTTCCCATACATTCAGATTCGGTGAAATTCCTTCTTAACTTCTGTCGTGCCTCCTAAACTTTGTGATGGTCAAATACATGGCACCGGTCATATGAATTTATAATATTATATTCATTATTACTTTTTTCTAATAACATATTTATAATACCATATTCATTATTACGTTTTATTGTTTTTTATGATTTTACTTGTTTTTATATCTATTCCTCGAATTTTCATCTAACGCGAAGTTCTTTGGTCGATAAGAAATTCATGCTCTTGCCGTTGCTCTTTCATGTTCTTTTCACACTTGCAAATAAAGAGATCGGCACACTGGCACCCTCGTATATCAAAATGATGATCCAATAATGAGATGAACTTGTACTCATTTTGGCATTCATTCCTGGTTTTGATACCACAGGTGCTTCTTTCACCAATCGGAGCGATATGGTTTTAATTCTCCTTAACTTCTGTCGTACCCTCCAGATTTTGTAATGGTCAATAACATGGGAACGGTCTTCTGAATTTATAATACTGTTGCCATTATTACGTTTTTTATAATAACATATTATGAATTATAATACCCATATTCATTATTACGTTCTTATAATACCACATTAGGAATTTATAATACCATAGTCATTATTACGTTTTATTGTTGAACATTTGTTCATAGTGTCATTCATTCCTTGTTTTGATACCACAGACTCTTCTTTCACCAATCGGAGCAATTTGGTTTCCACATTCTTGATCTGCTGAACTGGAATACTGTTTTTTTTCCAAATCTCAGTAAGGGCCTCAAATACTTCAGTAATAACATCCTAGTTCCTCTTGTATTTATTGTCTTTTACATACTGAATATATCTTACTACCTGCTGTTTTGTTGGTAGGTCAGAATAAGAAAGTTCTGGAAGTTGAGAGCCAAAGACACTGTGACTTGTTGTTCTAGTTATTTCACCCATCTTTGACTTGAAAATGAATAACAGCAAGATTCGTTCGTATAAAACAGAAATAATATATGTGATGAGTAAATGGTAACATACATTCAAAAAGATAAAGCCATATCCCTCCATAGGAGATACTTGTAAATATTTCGTAAAGGCCTTATACATCGAAGAATTTAAAGTGCCCTCCGAGTAGTTTACATACCACGAATTTCCCAATCTAAAATGAGTAAACCTTAGTTAGATACATAAGGAGTTAAAGTGAAAATTTTCTTCCTGGACGAAAATTACCTTTTTCTAGCTTCAGGAACGAGAACTATAATGACTGAATACAACCATCCTCTCCTAGGGAGAAGATAATTTTTAAGCAAAATTTGGCTCCCGATAAAGGGGTGTTACGATATTTTTAGGGGATTTTTGGTCTTCCTTTCAAAATTTAGGATTGTGTGTTCTCAAAAGTGTTCGGACTATAGCGCGGTACCCGGCAGTTCATGCATATTGATGAGAAAACACTACAAGCAAAATCTAAGTCTTTTAGCATGATATCTTTATGTCGCGCAGACGCTTTGAAGTTTGTTGCTTTTGCACTACACCATGCAACGAGGCATGGTCCGGCTGCGTACAGCTTTGTATTGAAAGAAGTCGTGTCAGTATTGTTTTTTGTTATGGTGAGATCTCCATCTTATTCTCCTCTTTATTGACTTCTGTTTTTCTTTTTTAAAGATGTATTCCTTGAGGCCCAGTGACAACTTATGGCTCTTCGGAACCCCAGCAACTCAACAGCTGTCATCGAGTGTTCTTTCGAACCGTAGTAAGTTCTGTGTGTTTTGCAGTACCACACAAAGCTAAACCGGCGTGATTTGACGTTCTCAGTTCGGCAGAAGACAATCAAATTTTAACATCACTACTCCAAGGCGAATACTTCGACCATTGATCCGTGTGATATCCTCCAGAAAGTATGGCGTTTACACGAAGAGTACAACGGATATAAGAAATCAAGGTCCCGTACAAAAGGGAAAGCTGAGGAAAACCGTGCCGATTTCGTTGCTTCCCCGAAAAATTTATTCGATGTAGAAAATCGCGACGCCATGTATTTGAACAAGATCAAGGAGGACCACGAGGTTCTTGAAGTTCAGAGGGAGCCAGAGAGACAGGGGAAGATGGGCAGTGTAGATCTCGCCTGGGTGGAAAAAGAGAAACGGTCACAACAGCGGGGGGACGATGAAAGAGGTCAAGCTGCAAAGGAAACTCAAGGGTTCGCAGAAACGCAGGCTAGCACTGAACTCGAGTCTTCCACCTCGCCCGCTTCGTCTGAAGAGCAAGTTACTGCTTCCCTGGACCGGACCAACATAAGTGACCGTCAAGCTGCAAACGGGCTGCTTTTACTTGCGGAAGAGCTGGGATCTCTCCGCAGGTTACTGCTGCTCTGGACCGGACCAACATAAGTGAACGTCAAGCTGCCCACATGCTGCTTCCATTCGCAGAAGAGCTGGGATCAAACGCTAGAGAATTTTCTTTTAGCGCGAGCATGATCAATCGGCAGCGAGGAGGTAATCGCCAGGAAAAGGTTGCAGATATGAAATAAAACTTTGCTCCTAATGGACCGCTTACACTCTACTGGAATGTAAAACATATGCCCTCCCTCACAAACGAAGGAGTTGTGGATCGACTGCCGATCCTTGTTTCTGGAGAAGGTGTGGAGAAGATCCTAGCAGATCCCATCACTGACGGAAAAGTGGAGGCTACGGCACACATCATCCTTTCCGTTATATCCGAGTGGGTTTTGCCGATTGAATCCGAGCGCTGTGCGTAGACACAAAGGCGACGAATACTGGATCCAAGGGTGAAGGTTGCGTTCGACTGCAGCAAATCCTTGGTCGAGATCTGCTGCATTTGACCTGTCGCTATCATGTGCTGTGAATATTACTAGAAGCTGTTTTCGCGACCTTCATCCCAGAAACATCTCTACCGGGAAATTAGTGAATAATGCTTTAACGTGAATCTCGAGGGTAAGAAAATGGTTAGTTTTGACGTTAAGGCATTATTTACTAATGTCTCAGTAGATGGCGCTTTGAAAGCAGTGAAAAAATCAATAGCTAACATTAATGACTCTGATCTACCCATTAATAAAATGGACTTAATTAAATTAGTTTCATTATCTGTAAGGTTTGGGGCATTCACCTTTGAGGGAGAAGAATATAGACAACACAGATCGCCTCTAAGCGCTGTCATGGCATGCCTATTCATGGAAGTCTTAGATAAAGATAAATTAATGGGGGTTATGGGGAGGGATTTCCTATGGGTAAAATACATAGACGATGTCATAGCCATAATTTCAGCGGATACTAATGTAAGCGATAAATTGAAGCGGCTGAACGAGTTAGATGAAAATATACAGTGTACCGCGGAAGAGGAAGGGAGCAACAAAATTCCTTTCCTAGACACTTTGATCCACAGGGATGGGGGTAGGGTGGAGATTTTCCTGTACAGAAAACCCACAAATAGGGACGATTTCATTCATTATTTGTCTGGGCACGGTATGAAAACGAAAACCGGGGTAGTCATCGAGTTTTATCTAAGGGCTATTCGTATCTGCAGCTAAAACATTTTAAGCGATGAATTCAATGACATAAAGAAATCCTTCATAAAACTGAAGTATCCAGGGGGTGTCGGTTAATAAAATTACGAAATAAAGCCATAAAAATAGCAGAGATGGGTAGTACGAGTAATGTCACTAATGTGGCCGAGAATAATGTGCCCACAACGAAGGGATTAGAAGGGATCAGATACTTGTTTGCCCCATACTCTAGGACGGCATGTACGATTTACGGATCTCGTAAGAAGGCAGGTATTTTGGTAGCCAATACTGCGATGCCTATAATTAGAGACTGAGTAAAGATTCGACAGCTAAAACAGATACGGGTATTATCTATCAAATACCCTGTGGGGGATGCGACCAAAGTTACTAAGGTGAATTGGGTAGAAACATTAAAACCACGATTAGTTAACATAGAAGAGACGTCAGAGCTCATAGAATCTCGAATGCCATGGTGGTCCATAACGATGAATACGGTCACTTGCCTTTTCGGGATGGGATTAGAGTTATCCACAAAGGGTGAGCGAGAAGAAAGAGGAGGATAATTAAGGCTGCATATATCGTTCCGACAGGTCAACTAATCACCGAGACGGTTTCTTTCGGCTGGGTAATGGAGCGTGACGGTTCATCAGACACGAAGCGAAAAAATTAAGGCTGGGGAAATCCAACCAGAGAAGACTACGAGAGTCGAGCAGAGTAACCCGACATAAATCTGCTGCATATAGATGGAACGATCTCGCGTTCTTAGTTTAGTTCAATTCTGAAGAAGCCAACAGGCGAAACGTCAATAAAGAACTTCAGTGTACTTTCCGGGTTTTTACTTCCCTCGCCCATTCTCACCCATATATATATATATATATATATATATATATATATATATATATATATATATATATATATATATATATATATATATATATATATAACTCACAAAGTGGCACGTGAGGAAAGCAATAATATGAAAACTAACCCACAGGGAAATGAAAAGATGAATTCAAGCACTTTCGAACTATATTTGCAAGTTCATTTTTAAGGAATAGCATGAAAATGGAGAAAACAACCTTAGATAGGGTACAAAGATACAAAGGGAACGCCCATCACATAGTACAAACCAATGGAAAAACACAATAACAAGACAGAGAAATACCAATAAAAAGATCACTAGGCAACTCATAACAGACATTTGCATCTTCAAAACGATATACACACAACAACGCCGTTTATATGAATGGAAATGGTGGGCCAAAAAACAAAAACATTTTAAAGGATTATCATTAGAACGAAAACATTTAGGGCTAAGAGTTAATCCACGATCCTAGCAGAGACACGTGGTGGAGGAGGCAATGCGAATGATATTACACTAATAAAGAGTGACAACAGGCTGTATTATGAAGTTATTTCATTTGGTACAAGTTTTTTGTAAACACGGTCGAGTTTAAATAAGCCAGGGTAGATATTTATATTAGGCAACATGCCAATTAATGAGCACTTGACAATAATTCCTTTTGTGAAATCAGCGGAATGATAAAGGAATTTTGCAGAGTTCCAGTCAATGAGGTGGTTATTTTCGGATAAATTTAAAAATAAAGGGCTGTTTATTTACCTCTTCTAATATTATACTTATGTTGCTAAATTCGAGTAGATTAAGATTTAACAGTTTGCCCGGAGTAAGGTAAATTGCAAATAGAACATTCTATAGAATATACTCCACCTTTTACCCTTGTATTATTGTGGAGTAACATTCTATATAAAGTAGATTCATATCTAAAATTAACAGATATATTATGTTGCTTAAAAATACGGGTGAGACCAAAAAATGGTTCAAAGTATGGAAAGATAAGACAATTTTGAAAACTGAAAACCGGTGGGTTATCAGTTCTATAAAAACTTCTCTTAGCAAAGTTTAATAAACTGTGCAAAAATTGTGAGGGTAACAAAGTTTTTTACCTATTTCAAAGATATTGGACAATTTCTCATCCAAAGATTCAGGACTAACAAGTCGTAATGCATGTAGAAACATAGATGTGTGTCGTAGGATGGACTCTCGACGATATACCATATATAACTATTCGTTGAGCGAACTATTCAATTATATTTAGAGTGCGTGGTTATCTGGTTGACCGATATTATTTATCTTTAATATGCTTAAGAAGTGGAACTGAACTCAAGGATAATAATATAGCTATGGTGTGATAGAACGGTTTGAGGCCGCTTAATTTCAACTGAAATCACATGTTGTTTAGAAACACGTTGCTACCCACGTGCATCTTTGCCTTGAATCCAGGTGCGTTATCGCTCCCACCTGAGTCAATATTTAACCAAGGAGGTTCATCTTCCCCCCCAGTTTCGCCCCATGCGCCGACCTCGCCAGATTGAGTTAGGCTTATGGGCAGATAAGGTATTGTTCTCAGGCGCAGCTGTGCATTCCCTCGAAGCCCCCACTCCATTGTCCCCTACGCAAAGGGGATGGCTCGAATATTTATATGGAAACTTTACCAATAAGAGCAGATTCAGATCCAGATTTTCTTCGCGAAACATCCCGCCGATCCGGTCTCACCTTGTGCACCAGGGCCCTCTACCTCGAGATCCCTTATCATTGTCCAGAAGAGGACAATATCCCTTGAGTGCCAAGGTTCAAGCATTCAAGACGCCAAGTCCACAAGGCATCCCCTGTTGTTCAGAAAGAGAACAACGTTAGAACAGCCATTGTTCTTTGAGCCCGTAGACAATAGACGGTTCTTACCCTCCCCCTTTGTTGCTCAGAAAGAAAACAACGTTAGCACAGCCATTGTTCTTTGAGCCCGTAGACAAGGGTCGGTAACTGTGTTCGACGCCGAGCCCATCCCGTTGTTAGACTAAAACCTCCACCTTTTTGAAAACGCCATTTCATCTCAGAACTCGATTTGTGCAAGGCGTATTATCAAATTCCCCTCCGGCCTGATGTGAAAGCATATACCACCTTTGCAACGGAGAAAGGCTTAATGCAATTTAAGCGCCTTCCTTTTGGCCTCGTAATGCTTGTAGCAACTATAACCGTCTCATGGGAAGGTTGTTAGATGGACTTCCGAATGTATCTTTTTACTTCAATAATGTCTACGTCGCTACTCGTGAATGGAGCCACCATTTAACCACCCTATTAGCTCTCTTCGAGTGACTGCGCAAAAATGGCCTCACCATTGGCCCCAGCAAATGCCATTTTGCCTACGAAACCATAAAATACTTGGGTTTCAAAATAGGAGAAAGCCAGTTAGGTCCCCAAGAGGACAAGATTAAGGCAATCGCCGACATGCCCCTCCCGAATAATAAGAAGCAATTAAGATCATTCCTAGGATCAGCTTCTTACTATCGGCGATTTTTCCCGAATTTCGCTGCAATTTTGGCGCCCCTCAGCTCCCTTTTAAAAAAGAATTCCCCCGATCGTCTACGTTAGAAGGATGTCGCTCTTTCCCATTTTAATCAGCTCAAGAGTAAGCTAATTTCTGCCCCTATTTTAAAGTTGCCCAACCTGCAACAAATCCTTTGGGATTAAGACCGACGCGAGCAACGAGGGCATTGGAGGTGTACTCTTTTAATATGAGGATGACGGAACGAGTCATACAGTTGCACATGTTAGTCACCAATTATTACCACACGAAAAGAGATATGCCACTATAGAGAAGGAAGCTCTATCAGTTATCTGGGTTATAGACAAATTTATAATGTACTTGAAAGGAAAAGAATTTCCGATAGGAACTGACCACCGCCTATTGGCCTATATTCGGAATGTACGACACTCCAACGGCTGAATTATGCGCTGGAGTTTACTCTTGCAAGATTATCAATTTAAGATAAATTATATAAAAGTTTCCGATAACCAGGTCGCTGACGCAATCAGTAGGAATGCGTTACCAAATAGTGTAGATTAATTGTATTCGTAGAATTAGGATCTCCATGTATGTATATACCGTCTTGCACGACTTGAATTAGATTCTCTTGTAATATAATTAGTTAATGTATATGTCTGAATTTTGTGGCTCATTGTCTATTTTTTTCTGTATGTAAATATATTTGTACCCATTAAATTACGTATAAATTATTTTGTCCAATAGGTACTAATTTTAAATCATTTCATTGCTCCATGCCCCTTTTATGATTAAGTTTGTATTAAAGGTTAGTTACCTCTATAATCAAATGATCAACATAATCATATGTATTGAGGTAATAGTAGCTAGGTGCATGAAGGTACGGTCGGTACAAGTAAACGAGTTCCCCACGAGGAAGCTCTATCATTGTCCCTTCTCTCTTTTTTTCGAAGTGACAACTTCCTCCGGAATAGAGGGGTGTAATAGAATGGTTTGAGGCCGCTTAATTTCAGCCGAAATCACATGTTGTTTAGAAACACGTTGCTACCCACGGGCATCTTCGCCTTGAAGCCGGGCGCGTTATCGTCCCACCTGAGTCAATATTTAACCAAGGAGGTTCATCGCCCCACGTTTCGCCCCATGCCCCGACCTCGCCAGATTGAGTTAGGCTTATGGGCAGATAGGGTATGTTTTTATGGCGCGGCTGGGCATTCCCTCGAAGCCTCCACTCCATTTTCCCCTACACCAACGGGATGGCTCGACTATTTATATGGAAACTTTACCAATAAGAGAAGATTCAGATCCAGATTATCCTCGCGAAACATCCCGCCAATCCGGTCTCACCTTGTGCACCAGGGCCCTCTACCTCGAGATCCTCCATCTTTGTCCAGAAGAGGACAATATCCCTTAAGTGCCAAGGTTCGAGCCTTCAAGACGCCAAGTCCACAAGGCCTGCCCTGTTGTTCAGAAAGAGAACAACGTTAGAACAGCGATTGTTCTTTGAGCCCGTTGACAAGAGACGGTTCTCACCTTCCCTCCCTCTTGTTGTTCAGAAAGAGAACAACGTTAGAACAGCAATTGTTCTTTGAGCCCGTAAACAAGAGACTGTTCTCACCCCCCCTGTTGTTCAGAAGAGAACAACGTAACACAGCTACTGTTCTTCAAGCCCGTTCGTCAAGAAACGTTTCTCATTCCCAAAACGTGACGTCAGGATTATTTAATCTCCCCCGTTCGGCTGGAACTCGCCAGTGGACCGAAGATTCCTTCACGTCGCCTTCCTCTCCACAACAACTTTTAATTAAGTAAGCTGAACGTTACCTTTGGAGTATTTAACCCTTTTGTCAACCCTATCCTGTGCTTTAAATGGTTTAGCGAACCATCCCATCCCTTTAATTTTCATTTGTTTACCTTTTTAATTCTCTCCCAAATCTTAATCCTCGGATTAGCTAGATATTTCCACGACTCTTTCCATTCTCTGTTTATGTAAACATTTTCTGTTTTGTATGTTGTTGATAGTTTTATTAATAACACTCTATTTTATTAATGATAGCCATATTATTATCCTTGAGCTCAGTTCCACTCTTTAAGCATATTGAAGATAAATAATATCCGTCAACCAGATAACCAGGCACTCTAAATATAATTGAATAGTTCCCTCAACGAATAGTTATATATGGTATATCGTCGACAGTCCATTCTACGACAATGTGAATACAGATCTTTTAATTTTAACACTGTGATAAGAATAAAAGTGAATAAAAGTGAATATATGAACTGAAGTTGGACGGTTTGCGATAAACAGAGATTTAAAAACCTGACGGCGTCCTATGTATTAAGAGGTCAAGAAAAGAAAGAGTCTGATTTTCTTCAATTTCAAGAGTAAATTTAATAGAAGGGACTAGAGAATTAAGATTACATAAAAAATAGTGAATATCTTTTGAGGAAGGCCAAAGGCATATAATATTATCAATGTAACGGTACATAGAATACATAGAACGCCGTCAGGTTTTAAATAATCGCTGTGGCCACATGGGCCTGCAAGCTAAGCTTGGGCCGGATGGGGCGCTGAGTCCCTTCATCGAGGCATGCAGGAAAACACATTGCAGTGTCCCTTTTTATATAAGATCGAAAATTAGAATTTATGAACTTAAATGTGAATAATTATTTCAGGTGTACATAAACTAGCACCAATATGAGAGGAATTTCATCGTAAATATCTTATAAATAATAAAGGTTTATTTATTTGTTCAAAGAAGACAGACGCCAAAAGACCATTTGATTATCTATCTTTCCTCTTTTATCGTAAGATCATGAGTCTCAGATTTGTGCTCTCAAAGAACTTTGAGAAGTGTATTTTTACTACTATCCTTTTAGGTACTGGAGTTCTCAATGAATTTATACAAACCACACCAATGGTTCTAATATTTACTGGCATAGACCCCAGAATATTTAGAGAATTCGTCTATGGGGTGGTTGAATGCTCCCTAGCATCCCCACATATAGAATTGAGGAGGGTTCACTATGACCGTTTTTATTAATGAGTTTTCTAATTTGTTTTTTCGTCATTCATATCTTGAATTTCCAATTCTTTTCCCTGTGTAAAGTATTGAGATTGCCACTATATTTTATTCTAATATCAATAATTTAAAGAAAATAGCGAAAAAAATACTTTTCTTCAACTTCATATCTCAACGCTCAAAAGGTTTCCTCCTCATTTAATGATTATTTTCTTGTCTTCGAAGTCTTGTTGAAAAGGGAAGCTCTTTATCTTTAAAAAACACAAACTTAAAGCTTGTAAAAACTTTACTTGTTACCTTCTTTTCCAATTCGACTCAAATAATTCTTAATTTAATTCACACACTCACTGTTTTTATATCATTTCTCCACCAAGACTGCCATCAATTTTTAGAAGATTAAAAGTTAACAGTGTAGAACTGAGCGATATACTGTGGGGAAAAAATAAAGTTATTCCTAAATAAATAATAATTATTTATAGTGATTTATGAGAAGAAATATTTATTTTACGGAGATTTATGTATAAACAATGTATAATTATATAATTTTTACTGAGGATTGACGTCAGTTCCTTTCCGAAATTGGTTTCCTAAGTAAAGAATTATATATTGTTTTATAATAAAGAAAGTGAGTAAACTGCATCTTCTTTCATATTTGAAAATTTGATACCGAGTTCAAATATTTAGTGATATTATACATGAAAACTAACAGAATTCGAGAACTCGAGACAAGTAGTAACGCCAGGACGATAACTAGGCAGGAAATATAAGTTCAAAGGGCGCTTTAAGCAAAGTGGGTTATCAACGTTTGCTATATACTAAACATACATAAAAATACACAAGCGACTATCCGTGGTATCAGGTACCATTCAATTTATAAAGAATTCAAGGTTTGCCCAAAACGAAGACGTATTTTGAGAAAATTTAATGAGGTATTACAATCCAATTGCTTCATTCATAATTCAGAAAAGATATTTATTGTTGGTCTCAGATAAAAGGAAAGAAAAATTCATTTAGAAAAGCGAAATCACACTTTTATGAAAGTTCGCCTAATTTCCAACTTCAAGGACTTTAGTGAAATATACGATAACTTCGTTTTCCAAGTTATTTGATGTGAAATATCGCAATAAATGGTTGAATAATAAGAGATGCAATAAAAAGAATTAAATAATAAGCTATGTGTATAGAAGTTTATTCTCATATAATGCTAAAAAAATTGGATAAAAGTTACGCGATAAAATGAGATACACTAGCGCTTACTAGACTTACTAGGTGGGCTGAGGGTGGAGTGTCGACTAAAGAAAAATGTATTTTAACAATTGTTGAGGATGTAAACTTGTATTTCCGGTAAATTTTGTATGCTTATTTTCCCATTTCATAATTTATGATTTAATTATGTTTTATAAAGCTATTAAGTACCCTGTAAATTAAAAAAATTTCCATTCTAATAACTGAATCATACCCACTATGAGAATCCACGATTTTTCCTTTCCTGTAAGAAATAATTCATAAGACTGAATTAAAATTTTTGATAAAAGGTATTATTCTTATTTTCTTTTCCAAAGAAAAAAATTATTTCTTAATATTTCTTAAGAAGAAATACTTCTTACCAAGTTAAGGAATTTATAAAAAACATAAAAAACATTCAGTTTTCATGCATTTAAAGACAACGTCACAAAGGGATGATTTTTATGATAGCTAGATAAACAAGGAATTAAATGTGGAGCGGGTCTATTTTAATCCAATGTTTTATTAGCTGGTTTAACTTCCTAAACATGTTTATGTATGGAGAGTTTTTATATGGGTTCCCATTATAAAACAGGATAAAACAAGGCCATAAGTGCATAAAAATATCCCATCTACTTACGCAGCAGGATACCTATAGATGAGTGCTAGTTGCGTTACAACTAAATAAGTCATAATTTAATATATATTAAGTTGTCAGAAAATTAATCTATTTGTTCTTAAGGGAAAGTGAAATCATTTTTAATATATAAAAATAAACATTCATTTAGCAAAGTAGTTTCCATCATTATTGAAGCAATCATTCGTTTTGTTGAATTATGTGAGTTGATACCATTTTCCACTTATTTAATATCAAAATAAACTTTGCTATTTAGGTTATATTATAATGACTTAAATAAATGCTAATCACATGCTTCAAATTCACCCAAAAGCAATGATCGTTTTTTACTAGATAAATCGTGCCATTGCATGTCAGTGCATTGCCATAAGGAGGAAGTCACCAAATTGTTTGACCAGTGAAGGACGTTTTTATTTGCAATCTTCATTTAAATGTTGCAATTATTGAAAATATATTTAGGTCTGCCGTAGTTCTCAGATCATTATTGGGGTAATCATAAAGATCAACTCCATTCAAGTCCACTGGAGGCAAACTAGACAGACTATTGAAGTATTCAATTTCTGCTTCCTTCTTGCATGGGCCCCATGGCTATGGTGCCACTGACCCTTAGTCAGCGCAATGGAATTCTTTTTTTGTGAGAAATGACTGTTAGCAGTTTGGTACACGGTGCAATTTCACGTCAAACGATGATTCTTACAATATCGTGGAAGAAGGGCCGTCATCCTAAGTGATCACAGCAATTCAACGTAATTTGCTTGACCGTCTTTGAAACCCGGTATGATGCTGTAGCGGAGAGCAAAGGGAGCTGTATGGCCTTAGTTTGATTCAAAATACCAGATTTACTCTGAATACCTGCTGATCTAAAGTTTACAAGTGTTTTGTTTTATATGAAAGGTGGTGGCTCACCTCTAAAGAGGTTTACCAATAGAATACTACTTAAGAGGAGCCATGAGCTAATTTAATGGTCTTCCAATACTTTATTACGTGTGAGGAGTTTTCACAGGTTTAATAAGTGGATCTAGAAATTTTAACCTAAGAAGGAGAGGTAAATTAATATCCAACAGTGCTTGTTTATTTGCTACTTTTACGGCCAGTGGGCGGGCATACACGCTTTCCTGAACTATCTTATAAGTAGCTTGTACCGGAGAATAGAAAAGGATATTTTTTATGGCGTAGCAGATTCCTAAGCATTTTTTATTCAGTAGTATTTTAGTTATTTTTGCCTACATGGAAGATTATTGCAACACTACCATCGGATGATGGAAAAGTTAATTAAAAAAAGGATTAAACCTGAGAGAATTAGATATTAATCACATCTAAGATTTCGCAGTGTTTGGGTCTTGTTATGGTTAGATGAACGAATTATGCTGTTGCATCAGTTATGGTCGAAAAGTTAATTAAAAGGTTGGGCTATATATGAGAGACTGGGATCAAAAAGAGCTGAGCTTTGCAAAACAAAAATGTAAACTTTGGTGAGCTGCTAAGCGTCTAATTTGTATCCGTCTAGCTATTATCTATCGATCTATCTGTCGATCGAATTATATACGAATGTGTTTTTTCCCTAAGTATAAAAGTGAGAGCCAGCCTTCCCGTTTCATCTAACTATAGTATAGTTACTTTCCTTTGTTAAAGCGCTTAAGAGGAGAATAATTTAAGGAATAAACAAATGGGGTAGAGGGCGAAACAAACAATGGTTTATTTAGCTTAATATTGCAGTAAATAACTCATTTTTCATTTCATAATAATTATGACAAAAATGTGTCTCTTTGACTATTTCAAGCCTATAGAGATGCAGTAATTATTGCATATTATTGGCGTTGTCTTTCTTTATCCTTATAGCATCCAGACACTAATCTTGTTGACCTTTGATATGTTTAACAGCTCTTTACGCATCGTTTATTTGCCTGAAATCTAAAATTCTTGCCATTTCTATAGTGTCCTCTACCTTTAAAGTTCTAACACTGACATTTACGAATATCCATGCACAATTTTATTAGTGTATTTTTACTGCTAATCTGGTGCTATTTCGTTTCTCTCCTTCATAAAGATTAGAAGCCATACATATATTCTCTTTAGAGTCATTACTATTAAAAAGTTGACTACCATAAAGCTTATTATGACCATGTATATTTTAATAGTTTAAAAAAAGCTTAGACGTTACTAAAGCATCAAAACAGGTGGAGTTATTTTTAGCTTTAAAAGATATAATTTATTAACAGTTCAAAATAGGCATAAGCCTTACGAAAGTTATCTCAAAACATCTTGCAGGTAATTTAAAACGATTCAACTTACCAACTCTAATAATTATTTTATAAGTCTTCTAAAAAACTCAATTTCTTGACAACTAATATTTTTATGATTTCTTCGTAATAATTAAAATAGTAAAAGGGTGGTAAATATACAACAAATGGTAAAAAAAGGGTTTAGCAATGAAAGGAAATAACCGTCCTTTAAATGGTAATTGTTGGCGATGCTCATAGAGTACGTGTTTCTCCCCACAGTAGTGAATGAAGAAAACTGACTCCCAACTACACTTAATAAAAAATTGTCCCTCAGAGAATGCATATTGAAAGAAACCGGAAGATAAATAATAGTTAAAAGGAAAAGTTACTGCTTGAAGTGGAGCAGCGCTGATATGGACGATTACATAAACATTAAAATTAATAAAAGATCAAAGAGAAAATTTAAATTCGATAGGAAAATATGTAAATATATAAAAATCTGAGCTTGACGAAAGACGTAATATAGAAATCTATAGTATAAGTATAATTTAAAATGTGTGAAGCTCTCAGTTTTTCTACATAATGATGAAATTTCAATTAGCAGGACCAGAAAAATAATTGATCAATGTAATTTGAAACTTATTTTTTAAGTCAAGACAATTTGAGTCATTCTTAACGTTAGAACAATTGAAAATTATTATTAAGTTCAAGAGACTCGTTGCTATGTATATGTTAGGAAAGTTGTCATTCATTATTAAAGGCATGAAAATTGCTACTATTTTTAAACTCAGGAAAAGTGGACTCTTTAGATTAATAGACTGGGACGTTATGATTGGGGATGTCATATTTCTTAATGACAGGATATGTATGAGAGACGTGTCTTTCCATACATTTCAGGAATTTTGAAATTAATTATTAAAGCTATAAAACTTAGGAGAAACATAACATTCAGCCCTAAATTGAACTCATTACTTTGGTGAGTATCGTATTCCCTCGCTAGATGTTTTCATCCACATCTCCCCCTTCGGACATTTCCATCCATGTCCTTTGTACCAAATTCCTAGTTGGATGATTAAGAGAGAAACTTACCTACAACTTTTAAAGTGACCAAGGCGATCCCAGAATTAGATTAATTGTATTCTAATCTACAGCGATATGTCTTCGCATCCGCCTTGAAGACGTTAACAAAGGAGATACAGTCGAGGATATTCTCCAGGCAGAAAGATTGCCCTCAACCGCTTCGACAACCACTGCCCATAGTAGCTGCAAAACAGAACGGATTATTCAACATCACTCGTATCAGAGCGAAGTGAAACTGGATTCTAGGAGGATTCACTTTATTTTAATCATTAAAAAATATTTGTTTGTATTTATAAAAGAATAAATTCCAAACAAACCTGTGTCTCTCCCAAAAAGGTTTTATTTGAGGAGTTTCTTTAGGAAAATGATGTCGTTAACTAGCTTTAAATGTGTCAAAGATACAGAGAACAGATTTTCAAAAGAAGTACAGTAATTAGTCTGCAAGGTTTTGTGCAATTTTGCCTAACTTGGCATCTTTCTCATTGGATTTCTATAACGAGTGAGGAAAGAAACAGGATGAATAGGAAGAAAATTAAGGTACAGAAAGGATGACTTACTAGAGAAAGTAAAACATAATTGGTGTAACGTGAATTTAATTGCAACGATATGTATTAATACATTCTAGGACTGGCCGTGGTGATTAAAAATCCCGACGTACCAATTTGAGTACATAATCAAAT
Source organism: Ceratothoa steindachneri (assembly GCA_963969495.1). Taxonomy (NCBI): domain Eukaryota; kingdom Metazoa; phylum Arthropoda; class Malacostraca; order Isopoda; family Cymothoidae; genus Ceratothoa; species Ceratothoa steindachneri. Next base: position 171,547,022 of record OZ018326.1, read on the forward strand.
AAAATGTGAGTTTCGCAATTAAAACCTTTAGCTGAAATAAAAAACGAAATGGACGGCCAATAACGGTTTCATCATACTTCCAGGTAGAGCGATCTTTATTCACACTGTATCTGCCTGTAGCCAACATTCAGATCTAATATATCAAAAATTTCCATTTAAATTGTAACAAAAATGTAATTTAAAATCGTCGTATTCATACCGTTCATTTTATCATTTTAGTAGCTAGAATGCCAAAGTTAGATGAAACCATTCCCGTAGAATAGATGAGATTTGTTTGCCCTTCAACCAATTCCACAAAGGTTTAAAAGTAGCTTCTTATTGATACACCAAATACATATCACGTAGCTAATCATATGAAAGCAATAACAGGAAAAGTAGAATGGGTGTGCAAGAACGCATTTCAAACATTAAGTCAAAAAGTCTTACTAAAGATTTCCAAAGTTGAAGATATTACTGGTTAACATGATTATACAGCTACTTTTTTGTGAATTTTTAATACAGAAAGTTAATTAAATGATGTAGAAATAAATTATCAGGTGTTACTTTAATTTCTTTTTTTAATTGAAATTGCGAGAGATTTTTAAAAAGTGATTTTACATGCGTTTTTTTATCTATCGAGAGGTTGACGTATGTAATAAAAAGCTTCGCCAAACAAAGTTAAAGTTCTACTTTCCACCAAGTATCATTAACAATCTCTTTTCCATTGTGTGCAAGTGTCGCCAGATAGAAGTAAAAGGAATCAAGATCTCTGGTCACATGCGCACGTCTATAATTAGTAAGACGTCACCAAGTGGCTCAGCATCATCCGGATTACCGTGCACAGAGTTGTGGAGAGGCTCGAGAACGGTAAAGATCTCATAGATTGGCCTTTTTCAAGCAAGAACTCTAGTTTTCATGAGTTTTGCCGTAAGAAACATTCAGAAATTGCTTCAAGCACAAAATAATTGCGCTCTCTAATAAGATATCTTGGTGCCCGCGGTATCAAGGGCCGTCAATGATGATGCGTCAAGAGCCTGAGGTGCGAGGAAAAGCCTCTACTTAATAACCATATCCGAGAGCAGAAATAAATGACGTTCCTTGGGATAATATAGAAGTAATATAGAAGTAATATAGAAAGAAATATAAAAGTAATATAGAAAGTAATATAGAAAGGGATTGTGAATTATAATTAGACATTTCACGCTATTCTTCACGAATGAGTATGGTAAGGAAAGATACTTAATCCTGAGTTTAGCCACGCTTGACTCCTGATTAAACTATAAATATATTAGTTGAATGTTAAGTATTTAACCTCCCGTACACTATATAGAGAGATGTATATCTGGTGAGTCTGTATTTAACTTGAGTTACAGGTAGTGTTTAGGTGATAATGGCCTAGTATCTTCGAAATTATTGGACTGAGAGTCAACATTTGGTAGATTTATACTTCATTTATAACCTCTATTTAAAATCTTTGCGTGTTCGTTTTCAAAATACTATTTGTTTTTTTTATCACATTTATTGATCCCGAATACGTTTTTCCCTCATAAAATCCTTTAGTTATTATCAAAATTGGCCATTACTCACTCTCATTAACGGCCATTCACGCATCTTCTGTTACTCTCAGTTAAAAACAAGGTAAAAATGAATCACCCAAATTTGAGCAGCTTTACAAATGTGAAAGGATGGAAACCCTATAAGAAGAAGTTTGAAATTTTTGGAAAAAGGACTATGAAATGAAAGAAAAATTTCGAATTAACCATACATGAAACAAAACAAGTATATTTCGCATAGCAACGTATCCAAAACTATGTAGGCCTGCGTAGCAAAACCAAATACCGAGTAAAAAGGCGTCTCACATTTTCCGGTCTCATGAAATTTATTATTTCAATTACTTTTTTCCCTCTTACCATTCTTTCTAATAATATTTCTGGCCTTATCATGCTATCATATTTATATGTTGTTTATGATTGGTGATTAGTTGGTCACGCAAACCTTTCTTTTAAAGACCTGGTTAAAGGGCGCGAGTTCGTAAAAATCACTCGATTTTTATGGGAATTTGGCTTATCGTGATTTTGGGGTGTTTTAATGTACCCTTTTTTGAATTTAGGGTTGGGTTAGCTTATGTCAATATGCGTCTCGCCTAGGGTAATTTTTAAGTTTGTATTATGCATGTTAATTAATTTAGGGTAGGTTACCAAGTCCGTTCATTTATTGTAAATGTTAGTTGTTTTTACTTTACAAGTCAATTGTTTTTGAAATAGACTTCTAAAACACTGGACTGGCCACTAGGCTATGTTTTTAAGCTAGCCTGTGCATAACGGTCCCACTGAATTCCACCGCGCCGCCGGCCGCAGGTAACGCCAGTTTGAGTTCATCAGTGAGTGAGCCATAAGTCACGCCCGCCTGTCTCCGTAAGCTATGGTAAGTTTACATTATTCTTGTACACAAAGCTGCATCGTTTTTGGCCTAATGTTAAAGGAGTATGTGCCTTGTTCCTTGTCTTTTCCTGGTAGAATTGTTTTGAAACTTTTAAGGACGAGACATTTGTTTTTGACTCTCCATCACAACCATGTGTGTGTGTGGAGGGAGGGGGGGCGGTCGGTGCACTACTATTGTTGCAAATAGTAGCTAGTACATAGAAATAGTAGTATTGATATTGATAATATCACCATTTTACGCTATTGTAGTAAGAATTGATAAGTAGAAGAATATTTTATATATTTTATCACTCCTTAATAATAATAATAATTTTATCATTATTATTATTGTTGCTATGACGTAATAATCATTACGATACATTTTTTGTTTCTAATAGTAGCTAGTGAATTGTATTAGTAGTATTAATATTGATAATATCACCATTTTACGCTATTGTAATAAGAATTGATAAGTAGAAAAATATTTTATATATTTTATCACTCTTCAATAATAATAATAATTTTATCATTATTATTATTGTTGCTATGACGTAATAATCATTACAATACATTTTTATGTTATTTTACTACCCTTATGTGTGCGGCCGTCAATTGACGATCTCGGTACAGACCCATGAAAGCAGAAAAGGAGGCTATTGCAGCGGGTGGTGAAGCACCCTGTAAGCAATCAGTGTTTCCTTTCAAGTCTGACAGGCAGGAGATCCATAAGAAGTGGATCTTTGCGCTAAAACGCAGTGATACTATCTGGAACCCAAACTGTGCTGGGTGTGTGAGTTGCACTTATTACCGGATGACTTTCACCACGAAACATTCCGAAAGCCAGAGCGCCAGCGTAAATATCTCAAGCTAAATGCTGTTCCTTCGGTCTTCACCTCATATCCAGAGTGAGTAAATATATGACATCTTGAACTTACGGTGTACATCCCTTCGGTGTATCCATATTATGATTATCAATATACTGTTTCTTAGTATTCACATCTATATACGAGTATTATCAGTATACCCCTCCCGCAAGACTCTCTGGCTCACCAGGAATGTATGCCACATATTCAGGCGGCTCACGAAGGAGGAAAGAACACAGGTACTCTCTGTTTAGGTGTAACAGCCCTAAAGAGGCCTTCCAGAAGGTCGTTGATGCACTTACAGAAGAAGATGACCAGCTGGCTACATTGAGCTGTACTAGTGGTCACAGCTTCTTGAAAATACTGTACCCAAAAATGGCGGCCAGTCTGTTCAATGTATTTATTTAAATCTAACTACAGCAAAGGAAGAAACAGTGAAGTGCATACTAAACCAAAAATAGATTCAAATGCAGCTCGCAACACCAGCACTGATAAGTAACTAAAACTGAATGGGTCCAAGAAATAGATACATTTTGAGAAACGTTAACATTGTTTGGGGAAAATTTCAGTATTTATCTTGTGTTCATTTGGGCAATGTAAAATTACAAAAGTTCCACAAAGATTCAATACGTGAATTCAATACGTCAAGATTTCTCGTGACCAGAACTTTGACAAAATAACACGGGTTAGTGTTGGGAGTCAGAATGATTTGTATTGTTCATTGTACTGATATTTATTGTCCATTCATGATATGAAAATCTATGAAAACCAATGAGAAGTTAAAACCTAATAATATATTTTTTTTCATTGAGCAGCAATGTAGCAGGGATTGATAAATTAGATACAGTTAACTTTTTTCTTATTTCACCAATTAGCACCAATAAATTTCGTTTATACATTGTGATGACTCTATCTATATAGGAAAACTGCAAAACCTACAGCAAAAACGTTATTACGGTTGGTTTTTGAGTAACCTCAAATAACGTTGAAAATGGTTTTGGGGCCTGTATGCAATTGGCCAATATTCTTAGCTCATTCCAGCTTTTAAGAGATCTGTAGTTTTGGTTACCTTAGTCTAGGCTTGGTTGGATTTATTTACCTATCATATCATATTGGCTTAGCCTAAATATATTAGCATATAGAATACACACACGTAAGAAAAAATCGAATAAAAGATAACACAATCAAAACATTCATACTAGAAATAGTCACAGAGTTAGACATCAAGGAATAGATACAAAGTAAAACAAGAACAATGTACATACTTACAAGTAACAAGTTTACAATTTAGCAACGGTTTGAACGGCACACAACAACTAACACAAAATCATAAAAGAAAGAGATGTATACCATTAACCTGAAACTCAGTGTCGAGGTTTAGTGAGTTGGTAATCCCAGTCCCACTTCCTAGACATATATTATATTACCGCACCGAGGTGAAGCGGAGGTGAAGCACATCCAATACACCTAATTTAGCTACTCCCGGTGAATAAGAATAACCCCAATGCGTACCTTTTTGATCAAAACTAAGATGATGATCCCCCAAGTGCAGGGGGCGAACGGTTTCTTATGTGGATCGAGTTTCACACAAACTTGACGTAGGTCCAAGGGCTTCTGCCTGTTTCCAGGGAGAAGTCTTCCTTTTTATTCTCTTACGAGCAAAATCGAGAGAGATAATCGAATTCTCGTAAAATCCGTATCGTCGCGTGAAAGACACTTTTTCAACTTTGGGCTGACGATATGTCATTCACGGCTTCGAGCCATCTCGGATTTTATCACGGTGTGAAAAAGGGCGACAGGGAATTCGAGGCAAGCGAGAGGTGCGTTTGGGAATACGAGAAGGCGTGTAGCTTTGTGTCGGAGTGCTTCTGCGTACACCAATGTATGTGATATTCAAACTTCTACACTCAGATACTTACTCTCCGACTAAAATTCTAACTATTTAACAGTGCCCTGCATTTAGCTTGACCTCCAAAGCAAACTTGTAACTCTCCGCAACTCTCAATCTTCCTTCCTTTTCTCTCTAACATTTCACAACTCACATATCCACCTAATAGACGATACAGACCTTGGTATTAGCACCGTGTTCAGATTTAGGATCAGTATCGCCTAGGTTAACTGTCTAATCTCCGGAGAAGTATTGGAGGATATTCTCCCGGCAAGATGATGTCCGCCCAACTCAATGGCTTCGACAGCGATCGTAGCTGCAAAAGAGAACTGATCATTTGACATCACTCGGATCGGAGCAAATAAAACTTGTTTTGGACATGAATTTTACACTGGATTCTGGGAGGATTCATTTCATTTTAATCAATAAAAAAGCATTGTTTGTATTTATGAAGAAATAGAGCCAAACCGAAGGTGAGTGGCTCTACCAGAAAGTTTTTATTAATGAGTTTCGTTAAGAAATTGATGAAGCTATAGTAGGTTTCTAAGTGTGGAAGATACAGAGAGCAGGTAGGCAAATGAAGTACAGGAGTTAGTTAATATGCACGGGTTCATGGGTGTGATAGAACGAGTTGAATCTGTGTTAAATTCAACTCCTATCCCATATTAGTTAAAACCTCGAGGAGGCCCACGTGCATCTTCGATTTGAGGCTTGGAGTCTTATCAACAGCTACCGGACGCCAATGTTTAAACAAGGAGGTTATCGTCCCCCCGTTCACCCCCATTCGCCGACCTCGCCAGATCGAGTTAGGCTTATGGACAGATAAGGCATTTTTCTCCGGCCCAGCTGTGCGTTCCCTCGAAGCTTCCACCCCATTCTCCCCCACGCCAAGGAGATGTCCTGGCTATTTATATGGAAACTTTACCACTAAGATCAGATTGGAGATCCAGATTTTCGTCGCGAAACATCACCACGACCCTCTCTCCTTTTGTGCGCCAAGGGGCCTCGACCTCGAGATTCACCATCACTTGTCCAGAAGGAGGACAATATTCCTTGAGTGCCAAAGGTTCGAGCCTTTAGTGACGCCAAGTCCCCAAGGCATCCCCCCCCCTGTTGTTCAAGGAGAACAGCATTAGAACAGCCATTGTTCGTTTCGAGCCCTTCGCCAATAAACGGTTCTCATCCCCCCCCTGTTGTTCAAGGAGAACAGCATTAGAACAGCCATTGTTCGTTTTGAGCCCTTCGCCAAGAAACGGTTCTCATCCCCCCCCTGTTGTTCAAGGAGAACAACATTAGAACAGCCATTGTTTGTTTTGAGCCCTTCGCCAAGAAACGGTTCTCATCCCCCCCTGTTGTTCAAGGAGAACAACATTAGAACAGCCATTGTTCGTTTTGAGCCCTTCGCCAAGAAACGGTTCTCACCCCCCCCTGTTGTTCAAAGGAGAACAACATTAGAACAGCCATTGTTCTTGAGCCCGTAGACAAGAGACGGTTCTCATCCCCCCCTTTGTTCAGAAGAGAACAACCTAGAACAGCCATTGTTCGTCAAGCCGTTCGTCGAGTAACGGTTCTCCTTTCCAAGACGCACGTCAGGATCCTTTTATCCCCCCCCTTCGGCTGGAACTTGCCAGCGGACCGAATATTCCTTCAAGTACCTTCCACTGCACCCTAATGAAGTTACGTAAGCCAAGCGTCACCTTTTGAGTATTGATCCCTTATTTGTCAATTCTATCCTGTGCTTTAAATGGTTTATCGAACCATCCCATCTCTTTAACTCCATATTTGTTTTACCTTTTTTGATCCCTTAAATCCTTGGATTAGCCCGAGTCTCCACGACCCTTTCCATTCTGTTTGTCAATATTTTCCGTTTTTGTGTTTTGTTTATAGTTATTATTAATAAAACTCTATTTTATTAATGATAGCAATATTATTATCCTTGAGCTCAGTTCCACTTCTTAAGCATTTTGAAGATACATAATATCGGCCGCCAGACAGTAAAAACGCACTCTAGAGATAATTAAGGAAGTTCCCTCAACGAATAGTGATATATGGTATATCGTCGGGAGTCATTCTACGACAATGCCATTTTGCTCAAATTGGCATCTTCCTCAATTGAATTCTATACCACATAATGAAAGAAACGAGACGAATAGGAAGAAAAATAAAGAAGAGAAATGATGATTTGAGAGGGATTGGCAAACCAAATCGGTGTGGCGTAAATTTAATCGCAACAATTTGTATCAATAAATTCTACTACAGGCAGTGGCGAGTAAGAAATCCAACGTATAAAATTGCAGAAAAGAACAAAGAAAATGTGTTTCATAATTAAAACTTTTGGCTCAATCTATTTAACAGAAGCTCCTTTATTTTCTTTATTTTCATTATTTTATCTTTAGTTTGAATTTGGAGGAGAAGAAAAGACAGAATTTTGACCTTAATATCTAAATTGGTAATAAGCAATTACTCCATAGTTTCGAATGAGATAAAAGGAGTAGGACCTTTGAGAACAATACACGCTATTTAAAACAAAGGTAATTGCTCCTAATACCTTTATTTGAAATAAATAAACGTTTGTCAACGAATTTTAATAACTGACTTTTATCACTTCTCAAATTTGGGAAATAATCCCTTTAAGCAGTGTTTTTTTCATTTCTGCAGATATTCAGAGATGGAGTTGATCGTGGAAATTTTATTGACTGCTCGGTAGTTTGTGTTGTTCGTAATTATTTGCCTTTATTGCTTTGTGGCAGGTAAATTTAGGCGTAGAGACCAAAGTAATATAGACTGTCTACGATACAAGAATATCATTTTCCAAATATAATTGTGCATTAAAAGGTATTCTTTGGGAACTACGAAGGGCGGTTAATAAGTTTTGCGAATCGGTAGGGCAAAACAGAGAAAGGGGAATGGATGTTTGTGGGGGTGTTAGGACAAGTTATGACAAGTCAGGACCTGCAGCCGAACGCTCCTGCCTCCTCCTTTTAAGAAGCAGTAGCTGATTGCAGATCGTCAGTCACAAAATTTTCAACAATGGAGAACGTTGAGCACCGCGCAGTGATCAAATTTTTGACCAAGGAACGCCAGAATGCAAAAGAGATCCATGAACGCATGGTTGCATTGTACACCGACACTGCTTCTTCCTATGCAACAATTGCTCGTTGGAATAGGGAGTTCCGCCATAGTCGTGAGTCCCTTGAAGATGACCCCCGTCCAGGACGCCCGTCAGACGTGACCAACGAGAACAATGTAGCCCGTGTGGAGAGGATGATCCTCGGAAATCGACGGGGGAAGGTAGAAGGAGTCGAGTGAGAACTTGGAATATCACATGGAAGTGTTATCAACATGATTCATGACAATTTGGCCATGACCAAGGTATCTGCCCCTTGGGTCCCTAGAAACCTCACGCCCCATGATCGACTTCAACGTCGTCAAATTCCACAAGGCCAGAGTTGCACAAGGTGCCCTGCTCGATTACCTATTCGAGGAGCTCAACCATCCCTTTACAGTCCAGATCTGGCCCCTAGCGGCTACTTTTTATTCCGCCAGCTCAAGGCTGCACTGGGTAAACGCCGGTTTGAGGAAGATGAAGATGTCCAGCTCGCCGTTCAGGAGTGGATTGAACAGCAGTCGGGAGATTTCTGGTTGTTGGGAATTGGAAGCCTCAGGGACAAGTGGCGCAAGTGCATTAAACTCGAGGGTATTTATATTGAAAAATGATAAAACACTTTTCCTCATATCTAGTTTTCTTATAGGCGAAATTCAAAACTTATTGACCGCCCTTCGTATGATGCCAAATAACATTTAAAAAATATCTTAGATTTTGTGATTGAAGAGTATATCTATAAAATACCGAGTATTTTTTGGAGTCAGATTTGACTTTTTATCTCCTCACTTATCAATATCCAAACTGAAATACTTTATCCCCGAAATTTCCTCATCAAAATATTTCATATCTATTTCACCTACAAATAAGAAGCATTCAATCATGCCTGAATAAGTATCAAATTAATTAATTTCATTTACAGTCAATTAATCGCTTAATTTGGCTCCTGTGATTTGATCGGATTTTAGTTTTAAAAACGAAAATACAGCGACTATCTAGGCTATAAATTTAAGATTATTTATATAAATAATTTCACGAACTCTGCCTACGCCATTTCTAAGACTTGTACAAAACGAATTCGGTAATAAGGATAGATGTGTGTTTTATTGTATGTGATTGATGTTTGTTTGTGTATGTATTCCATCACGAACCTCCCTCAAATGCCTCCTAGTAAATATGTAGTTGTTGGTTTTACAATTTTTCACATAAAACAATAGAAGCAAAGTAAGCTGTTATGAAATATTGTTGTACTTAGGATATCAGTTCTTTGGAAACCATTCTACAACCAAAAGATTCACCCACAAAAGGTAGTTCACCAGAGACGATTTCGGGGCTTTCTTAATCAGGTTGTGGGGCAAGCCATTATCGGTACTTGTATTATTTTTTAATAGAATTATAATATGATTGTTATACCATAGAATTGCACTTGTTATCTTAGGACTTTCTTTGTATACATCTAGAATTTTAAGGCGGATCCGAACAAAGGCAGGATCCACCACCTAATCCCCGCGTAGTACATCTAATGAACAACTATTTTCTGTTTTGAAAGATCAAACTTACAAATTAAGTTATTTGTCGAAGATGTTTCAAGTAAGGCTGTAAAGATGCTTAAAATTCGACTCGATATGAACCTCGCTCGACATAATATTGGTGGTCGTGTAAAAACATAGTCCTACACATCTGCAAAACTCCAGTAGATGGAGAAAATGGTAGGAAGTATACAGAGATGATAGAACCTATAACCCAAAAAGAGTCAATGGGAGGAGTGAAACAGCCCTCCCTTACTGTTACGACCAGAGGATGAATGGAAAAAAGTTGGTCGGTGACTATCTTGTGATATTATTGGTCGGTCAAGTAAATAGGTGAGAAAGAAGGGGAGCTAGCGGGAGGGGGGTTAAGTAAGACATATCTAGAAGGAATAAGGCAGACGTGCCTGAAGCACTTTGTGTGCCGCTACTAGTCTCTAGTTTGCCAGTCTTCTCTCTCTCTCTCTCTCTCTCTCTCTCTCTCTCTCTCTTTCTCTCTCTTATCTATCTTTTATCTCTCTAACTCTCTCTCTTCTCCTCTTTCTTTCCAACTGTTTTTTCATATATCCTTCTCACTCTCTCTCTCTCACTCCCTTACCATCCCTCTCTCCTTATATCTCTCTCTCTCTCATAAAGAAAGTAGAGGGTGAGGTGACGCACCCTGGTCGCGGGAAGAGAGCTTGTGTGTACCTTTGACTTTTCAAGCTATGTCGGCGGGGGTACCTCTTCTGTGTACCCCTGGTAGGGCTTCCCTTGTCGATTTGGTCAGAAACGAGGATCCAAACTAAGTGCGTCATTCCTTCCTTTTTTTACTCCTTTTTTACTCCTATCATGTCACTCTTTCCCTTTTTTCTCTCTATCTAAATATAAGAATCTGGCAGCTACCTCATGCCTCAGAAGAGAGGCTTTGGAACCTCTATAAATAACGCCAATCGACTAGGACTAGAGGTGTCCTAGGCGTTGGGGCACGATGAATGGGATGATAGTGGTAACCCGTTAACCCCTTCCCTGGTGCGTAATTATTGACCATTCCGAGTTACCGTTGACGGGTGCCTCTGGTAAAATCGGCCTGAGGTGACGGCCCTTTGTTTCCAGGTTGGTTGACAGGCCAATAAAAAGCCTTGGGTCGAGTCTCTTGGTGTGGCGGGATATCCATTGAACGCTTCTTCGAGATCTTGGCCGTTGTGAAGGGAACTAGTAGGAATTTAGTACGTGGTGTGCTCCGTTGTTCACCTGGTAAGAAATCGATGGCCCCTTCGGGAGCGTCAGTGCTGCTTGGTTACGAGCCACGGCACGCCGAGGTTTGACGACTCGGTCGGACGAACAGCAGCACAAGGAGCGTGCCTTCTGAAAGATCTGAAACCTCTCCGATCGATAGGCGGGAGCGACTCACGCCTGGTGAACTCACCACCCTCTTTTTTTATTGAGTGGTCACAAAGTATTCAGAGATATCAAGTGTTCAGCATGACTAGAAAAAAATAACCTGGTGCGTAAAGTAAACCTGCTCGACGTGCCAAAAGGACAAGTCGTGCGTAGATTTTCCGGAGAAGTGTTTCTCAAAATACCACCCTGGAAGTATCTGCACGGACTGCGTCCTAAGGGCAGAACTTCAGGAGCTTAAGGAACTTTTTAAATCTTCTGAGGAAAAAACACGACGGCTGGAATAAAAGGTGAAAATCCTTGAATCTGAGCATGTGACTCAAATCCGTAATCTCGAGACCATCATTGCAGAGATTAAAGCCACCAAGGTAGATCAACAGCAACAAGAAACTCCCAACGACACGGATGGCTCCTCTGTTGAGCCCTCATGCTCCGCGTCGATAGACATAGGCCATCCATCCGACGTCCCAGAGCCAGCTGCTGTTAGGGTTACTCATGGCGTCAAAAAAAAGAAAAGGAAGAGTAGGAAAGGAAAAACAGTAGATAAAACAGAAGAGAAAGTAGAAACGGAAGAAAAACAAAGAAGAAAAAGAAGAAGAAAAAAAACCCCAAAAGTGGGGAAGAAAGAGGACTCGAAAGAGCCCATACTGTAAGGAAAGCCTCTGTCCTGTGAACCCAAATGCGCGAGGGTCATCGTAATCAGTGACTCCCAAGCGCGAGATCTACAACCCATGCTAGTGGCCTGCCTTTGCACCAGTGTGGAGGTAAGCTGCACTCCAGGGAAGGGGAACGGAGAAATAAGGGTGGAGGCTGAGAAATCTCAGATCTCTGAGAACTCAGTAGTTGCCCTCATGGCAAGTGGCAACGATCTCTTCCTACGAGGAGGTAAAGTAGGCGCCAGCGGAAAGATTTTGACCACGGTTATGGGAGGAGTTGACGACTGTGGGATAAAAACCCAAGAACGTGTCGTGGTCGCGATATTCCCAAGACGAGGTCCATCCCGCAATGCTCACGCGAAGAACGTCTCCATAAACCAACGCCTGGGATATCTTTGTACGGCGATAGGAGTCTTTTTTGTAGCCCCCTCCCGCACTTTATTACGGAAGAAATGACCTGTACCAAAAAGACAGAGTGCATCTTACCTTTATAGGGAAAACTGCGCTCGCGAACATGATCCAGGATGTTGTGGAGCGGAGCCAAAGAAGTGTCAAACCCTGAGTAAAGAAGGACGTACGCCAGTACACCCGTGGTCTTCCAGGAACAACCTTTTCTGAAGTCATAAAGTGGGGAGTGGCCCCACCACAGATAAAGAAAGCGGGAAACGGAAGAGCGTAGGGAGTCTTACAGTCGGGGACTCCCTCAAAGTTCTTCTGTTTAGTGCGAGGTCTATCTGACACAAGTTTCTTGAACTTCGTGGCCTCGTAGCAACAGAAGAACCGGAGATGGTGGCTATAACAGGGTCGTGGATAAAAACCTCAAGCCGAGATTTTGAAGGTGAATTCACGATTCCCGGTTACCAGCTCTTCCTGAAAGATAGGCCAGACAGAGTGGGTGGTGGTGTGATGTTGTATGTCAAGGATACTATCAACTCGACGGATTGCAACATCGTATCTGACCATGAACTACTAGGTGTTGACCTAGAGATAGGCCCTGCCAAATACAAGACCCTGGTGCTTTATAGACCTCCTGCCAAACTCGTTGAAAAGGATAGAGATCTGTACCAGGTACTAGGAGAACTTGTCGGAGACAGAGTGTGTATCGTCAAGGGGGATTTCAACACACAAGTTGACTTGGAAACCAGAAAACCCTGTGGCGAGAACGCACTACTCCTCGAGTTCGCAAACAATGAGTTCCTAACTCAATGGGTGAGAGAGCAAACGAGAGAAGACAATATCCTTGACTTATTTTTCACCTCTGAGGATGACATCGTTGAGGACCTCTCTGTTGGTGAAAAGGGCAGTGACAGTGACCACCGACTGATTAGATGTGTAGTCAAAGTCCCAAAGGCAGGGCCTGCAACTAGTAAATCGAGGAAACTCGATTTGAGAAGAGCAGACTTTGCAGGTCTTCGTGCTGGACTGACTGACGCGAGGCTAGAAGTGTGCGATGTTCTTGAAGACTCGTGGAACGGTTTCAAAACTACATTCATGAGTCTTTAATCACGTTTCATCACTCTGAAATGCCCTCGTCGGTCTTCTGTGCAACCAAAGTGTTTTAATCGAGAAATCGGCCAACTGCTTAGGGAGAAGAGAACTGTGTACCGGCAATCGAAGATCACGGGTGACTTTGACGAATACTGGAGTCTAGCCAGGAGAGTGATGTCCAGCATAAGGGCGGCTAAGCGGTCTGAGGAACACCGAGTGGCGAGACTCTGTGAAGAGAATCCCAAGGAGTATTTTGGATATGTGAACAGCCGTAAACCAATCCGTCGAACGATTGGCCCTTTGAGAAATGAGGATTTTTTTTTTTTTTTTTATAGAGCCCATCTGGCAACTACCCACTTGGGTGAGAAATGAGGAGGGGGCATTAAAGCATTCAGATGCAGAAAATGCTAACCTCCTCATCGACTACTTCTCTTCAGTGTTTACTGAAGAGTGGGGTCCCATCCCCCAGCCAATGGATTCCTACTCGGAGGAAAAGCTGGAGGATATGGACTTCACCAAAGGGCAAATAAAAAAGAAGATCACTGAGCTAATGACGAATAAGTCACCTAAAGTGTTAAAAGAAGTACGCGATCAAGTGTCACGACACCTAAGCGCAAACTTCAATATGTCAATCCGGACCGAATGCGTTCCTAGAGACTGGCGTGAAGCGGAGGTGACTCCTATCTCACCCTTTGTCACTTCTCTATCACTCTCGTCTCTCATTCACTCTCTATCTTTATTCCCCATTCTCTCCCTCCATATCCCCCTATCTCCCCATCTTTTCTCCCACTCCCTACCCCCCTCTGCTTCTTTCCCTCTCTCTCTCTCTCACTCTTTCTCACTCTCTCTACTTTCATCTTTGGCTTCCCTTTCTATTGATCTATCTACTCCCATCTCTCTCTCTCTATCCCTTTCACTCTGTTCCTCCCTCCCTTCCCTCTCGTTGCTTCTAACCTAATCATATTGATCAAGCTGTAGCTTCAAATTTTAGTTGTTTTTTATCTATTGCTCATTAACTTACAAATTCAAGTCCTTTTCTTCTATATTCTATTGAATGTTTGGCTTTCGTGCACTAACGAATGGTATTTTCATCTCTAACAACTAGTCAATTAAATAAGCCCATTAATGACTAGTTCAAAATGCGCCGTCGAAAGTCAATGAAGTAAAATTTTCCTTTAGGTCGCCTTCTAATTTCGACTAATTTGTTATATGTTTTCGCTCCGTTCGGAATCCAAACGTTAACTGTCTCAGAGGCTTTCGTTTTAATAGGTTCCTTTTACTGAGGAGGTAAATAATACCTCTGCGAGTCGCTTTTCAAAATGTTTCATTCATCATGACATTGGACACAATCTTAATTAATAGCTGATGAAAATCTCTCAGAATTTTATGCTAGACAGATTAAATGGAGAAATTACTGAGGAGAATAATTTATTTCATTGACTTAGGCGAAGCATTCAGAAGATAAAGAGATAAGCTAAACAAGTTAACTGATTATAAAAAAAAAAATTAGAGTGTAAAATGTTTTAAAATGGCAAAAAGTGCTATGTCAAATTCTGCCAATATTGATATTTCTTTTATTGCGAACACGATCTGATGAATTGGATTTTCTGTTATTATCAATCCGGGATTAATGATTATGACAGGAATTTCTTATAGAATAGTCTAATTATTATGTCCATTTGATGTGTTTCTAATCTTGCCATTGTTAACTAAGGAAGGTTGATAAACCTGGTCTAACATACTGGTATAAGTGTTTGAATTCCTTTTGCCCTCACAAGTGAGAAAACAATCCTGGACCTGAAGACGGCATTCAACCCCAAACCTCTACACTACCACCTCGAAATTTGACTGGTGGAACAACACATCTCGCATCATAAGCTTCCCCAACTCTTTAACGAATATAAATATCTCCAAGTGTTCCAAGGATCTGAGGAGAAATGCAAATTTTACTGATCAATTTTGGTATCCAATAAATATTTAGGAATTCAATAAAAAGTGTATAACCATAATGAAATGGTGGAAACAAGTGTAGAGAACCTAACTCTAAGTTTATTTCATCAGACTAAACAACCTTAGCTCAATTGTCATTATTCCAATCCTCATGCTCTTTTGCCCAAAACCATAGCTACTTCTTGTTCACCTGATACAGCCACGGATTCTTTCTTGCCTTTCATCTTCTGAGCCTACCTCCTAATAACCTTCTTCTCGCTGCTTCTTGATATCTCTTTGTTTGTTGCTGCTCGAAACTCATCAGCTATTTTAGAAGCAAATTGAATAACAGAAGGTTGCTCCAACCACTTATGCACAATATACAAAAGCGCATTATAGTGGTTAGTTATAAAAACAAAGGCAAAACATATAAAATACTAATTATAGTTGAGATATACTCAACTGTTTATTATTTTATTTTTAATTATTATATGAATGAGCTTCATTCGTATTCTCTATTTTTTCATACCTGCCACAAAATAGAAGCTCTTAACCTCGGTTTGAACTGCCAGCTACAAGCCAAATTCGATCCAATTTAAAAAAAAGTCGAATTAGAATCCTTGTTCCAATACAAGTTGAAGCTACAAGATCAAGCCATCATTGAAATTAACTCCAACCTAAAAGACCAACTACGCGGAGAAGCCACCAAATGAAGATGCTTTACTGGCAGCAAACTTATACCACCAAGATACGTAAGGCCATCAGCTCTCTAAAAAACAACAAAGAAATAGTCATAAGAATAGCTAACAAATCCAATATATACGCCATTCTAAACAAAGAAGAATATAACAACAAACTGAATACCATTTTAACTGACACTGCTCAATTTAAACGCATGAAAAAGGATCCAACAGAAGAATTAATAAAGAAAATAAATGGACAAATAACTAAAGCTAATGCATTTATCGGGGGACTTCCCTTTCAAAAGATCATCGGTGATTACACACCAGGATATCTGTATGGGAATATAAAAATTCATAAGCCGCACAACCCATTGAGGCCCATCATCTCTCAAGTCACGACTCCTAGTTACTGTTTAGCTAAAACCCTAAATGCATTAGTAAAACCATACATCCCTTCAAAATATAGCATAAAATCCACGGAGGAATTCATCGACATACTTCACGCGACAAGACTGTCAGGACTAATATCATCCCTTGACTTAGAAAGCCTGTTTACGAACGGGCCTATCGGTCAGACCCTCGACATCATTATAAAAAACGTGTAACACCATCCTACAATGTCTCCTCCAAATTTTGACCAAAACATCTTAAGGAGTATGTTACGTTTATGCACATCAGAGGTGCCGTTCAGGCCACCAGACGGTAATCTTAGGGCCGACCTTCGCCAACTATTACTTTGGTCAACTTAAGTAAAGATTATTGGATACTATGGAAAATAGGCCACACACATATTGCCGATACCTAGATGACATCTATATCAACGTCCAAAACAAAGCGAATCTGGTAAACATCAAGCAGCATTTTGAGGAGAGCTCCGTACTATAATTCACTTATGAATCGAGAAAGGGCTATAAACTCCCTTTCTTGTATGTTGAGGTTTAAAAAATTAATGGCAGCTAGATCACTAAAGTACATAATCGGCTCATGCATCCGCCGAGCTTATAAATGCTGCTCTACGTGGGAACTTTTCTACCAAAAGATTGCACGAGTAAAACAAGCACTCGTGATTAATGGTTTCTCAAACAGCATGATTGACATACAACTCGAATAATTTTTAAATAACCACTACAAACATCTGGATAAAACTGAAAGTAATCATGGAGAAGTCAAGAACATCAAAATGTATTACAGAAACCAGATGTTCACGGCCTATAAAATAGATGAAAAAAACATCAAGGAAATTATTAACCGTAACATCAAGGTTAAAAATCAAACGGGTAAAATCCAACACATCATCTAGTATAAAACAACAAAAGTCAGCAATCTTCTGATGAAAAACAACACCTGCCTAAACTCCTCGAATCTCAAGTCAACCAACATAGTTTACGAGCTCATCTGCCCCGATACAGACTTTAAGATTTAAACTATCTCAAAATATATTAGCATGATAACCGCTACACTTTCGAAACGTTTAACCATGCATCTACAAAGCGGAAGGCCTAAAAATCATATGAAGACTGCCCATAATATTAACCTAACGAGAGATATGCTCGTTGATAAAACCATTATTAAAAAAAGAGGTTAATAAAGTAAGGCTGAACATCTTCGAAGCCTTATTAATAAATGAAGATAAGCGGGCCATCAACAGTGAAGTGACAAGCTTGAATCGCACATTAAAACTATTTAAAAATTATACTCACAGGAGTGGCCCATTTCCTCTAACGTTATGTTTAACCAAGGCGGAATAAATACCCATTATAAATCGTATCCTTTCACTTTGTCAGATCCTGACTCCACTCATTACATTGATAAAGGAGGCGGGAACATTTCAAAACGCTCTGAAGACGATAAAATAGGATCGAAAGCTTAGCAATTTAGCTTGGTTTTTACCAAACACATTCATTTTAAAAAAGAGATGAATACTGGACAAGTGATCCACCATCTACAAGATGGAATAAAAAAAGATAGTTAGAAGAAGGGAAAGTAGCGAAAGGAAATTAATTAGGGCAAAATACACAATGGTCTTTAACAATATATATATATATATATATATATATATATATATATATATATATATATATATATATATATATATATATATATATATATATATATATATATATATATATATATATATATATATATGCCCCCCCGCCCCCTCAAATCCAGGGAAAATATGAAATGCTATTTAAGAGTACTTTCGCATATAGTAACAATATTAACAAGAATCAGTATACGAGTATATAGAGAGGACAAGTCATCAAACTTCTACTTAGGGAATCTAAAACTGAAGGTTAAAATCACAAAGGTCCCCAAAAATATATAAAAATACAAAAACTTATCAGCAAGAAAGATTAATAGCAAGTACAGGAAGAAAGGAATCGATTAAGTTTTCCAATAATTTTGTAAATATTTTTAATTAGGGATTAAGAGGATATTTACAAGGGAAATAAGGAATTATGTACAAAATGCTAGTTCTGAATAATAATAAAAATAAATTGGGGTCTATTCTGCCAATTGTTCAATTATCCATAAGCGCTACTTTGGCCAAACTGGAAAATAATTAACTCTAGTTTTAACCAACACAAATACAAACTAAGAAGGGGTGATCCTAATTGTGATTTCTTGATTTATCTTAATAAGATCATTCTAATAATTGGAATTCTGCTACATTTATTAACCATTTAGAAGATTAAATCCAGCGCAATATTATATGTCAGGACTAATATCATCCCTTGACTTAGTACTACCTAGTACTGAATTCTGCCGTTGGAAGGGGCTTTTTCACATTTGAACTGATGAACGAAAGTGTCCTGCACTTTCCTCAACGAGCCTCTTTTGTAATAATGTTTGACGCACTATATTCTTTGCTGAAGCTACAATTGAGATCTAGTTGTGTTCACAGGGGTTGATTCTGTCATATCCTGCAAAGTAAGGGTGATTAATGAATGAATGAAAGATAATTTACAAAAAGTGTGTGCAGGCCCGTTTTTTCGGGGGTCACCCTGTAAGACCAGGTTATTCTAAATATGCATAGGAAACTATTTTTTAATGCGAAGAGGTGAGAGTAGGTTAGGTTAAGTCGGGACTATCCTAAACCCCCGTCTTTTTGTACCCCCTTGTCTGAATGAGGCAACATAACTCACGAAACTATGAGATCCAAAGATTATTTTAATTTTCAGCCCTCCTAACTTCACTACTCTCACCGCACACTTGTTCCCCAAAAACGTTCGAATTTGCCCTTAAAGGTTTTACCCTTTAAACGATAAAATTACTAAGATGAGGATTATTCTTTCCACCATTTTGTAGGTCATTTATAATCTTATTCATATTTATTTGAAATGTAAAAGAAACAAAGAGAATAAACAAAGAAGAAGAAAGGAAAAGAAAGTGAGAAATCAACAGGAGAAAAATAAATACAAAACAATGATAAAGTTTAGAGATGACTAGGGGGGCAATAGTAATCTTGAGCCATAATGCTCGTTGGCAGGTTTGCATTTAGATATCCCCTATCAACAAATATGTACAAAGAGAAAAGTGTTAGCAAAGTACAAGAGGATCAGTTGTATTTTATCACTCTTCTAACCTATAGGCAATGTTACCTGTTTTTATTTTACATGATAATTAGTTTAAGCTAGGCCTCTATGGTTTAATAGCTAATAAAATCCAACCATGCCCAGCCTAACTTAACTAAAACAAATTGACTTCTAAAATACACTTAACATTGACTTACTTCTAAGAAACACCTAACATTCACAATAAATAAGGAGACTTAATAACCTAGCCTGAACTAATTAAAATTCAAAATATAATATTAAATTTAACAGTAGGTGAAACACTTATTGACATGGCCTAACCCTAACTTATAATAAATAAATTGTAAAATACGAACACCCCAACTTCACGCGTGGCAAAAAAGCTCATGAAAATCGATTGATCTGTACGATCTTTCACCCGTTAACCATATTTGTGAAAGAAAGGTTTGCGTGGCCCATTAATAACCGAGCATAAACCATATATAAAGATAACATAATAGGCGCAGAAGTATAGTTATAAAAAGTGATAAGATGGAGACAAGTAATTGAAATAATAATCTTCATGTGACTGGCCAATATAAGACGCCGTTTTACTTGGTATGTTTTTGCTACGCTGGTCTTGTTTTGTTTACGTTGGTATTGGAGTTCTACTCGTTATATTTCATTCATGGTTAATTCCATATTCTTTCTTTCATCTCGTAGGCATTATCCTGTTAATTTCAAATTTCTTGTAAGGTTCTATTCCTTTAACATTTGTAAATCGGTTTAAATTTACATCGTGTGCTTCTTTTTATTCTTCTTTCATTTGTTTTTCACTCATAGTAACGTTGTGTGAAAAGTCTTTAATGAGAAAAAGAGATTGCCAATTTTTATAACTAAATGATTATCCGAGGGACAAACGTGTCTGTGACCAATAACTACAAATATTATTTTAAAAACAAAAACGTAAACCGACACACTCATTTCCCGTATAAAGATTTTAAATCTAGGTTATAAATGAAGAAAAATGTACCAGAGGTTAGTTTATACGAGTATCTATAAGAGAGGACTATCCCTCCCAGAATTACTTAGATACTGTCCCCTTATAACCCAAACACTACCCGTGACTCAACTTCAATACAGGCTTACTAGACATATAACTCTGTATAGTGTGCCGGTAACTAAATACTTAACATCCAATTAATAGATTTATAGTTTAATCATTAGTCTAGCTTGGACAAAGTCACTATAATGTTATTTTAAGGATAATGGAATTAGCCGTACCATAATTTCAGACAAGGTATAGCGTGAAATGTCAAATAATTATTATCCTAAGCAAGGTTGTCAGTTTCCACTCTTTTAAAACCCTCATTATCAATAACCTATTAAATGGTTCCTTATTATCCTTTCGCTTTTTCCGTGTTTTGATGTTGATTAAATTACTGCAAGCTCCTTATGCCGTCCAAGTGGGTTGCAACATGCAAGGGCGCAAACTACAGGATGGTTATCGAAACGTTGCAGATGAGTTCAAAGTTAAAATTATCGCATCTATGCTTTGTTATGATGATTTGGTTCATATAAACAATTAAGTATAATTTCTCAAAAAAAAGCGGCTAAGAGGAAAATTACTGGAAAAATAGAATAAAAAGGAAAATTCAGATAATTTTCGAGGAAATAGAAAAGATCGTTTGCGCTTCTGTTTCGGCAGTAACGGTCGTAAGGAAATCTACAGAAGTAAATAATAAGCACCTGCGGCCTTAGACAAGGCATTGTCCAACGGATAAATGTACTCTTGAGGATATTAAAAGAAACACAGCCTATCAATGAGAGTAGTAATTCGACTAGTTCGCCCTGCTATAAGCTAGCACAAATCTCAACTTGGAATACTTAGCCTATTCAAGTTGAGATAGGTGCGTTTTTTATTGCAATTTGCCAAATAATGACCTATTGCAGGGAGTAAGTGTTGAAAAGATCAGAAACCCAGTAAACTTACATATTTCTATAGCATTAGTATCACTCCCTACTCATATACCTCTTAAGAAACTTATTTGCGTCTTAAAATTGACCCTTGTTGTACATGGTATCCATACAGCCCGGACACATAGGTAAAATGCATATTTTTAATAAATAAACTTGAACAACAATTTATTTAATTAAAATATTAATAAATGTCGAGGAATAGGCTGAGGGGTGGTTGGAGTTTCCTCCGACTCTTATATATATATATATATATATATATATATATATATATATATATATATATATATATTAATATATATATATATATATATATATATATATATATATATATATATATATATATATATATATATCCTATTATCCTGAATGCGGAGGAGTTGTCGTACTATTTCTTTTGCTTCGTTCGACCCGTCTCCTGAATGGGTTTATTGACTCAGAGTGCTTAGAGGTTGGTTACGGAGGAAGTGAAGTGAACTATGCCAGCAAGCGACCCAACAGAAGTTAGATACACAACAGTATGAAAATAAAGTTTTAATGAACACTAAACAAGAATATATATATATATATACAAATAATGTGCTTTGAGAGATAAATTAATAATTGAATCTCGGATATCTCATTTGGCTTGAAAATTACAATTCCCTATACAAATACCTATATACTTGTAATGCTGGTAAGCTTGTCGGTGAAGTCGGGGAATGTGAAAAGGAAGCGTTACCTTGAAACCTGATGTTCACGTGGTGCTGGTGAGTGGAGGTGGTGAGATAAGGGGTGGAGACGATTTTGTAGGGTCGTCAAGGACCGACCTGATTCCTCAATTCCGTCACGATACTTGGTGGAAGAAGGTGGTGACGGAAGCTTATTGCTACAGAGGGCCCTAAGCTCGTAAATTTTGAGGAATCGTGGGTGCCTCTGTGAGAGGGGAGATGGCGAAGTGACCTATCGACGCGTATGGTCACGGAGAAAAGCCGAGATGTAGTTTTCTCGCTTAGGGAACCAGAGTGAGGCTGTTTGTACCTTCGGCTCTTACACGTGAGTAGGAGCTTGGGTCTGCACTGCCTTGCGGACCAACGGCGTAAGGAGCCTCCCTAACTGGGACCGATCTCCTCTCTGAAGACTTGATGCTTCGACGAAATACTAGTACACTGATAGATGGCAATTCCTCCCCCGCCAGACGCTGTGCAAGCTCTACTCATGAGGGTTAAAAGAATTCGTCTTTTATACTCAAAACTCGGGAGAGATTCACAGGGCGTGGGAAGTAGATTAGATGTAAAGCTACTCTATTTCGTTCTTTATCAACCTTCGCCAACTATAGGAAGCTTAGATGGGCTACCATTTATCGATAAACATGCCGGGAAGGAACTCGGTGGTTAGCTGAAATGGCCGACGGTTTCTTACGGCTTAAAACCACCAGAAGGGGGGAGGTAAATAAGCGGCCCGCCCGGAAGAGAGGTGGGCAAAACTTGGGAGCATTATGCTATTCTCCTACAATAAATAACACCCTCAATGTGATTGCCCCCATTTTTGATGCATCAACTCCAAATTTCCATTAATTAAGCACTTTCATCTATGATTCGTTCCCTCGGGTGTGACATATCTTTAATTTTCATTGAGGACATCTTCTCCTCTAGCTTCTCCCTTGAAGAAAGGCCAAGGGAGTGTAAGGTCTGATGAACGAATAGACCATATTAATATTTTATGTGTCCAGAGTTTAGGGATACAATGCACAGCAATTTGTGTTTGAGACAATATACCTTGGGAAGTTTTGTTATGTTCGAGTTTCCTAAAAGCTCATTCTCTCTATGTTTAAATAGACTTTTTTGAATGTGAATGCTTTATTCCTGATTTTCTACAATTTCCTTCACCTGTGTACGTATGATAACTATTGCAATTCTGCTGCAAAATCTTTAAATTTAAGTTGAGTTGGATATTATTGAGCTTAACATTAGGAAAATAGATACACACATGCATTTAATCCAAGTAATTGGGCATTTATTACGTGTTAGATCTACCGATGATTATATCAGCTACATCTTCTTTTAGAGGTTGACAAACTAGACTCTTAAGGATTTATTTTCTAATTCTTATCAAAAGGCGAGGCCTTGGCTGACTTCTGCAAAGAGTGGATTAAGTTTTGGGACCCCCATCTGGAAGAGTCTTATTTCCTTTTACCATTGTCTTTTTTACCTGTAATGAAATCATAATTTGTGAAGATACATTCTAATGATTACTTTCGAAAAGAACTTGTAAAATTTATTCTTGAAATACATTAAAAATATGTCATACAGGTGATCAAAAAGTCATTGCACTTTAAAAAAAGAATTATTTCAGATTTTACACCTAATATGGTATTGAGAGCTGAAGAACGTGTATTTCTCGTCGAGAAAACACTGCAAGAAGGTGATAGACTCAAAAAGGGGGTGCATCAACGCTTTGGTGAAAAAATTCCAAATACACCCGTTCCAAATATAAGTTCCGCAAAACAGGATCAGTAATCGATGACAAGTGCAAAGTGACTTTTTGATCACCCTGTATATTGATAGCTATCCTGTTCTTTAAGTAAATTAATAAATATTGAAATTGCCAACAAAAATTGATCAAGAAAAAATGTCTATGGCCATAGGGTCTTTCAGAAATTCAGGGGCTCCTTCTCGGCACTTGGCGCCCCTAACCAATACACCAACTGAACTGACTTCTCATAAGCGCTGATGTCCGGGGATGCGCTCTAAGATTTGATCGCTTTAAGAAGGCAGGTCAACACTCAGCATGCAGGCACCACACTTGGAAGTGACCCATTTGATGACCTCCAAACTCATCCACATCTGCTCCGTCCCATAAGTGGTTCTTGCTTGTCAGGTATTTTGTACCCGAGGATAACATCATTACTCTGATTAGCCAGAGAGCTTCAACGAGAGGGAAAATTTGAGGAATTATCGATTCACTGGACAATTTTACGATGAGATCTATCCAAATAAGTTTATATTATGTATTCAGGTAGCATAAATAACTTTGTAACAAGGTCCTAAAAGTTCCTTGCAAGCTACCAAAAACTAATGAGTAAGCTGAAGAAAATGTGTGAAATAGTAGCAGTTAAAGGGATTCTCCAGAAAAAAGGTGCGAGTTTGATACATTATCAACACTTCGCGTTTTCTGCCACCAGGAAGAATTAGTTTCTTTCATCACTCTAGAGACCAGTATTATGAGCTCAGAAAGAGTTAGAGTGAGGAGAAAAGATTTTTACCAGAACTTGATAAGTTCGGCGTAATTCAGAAGACTATAAATAATTTTTCATGGATTACATTCGAGACTATGGAGAATATTGGAAATTTAAATTTTAGATAACGTAATAATCATGCATACAGCCAAGGTTTTAGAAATCTTAACACAATTTTTTTCCCTCTATACACAAACGGGCGTAGTTTGAGAAACGAGATCAAGGAATTGTGGAGCTTAGTTATGAAAAGATTTTGATATTATTTCATTTATGGAGAGTAATAGAAAAGTATTAAAGGGACTTATTTGAGAATTTAATTTACCAGGCTATAAAAATGTTAATAAAGAAATGTCTAGAGGGATAATTATAGTTCTTAGCTTATTTAGAACAAACGAACTTGTTTCGATAAGGAAATCCCAATATTAATAATGCCTCTAATATTTTAACCATTGAGATTCTGATGAATGGTATAATAATCATTTTCATCTTGTTATATCGGCACAGAAGGCGATTATATGATTACGATATTATTATTTTGAAAGCCATTTGCGCTTAATTGGCAAATGCATGGTTATATGCGGTGGCTTCAATTTTCTGAACGTAGATTTTCGAATTAAAAAGGGGGATAATGGTGAAAATCACCGTGTAAAATTAATAAACAATAAGTTCCTTTTTCAAAAACTAGACAAGCCGTCACGCTGTCCTAATATTTTATATCTAATTATTACAAATCAACAAAAATTAGTTTAATATACACATTGACGAAATATTTGGAAACAGTCATAATAAAGTAATTTGGTTTAATATAAATTTTCCTTCACAAACTTCGCGAGAGCTCTCATTCCATTACTACCTTAACTCTGGTAATTTTGATCTTTTTCTCTCGTGAACAACTTTTAATTTGGGATTAAATTTTCCACTTTGAAAATGCGTTTCTAATGTACAATGACTGAAATTCAGAGGGGTTTTTTATTATAAATAACTAAATAGTGCGCTATGAGATTTTAATATATCAAAACATGTGCCCTAGTTAAATATTGAAATTGTATTGAAGTGTATAAGGGAAGTAACCGTGTATAAAATTTTTAAAACCAATAATAGTCCCAAAAGCAAATACAATACCTGTATTATCATCACCTGGGAAAACGGAAAATAAGGACAGGTAAAGCGAACTACGGAAAGGAACTGGCGTCTTTGGCAAAAAAATCACAAGAGTCAATTTGTTTTTAAAGACGTAAATAATTTTTGCAATTTAGAGATTGCAACGACACACTTCAGGATCCCAAGGGTGTCCTTAGTAACGCTCCGGAACAGGAATTGAAGTCAATATATAAACATTTTGCGATTGTTTTTACTGTCAAATTTACAAAAACCTTACGATAAATGGGGTAATATCTTTTGGCGAAGACACAACTCTTTTAAATATTGACATACATAAAAATCAATGAGGTTTTATATTAGAAAAAAGACATATTCAAACCACCGAGTCCCAGAAAAAGGTCACAGATCCACCTTAAATAATTAGAAATTAAACTTTAAACCCGCATTTACAATTTTCAAAAGGACTTATTGCGAAGGAATAGTTAGTTCTTTAGAAGTTTTATTAGACAAATTTAACACTAATTTTTAATAAAGGAATAAAGACATACCCTGGAAATTATAATCACACAATGGCCCTTTTTCCGGCCGTTGGTAAAGTCAGGAAGTGAAATTAGAGATACGAGGAGGGGTCAAAAAGTTTTGCAAATCAGGGCAAAACAGAGGAAAGGAGATGTCTGTTTGCTGGTTGTGGGGGTGTTAGGACAAGTTATGACGAGTCAGGATCTGCAGCCGAACGCTCCTGCCTCGTCTATTTAGGAAGCAGTAGCTGATCGCAGATCGTCATTCACAAATATTTCCACAATGGAGAAGGTTGAGCACCGCGCAGTGATCAAATTTTTGATCAAAGAAGGCAATAATTCAAAAGAGATCCATGAACGCATGGTTACAGTGTACACCGACACCGCCCCTTCCTGTGCAACCATTGCTCGCTGGAATAGGAAGTTTTGCCATGGTCGTGAGTCACTTGAATATCACCCCCTTTCCGGACGCCCGTCAGACGTGACAAATGAGGTCAATATGGCCTGTGTGGAGAGGATTATCCTCAAAAATCGACGGGTGAAGGTCGAAGAAATCGAGCGAGAACTTGGAATATCACATGGAAGTGTTATCAACATCATCCACGACAATTTGGCCATGGCCAAGGTCTCTGCCCGTTGGGTCCCTAGAAACCTCACGCCCCATGATCGACTTCAACGTCGTTAAAGTCCACAAGAACAGAGTTTCACAAGCTGCCTTGCGCAAGTGCGGATTTGAGAAGCTAAACCATACACCCTACATACCAGATCTGGCCCCTTGCGTCTACTTTTTATTCCGTCAGCTCAAGACTGCACTGCGTGGAGGCCGATTTGGGGACGATGAAGATGCTCAGCTCGCCGTCCCGAAGTTGATTGAAGAGCAGTCGGCAGATTTCTGGTTGTCAGGAATTCGAAGCCTCAGGGACAAGTGGCTCAAGTGCATTGAAGTCGAGGATAGTTATATTGAAAAATAATAGAACAACTTGCTTCATTTCAAAACCTCTTAACCGCCGCGCGTAGGATCGCGGACTATTTGGTGGTAAATACTCAATAAATGATACAACGTAGTTTTCGACGTGGACGCTCATGTTTAACCAATTTGCTTGATATTTTACAAGAAAGGATCACAAACTTCGACCAAGATAAAGCTGAATTTGTAGTTTATCTCTATTTAAAAAAGGCTTTTCACACAGATCCATATAAAAGAAACTTATTTGTACAAAATCGCTCGCAATAGGGAAAGCGTACATAATTGATTGAACCAGAGAGCAGAGACTTGTCAATGAAAATTGTAAATAATGGGCATCAATCACTACCAACTCAAATTAGGGACCTGTTTTCCTGACCTTTGTTTTTTATACTATTTATAAAAGATGCTGTCACGAAGTATAGGGTAAGGCAAATAGGTTAGGATAATCTGAGAAACAGATTTATAATATAGGTGGTAAAGTTTTAATCACAGTTACCACATAAATGGATTTTAGTGGATTAATTTCGAATGATTAAATCTTTCTAAACGATGCACTTTAGTGTTACAAATGCGCAAATAGGCTCTTGGATATATATATATACAGTACTGGCACAATTATTATGAATTTTTGTAAAAAACATACTTTTTTTTACAAAAGTGTCATGTAAAACAACAAAAGTTCATGTAAAATTATTTTATTCACGAATAACACACGTCAATATTAAACAACTATTTTAATATTTAGTTTGTCCATCTACTGCTTTAACAAGTGGTTTGACACGACTGGGCATGCCAGTGATCAACGTTCTGCAAAATTTCCTAATTCTTTCTGAATCAAACCAGACTTGAATAAGACGTTGTATGAGTTGTGTTTTGGTCGTAATGGAAACTTCATTTATTTTCTTTTTTAATAGAGACCACAAACTCTCAATGGGGTTCATATCTGGGAAATTTCCACGCCATAAAAGCACTTCTTCACTTTTTTATTCAAACCAGGTCTTCACTGACCTCGCCATGTGACACAGGCCAGAGTCCTTTTGAAAAATCCAAGGTCTATCCGCAAACCATTTCCTTGTTTGAGGTAGAAAACGTCTTTCTTTACTTCTATGTACTTAAACTGATTCATGGTACCGTCAACAGTCTGCAAACGGCTTATTCCATGCACAAAAATTGCTCTTCATACCATGACCTTCTGAGGGAATTTCACTGTCTTCTTTTGACATTCCTGTTTAAATTGCTCACCTGCTCGCCTTCTTACACTCTGCATACGGTCGTCTAGCACAGCAAAGATGGACTCGTAAGAAAACAATACCTGCAACAATACAGAGCACAAACTAAGGCGTTGAACAGCTAAAGAAAGTAATAGAAGCAATAGAATATCGAGTAATAGTGTGATAGAGTAATTAAATACTGTATTTCCAACTCTTACCTGCTTCCATTGCTCAGAAGTCCATTCAACGTGAGCCTGTGCCCAGGCCTTTCGATCCTGCTTCATCTTGTCAGTGAGTCCTGGGTTTTTTTCTGGGACGATATGCTTTTAGTCCAGCTTCCAATAGTCTCTTGTTTACTGTTCCTCGGGCAATGGTAATGCCTTCTGCTGCCAGTTCGTTGGTAATCATTCTACAAGATGCTCTTCTGTTGTTTATTACCATTTTAATTATTTTGCTGTTCATCCTCGGTGTTGTTTTCTTGTGTCTACCACATTTTATCACTCTATGTGATTCCGAACTGTGGCCATATTCCAATTTCTTCTTAATATTACTGACCGTTTGAGTTAAAACTCCAAGTTTATTAGCTATTTCTTTCTGTTTGAATGTACTTTCTCTCAATAAAACACTAATCTGTCCAACCTTTCGAGGACTCAAATCACTAACTTTGCCCATCTCTACTCAATTGCATAAACTATTAAGAGAGCTGAAAAAATGGTGTTGGTTTTAAAAATAAATAAAAATACACAGAACTAAAGTAATCACAGCCAAATAAAAGGTCGGAAACTCAACCAACACACACCATCCCATGCAAATGCAAGACTACTACTGAGCTTTTACAAGACGATGCAGTGATTGTGTCAGTGTTGCCATACATTTTCTCTCTGTATTGCCTGACACTGACATATAAGAATATAAAACCCAGTTAAAATAACTATTAAATACTTGTTTTGTACTGGTGCAGTAAAGTAAATAAACTATTAGTGACTAAAATTGTTTTACATGACACTTTTGTAGAAAAAGTATGTTTTTTCAAACATCCATAATAATTGTGCCACTACTGTATATATATATATATATATATATATATATATATATATATATATATATATATATATATATATATATCTATATTTTGCGTTTAAATCGAAAGATATTATTCTTTCCTTATATAAACGCTTGTAAGACCTTATTTGCTGTATGCAGTGCAATTCTGGTCTCGATACATGCGAAAGGACATTGTATTACTGGAACACGTTAAGCATCAAAGAAGGAAATTAATTTTCCAACCTACAAATAGATCATAGGAAGAAATAGCACCTTAATTTATTTTCAGTCACATAATGGCTCTGTGTTAATAAATTTAATACATATTTAAAATAATAAACGGATATACTAATATAAAAGATGACACAATATTTCAACTAGATAATCACAATAACTTGTAATGGCTTGCCTAGAATATCGTCCAAAGCACTAAAGTAAATATCTTTAATAATATAATTGACGCTTATTACTGTGAAATATGACTGCAGTAATAAGATTTGAGAAACCAATTCTTTTTCCATATCCACTTCCTTTTTTCCTTTTCCTCACGTCTCTTTTTTGAATAACTTGCTTCAGATGGATCTTAGGGTCTTTGGTCGTAATTCTGCAATAATCCCCCCTCGCATCTGCTCTAGCTAAATATATCTTTCTTTATTTAATTCTTTGAAAACCAGCGAAATATTTTGCCTTTATTGAGTGCAATGGCGGAGAAAGCCCTCAAGACTCTTACGACCCTGACTAAATTCCTCATTTTGAACTCCATTAAATCCTTGTCAGTATATAACGAAAGGAGAAAAAGTATATTGGCACTCAAGTGCCACTATTAGTAAAAATAGCTCATCAACTTGAAAAAAATGGTGAATAAAACAAATTAAGGTTTAAAGAGTAAAATGAAAACAAAGTAAAGTAACTAAAAATAGGATTAAAATAATCCTAAGGAGTACAGGTCAACAGAATCGGAAACCTAATGCAGAAGTATGTACTAATTTACGTAAAAATGTAAATGCTGCGGAAGCTTAGGTTTTAAAGGGGAGATTTCGTTTTAGTTATAAGAATGAAAAGCCAAACAAGATTCTAATCTTTTTAACAGAGGCCCAATACGACGGTGTTAATGTTAGGGTGGGTAAAAATATGTGGAAAAAATAGCCAATGAAAAAAGCGAGATTAAGGTTTTATGGTGTGTCAGTGAGTTGAGGTGAATAAAAAAATTCGAGATTTCTGCTCTCCTGTGCGTATTCACAACCAGTTCAAGATCGCTAAGAGGCACAAAACCAGCCGGATGAACGTCCACAGAGTTGCGGAAAAGCTCACAAACAGGAAAGACCTCATAGCTTGACCTCGTTTAGGCAGACCTCAATTCATCAACCACTTGGCTGTGAAAATGGCCTTCTAAAATGCTCCAAAGGTCAAAATGATATGGCTCGGGAAAAAGAAGAACATATGGGTGGCTACGCTGTTCAGGGCCGTCAAGAAGGAGTAAGGCAAGAGCTTAAAGGCGTAGAAAGGCCTCTGCTCCTCGACTGTATGCGATATCAAAGTCGGGAGCACTGTAGATACCTTCTCAATGAAATGAAGAGCCATGGCAAACACGTTCTCAATTTTCTGTTCAGAAACCTTCACGGGCGATCTAATCATCAAGCAGAATGATCGCTTGGTATGCTTCGGCCAGTGCGTCTCCGCCTTGATTAATATTACAAGATAAACATGTTTATATATTAAAACAAGAATAAAGTATCTAACTGCATCAAACTATCATTGGTTCCTTTTGTTGACAGCTGTCTACTCAACGAATCTCCTATGTTATCAAGCAAGACAGCCTAAAAGCACAGACGAAAATCATTGGAACAAAGAAACAAGAATGAAATAAAGAGAGGTTAGGTTAGGTTAGTATAGACCATTTCTGGAATAGAGCAAGCTACCTACAACTTAGAAATAATCAAACAAGAATTTCGAAGGAAAATGATGTCTAAGCAATTCTGAGCAACTATGGATGGAAAAGACAATTTAAGCAAGCTCTGTCTTTGAGAAAACGAGATGTGTGACAGAAATGGGAAGGTGAGTTAATTAGGTGTGAGAAGAGTGGAACCGAGGCCAAAAAAGCGGTTAAATGACTTAGTTCAATTTGGCAAATTGCCACAGTCCCCCAAATCTCCCCTTTTTGAACGGTGTTGTCCCTTAAACAGAAGAGAATCGTATTATCCTTCTTATCTTGAGGTGATCTGGGAACAAAGGCAATTGCAACTCTGCTCCTCCGAAGATGGATTCAGAAAGATATAGTACTCGCGTGTACACAAGAGAAACAGATGGGGGAAGGAGAATGACATACATTAGAGAGAGAAAGGGGGATAGAAAGAGAGAGAGGGGGTAAAGTGAGAGAGGGAGAGAGGGAGAGGGAGATAGGGAGATAGGGAGAGAGAGAAGCAAATTAAATAATTTAATTAAATTAAAACAAAAGCATAGACATAAATAAATATCTGGCAGATAATTCGGAATAAGAGGCACGTAATGTGTTGAAGATAAGATCAATAAAATGAGTTCTTCTACTATTCCCCATAAAGGGGTAGTTGGTCATAATGCCGGTCCTAGAAATGAAACTTAGAGGAGAGGCACGCCCTCCCTGACCCTAAGCCTCCCAGAAGCCGTGTGGCTATATATCATATACTCTCTTATACTTCTTTCTTTACGACTCTCTTTTTACTAACTTTCTTTGTAAATCTGCCCTTGTTCAATTTTATCTTTAAATATCTTTAAAAAAATGAGCTACATCTGTGAGAGAAGTAGGAATTAAGTGACGGACCTCTTACAAAGACAGATTTCAAGCAAGAAACTGAGCGGAAGAAATGTTCTTGGTTTATGTCAATGTTTTTTTTTCCTCTCAAAAGAGATATTGCATCTATTAACAAGGATTAATTGGTCTAAATCAGTGGTTCTCAACCGTGGGCCACATGGCCGCTAGGGGTCCACACACATAAAATAAAGAATTGGGGTCCACGATGATTTTTTTGTCGGCCATAGAGCAATTCTACTTCAGAACTGTTATTTTTACTGAGAATGGAGAGAGAAAGAGAGAGTAAGAGAGAGAGAGAAAGAGAAAGAGAGAGAGAGAGAGTAAAGGAAAAGAGGAGGGAGGACGGTAACCTGTGTTTATGAATTACTGTTGCATGCCAATTTGTGTTTTCAAATATAAACTTTTGCCATTGATAATTTACGAGTATGAGCAGTAAAAAAAACAGTAAGATTTTATAACACCATTTTTTTCATATATTGTATATATATCATTATCGTTTAAATTATTTATAAGTATCAATTTTCAATTTCTATTAATGCTCTTCATAGAAAACATTGTTTGGCAACCTCTCGCCTCCCGGTCGAACTCATACAGATACACAGTGTGAACTCATGGAGAATTCATGTGAATTTTTTTCCTTTTTAATTGTTCGTAAAACGTGTTTTGGTGTTTAATGAGTAAGTTATTATAATATCATAACTATTTACTTTAATTCTTAGAGATGGGATTAAACGTATCAAAATAATGGCATTCCTAGGGAGTTCTTCGCGAACTTAATAAGCTTGGAACCCTTCATTTCAATTGATTATAATAATGAACTCCGTCAGATTAGATTTGAATCAAAGCGAGGAGTAATTATTGACTCCTGGATTTACTAAATTATTATATTATACCATTTTATACTATTATGTTATTTTATATTATATTATAGTGTATTATGGTGTAATATAGCGTATCATAATTATTGTATCATCTTGTATCGCATCGTATTGCATCAAATATTATATCATATATCATAATGATGTTGAGCTATGTCATATCATATTATGTTACTTTACGTTGTGTCATGTTATGACATGTTATGCTATGTTATGTCACAAATATCAACACGTAGGTGTGAAATTAATCTTCGATACACTCCATCACACACACACACACACACACACACACACTGAAACATAATTCGTGACGTACATTCTGATCCAGAGAAATGGTAATAGTGCCCAATATATTGTACATAAAGTACCACAAATTTAACTATGTTAACTTGGATGTTTAGTTAAATTACTCACAATTATTAGCCTCTCCACGCTATATAAATTGCAATGGCTTATCTTAAAATGTCTTCTCTCTCCATCTCCCTCTCTCTCTTTCTTTGTCTCTCTTTGGTCTCTGTCTCTCTTTATTTCTCTTTCTCTCTCTTTCTTTCTTGTATATATATATATATATATATATATATATATATATATATATATATATATATATATATATATATATATATATATATACTGTACTTTAAGCAAAAAGTTACCACATTATCATACCTATTTCACCTTAAAATATCAAGGTAACTCACTTCTCTCTGTATTTGTTGCAAATTTATCTTTTAGTTTTGTTAACAACTTACATATAATTCTTAACTATAAACTGTAATAGATGCTATATCAGCTTCTGATATATTTTTGCAGATAACCCATGGCGGCGCTAACAAAGAAGAAGTGCCGACAGTATTTTGTTGAATATTTGTCTTACGGATTTATTCCATCTCTACAGAATGCAACGAAACCAATGTGCTTCATATGCATGGATGTACTTTCAAATGAAAGCATGAGGCTTTGTAAACTTAAAATACACCCAGAAACCAAACACAATAAAAAGAAAGACAAACCAGTAGAATTGTTAGAAAACTCCGTGATGATTTTCAAGCAAGAAAAACAGTGGTTCAAGTATTTAACAGCCAAGTAAGCAAACTAAATGATGGTTTATTTGCATCTTATGAAATTAGCAAGATAATAACAAGGGCTGGAAAACCCCATAATATTGGTGAAACAGTAATTTTTACAGCATTGTCTGTTATAATTTCATCAGTTCTGAAACAAAGTGCAAGTGAAATCACGAATTCCATCCCGTTAAGCAACTCATCTGTGTCACGACGGAATGATTAAATGGCAAAGGATGTTGAAAAGCAATTAATAGCTAATTTGCAAGTAAAACAGTTTGTTCTTAAGCTTGATGAATCAACATTAAGAGATAATGAAGTAATTTTACTAACATATGTTAGATTTATGGATGATCAAGCCCCCAGAGAGGAAATGCTTTTCGCCAGAAGTCTTAAGACAGACACAAGAGGTGAACCAATTTTTAATGAAGTTGTTACATATTTCAAGGAAAGAAATATTCCACTCAAAAACAGAATGGCATTTGCTACTGATGGTGCATCATCCATGACTGGCAAATACAAAGGTTTAATTGCACACTTAAAACAAGCTGTCCCTGGAGTATTTTGCATAAACTGTGTGATATACCGTCAACACTTAGTTGATAAGAAATTGGGTAGACGCCTACATGATGCCCTTAGTATTGTAATAAAAGTGGTTAACTATATTAAATCACATTCTCTAAGAGACCGCCTCTTTCGAGAATTCTTTTTTCAAAATGGAGAAGATTTTGAACGTCTTGTAATGCATACTGAGGTGAGCTGGTTGTGAAAAGGGAATTGTCTTCATCGTTTTATTGCACTTTGGGATCTATTGTCTTATTTCTGGCCAAAACCCATCTTGAAGAACAACTACTTGCCACTAAATGTGATGTATTTTACTTATCAGATATATTTGAAAAAAATAAATTTACTTAATAAACAGCTCCCAAAAAAAAATTCTGATGTCATATCCAGTGAAGGTGCAATTCCTGCTTTCCTGAAAAAGCTACAGTTGTACAAGATTAATATCAGCCGTCGTGCATTTGAACAGTTTCCTTGTTTGGCCTCAATTAGCAGTGATCTGCACGATGATGATCTTGCATTGTATGGTGAATATTTGGAAAATTCACACAAACATATGCAAGCTCGGTTTAGTGACTTACTCATGATGGATATACCAACTTGGGTGACAATTCCTTTCGAAGTTAATGTTGCTGATGTAGACATTTCTTTACAGGAAACCCTCATTGAATTACAAAGTGATGAAATATTGTAGGCAAAATTTAAAGATGGGAAGCATGATATATGGAAAACAAATGAAACTCCTAAATATTATGCACTACTATGGGATAAAGTCCAACTCTACGCCATTGCTTTTCCATCATCTTACGTTTTTGAATCAGGATTTAGTTGCGTTTCTCACTTATTGTCAAATGCTTGCAATAGACTCGTCATTGTGCAAAGGGGTGATCTTCGACTATCATTGACATCGATTGAGCCGAATATAAAAAAAAATTCGCTGAGCAACAACAGTCACAGGGATCTCATTGAATAAATCTACATTTTTTTTTTTAATTACTCACTTATCTTTTTAAAGGTATATTATGAATTATTTACTAATGTGCATAAATGCTCCATAGAATTTAACCTTTAATTGATTTATTTGTATTAGTTTAAACTTAAAGTTTTCCTTCAACATAAGCAAAATTATTTACTATTTTTTTACTTATTGATACAATTCCTTTGCTTTTTATTAGTGAAAAATTTGTGGGCTTTTTTTTTAAAGGAAAAGAGTCAATGGGTAAAAAATGCTTGAAAACCACTGGTCCAAATCGAAAAAAGTGATAATAGAGGAATTAAAAACAAAAATAATGTTTTTGTCTCAATATTTTTCAGCAGTAACGTTTTATTATTTTTAAACCCAACTCGTCAGTCCATCTTCTGGGCAACATGAGTTTAGGAGTAGAATCAGTCTATTAAATATTGATCCAAACTACCTCGTAAAGCGACGCCAAGCTTGCCTAGACTGGAAAGCTTTGATTTAAATTGTATTCATATTAAATATCTCCAGATTCAGTAATATTTTTGTCATCATTTGTTAACCCTTAATTTCCTTTGATTTAATTATAATTTTGAATATTCATTAACCTACTTTGAAACTAACAGGGCGTTTTCGCCACAAATAGTGGCAAATTAATCATTTGCCAACAAATAAGCTGCTAGTCGTTAGAATAACTTAAGAAATGAACGTCTTTAATGGATAAAAATTGAGGGTTTTCTCGGACATTTACTCTGAGAATTAATTCGGCACCGGCTGCAACGCTTATCATTTAACCCCATGCAATAACTTAAAAATCACGACTTATGTATAGTCCTTTAATTTCAAATTTTAAGCCACTTCAATATATTCTTATAGTAATTTTCTCTTCGTCGTAATTTTTAGCACCCCAAAAAAATTAAAATCGACATTTGGTATCGATTCAAAACACAAATAAAACAAAAATCAAACGGAATAAAAACCACCAGAATCAAAAATGAACAAATAGCGATACTTCGCGCGTTAATAAGCTACATATCACTTGTCTAGTTACCCAGCATATATGATGCCAACCAGCAAAACTACACCAGTCCAAAACAGTGCCCTCTGAATAACAACTGTCTGCACAGAACATACTCCAATGCACCACTTTCTCGATCAAGCAAAAACTGCGCACCGAAAAAAAAAACTAAACACGATAGGCTAATAAGTATTCAACAAACTGCGATGCACCTGACTCCGTTTTAACCAGAAAACCACAGTAATTATTAAAAAATCTACCATCCACACACCGAACCAGTATTAAATACAACTTACACTCACTTTTACTGCATAGTTCTTCAAAACAGGCCTCAAATCTCCTTTCTCCTCATTGGAAAATGATAGGAGACTAAACATCTTCCAACCAGAGATACATTTTCTCCCTACTAAGAAGATAACTCATATTCCTACATAAATATAAACATACTACCATCAAACTACCTAATGTACCCTCTAGCACCTTGAAAACACTACTCATCTCATCCTATTTTTCGTTCTTTCGACCTTCTTAGAAATGCTATAAATATAATTTATAGAGTAGGCTACTGTGAAAACCTTCAAGCCCACATTTTATGGATAGTACAATAGTAAAATCATAAAATATGTATCTGCGGCGCAAAACTGGAAAATAAATGAAACTGATGAAAGGGTATGGAATTCCTCACAGTACCGTAACTGGACGCCACTATACAAAAGAGTCTCATTGTTTGCAAGGAAAAGAATACATTCTTCGACATTACCACCAACCTCTAGTCTATGTTTTAAAAATACTGAAAAAAGAGAATGTCAGGTTGGTTTGTGTGCAAGTGAACGCTCCAAGGATATCACATGCGTCAATGTGTCAAAGTTTCTAGTCAATAATAAAGTAATCATTATTTTACAGTTTATATACAAAAACTTTTATTATATAAATATATATATATATATATATATATATATATATATATATATATATATATATATATATATATATATATATATATATATATATATATATATATATATATATATATATATATATATATATATCATCTGCCCTCAAAAATAATCCGAAAATTTGATTATTAGCATTATTGGGGAACTGAAGATGCAACCACTACAGAGGCCAATGAGGAGAATGTTCTTAGTATCACAAAACGAATAATGGGGCTCAAGCTGATTGAGAATAATTGGAGGACTTAGTCGGGCATAGTTTTATGGGTTTAGCCAAAGACGAAGGGATAAAGGTTTGGGATGGACGGAGGTGTGCTCTAAAGGAGATCAAGGATCTGGTAGCGAGGGAGAATAATTGGACGCGGGATTAGGGAGAGCATGTTGTGGAAGGGGTTATTATTAGTTTGTGTCAAAGAGGGTGCTACGAAAGCCTGGTCTGGAGGACATTATGCAGGAGTAGTAGTGGTTGGTGAATAGTTCCCATTCATTTCCAAATGTGAACTACTCTCAATCCACTAGTGTATGGGAAGGTTACCCACATAATATTGATGTATTAAAAAAACGGAGGAGCTAACCCGTATGCTACTTTTACAGAAAAACCTTCCTCGTAAGGCGATTTCACGGGGTAAACGGGATCTGGCCCTCATAATCAGCATTACTTATCTACGGGTATTACAATGACTCAAACATGACAGGCACCACCACCAGGGCACGGTGCGCCCTGTTTTCGGCAAAACCACCGATGAACCCAATGGATATTTACAAACCGTAACACCTACCGCTCTAATGAGGAAGGAAAAATTAGAATCAGTAAGGAGAAAGGAGAAGTAATAATGAAATAATTGATAAATAAATAAAAAGTGGGAAAAATGAATGATAAAATTAAGCGTGGTCGCAAATATATTTGCTAAAGCCCCTTCAGCGAAAAGCTGAGTTCCTATCCATAGCAGCGATAGACCGCGAAAGAGAAGGAGGACAAAATAAGAAAATGGGGATCACCGTTTAAACTCTCGATAACTAACAAAAATGTTTCCTCAAAAGAGAAATAGGAAATGTTATATTCATAAAAAGTGCACTAAAATAAAAAAAACACATGATAAAGTGAGCCTTACTGTTTTTTATAATGATTGAATGAAAAAAATCTGTTGAACTACCTGCTATGATTTTTTGAAAATAATTGACGGCAAAAAAGATTAAAATCCTGTGATCTTACTCTTCAGCTCATTTTCTTTTTAATAAAGAAGACTACCCACTCTCTTATAGAGAACATACTGTATATTTAACAAAGTCATTTCCTTCCCTCTTTGAATGGACCGTAAGGTCTCCTAGGGTACTTACTTTCCTTGTTACTTCATCCTAGCTCAAAAACACGCCTGATCTCGTTGCAGTGAATCTTAATTTATTATTACAGGAGCTAAAGAAACAAGAGTCATTTATTCAACACTCAGACTGTTTGTAAATAGGAATAAACAAGAAACGAGACAAGAAGGCGACTACTCTCCCAAACTGTTTAGCTGTGGTTGAGAATTTTAAATATTTAAACTGAGAATAAAAAGTAATCAGTAATATTGAAAAAAGATTTTGATTTCCTTAGAATATCGTAATATTTTCTTAACCTGATCAGTGATAACAGGATCATCTCGATTCCTTTTTCATTAAATATGAATATGAACTTTTGTGAAGAAAAATAAAATAATGAAAAATACTGTTATTTATTAGAGAACTCTTTGACCTGATTAAATTTGAAAGCTGGTCCAATAATAGATTTGCGTAGCACAAGATGTTCACTCTAGATAGTAAATAAGGTTTGATTTTCACGCCTCGGTAATAGGTTCGATTCCTCGGGAGGGCCGACATAAAAAAAATGTCAGCGCACGCAGGGAGCTGCCACTAATGAGAGTATGTGGCGTATGTGAGGTCTGCTACAAACAGCTACAATCACAGATGTCACCATAAGCTTAACTAATCATAACACCGCACTATCCCATTTTTCTTTCCTTAATCCATACATCACTTCCCAATTACTTTTTCGAATGTGTCGAGGGGGTTTCCATGTCCATACTAGGGTGACGCGAATTGAGTGGCACTCCATTGGGCCACGAATAGTTCGCGGCTTGTTTGCTTGTGGCATGGGATAGATTCTAACCTGAATGAATTTCCTTATCCCGTTGCGAGGCTTACAAGATTGAAAAGTAGAAGGGGCGCTATTAGTTAATATCCTAACTAAAAGTAGAATGTGTAATGATGGATTGGATAGAACAATAGTTAAGCAAAAAAGAGAAATGAGGTTAAAGGATATTCCAAATCTTTAATAGTTTGCTCTTCGAAACTAAAAAACTACGAGGCCTAAAACATAAAGCATTTAACCTTAGCATCTTACCACTTTTAGTATTTAGAAGTGGATCTTTGATATTGAATGCAAAAAGTTTTTTGAAACTAGAGAAAATTCAAAGAAACTTAGATAAGTCATGGAAAGAACAAGAAGAGACCATAAAAAATGGATTAAACCAGAAAAAAGAGAGATAGATATTATATGTATAGCAAAAATATTAAGAGTTCTAAGTCAAAATGGTACTGAACCATTGGGCAAATAAATGATAGAAAAATTTAGAAAACCTTCCATTTTTATCCCTAGAGAAAAGTAAAAGAGAACTTGCAAGTAGGAGGGAGATAAAAGCTCGCAGTGGTAGCTATAAATTGACAAACTCGAGGCATGGATCAGTGGTATATGAATTATTTTTAGAAATCATAAATATCAAATGTATTATTTTTTCAAATGATACATATTAAATGTATTATTTTAAAGGACCAAATATTAATTTTATTATTATTTTAAAATCATAAATGATTAATGCATTATTTTTATAAGTCATAATTATTGAATGTATTTAAAAAACTCATAAGTATTAATTGTATTATTTCCAAAAACATAAAAAATAAATGCATTCATTTTAAAAACACAAATATTTAATGTATTATTTATTTTTAAAATAATATATATTAAATGTTTTATTTTTAAAAAAACAAATCAGGCTGCCATATTATTTTGAGGTCTTTTATTGGATTGTAGATAAAGACGCCTAACATATGAATAGTAAGCTGTATTTTAAGAAAAATCAGTATAAATAATCTTAAGAATCCTTTAACATGCTTATTCAATCAATCAACCATTAGTAACCTCAATGCCTGCTTCAACTCGGGGTCTGAAAAATTTACATGCTGGTATCAGATGATTTTTTTAAACTTCGGGCATAGTCTTTGTTATAGCGGACTTGAGAGATTGAAAGGTGTTATGGGCTGTTTCTTGACCTCTCTTGCAACGACAAGCACTTCGTAATAGTCCAGTGAATTGAAATCGGCTGAGTTAGGAGGGCATATATATGCCTGGGAGTAAATGGTCATAGAAATTAGGCATGTATACAACCAAGCTTGAGTTTTTTCTAACTTAAGATATGGTACAGTTTTTTTGCAAGATGTAAGGTCTTCTGTTCCATATTCTCTTTATTCATGGCATTATACCTTCCTCAAATCTTTTGTGCAGGCAGCAGCATTGACTCTTAAGCTCTGTGCAAAAAGGTGAGGGGACAAGACATCTCTCCTACTGATAACGACGCCCAGAGCCATGAAAGTTGCTGGAAACTTGGTATTTATTATCATTCATTTGTCTTACCTCTAGCTCTTGTTTGAAGTTTTTAAAGCTTCTTAATATTTTAACATAGAGAGCAAGCTCTATCTATAAATCAAACGATTCTCTTTCGTTTACCTGATATGACCTGACCACTCCGCATCACATACAACTTGTAACGGACATCTTAATACAAACTCTTTTGATGTTCCATTCTGATAACTTGAAGTACTTTGCAAGGGTTCTAGACGACTTTCCAGGTATTTCTTGCTTTTACGTCTATTTTATGCACAAATTCCTATATTTCGATTGTATTAGAACTCAGGCACAAAAGCTAAAACGCTTTTAGACCTACGATACTATTTGAGATCTTGACACTGGTAAAGATTAGGCATTTTTAGTACAATTTTTAGAATTTTCGTATAAAGGAATATGATTAAATGATAGGAAAAACCTTTTCACATGCCAAGTGTTGCACGAGTGCCAGAGTTTACTGACACCTGGTCTAGGACGTCTCTGTCTAACAGGTGTCTCTATAATGAGTGACCTTCAAATATATATGGCTAAAAGGCTTCCATCTAGGACGATTACATCTAAGAGCTTTCCGCTCACTACCATCTTCATAGAACAACTAAATCCGAAGCTTGCCCGCACTGAGTCCATTTTGAGGTCTGATTTACCAATTTATCTTTCACTCAATATTGGTGTTCGCACAAGTGGAAGATGAGAAACTGTTAATACTTACTTGCGGCTAGACATCTGGAAGGACTTTGGATTGTACCCTTGACCAAAAACCTCAGTTCAGGGTAGTATACAGACTAAATCCTGAACTTGTCTATAAACATGGGCCAATACTTGTACTTGGAAATAAACTTTAGTAAAGTCCTTAACTTACAACAACGCTTGGACAAATTCTTTTGTCTGGAAATATATACGCATGTAATAGGATTATACTCGGTAATTATGGACGGTAAATTCGTGGCTATAGTGATTCTACTAAGAATTTACCTAATAAATTTGATAGGTCCATGTCTCCGTTAGATATTTAAGAAACATAAAGGACTAGGCTATAAATTGATAGCTGTAGATTTGTGACTGGTTTCTAAAGCGTTTTAAATACTTAATCTTATAGACCATTCTCTCTCCAAGGGTGGATAGAGCGGACACTTTCCACGGTAAAGGAAAGTTGACGGACACGTAACGTTCAGTTGGATAATTTTGGCCCATAAAACGTTTCAATAATGGACAATTTAATGCGCTCAGATAATCAAATTAATGTAGAGATCAGAATGGTAATGGCTTACAAGCTTTCAGGGACCAGTAACCGGTACTTGATGGCGAGATAGCTTGCTAAAGAACGGAAATATTGTTTTTATCAACAAGCGAGAAAAGAATAGTTATTGATCCTACGGAGAACCAACTTTTCCGCATCAACCTATTGTGGAATGGTTATCTCCTTAGCAAGTTTCTGAGACATCTGAGACATAAGAGTGATTTGAAATTTCCGCGAAGGAAGGCGAGGTAGAAGAGTGCGTGTTATGACTGACTTTTCGTGTAAGAATGTACGCAACGGGAGCTGTCTGCCTCCTTTCCTTAGACATGACGCAACGTTTGAGTGAAGGCTGACTCATGCGAACACCGAAATTTCTTTGTTATCTCTCTCGGCTGGGAATCGAATTTGCTTCCTGGTCATGTAAATAAATAAACTTAGAAATGAGGCTAACAAGAGCTCTCTTTTTTGCCTATAATACATTTATTATACTATAATTATGATTTTTTTCATCCTCCTTTATAATACCTGGTGGGCATTATGTTGCATCATAACATTTGGTGGCAATTCAGCCTCGATTAGAGCCATGTGTATGTGCCTATCTCCATTTCGCCATCTAAATTACAGCATGAGAAGAGATTTGTCTTAAGACGGAAATCTAGTTATTCAAGATTGGCCAGTAATTAGAAAGTCAGAATACAGTATATCAAATATTTTTATTTCTACATTGATTATTAATGGACAATTTGTCATAGAAACAGTGAACAAGCTCTTAATAGATTACTGACCAAGTATTAAACTTCCACCCTACAAGTCCAACATTGTCCCTATCCCGAGACATGATAAATGGACTAAAGATTAACTCCCACATCACCAGTCGCAATTACCTAATTTATTTTTAATAAATAAAAATAGGCATAGTAAATAGAAAAGTAAATAGATCTAAAAATAAATACAATAGTTTCTACCTATATTTGAGCGAACATGTACTTTAAAAAAAATTCAACTCAGCCACTCGATGTGACATTCCTTCACGCACATCAAAAGTAGACATTACTATTCACCAACCTTCCAAATTTACATCCCTTTTTCGAAGAAAGAAGGTAAAAAAAGAAAAAAACAAATGGACACTAAAATCGAGAAAGTAAATGAAAAAATGCATAAGGGAAAGACCAAATCCTGGACTGAAAAAAGAGACCCCAACGAAAGCTGAGAGGGAGAATGGATGAATAGCACTGATAAAACCGTCATCAACATGGCAAATCCACTCTGTTAATCATGGCTGGTTCCAGGGGCAAGGATTGGCAAATCAATTACTTTTAAGATCAATTCTTCAAGAATATAAAAATTATCAATTTACTTACAAAAAGATTAATATAAACGTAGGAGGTAAAAAACACTTTTAATATCTTATAGCGTCTATCCACATAGCCTTGCCTAAACTGTCCATCCTGCTCCATTCAACTCCGTAAACCAGCTCCAAATTGCAAACATACTTCGGTGAATCTCCCCAGAAAATTTTATTCTGCCGACTCTATCCCAGCACTCAAGGGAGAAAATTCACCCCTCAAAGGTAAAGGATGGTCTTTGAAAGGTGCTCTTTAAATTTCCTAATCTCTAATAATCTACTCGTGTAAGTTCTAAACACTCAAACTTTCACTAATTTCACCAATTTCCTAAGATCATTACAAACATTATCCCACTGAGCTACTTTTCTCGGTTATCACTTTATTATTTAAGACAAAAGTGGGGAAATACAAAGAGTATTTCAGTAGTATTTACCAGTTGATTATGAGAAGGCGATGGACATTTGTCCTCTTAGGTACTGTATTAGTTGTAAAGTCAATGGAGTCGGAAACTTAAAAGTTCCTAAAATCGTGCTCTGTTGAAGCCTCAGACTTCTGTGCAAGGAATGAATGTTAAAGAGGAGAGGCTCACACATATCTACACAACACTGATCTAAGCTAAGGGAGGTTTTATGATTATAGACATAATCGTGGTGTAACGAGGAGCAGCGCGGATTTCAAATCATTATTTAGGGTTGAGGGAGTGTGGTTGTTACTTTTCATAAATCATATTCAAATATGTTTTGTTAACGAAGTGAGTTTTTAACATTTTACCAGTCTGCAGAAAAAAAATAAATTGCACTTCGCCAATAGAGTGACAACTTATCACTACAAATTAACTTGGGTGACATTGAGTAGGTTAGTCGTAAGAATGGGAAATGATTACGGTTAAG
Source organism: Ceratothoa steindachneri (assembly GCA_963969495.1). Classification (NCBI taxonomy): domain Eukaryota; kingdom Metazoa; phylum Arthropoda; class Malacostraca; order Isopoda; family Cymothoidae; genus Ceratothoa; species Ceratothoa steindachneri. Next base: position 171,591,838 of record OZ018326.1, read on the forward strand.
CTTTCGGTTACTCTGAGAACTTGTGGCAATGTGTGCCAATTAATGTTAAACCCTAAGTTCTTTATGTGCGAATCCGTGGAGAGAGCCAGTAAAGTAACATCCGCTAAAGTGACATCCATGAAAATATAAATAAAGTCCATTAAACCTATGTTTGATATTTTAGTTGAAAAATTGCATAAGATTTACGCCCTATCCTGAAACCTAACACTCGAATTAGTTTCCACTTTTGCTTACTCACGCACCATCCATTCTCTACATTTTCAAACCCTTCTCAAAGGGATTCCTTTGAAGTTTCCTTCGTTTCATTCCTCTTTTAATGAATAAAAAAATACCCCCAGCTCATTGAGGGAATTATACCATACTAATATATATCGGATAATGTATTTCGCAACCGTATTGAGTCAAAGCAGAAGAATAGTCACGTAGGAAGGATTCTAAATGCATACAAAAATTTTATAAGAGCAAACGATTAAAATGGAGGGAGAGATAGCGTTTGCGCTGGCTAGAAAAGACATTTTCTGTGATTAAAAGAGGACAGAATGGTGGCCGATCTTGTCTGTATGCTTTTCCGAAATTAGTAATGGATATTTGTATGAAAATCCATAGGTGAATTTTTCTCCAATTTACAATTTATTTAGCATTAATTACAAGAAAATAATATTCCTAAGTTTTCCTATAAACGTTTCAAATCGCTCTATTATTATTTTTGTTATTATTTTTATCATTAGTATTTATGTTATTTTTAATCAAAGAAGCAAAGACCTATATGGAGATCTCTGCCAGAGTTTCCATATATATTGTTTTTGTCTTCTATTTATTAAGTCCTTACTTATGTCTCAATGTTTCCTTTTCATCGTTCTTTATTGAACCCGATAAAATATTACACACCTACGCAAATGAGACTAGAATTTCATTGCATGCGTTAAGAGGCTAAAGAGTAAGATTAAGTTTGGTAAACAATCTGCGGTAGGAAATGGATTGCGCCAATTTCATAGAATCGTTACTCCCATAAAGCTAGAAAGCGAAAGCCAACTGCGATGGTTTTGTCTTTAGCCAGATCGGAAATTTGGCACTTGGGTATAAAGAATTGTTCCGTTTCGGGTTAAACGCATTGCAGGAAGGCAGGGCGAACAAGTTGGGCCTTCTCTGCCTCCCAGAGATCATCCCGTGTGAATTTCCCCACTGGAGAGACATTCATTTAATGAGCAATAAGATGCAAAGGTTACATAAACAGCCAGTATTCGTCCATTTGTTGGTGCCCTCATTCCGTCGTGAGTTTCCCAGGTTGACCTCAGTCTCTTGAGGCTTTTGGTACACCATCTTCCTCAAAGAAACTCTAGGTTTGTAAAGAACCTACACTAATTATAACGAAATATCAAGCCTTTCTAATGAGTAGGGAACTCGTTACATAAATATTATTCTGAAATTTGTTTTTAAATATAAGACGCTCGATCTGTTTCTGCGGCCACAAATTTGTTCGCTCATAACTAATGATCATTCATGCATGCGCGTAAAATGCCGGGGCGTACGGTGAAATGTTTACTATTTGTAAGTATACTATATGATAGGGAGCGTAGGCAACTCTCCTTCAGCTGCCCTTACCCCATAAATAATAATAATCAGCAAGTAAATTTGTTCATGTATATTTTATTTTCTATTTCGCATTATGGTCTTTTCCATCGCTTTTTTATCTAATAACTTCTTGATGTAAGCTTATAGTATCTTCGCACAATGATATTTCAAGTAAGTTGTTCCCTGTCTCCATAATTCTAATTTGTTACAATAATTTAATCATAATATTAAGAATAAAAGAGGATTAAGCACAACACAAATTTGCAGAGTTTTTATAAAAAGAAGAATTCCAATTAACATTCCCAATCTTTAAGAAAACTCCTGTCACAAACTGGTCATGTAAACTTGCGATCAATTTCAGTTATTCATGCTAAACATTTCTAAGCAATCTATTAGGCAAATAATTGTATTCATTTCCCTCCAAATTAAAAACAATAAATATCATTTATTTATTACAAATAATTACGAAAAGTCCAAGACAGGAAATTGCATTTATCTAACAAATTGATTCCGAGTGAATTTAGGTAGCCTTTTTATCGTACTGTTTTGCATACGAGTCCAGTTATGTAGCCTTTTTCCTTGTTTATCTTTACAAGATTGGCAATAACTTATCACGGCTTAATTTTATAGTCTTTTGCTGACAATTGATTCGATTAGGAAATTACTACATATATTAAGTCAATTTATGAACATTTAATTATATCAGAAACAAGTTAATTGTAAGGTGTCGTGTTTTGTTGTTTAAAAATTGGTAGGAACAATAGTATTGCGCCTCGACCTCGATTACGAGTCTAAATAAATATTTTTTGCCTTACCAAAGAGTTATAGATCTCAAAAAAATTCCAAAAAAGTGAAAGTTATTAAGTCTCCGTTACGAAGAATAAGAAAAAAAATTGTTGAGTGATAAAGGTCTGACAACAAAAAGAAACATCGTTTTGACAGGAAACGAGTTAGGACTGTAAGGGGCGATGGCATTTAAAGAAAGGAAGCTAATAGGAAAAGAAGAAAGACGCACAAAGTTAAAAGTGCGCTTTGCAGTAAATAGGAGAAAAACCTGGCTTTCAGACTATCTTACTTTGTTTTTTTAAATGAAGAATGCCAGCCACAGTGCCAAGGTGAAGACAAGTTAACGCCAGCAATGGCAAAAAAATAACGTTTGTCAAAATGAAACTAATCTAATCCATTTTACGAAATTTGAAGTGATGTTCAGTAGACTAAGCTCTGAACAATCATTGTACCTGCGTCTCAGAGAAGGAGAGACTTTATTTACAAACTCTAAATTATAGCACCCCAAATTTTGACCTAACTTTTCATGCTTGTTTATAGCATTAGATAGTTGCACATTAGAGATGGCACTATGCGCTAAAAAGGATACAAGTAATTACTTAATTCACATAAATGGAGACTAAATAATGGTGCAGAGGCTACAGGGGGACTTGATCCTCATGCTGAATTGTTACATGATAACTTACTATTATTTCATGGCCCCGTGACATCCCAAATCTGAACTCCATAGAAAACCTTGTGAATATAGAGAGATAAATAGACAAAGAAGAATGACATAAATTAAAATCATCTAATAAAATCATTTATTCTACCGAAATATGGCCATAATATCTTTGTGTAACTCATATCTATTACAAGCTTTTTATACAACTTACTACTACCTTTTTAAATTTTTAATATATTCTATACTTAATGATAACATAACACAATAAGCTAAAAATATTAAGTAGGTAGTATCTTTTATTTCACAAATATGTGAATGATAAAAATATATTTAACCTGTCTTCTACAATGAGTCTACCCAAACCTCTGAAAATCCTACACCATCGGTCTGCCTCCTAAGTATTGCTTTTCCTCGTTATCTTGGTTGCACGGGTTGCTTTCTCTGTATTTGCATCGAGATTGTGAAATGAGTGGCCGTTCCTATACCCTACTCCTCATCCCTTGGTGTCTTTAAGCGTTCATTTATGATGCATCTTTTCTTTCAAACCTTTTATTCGTTAATGGACGAAAGCTCACTAAAGGTCTTTGTCCTCGAAGAACGCCATAAAAAAATGCCTATTATTATTGAAAGTGTCACTCTTTTAACTTTATGCCACATTTGTACTTTTATTGAATAGCTTCAAAAGCGGTGTAGCATAGGTTCTCTTGATATGCCTGTTAAAGTAAATAATAAATAAGCCAAAGTTGTTTAAAATTATGCATATAAAACTAAAACCACTAGCCACAAAGAAGAGTTTTGGCATCATGCTTAACTATCTCCCGGCTGTCTTTATACTACATAAATCCGCCCCAACCCAAATACCCTCTATCTATTCTAAAACTTTAGCCTTTTTGTCTGGAAGCTGAAATTTTACATCCATTGAGATGTGGCAATACTTTTAAACCTCTCTCGAAAGAGTCACTCTCACTTTAATTTCCACTAAATGCCATAGAGAAAAGGACACGTGATCTCCCCCAAAGCAGTTTTGTGACCAACAAGGTGGAACTCGAGATTAAATTGAAAAGGAAAACAAAGAAAAATAGCCATAAATAATAAATATATAGGACTGACTTCACAAAAGAGAGAGAGTGAGGAGGTCGAACCAATTATAATCTTCGAGTAAAAATTTAAACGGTTCACACATTGAACCACAATCATACCTTTGTAAATGGGAAGCTAGACTTCTCTTTTGAAAATGGGAAGATAAACTTACCAGTATGCAATATTTTCTCTTTTGTAAATGGAAGAACGAAATACCCAGTGTACGCGGTCGGTGAAGGTATGGGGGTGCTCCTTATATTTGTTTCTTTCTTGACTGAATTGCCCCTTGTAACATTGACTCCATTTATCTGACTTAATATTCTTGTAGGCTGAGATTCCATCTGACTCCTTAAGTTGAGTTGGCTGAGATTCCATCTGACTCTTTAAGTTGGGTTGGGTTAGATCTTAATCTTCGTAATTCTTGTTGATGTAATCTTCCTTTTAACGACGATCTGATGATTCCTTGCAATTCTGATGACGTGATGACTTCTTGATGAGTTCTTGGATACTTGATGAGTTGAGACGAGTTAGCCCTTGAAAGTCGATTTCCTTGAGTTCCGTTTTCTTTGAGCGCGGTTTTCTCTTGAGTTGATTTCTTGGTCCTTCTGGATTAGTTAGTCCTTGAAGCATTCTCCATTTTCTTCGAGAATTTTCTTTCTTTTAAAATTGTGGCCTTTTGGGGGTTCGATCGTGGGTCTTTTGCATCCTGAGGCAAGCACTCTACCAATACGCCACTGCGTAGTCCGTGTTGATTTGGTAATTTAATAGGCTATTTATATTCTCACTTTGGAAGGAAGTTTTTCTCTTATACATCTTCGCACTCCTACAAAGGAGCTTCTCGAACCCGTCGCCTCCTGTGTAGAGGAGTAAGGAAAAGGGCTAGTTTGATAGATGTTTATTGGAGCCCCAGTCGTGTAAGTCACAGAGAGCGACATTGTTGAGTCTATGCTACATAGAGCTTATTCTGTTATTCTCCTTGTAAGACCTCGTAGGGAAAAGAGTTCACGATTTCGATGTCGGTTACCCAAACCTTTACCTCCTTACCGAGAATGCACATTCGGTAGCATAGCTATATACGAACTCTGATTGAGTGTTTTGAAGCTCGGAAATGAATGAATGAATGAATGATGAATAATAGTTAGGAAAAGAAAATTGGTGTGGAAGATAAGATGATAGTTTGTGGGTGAAAAGAGGTTGTAGGGTTTGCCCTGGTAGTGAGGGCTACGCTTTTCATTTATTTAGATTTCTTTTTCTTTTTCTATGACCTTCAATCCTGCAACTTGTATTTTTGTGTGAATTTATTTTGTGTTTCATTCAAGCTTTTCTTTTAGACTTATTTTGCAATAGTTTTTTCTAAGTTTTGAGAATCTAATTTTTGTGTAAATACTAAAAAATATTCTATTTGTTTATTTATTTATACTTTCATATATATATATATATATATATATATATATATATATTTCAAAACTTCTAAAAAAAATTTAAAAATAAATAATATATATATATATATATATCCTTAATATTTTACTTATTTTAAGAGATAAAATTTTTTAAAGTAATACTATTTGTAGTTATTCAAGAATATAATATTACTATATTATATTTTTTATTTTATTTTTTTTCTACTTATAATCAAATATATACATTTATATAGCTTTCATTCAACACATTCATTCATGTTTGTGAGTGTATTTGTTAATATATAGTGTGTGTATTTGTTTGTTCAGTGTGGTCTCTATGTGAACAACGCTGCCAACTGTTCCTCTGGCATTGTCTCGGGCTGGGAAATTGCCTCTTTTTGCTCACTTTATATTTTTTCCGCTGGGATGTTTAGATCCTCCTTTGGCCAAACTTTGGGTCACCAGATTGATAGGTGCAAAGGTGGCTCTTCGGTGAAGTTATCTTTCGGGAATTTGATCTCGCTTTCCATGTTTATTTATTTAGAAAGACGCCTTGTTCTGGACTCTTTGTAGGCGCTTCAAGCGAGTCCTACTTATGGTTTATACTACCACCGCGTGGTATACGAGTGCTGGTTATAGGTTTCTGATGTTTTTAGAGCTCATATTCCTAAATCTGTGAAGTTTGATCAGTTCTAACTTCGCATGAATTCCCGCGTTATGAAGTTTTGCTATACCCTGTAAAGGGTAATGTTGAGTCCCAAAACACTCCCTTCTTGGTGTGAGGGAATCCCCACGTGGAAGCTCTTGAGCATAACGGAACTTCCATACGCTGCAGAGGGCCCGGGTAGGCGTAAATTGGTAAGCCTTTCCCCTCCCCCCTTCTACAGGCGGTAGCCTCGAATCGAGTCACCCACGATTCTCCTTTATGCGGGCTAGAATAGCTTCCGCAAGAAGATTCGAGGCCATTCGAGATTAGAGCTCTTTACCACTAACACCTAACTCCGAGGAAAGCCTCGGACAAAAATAGCGCTAGACGCCCCTGAAGAGACACAGAGCTAAGAAGTCTCGCCCAGACTCCAGAAGATTAACCCATAGTTCCAAGTCAGGTGCTAGCAAAGTGACAGCTGAACTATTTGTGTATTTGGAATTAGCCCAAGCCAGTGAGGTAATTCAAGTTAATGATCGCCACCGAGTGAGTTTCTGGACTTTTCTCATCAACTCCTGTCGAAGCCCTCCTTCGTTCGCCCATGGTTTCGGGTGGCCGAAATACTCTCCCCTAGACCAGAAGTTACCCCCCTCCCCCCTGTTTTTGGAGAACCGTCATCACTTCAAGTTCCGAGCGGCCTCACCTCACGTGCAGAAGACATCCGTAAGCCAACCCATCCCCCTCCCTTCAGTAACTCAATTGAGTAAATCCCCCCCACCCATTTGAATAATCTCCTCCTGTAATACCTTAAGTTCTAACTTCATAGTCTCATTTATAACTACAATTCCCCCTTTCATTTACTGATGTGATTTTGCCCGTTAATTCTCTGAGGTAATTTTACCCATCAATTCTCTCATTATTTTTGTGTAAATAAAATTATATTTCTGTTAATGCCTCTTTAAATAACATTGAGCTTTGCCATTGTCCATAATTTACCTGACCTCATTGCATTCTCTCGCTACTCAGCCCGTTTAAACTCGTGGTTTTCCGTCCCTTTTGTCGGTTCACTTTCAAGTTATTGGTCCCTCCCTCATAGATATAATATGGTATTGATATAATGTAGTGTCATACCACGACACTTGGTGATAGGGAAATATTACTCCCCTATTGTCGACACCAAAAATGGAATTTATCAAAAGACTCCCCCTGAGACTCAAGCCCAACGTAACGAAGAGCACACAACAAGAAATAGCCCAACAAATATTTATTGACTTACAAATCCCACTAATTAAGTGCATTGATTTCCGGACAAGATTTATAGTGATCTGCACTGAAAACAAGGATGTTGAGAAATTCCTATCCTCTGCGGCCAGCATCACAGTCCATAAACCTGACCTTGAAGCAAAAGCTTCTTCACAGATAACGCCAATAGATCAGTTGTATGCAGGAAGATTAAGCCAAGGGTAAGCATGAACACTCCTCATGATATTAAGGAGGATTTGGAAGCGAATTAATTGTGGTTGAAAATACATGATAAAATAGAATTCAGAGATCACAATCGCGTGTTTAAGATCGTCTGTCGAAACACCGAAAGGGCTACGCAAATCATGGATAGAGGACTTATGACATTCTGTACTAGGATCCCGGAAACCAACATCTAGCAAGACGCATTTATGAACATATAAATATGCTTCCGTTGTTACGAAGTGGAAGACCACATAACTGCAGAATGTCCTAAAAAAGATCTAATGATATGTTCGGAGTGCGGGAGAGAGGGGCACATTCACCGATCATGCCATAGTTCGCCTTAACAGTACATAAACTGTAGAGGATCACATAGGACAATAGCAATGTCATGCCCGAAAAGGAAATGAATAATAAAAGGAAGGAGAAAGAAGAAAGATTGAAGAGACAGAAGAATATGACATACGCCTCGATGACAAAAACTACAGCAAACATCCAAAAGACGGAAACATAACTCAGCATAGACAGAACATTGAATGTCAAGATACTGAACTGTATCTTGCGCTCACATATAATGAACATTGCAAATCCCGGAAGCTACGCGAATACCCTAAACGGAATGCTCAAAGAAAACGGTTTAGAACCCATGAACTTTCCTAAAAATGTGGCCTCGTCAGCAATATTTAAGGTGAAGATTAGTGACAAAACAACAAAAGCACTAGTCGAAGAATCAAAACCACAAGACAAAAACAAGGAAGACTTAAATACTGAGGAAACTGATTCAGGCAGTAGCACCGAAGAATCCGCCCAGGAGGTTAGAGTCACCAGAATGAAAGCCCCAAAGAAAAGAAGATCCAGCTCACACAAGAAATCAACCCAATGGCGTCAATCCCCGATCCCGTCGACATCACTCTCGCAGAAAGGAAAGGAAGTAATCATGTATAGATTGGAGCAGAACGAGAGAAAGAAGAGGAAACGTTAAACAAGATTTAGGTCAGCGATCTTTTTCTTTATTTCTCCTTCGGTGAAGTCCATTGCCTCCAGCTTTTCCACCGAGTAGGAATCCGCAGGCTAGAGGATGGGACCACACTCTTTAGTAAACACTAAAGAGAAGTAGTCATTAAGCAAGTTAGCATTTTCTGCATCTGAGTGACTTAATGCACCCTCCTCGTCTACTAACGGCCCAATCCTTCGATTGATTGGTTTATGGCTATTTACATAGCTGAAGAACTCCTTTGGATTCTCCTTGCAGAGTCTTGCCACTCGGAGTTCCTCAGTACGCTTAGCCACCTTAATGCTTGACTTCACTCTTCTGGCTAGCCTCTAGTACTCGTCAAAGGCACCCGAGATCTTCAATAGCCGGTACGCATTTCTGTTCTCCCTAAGCAGTTGGCCGATTTCTCGATTAAACCACTTTGGTTGAACAAAAGACCGACGGAGGCATTTCAGAGGAATGCAATTTGATTCAAGACTTATGACCTTATTTTTTAAGTTGCTCCATGAATCCTCAATATCTTCACATACCGCTAGCATTATATCAGTCAGCCCACCACGAAGGATTGCAAAGTCAGCTTTTCTCAAGTCAAGTTTCCTTGATTGACTGGCCACAGACCTTACCTTCGGGATCTTGAGGGTAAATCTAACTAGCTGGTGATCACTGCCACCGAGCTCTTCGCCTACAGAGACATCCTTAACGATATCATCCTCAGAGGTGAAGACCAAGTCGAGGATATTGTCTCCTCTCGTCGGTTCTCTGACCCATTGAGTGAGAAACTCGTTGTTGGCAAACTCCAGGAGTAGCGCTATATCGTCACAGGCTGCTCTCGTTTCCCAGTCAACTTGTCTGTTGGAGTCGCTCATAACGATGCACACTCTGCCTTGAACAAGCTCACCCAGCAGCTGGTACATTCCCTGTCCTTCTCAACGGGTTGAGAGGGGGGTCTGTAAAGCACCAGGGTCCTGTATCTGACAGGACCTATCTCTAGGTCAACGCCTAGGAGCTCGTGATCGGATATAATGCTGTAGTTCGTAGATTTGATTGTATCCTTGACATACAATATTACACCGCCACCCTCTCTGTCTGGTCTATCTTTGTGGAAGAAATGGTAGCCAGGAACCGTGAATTCGCCTTCTAGGTCTCGGTTTGAGGTTTTTATCCACGATTCTGTTATGGCTACCATTTCGGGTTCCTCCGTCGCTACGAGGCCACGAAGCTCAGGAAACTTGTTCCTGATTGACCTCGTATTGAACAGAAGAACTTTCAGAGAGTCCCCGACTGTAGGTCTCCCTATGCTCTTCCGTTTCCCGGCTTGTTTGTTGGCGAGTCAACCCACTTTGTGACCTCTGAAAAGGTCGTTCCTGGAGTGACACAGGCGTACTGGTGTATGTCCGCCCTCACTCTGGGCCGGATACTCCTTTGGGTCCTCTCTACGACATCCTGGATGATGATCGACAGAAAGGCCTTTCTTTTAAAGGAAAGATGTACCCTATCTCTTTTGTAGAGATCATTTCTACCATAAAAGTTGCAGTACGGATCCACAAAAAAGACCTCCTCTGCCGTACACAAATCTTCGAGGCACCGGTTTAAAGTGACGTTCATCGAGTAAGCGGCACGTGTTGGACCTCTCCTCAGAAGCATTTTGACTACGACACGCTTGCGGGTTTCAGCTCACAGTCGTCCATGGCACCCATGACCGTGCGGAGGATTTTATCTGTAGGGCCTACCCTACCTCCTTTCAGGTCGAGGTCGTTTCCACTGACCATCAGAGCACCGACTGAGCTCTCAGAAATCTGTGATTTCTCAGTCTCTACGCTGATATTGTGGTTACCACATTCTGGCAGGCAGCTTACCTTCACACTAGTGCGAAGGCGGGCCGCTAGCAGGGGCTGCAGACCCCGTGCCTGAGAATCACCAATAAGGGTGACTCTTTCACATTTGTCTGCAGACGACTTAGTCTTTCGTTTCGGAAGCCTCTTGCCGCTTTCCTCTTGTATCTCTACATTTTTATTTTTCTTCTTTTTCTCTAATTTTTCTTGTCTTTCTTTGTTTTTTTTCTCCCGTTTCTCTTTTCCCTTCTTCTCTTTCCACTTTCCCTTGCGCACCAGTAACGCTCAAATCCTCTACACTAGGGTAAGCTGCATAAAGGTCGTTTTTTTTCTTTTTCTTATTTTTCTTTTTCTCATTGGCTTCTCCGCATGGCTGAAGTGGGACTGACAATGCAGTTTCAGCTCCTTGAGCTGGAGTCACATCGGCGGAACCACTAAAGTCAGTGGAACTTTCGTCTCGAGCTTGAGATGACTCGGCCTCTAGTTTAGAGGCTAGCTCTAGGATTTTCTCCTCGAGACGCCAAATCTGAAGCGCCTGCTGCGTTTTTAGGGTCTGTATTTTACTTTCCAGCGCCCTAGATTTTTCTTTAGAGGTTGTAAGGAGATCCTTGAGTTCATTGCACTATGCCACTGCCTCTCGGACCTCTCCCTTAAGGATGCAGTCGGTGCATATACTTCCCGGGTGGCATTTCGAAAAACATCCTTCCGGGAAGTCCACGAACCACTTATCCTTCTGGCATATCGCACATGTATATTTGAGTGCAGCTGGACCTTTTTTCCCTGTCATTTTGAACACTTTCTCTCTCTCAAAACTTTGCGACCAATCAATAGTGAAGAAGGTGGTTGGTCAGTTCTTCCCGCGTAAATCGCTCCCGCCTATCTATCGGAGAGGTTTCGGATCTTTCAGAAGGCACGCTCCATGTGCTGCTGTTCGTCCGACCGAGTCGTCAAACCTCGGCTTGTCGTGGCTCTCAACCAAGCAGCACTGACTGTCACCGAAAGAGCCATCGATTTCTCACCAGGTGAACAACGGAACACGCCCCGTACTAAACTCCTACTAGTTCCCTTCACGACGGCTAAGATCTCTGAGCAGCGTTCAATGGGTATCCCGCCACACCAAGAGACTCAACCCTCGGCTTTTTATTGGCCTGGCAACCAACCTGGGAACAAAGAGCCGTCACCTCGGACAGTTTCTAATAGAGGCACCCGTCAACAGTCACTAGGAATGGTCACTAATTACGCGCCAGGGAAGGGGTTAACGGGGCACTACCCTCATCCCATTCATCGTGCCCCAACGCCTATGTCACCTCTAGAAATAGTCTCTCGCAACCAGTGGGCGTCGATTGGCTTTGTTTATAGAGGTTCCAAAGCCTCTCTTCCTCTCTCCTCTGACGCGTGAGGTAGCTGCCAGGTCCTTATATTTAGAAAGATTAAAAAAAGGGTGGAAATGACTTGATAGTAGTAGGGTTTTGTTTTATTTTTATTTTTTTTATTTTTATATAATAAGTTGAAGAGATAAGATAAAAGTGAAAAAAGAGACGGATAGAGTATAAAAAAAGAATGACGCACTTAGTCTGGAACCTCGTTTTCGACCAAATCGACAAGGGAAGCCCTACCAGGGGTACACAGAAGAGGTACCCCCGCCGACATAGCTCGAAAAGTCAAAGGTACACACAAGCTCTCTTCCCTCGACAAGGGGGCGTCACCTCTCCCTCTACTTTCTTTATGAGAGAGAAAGATGATAGAGAGAGAGAGAGGGGCCTAGTACTCCTGTATAAATTAAGAAATTTAAGTCAAGAGAATAAAAAGAAGATTTACAATGCGATTATCCATCCAGCAATCGCAATGTGTACATTGTCAAGAACTAAACTGCTCGAACTACAAAGAGTCCAGAACAAAGCAATGTACCTAGTGACAAATACAAGAAGGGCAGAGATAAGAAGGATAGAAGAACAAAACAGAGAAGCCAACCTCGAGCCCTTAAACAGAATAATCATGAAGAGAGCAAAAGGAGTCATCGAGATGAAACATGAGGAAATTAGAGAGGAACTTTCAACTCAAAGAGAACTAGGACTAGACTGGAGGCCTCACGGACTTTGCCCAAGCAGGGCGTCTATCGGAAATGAGGACGAAGAAGAAAACATCTCCATGTAGCGGGAAGGATACAACACCGGATTTGACAAGAGATAAAGAGATACAACAACGTGACGAAGAAAAGGGTAACAGAAACCCTTGAGGAACAGAAAATGTGAAAGTGTAAAGATAAAATGAAAAACATACATGTAAGAAGAGTCAGTTCGAATACAAAATTATATGCAAAAAAAGCAAACAAATTCTACTTAAAAACAAACACACATTAATAACGGTTTGAACGCCAACGATAAGTGACAGGTAACAAAAACGGAAAGCACAGGTACCTGGATCTCAGGTACTTCCTCTGTAACTATAATTCCAACTTGACCTCTAACCATCTTGTGGCTCACCGAACACCTCTAAATTCTTTCCATTCCTCACTAACTCTTGGTTACTATAATTCTTAACGGGCTCTACAAATATACTTGGCTGGGTGATACACACCGTGGTATTAGCACTGCGTATTAGATGTAGGGTCAAGAACACCTGGTTTATCTGTTTGATCTTCTACTCCTTTTTTGCTATACTCTCGCTCCCTTTCTTCTTCCTCTCTCTGTTCTCCTCCTCTTTTCCGTGTTACCCTTTCTTTGGTGCCGCAAGGCACAGGGAGTGGGGAAAGAGGGAAAAGAAGGAGTTCGGGCTCTCTCGCCCCTTCTCCTCACTTCTGGCCCCGACAGTGGGCTAGAAGAGAGGAGATGGGGCCGTATAGCTCTGGACGCTCTAGCCTTTTACACTCTCACACCTTTGCTTCTATTCTATTTTAATCCAATGACTAATTATGTAGGTGTTTTTGTGGCTTATCGCTAAATAATAGTGAGAGTTACCATTCATCATGTCTGATCGTAGCAAAGGAGGAAATGTTAAGGTCGGATTCTAAAACACAAGCACCAGACAACCACCTACGCGGATACCACCTTTCGGAAGAAAACAATTTATTAACGAAAAAGCCAAAGAGCCCCTTGCAAAAATTTGACTTAAGGCGACCGTAGCCCAAGAAATCACTGTACGACGCACAATGATTGTAAGGAGGCTCAACCCCTTCTTCAGTGAAAACAGTTGCGAAGATATTACGGTCGAGCTAACAAAACAACAAAACTAGGCGAAAATCTCAAAAGTGGAATAATTCGGATAAAATATAGTCAAGATCATCTTCGAGAAAGTCGAGATGGCTCAGAGGGCCAAGAAGGAGGGACTCCTAGTATTCTACCTACGAAAAGCCCTCGATCAGGTCGAAGCCGAAGAATTTATTAACCTCGAGGGCTGCTTCAGATCTCTTGCCGTGGAAAAACTACCATGAAGGAATGTACAGTGACCGATATCACTTGCTCCATCTGCTCAAAACCTGGCCATGAATGAAAAAATTGATTATCGGAGAAACAAGATACGTAAACTATGGAGAGGATTAAAGTGCCTTGGCCATGAGATGCCCTGTCCGCAAGGAAGCCCTTTAAACAAAACGAGAAGCGATTAATCAGCTAAGAGAGGCAAAGACGAGAACCTATGTAGAGGCGGCGTGAATGCAACACCGAACGCCTTTGGAACCACACCCCCGAAACTCGTGTTGCCAAGTGATTGCAGGGAGATAATGACGATGGTCATCTTTGCCCACCTTGTGAACCTAGCAACTCCCAGACTTTTGCTGACGAGCTAAAACTTGTCCTGCAAAAGAACGGGATCAAGCAAAAACTATAGCTCACGACTAACCCCGCATCGCAGGAGATGTTAAAAACCTAATTACTCGACGAGAGAGAAAAAAAAAGGACGCGAACAAAGTAGAAGCAAGAAATAAAGAACCACATCCAGTACAACACGGAATAAGTACGAAGGAAGAACAATTGTCAGAACACGACGAGGCGGGCTGGGTTACCCCAAAGAAAAAGAAGAAGAAAGAAAAAAAGGAATCAGTACAAACATGTGAAGAGAGATTCCAAGCTAAGCTGGCAACACTGGCGAATTCGGAAAAGATTAAGAATTTTACACTGGAAAAAGAATAGAGAACCCAAGATGGGCAAGAATAGGGAAAAGATTACCTGAATTGTCCTTAAGTACCCCTAACGTTGAAAAAGGACATACTACTTCAAGGATTCTTCTTTAATGGCAAGGAACTGGACATCAATGTCCAAGGCACTCCCGAATGTAGGCCACCAAAGGGAAACCTGGAACAAATACTGGCAGGAATTCAACGAGGCGACTAAAACTTGACCTTTAGTGGACCGTGGTCGCTGAAGGAAATGAGAAAACTACTGATGGACCGCGAGGTATTTATTCTGGACTACTACATTCGCACCACCACTACGTCCATGTTTAAAATAATAAAAAGTGGTCATAAGTTACACAATTAGTGATGAATAAGCCAAAGTGCGACCAAATGTGAAAATAATAACGAACAGTGAAAAATCAAAGTGATAATGAAAAGTAAACTAATAGCAAATAAGGGGGAATAAATATTAAATAAGGGTAGAAAATTAATAATGAAAAATAAATAAATTAAGCGCTTCGAAATTTGAAAATAATAACGAACAGTGAAAAATAAAAATGATAACCAAAAATTAATAAAGGGCAAATAAAGGTGAATATATATACCGAATAAGGAGACAATATGAATAACGAAAAGTGAAAAAATATCGAAGAGGGGGAAAAGATCATAACAAAAGTGAATAAATTTAGATATCAAATAGATTAAAATAAATATCTATATCTGAAACAATAAGCGTTCAGAATAGGTTATTACCAAATGCTCTATGTGAAACAATAAAAGGATAATAGGAAATTAATTATACTATTAACACTAAATTATGAGAGTAAAGATACTAAGGCTACATCATTATAACTTTTTTTTTACATATATCTATTTATAGAATGAATATTTGTGATAAAACTATTTTATTTTTTCTATCTAAATATATCACTTGCTCCGATGCAACTTCCATTCTCTCTCGGCAAAAACGTTACAAGAGACAACTCAGTCAATCGGCCCCAGCTAACCTGAGCGACTTAACCTTGAGGGTTATAGACGAAGATCTAAACAGCATAACTACGTCCATACAAGAACCAGACCGCGCGTGCGTACACAAGGTACAAAACCCCTCCTCAGCCCAGATGGACAGAGAAGATGAGGGAGATCGCTTGTGTTCACGGGGAAGTGTACGAACAGATAAGACGGGTAGGTCCTAACCAAGAAAACAGTTCGCTTTTTCGGTGCATAAACACCAAGCTAAAATAGGCTATCAACCTCCAACAAGAGGACATCTGGAACAACCTGATAGCCAAAACCTATAGTGAGCTGAATTTTGCTATATTCTGGCGTCAAATCAAGAAACTAAAAGGACTAACCGTAAAACGAAGGCTCGAATAAAAGAGAACGGAAATTATATAGAGGACCCTGCGTGTCTAGAAGAAAGATTTAGAAATTATTGGAAAAACGTCTTCAGTATCACCCCAGAGGACAATGAATAGTTCGACCAGGAATTCGAAGGCCAACTGATCGAAGACCTGAATAAGATTATACACAACACGCACACACAACTTCAAGTAGACGAAGGCAGGGAGATGGCCGGCCATAGCCGTCCCATAACACCAGAGGAGGTCATGGTCTCCGCAAAATCTTTTGAACAGAGGGTCCTAGGCTGCACGGCATAACCAAAATCAACTTGATAAATGCCCCACAGCAGATCATTTAAGGAATCTCGAATATTTATAACGCTTCTCTGAAAACGGGTTACTTCCCTGATGGTTTTAAGATTTCTAAAATAATCTTCTTACTTAAGCGGGAAAAACTCCCTAATCAATTGGTCAATTACAAGCCAATCTCACTGCTGGAATTCGTTGCAAAAGTCTACGAAAAGCTCCTGGCTGTCAGCCTTCAAGAACAATTAGCTGAGCGAAGAGCTCACAACCCTCAGCATCACGGGTTTCGTAGGAGACAAGGAACGGAGACTTCTCCAGCCCTACCAACGGAAAAACTCGCATGCAGCAAAGCTAAGCAAAAATACGTAGACGTGATGCAGCGGAATGTTTAATAAGGCCTCTGATAAGGTTTGTCTGAGAGGGCTA
Organism: Ceratothoa steindachneri; assembly: GCA_963969495.1. Taxonomy (NCBI): domain Eukaryota; kingdom Metazoa; phylum Arthropoda; class Malacostraca; order Isopoda; family Cymothoidae; genus Ceratothoa; species Ceratothoa steindachneri. The sequence goes on from OZ018326.1 coordinate 171,608,462, forward strand.
CAATTCAAGATCCTCATACTCCAGCTAAACCCAATCCTAGAAAGGGTCCTTTGTTACTATGTTATGAAGAGGAGAGCCCAAATCGCGATCGTGGGCTACAAAGGACCCAATTTCGAACTCGATGCAGGAGTTCTACAAGGCAGATGTCTGGGTTCCTCGTGCAGTACGCAGATGACATCATTCAAATCGTGCCAAGTTACATCTGGAATCCTGGAATTAAACCAAGGGCGACAGCTGCCGAGATCAAAACTATCAACAAATTTGAAAAAAGGTGGAAAATTAAGACGAACCGGGGGAAGTAGACGGCATCCTCGCAGATAACATACACTACCCGTAATCTAGCGAGGGAAAAGTCGTGGGCTTACAACTCACGAATTAAGGGTATAAAACCAACATTAACAGCAGTCTCCCTAGCCAAAAGAGAGCTGAAGATACTTTATAGATCCGAAGCCTCAATGTGCCGAACAAAAAGAAACTTAACACTGCCTTGGTACGCTCCGTTCTGGTGTATCCAGCAGTGGTCAAACATATGACAAGTAGTACCTTTCACAGGTCGATGGAGAGGGTGGAGAATAAAGCCACACTGCTCATTAATGATGGAAGAAGGATTGATCGTATTAGGCAGACAGTCCTACACGAAATCCTGGAAGTCAAGCCAATCAATATAAAGATCAAGAGGTTAGGGAGAAAGACATGGAATAAATACTCCCATATATCAACAATAATGTCGGAATACCTCAACGCACACAACACAAAGTAAAACGAAAGCACTGTTCCCCAGCGGAAAGAACTGTTCGGGTGAAGAAATAAGGCCAATCTATAACTAAGAATGTAAACCCCCCAAAGTAATTGAATAAAAAAGAGATGGTAACAATAACAACAAAAGTATAAGGATAATTAAAGAGATGCAAAGTACCAGAGTTATTATGACACAAAAAATAAAATAAATCAACAAACAACGAAAATTAATAATCCTTGATAAAAAGAGGTAAAGGGCCCAAATTAAATTATAAATAAAATAAAAATTAACAACAGAATTTAAAAGCATAGATAAAAAGAGGCGAATTGCCCAACTGTAATTTTAAATTAAAATAAGTAATAGATTAATCAAAACAGCAAACAAATACTTTAGTAAATATTAAAAACAATAAAGAACATAGATAAAAAGATGAAATTGCTCAAATTAATATTTAAACTAAATTAAGATAATGAATAAACGAACAACGAATATCAAAAGCTTAAATAAAAGAGGCGAAATGCCCAAGGCTAAAATAATAAACATAAACATAAATTACGAAGAGACAACTTAGCAGTTAGCAAAAAATTACTTGAAACGCTTGAAAGCCACGACGGAGGAACCAACTTAAGGGTTAGCAAAATATTAAAACATAAGAAGAACATGATAGTCAAGGGCAGTGACTAAAATTATAGAAAGATGAAACGTAAAAAACTAAAAATAAAAAAGAGAGAAATGCTTGTGATGCCTTCAACACCAGAAAAATCTAGTAAATATTTTCACACCTATGAAAACTTACACCACGTCATCACTTTCATTACCTTAAACTTGAACTTAAGAATTATTAGCAGTCATTATTTAAGAAGCAAAGTAGTAGTTATCCTTACCGTCCGCCTTTTCGAGACGTGTTCCCGCAATTTACGAGAAATAAAGAATCAAGCTGAATATTTTCCTTTATCCTCAGGAAGCTCGTTTGATCACTTTACCCAGACTGCTATTCGAGAAGAACACCACTCTGGCACTTTAAATAAAAGGGGCATCTAACGTAGGAATAGGCATACTTTTAACTAGTGACCCTCTTCTTCGAACGAAGCGAGATCGGACACAAGAAATGGATTCACAAAACGGGCAGAAAGCTGCTCATTTTCTTTCACACCAATGAGTATGGCTCGCGAACGCAATCACCATCAAACCTCCTGTATTTAATGAAGCAACCGTCGTGGGATGGTTAGAAATTGTGGAGGTGCAATTCCACATCTCAAAGATACATCAAAAAGAGACTACATTCTACCATATTCTGGCTGCATCTCCCAGCTGTGGTCCTCTCGTCGCAGAATTACTTGCTCCTACAAACAGAGGTCGTGGGACTTTTTGAGAGGACGAAACATGAGTTCTTCGAGAAGTTAATCGCGTCTTCTCCACTGACCGGACGACCCTCCCTAAATCTCTAAGAGCTACGGAAGAAAGGTTTGCAAGTTGGAGTGGGGAATGACCTGGTGAGACACAAATTCATCCAGTCTTTACCTCCAAATATCGCCCCATCATCACCACGCAAAAGGACTTACGAGTAACTTTCTCTCGTTTGGGGAAACTGGCTGATTAACTCATGCCCTATTACAAAGCACAGTGTTTTAATATAAATGATAGTGAAACAAGTAATAGGGGTGCGTTCACCGATATAAGTGCTCTAATTGTCAACCATCCAGTAAATAATGTGCAGTTTAAAAATTCGCGTTTAGTGTCCATCGGCGAGTACCCTGGTGGTAATCAATCTAAGTTTGTGCATAATAATTATAATAATAATTAGTAAAAAGGTGCACCATTAGGATTACGACCGTTCCGTCATAATCAAAAACCAGTGGTGTGCCATTCACACTTATAATTTCGGTCGAGTGCGAAGTACTGTAAACTGTAGTGTAGATGGCCAAAGCGAGGCGAGAACCTTCAAATGCAGCCATCTTCTGGACCGTATTCCCTAACCCCCTCTGAAAACGAAGTCGGCAGGCCACTGTTAATACGACGATTGGCGTGCCGACTCTTCTCACTGTCGCTGCCAGAATTAATGAGTAAAAGTGCGAATTTCTAATAGAGACTTGCGCAAGCGTGTCATTAGTTCTATTTAATATAGTGCGATATGTGAAATGCGCAATTCGTGTGTTAATATCGCGACTGCTAATTGGAGGAAGATAAAAGTGCACGGGGAAGTCCAACTGGAAATAGGCATCCCTAGTCTGCGAGTTCATTTAGATGGACGTTCGTAGTTGCAGATATTATGTCGCTTATATTAGGTGCAGATTTCTTGTTCATTTTAACCTCTTAGTAGACTGTGTTCGTGGTGTCCTAATTGATCACCAGACTAGGCTAGTTTCTAAAGTAAAGCAGTTAAGCGCACCAGTAATCTCGATAATCATTAATTATCTTTTGCATCTCCCGCCCAATTGCAGAACAGTTCTCCATAAATATCAGACGATATATAACCCGACGAGTCTGGATATTAGTTTTCCCCATACTAATTCGGTTGTTCACACAATTGAGACGGGTAGCGCCCCCCAAATTTCGCCCAGCCAAGGCCACTTTTAATGGAGAAACTACAAATTGCCAAAGCAACTCTCGAGACTCTGTTGAAAAAAGGTGTGGTGCGGCCATCCAAATCTTTCATGGGCATTACAAATTCATACGGTAGAGAAAAAGACCCCAGGCAAGTATAAAGTTGTGGGTGACTTTCAATCCCTGTACGCGATAACCAATCCAGACCGATATCTCCTGCCAAGGAGTCAGAGAATGGTCGACATCTTCATGGCAAAACAGTTTTCTTCCGCCTGGATTTAGTCAGAGCCTACCAGCAGATTCTGATAAATCCAGCAGACATTGAGAAGACTGCCTTCTCAAATCCATTTGGGCCGTGGGAATGTTTAAGGCTACCGTTTGGTCTAAAGAATGATAGCTGCATGTTCCAACGCCATATGGACAATTTCTTTTGTGGCTTGGCGTTCGTTTTCGTACATATCGACTATATTATAATATTTTCCGAAAATATAGACGAATATGTGAGGCATTTGGATCAAGTCTTAAAAGATAGCAGAGAACAATCTTCGTATTTTAATTGAAATTTCGAGTTTATGAAGGAAGAAATTGATTTATTAGGCCATCATGTCTCAGCTGCAGGACTATGCCCTCCAGCTAGGAAGGTCTTCGAGACCAGCGAGATGCCCTTACCGACTGATTTCAAATAACTTCAGCGATATTTGGGCATGTTAGGTTATTATCGACGTATGATGTTGTACTCTCACGAGTACAACCTGAGACTCGGCGACTTGTCTGGAATGACGTTGCACGGGAAACCTTTGATGCTGCAAAGAAGGCCCTTGCGAACTCAGTTAAGTTACGCTACCATTAACTAAGGAGTCTCCGTACCAATTGGTGTCAGACAGCTCTTAATTTGCAGTTGGTCCTGCGCTTCATCAGATGGTGGATGGGTCTTCCCAACCAGTCGCGTTCTTCTCTAGGAAATTGAGTAGAACACAGCAAGCGTACTCTACTTATGAAAGACAACACTTGACTCCGTATCTTGCTGTGCTTCACTTTAGGCATATAATCGAAGGTCGCCTAGTGACATTATGTACGGACCAAAAGCCTCTTTTCTCTGTTTTCTCTTCGATACTACGTGCAAAAACGGACAGGCAACCATGGAACTGAACCGTAATCTTTGAGTATATCAATGTCATAGCTAATGTACGTGGTGAGGACAATGTAATTTCCAACTGCCTATCTTACAATGTTAATTCAGTCCAGATAGACTCATTTGATCTCCATTCTTTGACAGCAGCACAAGAGCATGGTGAAATCGTCTCGATCAGGACTGAAGGCATTTCGCTTTCCAGGTGATTCCCAACTTTGGTGTGAGGTAACATTAAAATACCCAAGACAGTTTGTTCCTTCACGTTGCATATCAGCTATTTTCAAACAACTTCATAATGTATCGCATCCAGGGAATAAGGCATCGCTTCGGTTGGAGAAAGCGAATTATTTTGGGGCTAATATGGAAAGAGATATACGTTTTTTAGACGCGAGAATTCTACTCCTGCTAATCTGCTAAAGTAAATCGCTACACCAGTTACCCAGTAGTGACCCTATTAGTGTGCCTACTTCCAGATTTGAGAAGGTTCACATCGATATAGTTGGTTCACTTCCAGCGTGCACCCTGCCTGGGCAGTCATACCCCTCTCATAACCTGTACTTGCTGTCATGCATAGACAGAGCCACAAGGCGGATACCGATTCAAGACATCAGTGCTGCAACGGTCGCTTTAGCCTTCTTGCACGGCTGGATATCTAGGTTTGGCGTTTCGTTATACGTGATCGCCAACAGAGGAGCGCAATTTGAGTCCGAACTATTCAAAGAATTATCGGCCCTCGTTGATTTCCATCGCCTTAAAACTACGGCGTACCAACCTACCACTATCGGGAACGTGGAAAGGTCGCATCGGAATTTGAATAGCTCTATAATGGCTTGCAGGCAATGTTGGTTGACGGCCATACCAGTCGTTCTTATGGGCATCAGATCCTTGCTAATGATTCGGACTTTTCACCATTTACAGCGAGCACAGGGAAGACCCTCCTTTGTCCAAAGCCATTAGTCGCTTCTTCTTCATCCAAAGCTGACTCGAAATTCATCTCTGAACTAGCGAAGACTATTTCGTAAATAAATTTCACACAAACCTCTGTAGGCCATATGCACTCAGTACCGAAAAAGTTTGTACCTAAATAGCTAAGTGACGCCACGCATGTGTGGGTTCATGTTGATCGCGTTCGAAAGCCATTAGAAGCGCCGTATGCAGGCCCGTTCCGTGTTGTCGAACGCGACGACAATGTTTTTAAGTTAGAATTCCCGGGTGGTCATCAAGCCACGGTGTCTATAGACAGAGTGAAATCAGCTAAATTGCCTAATGTATTTAATGAGATTAATAGAAACCGTTCCTGACCATTAAACAATCAAGCCATTGTAAATAGTCCTTTAAAATTAGATGCCCAGCAGCAAAATGATGAAGAATTATCGGAAGGTAGTGGCCTCCACATGCCTGATTTTATTACCACATTGAACAGTAGGTCACATACTCAATTTCATCAAAATCGAACAATATTTACTGGATCTTAACTAATTAGTCTGCTGGTAAATTCATTTTTGGGATAGAAATGAACAGTCTTTGCAAATACTAGTTTATTTGAAACAGATCTTGGTGTTGAAAGACAATTTAAAAAATATTAAGGTGAAAAGAAAGTAGTTAAATGGCAAATGATTTCTTTTTGAAACAAATTATACCTAAAATTGCTGATTAAACATTGATTCTTTTGAGCATGAGGGAAAACTTTTGTGATGTTTTGCCACAAGTCTGAGAAGCAACTGTTTCTGTTCTTCATCTTTTGTTAGGGATGCATAATACGATTTGATAAGTGCAATACCTCTTTCCGCCGGATCGTTAACAACCATTAAGTTAATTGCTCGAAGTTGAAATTCTTGAAAGCACGTATTCACTTCCCAAGAACTTAGGTTAGTCTTCAGGAATGTATCCTCTGCAAACTTGTATCCATCTTTCATTAGGAGACTGAAGATTAGCTTAGTTTTTTGAGTTACCAGTTCATGCAAGTGCAAATCCTCAATGTTTTTTGTAAGATTCAATCGGCAAACAACTTTGGTGTTTTCATTACGTTGGAGATTGGAGACCATCTTCTGTTTGGTCTCAGCATTAATTCTTTGATCGAAAAATGCAAGACCAACAAGATCTTCTCCAAGATACCAAAGGTGTTTGTGAAGGGCTGTGGTTGCTTTTTTAGATATTGTCTGATTTGGGTACTTTTTAAAAGTCTTAAGAAGCAGAATGTCATTTAAAGGAGGATTAATTCTAAAATGGGCTACATTCCAAAAACGCGAGTATACCAAAGCTATAAAAAGAGAGCACTCTGTTATATTGGCCTTTTCACGTTCCGTTAGTTTCAGTTGATGCTTAAACAAGTATATTTTCCTGACATATATAGCCTTAGCCATCTAGCGTGCATTATGAGTCGCTCCTGGTGCTCTTAATGTAACTTCTGTCTTATCAATGCCCCAAAGAAAGATGAAACTGAGTTGCAGCAATTCTTCATAATCGTCACGCAACTGACGAGATTTCAAAGCTTTATAAATTATGGAAGCATTACTCCTCGAAGATTATGGATTACTGGATTGATGAATAAACTGCTATCCGCCTCTTAAAAAAGAATCCATTTTAAGTGACGACCATTGTTCTTGAAAATGTTCAAAGGATCTCCTCTTCGGACCACTTGTAGTCACAAGTAAAATATTGCAAGCACATGACAACATAATTTCGAAAATATGATGACAGCACGCCATCCAAACAAGCTCCCTTCATAATATTTTCTCAATTATTGTACAGGCACCTTTTTGTATGCCTGTATTTGATGCCGTTGTGTCAAATACAAGACCTAGAGCTTCGTCACGAAGATTGCTGTCATTAATTGATGAATTGCATTCCATAGCCTGTTCTTCTCCTGTTGCTCGTGTTATTTTTAGCACACCAAGAAGTTTTTCAATTCCATTTACAGAAACTATTATTGCAATTCGTTCTACTGTCTCCTTTGCCCCATCAAGAGCAGTTAGTAGTTTTACATCCCAGTAAAGAAGGATCGGTCCTTTAACAGACAACGAAGCTTTGTCTTCATTGTTTGTTGCCTCTCTTACTTGCTTTCTGAAACGTCGTATAAAACTCCTGGAAAGTGTCTTAGCTGCAATATCCTGACCCAAGGATTGTGCTATTGATTCAGCAACCATTGTTGCTTTTCTATCCGTAATATTTACACGATCAAGAACAGCAGCCACACCTGAAGTTGAAAAGATATTTTTTGAATATGAAGGACTACATTATGCATTCTTTTTTCTAGTTGAAGAAGGTGGACAAATCTCTTTGTCTGCCGCAATTAAACTTTCTCCTTCAGATGATGATGACACAAAATTTGCATGACCAGTAGCCTCTGCCTTATTTTTAGAAGTATATACTTTTTCTTGGTATTGTGCCACACACGTAATATCTGATAATTTGCGTTTATTTTCTGACGAGGGCTGTGACGTGATATCATGGGACCTACGTTTGCTTAATTGAGGCTGACACGTCATCCAAAGGAATTCTAGAATTTTCGCTCGCTTAGATCGGCCAGTTTCCCTCCTAATTATTTTATTGACTAATAAATTGGATTAAGATTAAGGCTATCTCGAGTTAAGGCTATCTCGAGTTAAGGCTATCGCGAGTTAAGGCTATCGTGATTTAAGGCTATCGCGAGTTAAGGCTATAGCGAGTTAAGGCTATCGCGAGTTAAGGCTATCGTGAGTTAAGGCTATCTCGATTTAAAGCTATCTCGAGTTGAGGATATCTCGAGGTGAGGGCTATCTCGAGTTAAGGCTATCTCGAGGTAAGGCTATCTCGAGTTAAGGCTATCTTGAGTTAAGGCTATCTCGAGTTAAGGCTATCTCGTGTTAAGGCTATCTCGAGTTAAGGCTATCTCGAGTTAAGGCTATCTCAAGTTAAGGCTATCTTGAGTTAAGGCTATCTCGAGTTAAGGCTATCTCAAGTTAAGGCTATCTTGAGTTAAGGCTATCGCGAGTTGAGGCTATTGCGAGTTAAGGCTATCGCGAGTTAAGGCTATCGCGAGTTAAGGCTATCGCGGAATGCCAGAGGAAGATGCGGCACAATGTAATTTGCTTAAGTCCGCCTTATTCGTAAGATATGATTTAACAGAAGATGGCTACCGGGAAAAAATCCGTAGTGCGAAGCCTGAGACCTGCGAAAGTCCGGATCAGTTCATCGATCGGCTACGGAACAATCGGATGAAATTGATAGGGCTATCAAATACTGACGAGAGCTTTGAAGCGCTAGTTAATTTGTTCATCAAGGAGCTGTTCATGGACGCAGTATCTCAAGAGCTGGCCATTCTTTTGCAAGAACGGAATCGATAGACGCTTCAAGGCATTGGAAACATGGCTGCGCAGTACTTAACGGAACACGATGAAACTCTATCTTCATCTCGGCTGAAGTCACTTTCTCACATGGATTCTTTTTCTAACCAAGGATCCTTGAACCACTGAAAGGGCTTGACTGACCGCGCTATCTCGCAGAGACCGGCGCAGAAGTGTTTGCGATGTGGTAAACCAGGGCACGTAGCAAGAGAGTGTTAGTCAAATCCTATCCCTCCCCAGCCGGCAATTAAGTGTTTTAAATGTGGCAAAACTGGCCACAGAATACAAAATTGCAGAGAACGGACGGTAAATGTCGCAACAACCGTCCAAAAGGACACTAAGAGCCATCCCACAGAAATGTCCGCATTATGCGCCATAACAAACGAGGAATACGCTGAGAAAGCTACCACAGAGAGTTTTGAGCCTTTTGTGAAAGACGACAAGCTACTCCTACGTAACGGGAAGTTTGTACCATACAAGGATGCGTGTTTCGTGAATATGGGAGGCATTTCCATGCCTGTAACCATGGGAAGAGTTGGAAATCAACTGGTCGACACAGTGAGAGATAGAGGCTGCAGTGATATCATAGTGAGGAAATACCTTGTCAGACAACCAGCTCACAGGAAAAATCACTGCATTGAGGTTTGTGGACGGCACGCTAAAAAGGGCCCCACTAGCCAAGATCGACATTTTGACCCCTTACTTAACCGGTGAAGGGATGCAGTATGCATAGAGAACTCCATATGTGGGTTGGTGATTGGAAATGTCCCCGGGACTCTCCCTGCGGATAGTCCAGACCACAAATAGCAGGAGAGTTGTTCGGTAACAAAGAGAGCCGAGGCCCAAGTAACCACAAAAAGGAACCCGTTTATTGTACATGGAAGCAAAGGTCACAAAGAAGTCGGCAAAGAAGAATTAATTAAACTTCAAGAGGCCGACGAGGCATTTAAAGAAATTTTTTGAGGAAATTCCATCTTCCAAACGTGACAATGCGGCATCATATACGATCAAGAACGGGATTCTATACAGGATTTATCTTCCCAAAAGTAAGAACATTGGCAAAGAGGTTCATCAAGTATGTGTTCCGGCTCAATTGAGGCAGCAAGTAATGGAAACTGCACACGATTCCATCTCTGGGGGTCATCTTGGAACCAGAAAGACACTGGACCGGATACTGTCAAATTTCTATTGGCCCGGTATTGGGGGAGATGTGGCCCACTACTGTAGATCATGTGTTTATGCCAGGAAGAGATGGAGCCGTTACACGCCAAAGCCTTCCAGCTCTACCAGCAGTCGCGCTTGAAGGAGCACCAGCTCATTCTCCAGCGCCCGCGCAGAAATGCCAGCAAGCGCGAGAAGAAGCTCAAAGACTTCAACGTTCGATTGGAGGTCAAGCGCAAGAACCGACTCCTCGAACGCAAGGAACAGAGTCGCACGGAATGGCGCAAAGCCTTCTATCACCAGAAGGAGGAAAAGGAGCAGTGCCTGCGTGATGAAGAACTGAAGAAGCAGCACGAAGAGGAAGAGAGAAAGAAGTTGGAACTTTCAAAGGAGGAGGAAGTGCGATTAATCCGTTTTAAGGATATGGCTTGGCGCGATAAGAAAAAGGCAAAGATGGACCCGTGGCGTATCAAGGACGAAGGGTGAAAGCACCTTTTGGCGCGCCTATCGAGCCGGGAAATGCGGTGCATGGATCAGCCCAAGGAGAAGCCCCTACCGCCCCGCAACGACAACGAGCGCTGGAGGAGCGACGGTCGAGACACCTCGGCGAAGGCTCTTCCTCCCCGCAGAATCAACGAGAGAGAAGGAGATGACTGGCGTAGTGCCCCACAGCGCGAGTCTTGGGCGCAGGCCTCTCGCGACATTGATAGAGGTCCTCGAGATCGAGGCTTTGGACGTGGGCGACGAGAATTTAATTGTGGTCCTCCAGGCGAACATGAGAGACGATGACGTAACCGGAGTTCCGATTGGCGAGAGAGCGGAGGGCAACGTGACTGCGGACCTCAGCGAAAGGACGACCGCCGAGGACAATCTAAAGCGGACGAAGCGACCACATGGAGAAGATCGGAGCCTGTAGGCGAGCCCAAGAAGGACGGTTTTCGCAGTCAGCCGAAAAAGACTTCTAACGCCTGGCGGGTCGGCGGCCATGGGTCATTATCCGCCGATCATGATCCAACGTGTGTGTCTGAGCTAAATTTTATTGGTAAATTTATTTTCAGTGGGGGGAAATGTCACACACGTAATATCTGATAATGTGCCTTTATTTTCTGACGAGAACTGTGACGTGATATTGTGGGACCTACGTATGTTTAATTGAGGCTGACACGTCATCCAAAGGAATTCTAGAATTTTCGTTCGCTTTGATCGGCCAGTTTCCCTCCTAATTATTTTATTGAATATTAAATTGGATTAAGATTATTGCGTTTTTGACATGAAAGAAAGTATTTGATGTCTGGAGTTGGGAATTTTAATTGTATGTTGATTTAGCATTGGGATTTTGAACAAACCATATTTGTTATTGTTCCGGGGAATTCAATGTCGAGGCCTTCATTCTTCACAGAAGACAGAGTAATTTTTCGTGGTTGTAGTAGAAAGTTGTGTTCGGGAGCAAAGTGGATTTCGTGCACTTATTTTCCGGTTTCGTGCGTCTCGGAAGGCTATCGTGATTTAAGGCTATCGCAAGAAAAGGCTATCGCGAGTAAAGGCTATGGCGAGTAAAGTCAATCGCGAGTTAAGGCTATCGCGAGTAAAGGCTATCGCAAGTAAAGGCTATCGGGAGTAAAGGCTATCGGGAGTAAAGGCTATCGCGAGGAAAGGCTATCGGGAGTAGAGGCAATCGGGAGTAGAGGCTATCGGGAGTAGAGGCTATGGAGAGTAGAGGGAATGAGAAGTAGAGGGAATGGGGAGTAGAGGTTATGGGGAGTAGAGACTACGGGGAGTAGAGACTAGCGGGAGTTAGAGGCTAGCGGGAGTAGAGGCTAGCGGGAGTAGAGGCTAGCGGGAGTAGAGGCTAGCGGAAGTAGAGGCTAGCGGAAGTAGAGGCTAGCGGAAGTAGAGGCTAGCGGAAGTAGAGGCTAGCGGAAGTAGAGGCTAGCGGGAGTTAGGACTAGCGGGAGTTAGGGCTATCGCGAGTAAAGGCTATCGCGTGTAAAGGCTATCGTGAGTAAAGGCTATCAGGAGTAAAGGCTATCGCGAATCAAGGCTATCGCGAGTAAAGGCTATGGCGAGTAAAGGCTATGGCGAGTAAAGGCTATTGCGAGTTAAGGCTATCGCGAGTAAAGGCTATCGCGAGTAAAGGCTATCGCGAGTAAAGGCTATCGGGAGTAAAGGCTATCGCGAGTAAAGGCTATCGAGAGTAAAGGCTATCGGGAGTAAAAGCTATCGCGAATCAAGGCTATCGTGAGTAAAGGCTATCGCAAGTTAAGGCTATCGAGAGTAAAGGCTATCGCGAGTAAAGGCTATCGGGAGTAAAGGCTATTGCGAGTAAAGGCTATGGGGAGTAGAGGCTATGGGGATTCGAGGTCTATGGGGAGTAGAGGCTATGGGGAGTAGAGATTATGGGGAGTAGAGGCTATGGGGAGTGGAGGCTAGCGGGAGTTAGAGCTAGCGGGAGTAGAGGCTAGCGGGAGTTAGGGCTAGCGGGAGTTAGGGCTAGCGGGAGTTAGGGCTATCGCGAGTTAGGGCTATCGCGAGTTAGGGCTATCGCGAGTTAGGGCTATCGCGAGTTAGGGCTATCGCGAGTTAGGGCTATCGCGAGTTAGGGCTATCGCGAGTTAGGGCTATCGTGATTTGAGGTTATTGTGATTAATTGACTTAGTGTAAGACAACCGGCAGAGTTATACCCCTTTTGTATTTTAGAGCCGGATTACAGCGAGTGTTGTACCTCTCGTGCATTTTTGGTAGGACAACCGTGTGTGGTGTCCTTGTTTTTGTGTGGTCCATACTAGGCCTGATATTGGTGGTCGCGAGTGACCCTTATTTTTGTATAAGCCTTCATATATATATATATGGTCAGTCATTGCGCGTAGGTACATTGTAGTCACGTTATCGGTGAGTGCTCCCCTCTGTGGTTCAACCTTCTTTCTCCGTGATCTCATAGATAGGAATATCATACGTGCGTTATTTTTGTGTCCACATCTTTGTTCTTGTGTCTTTCATATTCTAAATATATTTACGTATTACAAAATGCCATTCCTTAGCTCGATCTATCGAGGTTGTAATTAATTTTTAGTTCCTTTCTATGATAATTTAGTCTTGGAATATATCGGCATTTTCAAGTCAATTCATTATCAAATGTTTGTAAAGTTTCTCGTTTTAAGTCGACGCATCTTCTATCCTTGGCTATAAACTTTTGGGGTTAAAGAATCTGGGCATGTCACCTGACCTCAGTTTGTGACATATTGTAAAGCCTTCTCATGTTATCTTTTGCGGGCTTCCTTGACTGAAGTAATCTTATCGTGGCACGACATAAAGCAGAAGAAAATGTTCTCTCTCTGCTTCAACAGATATTGGCGGTCTTCTTCAATTTTTACCACATTTAAAGCATTTTTTGAGTCTATGTCAAATAGTTTTGAAAGAGTAGATTCGAAACTACGCTCATTCATTTTACATGAGTACAGTTCGGTTTTGCGGTTCTTCTTCAAAAAATTTATTCTTCATACAACCTGGAGTTTCGCATACTTTTATGACTTTTTGGCAAGCCAGGTTGTAACTTTGTGTCAAAGTCATTGACTCCACTTGATGGTAGTACTGAACAACACGAAGCACATTACCACATACTGGTAGTCTTGCATATGAAAGCTCACTAGTAGGATGTCCTAAAAGCCAGACTGCCGCAGATGAATGAATACTTCCAGCCATAATCTGAAACAACAGAAATAAAAATTTATTGTAACTGAGTGAGCTCACGGTTCCCACTCCATTTATTTATACTTAGAAGATATTTTTTTATACTCTAAAATATCTAAATATTTAATATTCATCAAAGAATAAGGTTTCATTTGACAAAAATAAATATGATCCTGTGTTTGTAAAAATTTACGGCAGCCATGCTTAATTAAAATATATATATATATATATATATATATATATATATATATATATATATATATATATATATATATATATATGTTGTTTATTAAAATATGAACATAAAGTGTGTTAACATATAATTCTAATATTTTTAAGTAAGTCTGATATTGATCAAAAACCGCAAATTATCTATTCACTGAATAAACAACGTATATTACTTACCTAAATAATTATATATATACTTGCATAAACCAGCACTTGTATTCACTTGTATTACGTCAACTGTTAAACTTCAAACTACAAATGAACAATTAATCATTCCTCGCTGACTTATATAGGAAATGGTGAGATTGCATCACCATTTGAAATGAGGGGGCGTTGTTGCGTCATCACTTTACAAATGGGCTCAGAATTACACAAGCTGATCCAACAATTATTATTGCAACATAAGCTGAGTATGTGAATGTCATTCCACTTTTCAGATAATGCAATATCTTGATTTTTTTGGCGAATTATTGTAATTCATAAGGAATAAGTATCAATGACAAATATATGATAGTATAAAGTAACAACCAATAAATGTCTAATATTAAAAAGTTCAAATATTTTGACTTAAATTTAAAAATATGGAGATGCAGCGACCTCTAAATATTCACCAAATTAGTCAATATTTTGTATCATCGCTTTTAACATCTTATAGCATAATTTTAGCCATGTCGAGAAGATTTCCAACTAATTAAAATTTTTTTGCATATATTTTTGGACTACCCTAATATATATATATATATATATATATATATATATATATATATATATATATATATATATATATATATATACAACAAATCCCACAGGGAAAAATAATACGAGGATTCCAATTACTTTCGAACTTTATTTCGAGTTCTTTATCAAGGAATAACAGAAGTATTGAAAATTGTAATACGTATAGGGATGATACAGAGGAGAGGGAACGCCCACAGAAAAGCAAAAAACCAATCAACAAAATGAAATAATATGAAATGGAAACCTTAGGAGGAGCGAAGATAAATACAAAATAAGATCATGAAAACAAGTAATTTTAAAAGACTAAAGGTTGACAAGAGTATTAAAATACGGGCTCGGCAATTAAGGAGGGAGAGAATCTTAACGAGAGATCAACGCCAGAGATCAGGATCTAAAAATCAAGGTAAAATAGGTAAGAATGTTCTAAAGACTTGACTCAAATGGAAATAAATACAGACCCAAACATAAGTCTACATAGATGTACACAAAATAAAATTAAATTGTTTATTAAGATTAATATTAATATTTAGTTTTAAATCTTAATAAAAAATTTAATTTTATTTTGTGTGGATCTATGGAAATTTATGTTTATGTCTGTATTGTTGGGAGAGACTCCCTCCTCGTCGCAACTATGCGTTCATGAACGTGAACTGCCAAATAGGGACACCGTAAGGGGCGCGGCGATTTGCCATCCTGGCCGCCGTGCTGACGGGATCCAGCGCTCCGTCCGGCCCCAGCTTAGCCTCTCTTCCTTCCTTCAGATAGCCCGATTTCTCCCCTACCTTGTCGCTTTTCATACAACCTCTCCCACAACTTTCTCTGGTCAGCCTCTAATTTCAAAGGGTAGAATGCTGACCTTCTTCTCAAGCCAACCACCCCGGATCGGGGCTGAGGGGGGAGGGGACATTGTCCCCTAACCCCTGAGCTCCGGTTCGGGATGGGTTTTTTTTAACAACCTGCTTCATCCCCACCCATACCTTCCTCACATCCCTTTTCCTCTCCTCTTCACAACCTATATTTTTTACGCCGTGTCCAAGGTGGAGCCGCCATGCCGATGGACTGCCAGGCCACCAGGCGGGAAGGGTGGTCCCGAATGGCGGCGCCTGGCTCTGCCGGGCTTGTAAGCACCTCTCGCAGTGCGGGCTACTGCGAGGGGTGATGAGCTATTGCGTCCCGTGGCAAAAATAGGGTCACCATGCCCATAGATGAACAACAAAAAAACAAACCCAAACCCCTTTAACTCCCCCTTGCTCATCGACGGAGCCGCCCTTGGGCAGCTCCACCGAAAAAATGGAGGTCCCCCCCCTGTGCTTGCACAGGGGACCCTCCATATTTCTCTAACCGGAGAGGAGGCTTACTCCTCTCCTTTGCCTACGGGTGCAGGGGACTCCCCCTCACCCCCTTCTCTGGAGGTGCTTTCGGGCACCTCCCTTTTCCCAGCGGCAGTCCCATCTTTTCTTTTCAAGGGGACTGCCAAGAAAGCCAGCAGGCAGCCCTTAGCCAGCCGCTTCCCATCAAACCGGCTCGGTAGGGCAAACCCCCTTAGGGGGGAGAGGGAAGCCAGGCCCCTTCGGTCGCTTCCCTCAAAAGACCTGCTGGCAAGAATTTTAAACCTTGCCGGGGTCAAGGCCTGTGCCTCCCCATACAAGACTGACGACACAGCCAAGGGGACCTGCGATGTCCTGGGAGGGGATGGCCAATTGGAGGCCCCTCCTGTGATAGACATGGTCCTTGAGGAGACCCAGCCCCAGACGGTAGGGCCTTCCATGGGGGGGAATTCGGGCTCGGCGCCAAGCACCGAACCCGAATCCGCCCCTATGCAAGGTCCTCCTCAAATGGCTGAGGGCTCCGAGGCAGTAGAAGGAGGGGAGGGATCTCCTCCGACAGGTGCCCCTACGACAACTAGGACCTTCTCCATTTCGGAGAGGGACCTGGCTGAGGCTGGTCCATCTGGCCTGGGGACTTCTGCCGGCGGAGGTGAAAAGCGGGTTCATTCCCCGCCCTCCTCTCCGAAAAAGAAAAAGACTAAAAAGACCAAAAAGACTCGGGGCTCCTCTCCATCCGCGGGGGCTGCGGGGACGGATGGGTCTGCTGCCACTCTGGCAAGCGACCAAGCCAAGATCGGGACATCCGCCCCCTCTGCCCCCCCGGGTGCGGAGCCCCTGACAAAGAAGACTACTACCAAGAGTGCACAGGGCGGAGCCTTGATGACATCGGGGCCCCTGATTCAGAGGTTACCTGGCGTTTTCGAGCCCGCTGGCTTCAAACGCTTCCTCGTTATTCGCTCCACTGATGGCACCATGTTGTCCAAGGGCAACATGATCCATCAGCGGAGAGGATTAGCTAGTGCAATTGGTAGAGAGCCGAAGGTAACCCGTTTCTCGGACGGGAGCCTTCTGGCGAATGCGGCGAATCCCGCCGAGGCGGCCAGGATTAGTGCTCTTCGGACACTTCATGGCACCCCGGTGAGTGTGACGCCGCACTCTACCATGAACTTTGTGAAAGGAGTAGTTTATGCGAGGGAACTCGTTGACTACTCCATTGAAGACATCACCTTAGAGCTGGCCGACCATGGGGCGGTCAAGGTCGAACGTGTGATGAGAAAACAGGGAGGGGCCTCGAGACCCACCCCTACACTCTTCGTCACATTCGACTGTGACAAGCTCCCTGAGTCGGTGCGTGCCGGTTGGTACCGCTACCGCGTGAAGGCATTCGTGCCACTACCGCGGCGGTGCTATTACTGTCACCGCTTCGGCCATACGAATCGCTCATGTAGATATGCAAAGTCGGGGTCACCCGAAGTCTGTGTAAATTGCTCCAAGGTCGCACACGATAAGTCCAAATCGTGTGTGGCCAAGTGTGTCAATTGCGGAGAGCCGCACCCTGCTTCTTCGAAGCAATGTGGTGCATATCTCCTTGAGAAAGAAATCCTGGCCGTTCAGGCCCAGGATCGACTCTCATTCCGCGAGGCAAAGGACTTGGTCCTGGCGCGCCCGGCTCTGCCTGGGACGTCATATGCCTCAATAGTTAGGAAGGCACCCTCTGCTCCCGGCCCATCCAGGCCAACGAGCACGGTTGTTTCCGCGCCCATTCGGAGCCCTTCTGCGGGCTCTACCCAACCCGGGCGCCCCCCTGGTAAAGCTGGCGGCAAAAAGGGCTCATACCCTGCCCCGGCTAAAACCAGGGCTCCCCCCTCTTCCCCCAGCGTGACCGTTTCCCGTAAGGCGAAACGGCCACGCACCTCCACCGAGTCGTTAGACTCACAGGAGGCAAACCCCTGAAGATGGTCGCTAGGCCATCTTCCGGGGTTCCTAAAGCTGTCCCCCGAAAAGAGGACAGCAACAAAGGAGCTTCGGCTCCTTCGCCCACGTCCCGAGGTGGAGCAAGTGGCTCGGAGACGGTGGTTCCTCGAAAAGAGGGCCCCCCGCCCCTGAAGCCGCAACGCCCGCCTAAGGTTTCGAGGCGGAGGGAGGAAAAGACTCGCATGGCGAGCCCAACCTCCCCCAATAAGTCCTCGAAGGCGACAGCGCCTTCAGCGCTTTGTCCGGCCAACAGCGCCCGGGGTTCTGCCCCCGGGAAGCGTACGGCCATTTCCGTGAGGGTCTTCAATTCGAGGATGGCCCCCGCGTCTCCTCCGAGCTAGGCCTGGAGGGCATATTCCTTCAATGGTTTTGCCGTGGACTCCGGGCCAACTGGGAGGAGCTGCGGAGGCTCGTCTCGTCCCGTTCCCCGTTAGCTATTTTTTTGCAGGAGACCATGCCAGGTGCGTGCCCCCTCCCTGCCCTCCCGGGGTATAAGGGTCTTGCGACCCCACCACCTCGGGATGGCCGGGCTGGGGGATGCGCAGTTTACACCCGGCATGATGTCTCCGTTCTTCCTTTCTCTTTAGATACCTTCTTTCAGGCAGTGGCTGTGCAGCTGCACCTGGATAGGAGGTATACTATCATTTCTGCGTACATTCCACCGTCAGCTGACTTCGACGCGGGGCACTTCCGCCGCGTCGTTGCACGGTTGCCGAGGCCCTATCTCTTGCTTGGAGATCTGAACGGCAGGCATCCTCTCTGGGGAGATTACTCCATAAATCCCAGGGGACAAGTCCTTGCCGATCTGATCGAAGAGCTTGAGATGGGTGTCCTAAACGTGGATGAGTTTACGCATCACTGTCCGAGAACCGCTTCATTTTCTTGCCTTGACCTATCTTTGTGCTCTTCGGATGCACAGCCTGATTTTGATTGGGGGGTGGTTGATGACCTCCATGGTAGTGATCACTTTCCCATTCAAATATCATTTCCAGGGCAACTGCCGCCTGAGAGACCACCTCGGTGGTGCTTGGCGCGGGCGCGGTGGCCTGCATTTCAGGAAATGACTGAATTCTCTATCTCAGTCGAGGAGTTTAGGTCGGTAGATGATGCCGTTGAGTTCTTCTCCGGCAACCTCATCGCCGTGGGCCTGACTACTATTCCTAGGACGTCTGGCCGTTTTGCACGCCGACCACTCCCATGGTGGTCGGCCGAGTGTGAGACGGCCGACAAACAGAAGCGTTATGCCTACATGCGCTATAAGCGCCACCCGAACGATTTCATTGTCGCTGAATTTCGTCGGGCTAGGGCTAGGTTCCGGTATATTTCGAAGCACGCCCGCCGCTCTTCTTGGCGGGCATACGTGTCTTCACTTAACGGGAAGACCCCTTTAGCTGAGGTGTGGAAGCGAGTCAAAAGGATTCGGGGCAAGTTCTCGCAGGACCCCCCTCCCGTTCTCCAGGAGAATGGGACCGCAATCTCGGACCCCGCGTCCGTGGCGGAATCCTTGGCGACCGCTTTTTCCGCATTCTCTAGCCCTGATGCTGCTCCGCCAGCATTCAATGCACGTCGTGATGTCGCGGAAGGCCGCCGGCTGGACTTTACCTCCAGAGGCGGAGAACCCTTCAACGACAAGTTTACTGTGAGTGAGTTGCGCTCCGCTCTCGCTTCGTGCGCGGATACCGCCCATGGTCCGGACGATGTCCCGTACGCCATGCTTCGACACCTGGGTGAACGAGGCATGGTCTTTCTGTTAGATTTGTTCAACAGGATCTGGGTGGAAGGTCTTCTCCCAGACTCCTGGCGAATCGCTACTGTGCTCGCCTTTCGCAAGCCGGGGAGAGATCACTCTACTCCGACCGGTTTCCGCCCAATCTCTCTAACCTCTTGCGTGTGCAAGTTGATGGAGAAATTGGTAAATGTTAGATTAGCCTGTTTCCTGGACAGCGGAGGCCATCTGTCTTCTGCACAGTGCGGCTTCCGTAAGTTCCACTCCACGTCGGATGCTCTGCTCCGACTGGAAAATGCCGTCTGCGAGGCTTTCCTTCGTAGACAGCACTACGCCACGGTGTTTTTTGATCTGGAGAAGGCCTATGATACCGCATGGCGATACGGTATCATGGAGACTCTCCACACGATGGGGGCGAGGGGACGCCTCCCAATGTTTATATCTGAATTTTTGCGAGATCGTCGATTCCGCGTACGGGTGGGGGGAGCCCTCTCCGGCCCAAAGAAGCAGGAAGAGGGTGTCCCGCAGAGAAGTGTCCTCAGTGTCACACTCTTTGCCCTGAGCATCAACGGCATCACCTCGGTGCTGCCGGAAGATGTTCTCGCTACGCTCTACGTGGACGACCTTTCAATCTCTTTTGGCGCGACCCAGATGCCAACTCTGGAGCGCCGACTCCAACAGGCATTGAACCGCATCTCTCGCTATGCCGAAGCGCACAGGTTTCGGTTTTCTTTGGCCAAGACTAAGGTGGTGCACTTCTGCCGCCACCCACGGCTTCACCCCGACCCAGATTTGTTTCTTAATGGGGTTCACCTGGATGTGGTTGAGTCGCACCGTTTCCTTGGTCTTGTATTCGACCAACGCCTCACCTGGGAGGCTCACATTCGCAGCCTTAGGGTCTCTTGTACCCGCGCCATGGACATTCTCCGTTCGGTGACGTTCAGCGCTTGGATCGCTGATAGGGCTACCGCCTTACTTTTTTATCGATCCTTTGTTCGCTCGAAGCTCGACTACGGATGCGAGTTTTATGCCTCCGCAGCCGAGCGTTTATTGCGGAAGGTGGATTCGATCCACCACACCGGCCTTCGCCTTGCGACCGGTGCCTTCCGCACTTCCCCCATTGAGAGCCTGTTGGTCGATGCTGGGGAGATGCCACTCGCTCTGCACCGCGTGCAGTGCATCACTCGCCTGTACGCGCGAGCCCGGCGCCTCCCTCAGTCGCCAACAGCTCTCACTGCATCCGCAGCTGATCTCGATGGTGCCTATGCCGCCGAGAGACGCCAGTTATACCCTAAGCCCTTTGGGTTTAGGGCCAGGAAACTCCTTCGAGAGGTAGATATAGCTCTCGGGCCGGTGGCGCCCCTGGTTCTGCCCAGGACGCCACCCTGGAGGGTACCACATTTGGCTATTTGTCGCCACGCCTCTGTTCCTAAAGCTTGTACTGCGCCGGGAGTATTGCGTTCGACCTTTTTGGAGCACACATCGTGTCACGCTGGTACCGTGCCAGTGTATACGGATGGCTCCAAGTCCCAAGAGGGGGTCGGCTTCCACGCCGTATCCCCTCTGTTTGAAGTCAGCGGGGCTCTACCAGGCGCTGCGTCTGTCTTCACGGCCGAGCTGGTGGCAATACACCACTCGGTACGGGAGATTACGCGACGTGCCCGGTTCGGAGACCGGATTGTGATTTATAGCGACTCACAAAGCGATCTGAGTGCTCTCGGGGCATTGGAATCTCCGCATCCCCTGGTTCGCGAAATCCGTGACGCCACGGTTTTAGCGAGCCGGGCAGATGTCGAGATTATCTTCTGCTGGGTTCCTGGACATGTAGGAATTGCGGGGAATGAGCGCGCCGATGAGGGCGCCAAAAAGTCCGCGAGGACTCTGCGACCGGACCAGCGTTTCGCTCTTCCTCACACTGACTACATGGCAGGAATACGGGCAGCTCTTCGGACTGCTTGGCAAAGAAGATGGGAGACGGTCGAGGGGAACTTAAAGTTGCGTGCCATTGCGCCGCGACTGTTCCCATGGACCTATCCCCCAATGCCGCGGCGGCTTCAGGTTGCTTTCTGTCGTCTTCGAATCGGCCACACTCGTGTGACGCATCGCTACTTGATGGAGCGCTCGCATGCGCCCTATTGCAACGACTGCGTCGTCCCCCAGACTGTTCGGCATATTCTTGTCGAATTTCCCAGTCTGGGTGATCTTCGCGCACGATACCTGTTTCGGTACCGGGATGGGCGGGGTCGCTACCACCTGTCCCTTGTACTCGGGACGAGTGCGTGCACCATGACTGGTGGACTTATTGACTTTTGGGGCGAGGCCGGCCTTCTCCCCTTTATTTTGGGTTCCTTTTTTTGTTATTGTTTTGTTTGTAGTTTGCACTCTCCTGCACCGGGGTGAGGGGGACCTCCCCCCGCTGCCGGAGATTGCTTCGATTGTTAAGTTTTTCCAAATTATATCATTGTTAAGTTTTCATATTTGTACTTTGAAGTAGCCTAGTTCCAGGCTGTCGTGTTTTTCGGTTACTTATGCCCAAGTGGGTAGTTGCCAGATGGGATCCATAAAATTAAAAAAAAAAAAAATACATGACCCCACCACCGCGGGATGGCTGGGCTGGGGGATGCGCGGTTTACACCCGGCATTATGTCTCCGATCTTCCTTTCTCTTTAGATACCTCCTTTCAGGCAGTGGCTGTGCAGCTGCACCTTGATAGGAGGTATACTATCATTTCTGCGTACATTCCACCGTCAGCTGACTTCGACGCCGGGGACTTCCGCCGCGTCGTGGCACGGTTGCCGAGGCCCTAGCTCTTGCTTGGAGATCTGAACGGAAGACATCCTCTCTGGGGAGATTACTCCATAAATCCCAGGGGACAAGTCCTTGCAGATCTGATGGAAGAGCTTGAGATGGGTGTCCTAAACCTGGATGAGTTTACGCATCATTGCCTGAGAACCGCTTCATTTTCTTGCCTTGACCTATCTTTGTGCTCTTTGATGCACAGCCTGAACTTGACTGGGGAGCCCCGTTAGGGGCGCGGCGATTTGCCATCCTGGCCGCCGTGCTGACGGGACTCAGCACCCCGTCCGGCCCCAGCTTAGCCTCTCTTCCTTCCTTCAAAACACTTGTTTCCTCTCTTTTCACACAACCTCTCCCACAACTTTCTCTGGTCAGCCTCTAATTTCACAGGGTAGATGCTGACCTTCCTTTCAGCCAACCGTCCCGCATCGGGGCTGAGGGTGTGGGGGACAATGTTCCCTAACCCCTGAGCTCCGGTCTTTGGTGGCTGGTTTTTAACTACCTGCTTCATCCCCACCCATACCTTCCTCACATCCCTTTTCCTCTCGTCTTAAAAATCTATCATTTTTTCGCCGTGTGTAAGGTGGAGCCGCCATGCCGATGGACTGCCAGGTCACCAGGCGGGAGGGGTGGTCCCAAATGGCGGTGCCTGGCTCTGCCGGGCCTGCAAGCACCTCTTGCAGTGCGGGCAACTGTGAGAGGTGGTGAGCTGTTGCGTCCCGTGTAAATAAGAGGGTCACCATGCCCAATGATGATTATAAAAAAAAACCCAACCCCCAACTTCCCCAAGAACAACGGAGCCGCCCTCGGGCAGCTCCTCCCAAAAAATGGAGATCCCTCCCCTTGTGCTTGTGCAGGGGACCCTCCATACTTCTTTAACCGGAGAGGAGGCTTACTCCTCTCCTACGCCTACGGGTGTAGGGGACTTCCTCTTACTTCCTTCTCTGGAGGTGCTTTCGGGCACCTCCCTATTCCCAGCAGCAGTCCCTCCTTTTCTTTCTAAGGGGACTGCCAAGAAAGCCAGCAGGCAGCCCATTGCCGACCGCCCCTCTTGTAAGCGGCTCGGTAGGGCAAACCCCCTTAGGAGGGAGAGGGAAGCCAGGCCCCTTCGGTCGCTTCCCTCAAAAGACCTGTTGGCAAGGATATTAAACCTTGCCGGGGTTAAGGCTTGTGCCTCTTCACAAATGACTCTTGACGCTGCCAAGGGGACCTGAGATGTCCTGGGAAGGGATGGCCAACTGGAGGCCCCCCCTAAGATAGACATGGTCCTTGAGGAAACCCAGCCTCAGACGGTAGGGCCTTCCATGGGGGGGAATCCTGGCTCGGCGCGAAGCACCGAACCTGAGTCCGCCCCTATGCAAGGTCCCCTTCAAACGGCTGAGGGCTCAGAGGCAATACAAGGAGGGGAGGGATCTCCTCCGACAGGTGCCCCCACGACTACCAGGAACTTCTCCATTTCGGAGAGGGACCTGGCTGAGGCCGGCCCATCTGGCATGGGGGCTTCTGCCGGTGGAGGTGAAAAGCGGGTTCATTCCCCGCCCTCCTCTCTAAAAAAGAAAAAGACTTGAAAGACAAAGAAGACTCGGGGCTCCTCTCCATCCGAGGGGGCTGCGGGGACGGATAGGTCTGCTGCCACTTTGGTAGGCGACCAAGCTAAGATCGGCACATCCAGCCATTCTAACCCCCCGTGTGCGGAGCCACTGACTAAGACCAAGAGTGCACAGGGAGGAGCCTCGATGACATCGGGGTTCCTCATTCAGAGGTTACCTGGCGTTTTCGAGCCCGCTGGCTTCAAACGCTTCCTCGTTATTCGCTCCACTGATGGTACCATGTTGTCCTAGGGCAACATGATCCATCAGAGGAGAGGATTAGCTAGTGCAATTGTTAGAGAGCCGAAGGTGACCCGTTTCTCGGACGGGAGCCTTCTGGCGAATGCGGCGAATCCCGCCGAGGTGGCCAAGATAAGTGCTCTTCGGACACTTCATGGCACCCCGGTGAGTGTGACGCCGCACTCTACTATGAACTTTGCAAAAGGAGTAGTTTATGCGAGGGAACTTGTTGACTACTCCATTAAGGACATCACCCTAGAGCTGGCCGACCATGGGGCGGTCAAAGTCGAACGTGTGATGAGAAAACAGGGAGGGGCCTTGAGACCCACCCCTACACTCTTCGTCACGTTCGACTGTGACAAGCTCCCTGAGTCGGTGCGTGCTGGTTAGGACCGCTACCGCGTGAAGGCATTCGTGCCACTGCCGCAGCAGTGCTATTACTATCACCGCTTCGGCCATACGAATCGCTCATGTAGACGTTCAAAGTCGGGGTCACTCGAAGTCTGTGTAAATTGCTCCAAGGTCGCACACGATAAGTCCAAATCGTTTGTGGCCAAGTGTGTCAATTGCGGAGAGCCGCACCCTGCTTCTTCGAAGCAATGTGGTGCATATCTCCTGGAGAAAGAAATCCTGGCCGTTCAGGCCCAGGATAGACTCTCATTCCGCGAGGCTAAGGACTTGGTCCTGGCGCGCCCAGCTCTGCCCTGGACGTCATATGCCTCAGTATTTCGAAAGGCACCCTCTGCTCCTGGCCCATTCAGGCCAAAGAGCACGGTTGTTTCCGCGCACATTCAGAGCCCTACTGCGGGCTCTACCTAACCCGAGCGCTCTCCTGGTAAAGCTGGCGGCAAAAAGGGTTCATACCCAGCCTTAGGCTAAAACCAGGGCTCCCTCCTTCTTCTCCCAGCGTGACTGTTTCCCGCAAGGCGAAACGGCCACGCGCCTCCACCGAGTCGTTAGACTCACAGGAGGCAACACCCCTAAAGATGGTCGCTAGGCCATCTTCGGGGAGTCCTAAAGCTGTCCCCCGAAAGGAGGACAGCAACAAAGGAGCTTCGGCTCCTTCGCCCACGCCCCGAGGTGGAGCGGTTGGCTCGGAGACGGTGGTTCCTCGAAAAGAGGGCCCCCCCGGCTCCGAAGCCGCAGCTCCGCCTAAGGTTTCGAGGCGGAGGGAGGAAAAGACTCGCATGGCGAGCCCCACCTCCCCCAATAAAACCTCGAAGGTGACAGCGCCTCCAGCGCTTTGTACGACCAAAAGTGCCCGGGGTTCTGCCCACGGGAAGCGTACGGCCATTTCCGTGAGGGTCTTCAATTCGAGGATGGCCCCCGCGTCTCCTCCGAGCTAGGCCTGGAGGGCATATTCCTTCAATGGAATTGCCGTGGACTCCAGGCCAACTGGGAGGAGCTGCGGAGGCTCGACTCGTCCCGCTCCACGTTAGCTATCCTCTTTGCAGGAGACCATGCTAGGTGCGTGCCCCCTGCCTGCCCTCCCGGGGTACAAGGGTCTTGCGACCCCACCACCGCGGGATGGCCTAGCTGGAGGATGCGCGGTTTACACCCGGCATGATGTCTTCGTTCTTCCTTTCTCTTTAGATACCTCATTTCAGGCAGTGGCTGTGCAGCTGGATAGGAGATATACTATCATTTCTGCGTACATTCCACCGTCAGCTGACTTCGACGCAGGGGACTTCCGCCGCGTCGTGGCACGGATGCCGAGGCCCTATCTCTTGCTTGGAGATCTGAACGGCAGGCATCCTCTCTGGGGAGATTACTCCATAAATTCCAGGGGACAAGTCCTTGCCGATCTGATCGAAGAGCTTGAGATGGGTGTCCTAAACGTGGATGAGTTTACGCATCACTGTCTGAGAACCGCTTCATTTTCTTGCCTTGACCTATCTTTGTGCTCTTCGGATGCACAGCCTGATTTTGATTGGGGGGTGGTCGATGACCCCCATGGTAGTGATCACTTTCCCATTCAAATATCATTTTTAGGGCAACTGCCGCCTGAAGACCACCTCGGTGGTGCTTGGCGCAGGCGCGGTGGCCTGCATTTCAGGAAATTACTGAATTCTCTATCTCAGTCGAGGAGTTTAGGTCGGTAGATGAGGCCGTTGAGTTCTTCTCCGGCAACCTCATCGCCGTGGGCCTGACTACTATTCCTAGGACGTCTGGCCGTTTTGCACGCCAACCACTCCCATGGTGGTCGGCCGAGTGTGAGACGGCCCTCATACAGAAGCGTTATGCCTACATGCGCTATAAGCGCCGTCCGAACGATTTCACTGTCGCTGAATTCCGTCGGGCTAGGGCTAGGTTCCAGTATATTTTAAAGCACGCCCGCTGCTCTTCTTGGCGGGCATACGTGTCTTTACTTAACGGGAAGTCCCCTTCAGCTGAGGTGTGGAAGCGAGTCAAAAGGATTCGGGGCAAGTTCTCGCAGGACCCCCCTCCCGTTCAAGAAGAGAATGGGACCGCAATCTCGGACCCCGCGTCCTTGGCGGAATTTTTCGCGACCGCTTTCTCTGCATTCTCTAGCCGTGATGCTGCTTCGCCAGCATTCAATGCACGTCGTGATGTCGTGGAGGGCCGCCGGCTGGACTTTACGTTCAGAGGCGGAAAACCCTTC
Organism: Ceratothoa steindachneri; assembly: GCA_963969495.1. Classification (NCBI taxonomy): domain Eukaryota; kingdom Metazoa; phylum Arthropoda; class Malacostraca; order Isopoda; family Cymothoidae; genus Ceratothoa; species Ceratothoa steindachneri. The sequence goes on from OZ018326.1 coordinate 171,635,292, forward strand.
AACGACAAGTTTACTGTAAGCGAGTTGCGTTCTACTCTCGCTACGTGCGCGGTCCCCGCCCATGGTCCGGACGATGTCCCGTACGCCATGCTTCGACACCTAGGTGAGCGAGGCATGGCCTTTCTGTTAGATTTGTTTAAGAGGATCTGGGTGAAAGGTCTTCTCCCAGACTCCTGGCGAATCGCTACTGTGCTTGCCTTTCGCAAACCGGGGTGAGATCACTCTACTCCGACCGGTTTCCGCCCAATCTCTCTAACCTATTGCGTGTGCAAGTTGATATGGAAATTGGTAAATGTTAGATTAGCCTTTTTCCTGTGAAGCAGAGGCCATCTGTTTTCCGAAAAGTGCGGCTTCCGCAAGTTCCACTCCACGTCGGATGCTCTGCTCCGACTGGAAAATGCCGTCTGCGAGGCTTTTCTTCGTAGACAGCACTACGCCACGGTGTTTTTCGATCTGGAGAAGGCCTATGATACCGCATGGAGATACGGTATCATGGAGACTCTCCACACGATGGGGGCGAGGGGACGCCTCCCAATGTTCATATCTGAACTTTTGCGAGATCGTCAATTCCGCGTACGGGTTGGTGGAGCCCTCTCCGGCCCAAAGGAGCAGGAAGAGGGTGTCCCGCAGGGAAGTGTCCTCAGTGTCACACTCTTTGCCCTGAGCATCAACGGCATCACTTCGGTGCTGCCGGAAGATGTTCTCCCTACGCTCTACGTGGACGACTTTTCGATCTCTTTTGGCGCGGCCCAGATGCCAACTCTGGAGCGTCGACTCCAACAGGCATTGAACCGCGTCTCTCGCTATGCCGAAGCGCACAGGTTTCGGTTTTCTTTGGCCAAGACTAAGGAGGTGCACTTCTGCCGCCATCCACGGCTTCACCCTTACCCAGATTTGTTTCTTAATGGGGTGCGCCTGGATGTGGTTGAGTCGCACCGTTTCCTTGGTCTTGTATTCGACCGACGCCTCACCTGGGAGGCTCATATTCGCAGCCTTAGGGTCTCTTGTACCTGCGCCATGGACATTCTCCGTTCCGTGACGTTCAGCGCTTGGGGCGTTGATAGGGCTACTGCCTCACTTTTTTATCGATCCTTTGTTCGCTCGAAGCTCGACTACGGATGCGAGTTTTATGCCTCCGCAGCCGAGCGTTTATTGCGAAAGGTGGATTCGATCCACCACACCGGCCTTCGCCTTGCGACCGGTGCCTTCCGCACTTTCCCCATTGAGAGCCTGTGTCGATGCTGGGGAGATGCCACTCGCTCTGCGCCGCGTGCCGTGTATCACTCAACTGTACGCGCGAGCCCGGCGCTCTCCTCAGTCGCCAACAGCTCTCACTGCATCAGCAGCTGATCTGGATTGTGCCTTTGCCGTCGAGAGACGCTGGTCATACCCTAAGCCTTTTGGGTTTAGGGCCAGGAAACTCCTTCGAGAGGTAGATATCGCTCTCGGGCTGGTGGCGCCCCTGGTTTTGCCCAGGACGCCACCCTGGAGGGTACCACATTTGGCTATTTGTCGCCACGCCTCTGCTCTCAAAGCTTGTACTGCGCCGGGAGTATTGCGTTCGACCTTTTTGGAGCAGACATCGTGTCACGCTGGAACCATGCCAGTGTATACGGATGGCTTCAAGTCCCAAGAGGGGATCGGCTTCCACGCCGTATCCCCTCTGTTTGAAGTCAGCAGGGCTCTACCAGGCGCTGCGTCTGTCTTCACGGCCGAGCTGGTGGCAATACACCACTCGGTAAGGGAGATTACCTGACGTGCCCGGTTCGGATACCTGATTGTGTTCTATAGCGACTCACAAAGCGATCTGAGTGCTCTCGGGGCATTGGAATCTCCGCATCCCCTGGTTCGCGATATCCGTGACGCCACGGTTTTGCGAGCCGGGCAGATGTCGAGATTATCTTCTGCTGGGTTCCTGGACATGTAGGAATTGCGGGGAATGAGCGCGCCGATGAGGGCGCCAAAGAGTGCGCGAGGACTCTGCGCCCGGTTTAGCGTTTTGCTCTTCCTTACACCGAATGCATGGCAGAAATACGGGCAGCTCTTGGGACTGCTTGGCAAAGAAGATGGGAGACGGTCGAAGGAAACTTAAAGTTGCGTGCCATTGCGCCGCGACTGTTCCCATGGACCTATCCCCCAATGCCGCGGCGGCTTCGGGTTGCTTTTTGTCGTCTTCGAATCGGACACACTCGTGTGACGCATCGCTACTTGATGGAACGCTCGCATGCGCCCTATTGCAACGACTGCGTCGTCCCCCAGACTGTTCGGCATATTCTTGTCGAATGTCCCAGTCTGGGTGATCTTTGTGCACGATACCTGTCTCGGTACCGGGATGGGCGGGGTCGCTACCGCCTGTCCCTTGTACTCGGGACGAGTGCGTGCACCATGACTGGTGGACTTATTGACTTTTGGGGGCAGGCCGGCCTTCTCCCCTTTATTTAAAGTTCCTTTTTTTTGGTTATTGTTTTGTTTGTAGGTTGCACTCTCCTGCACCGGGGTGAGGGGGACCTCCCCCCGCTGCCGGAGAGTGCCTCGATTGTTAAGTTTTCCAATTTATATCATTGTTAAGTTTTCATATTTGTACTTTGAAGTAGCCTAGTTCTAGGCTGTCGTGTTTTTCGGTGACCTATGCCCAAGTGGTCAGTTGCTAGATGGGCTCCATAAAAAAAAGGGAAACTCAGCATCCCCTGCTTCGCGATATAAGTGACGCCACGGTTTTGGCAAGCTGGGAAGATGTTAAGCTTATTTTCTGCTGGCTTTCTGCACATGTAGAAATTGCGGGGAATGAGCGCGCCGATTAGGGCGCCAAAGAGTCCTCGAGGAATCTGTGACCGGACCCGCGTATCGCACTTCCTTACACCGACTACATGGCAGGAATGCGGGCACCTCTTCGGACTGCTTAGCAAAGAAGATGGGAGACGGTCGAAGGGAACTTAAAGTTGCGTGCCATTGCGCCGCGACTGTTCACATGGACCTACACCCCAGTGCCGAGGCAACTTCAGGTTGCTTTCTTTCGTCTCTAAATAGGACACACTCGTGCGACGAATCGCTATTTGATGGAGCGCTCGCCTACGCTCTATTGCGACGACTGCGTCGTCCCCCAGACTGTTCGGCACATTTTTGTCGAATATCCCAGTCTGGGTGATCTTCGCGCACGATACCTGTCCCGGTCCGGGATGGGCGGGGTCGCTACCGCCTGTCCCTTGTTCGGGGCGGATTAATGCACATTAACTTGTGGACTTGTTGAATTTGGGGGGAAGACCGGGATTCTCCCCTTTTTTAAGGTTCTTTTTTGTTTTTTGTTTGTTATTGTTTTGTTTGTAGGTTACACTCTCCTGCACCGGGGTGAGAAGGACCTCCCCCCACTGCCGGAGATTGAATCCTGATTGTTAAGCTCTTCCAATTTATATTATTGTTATGTTTTCATATTTTTATTTTAAAGTAGCCTAGTTCTAGGTTTTCGTGTTTTTCGGCGACTTATGCCCAAGTGGGCAGTTGCCAGTTGAGCTCTATAAAAAAAAAAATGCTGTTCAATCCACTCGTGGACGGCGAGCTGGACATATTCATCATCCACTAGCCGGCGTCCACGCAGTGCACCCTTAAGCTGTTGGAATAAAAAGTAGTCACTAGGGGCCAGATCTGGAATGTAGGGGGAATGGTTGAGATACTCGAATCCGCACTCACGCAGGGCACTTTGTGCATCTCCGGCCTTGTGGACTTTGACGACGTTGAAGTCAATTATGGGGCGTGAGGTTTCTAGGGACCAAACGGGCAGAGACCTTGGTCATGGCAAAATTGTCGTGGATGAGGCTGGTAACACTTTTATGTGATATTCCAAGTTCTGGCTCGATTTCTGCGACCTTCAGTCTTTCGATTTTCGAGGATCATCCTCTTCACATGGTCCACATTGTCCTCGTTATTCACGTCTGACGGGTGTCCTGGATGGGGGTTATCTTTTAGGGACTCACGCCCATGGTGGACCTCCCTATTCCAGCGAGCAATGGTTGCATATGAAGGCGCGGTTCCGGTGTACACTGCAACCATGCATTCTGGATCTCTTGTGCATTCTTGCCTTCCTTGGTCAAAAATTTGATCACTGCGCGGTGCTCAACCTTGTCCATTGTTGAAACATTTGTTACTGACGATCTGCGATGAGCTACTGCTTCTTAAATAGACGAGGCAGGAGCGTGAGGGTGCAGGTCCAGACTTGTCATAACTTGTCCTAACACCCCCACAAACAGCCATCCCCTTTCCTGTTTTTCCCTACCGATTCGCCAAACTTATTGACCACCATTCGTATGCAATAAAATGTTTGTGCAAAAAAACTTGCTTTACTATAACTATCGCAAAAGGATGATTCAAAATTACTTCAGGGTATGATGGTAGCCGTGATAAAATTAAAATTATTGTATAATATTAGTTATTTATATTACGAAAATTCATTAACTTTTAGAGAGAATCTGTTTTCAGATTTAAATTCAGTATGTTCGGATTATGTAGGAAAATGTACTTTCGTCAAATTACCAAATATATTGTTCCTCAGTGTTATTGAAAGGTGAATGGAACAAAATTGAAAGATAAGTTTCTTAGTTTTGTACTGTTTGAATGTGTTTTAGGTATACAGGGAATGAGAGTGTTAACAAAAATGGATTTGGTTAATGGTTATTATCAGATGCCTGTGGCTGAGGAGAGCTGGCTGATAACAGCTTTCTAAGAGGCATTACCAATTCCGAAACTGGAGTTTTGGTTTGGCAAATGCACCGGTTGCTTTGCAGCCTGCTATGAATGTGATTTTGAGTGGATTTTTGAGTAATGGTATACAAGTGTTTTTGGATGACATTCTGATAATGAGTGAAAGCAAAAATGAGCACATGACTGTAGTGAATGATATAATGCAAAAGTTAGAAGAAATAGGAATAAAAGTTAGTAAGCTGTATAAATGTGTGTGGTTCGCAGAAGTAAAACAATTTTGATGACATATGGTGAGTGCGAGGGGGTTGCGAGATTCTGAAAGGTTTATAGAGAAAGTGAGAGATTTCCCGAAGCCAAATACTGTTAGAGAGTTGCGTGGATTCCTTGGTCTGGTGAAATTTGGAAGAAAGTTTATGGAAGATTATTTAGGCGTAATGAAACCCTTGAATGAATGGACAGTAAAAAAAGAAGAGACCGTCATTAAATGGAGTGAGTCTATGAATCTAGCATTTGAAATCATTAGTGGTGAAAGATGTCGAGCTCGCATATCAGATTATTGAGAGCATGCTTGGGATTTATATAGATGCAAGTGGTTATTCTATGGGTGGATGCTTACTACAGCATCAGTTTGAAAGTAGAGTGAAAAGGAAGTAAGTGATAGCATATGTATAGAAAGCTTTTTGTGCGGCGGAGCGTGTATAATCAAAGACTAAGAGAGACTTGGCTGCATTACGTTTTGTTTGAAATCCCTGAGAGCTTTTTTGTATGAAGTGAAATTTGTAGAGCGAACGGATCATCAGCCTTTAGTATACTTGCAGCGTATGAGTATGGTTGATAGCAGGCTTGCGAGGACAATGGAAGATTTGTGTGATTTTTATTTTGTGGTAGAGTATTTGCCGGGGGAAAGGAATGAAATTGCGGATTTGAAATCGAGATTTACTGGTGATGTGAACAAGTTAAAGAGAGAATTGAAAATCATGTGTGTGCCAGAAGTGATGCCGTTCCAGGAGCTCTTACTGATAGGAAAAAATGTTTTTGTGAGTGTATGTCTACATTATGGAGGAAAAATGCCTGCGGTGCATTGTGGGAAGGGGATAAGCAGAGAAAGTGGCTGTGAGCTGCATTTACAATGTCTTAGTGGGTGCATTATAATTGGTTAATTGAGCAGAGGAATTATGTAGAGAAGTCAGTAAATGAAGTACCTGATGAGTGTGCGCCTACTTATGATGACGAGGATAGGGATTCTACAGTGTTGTTTGTTGAGAATATGAAAGTTGCGAGTGTGGCGTGTGAACATGAGATTGAAAATAGGGGGGATATTTTGTTAAGAATAAATAGGAGAAGGTATTGTGGAATTATTGATACCGTTACGCAAATTTCCTTGGTGAGTGCTAAAGTAGTGAGGAATGTAGAGAAGCTGAGTTGGAATATACCTAGGCGAGGTGCTGTTGTCACGATTAAAGGCCAGTTAGAAGGAAACTTGATGGCATGAGAATAGGTGAGCTTGGAAGTAAATATAGGATAGTTGGGAAATGTGGTGCATGAATTTGTCGTGTTAGGGGAGAGTGAGCTAACTTATTGACTTCCTACGAAGGAATGCAATTTTGGTAGATGTAGGAAATGACAGTCTGATGGACGATAGGATGGTTGTAGGAAACATGCGGATTGAGCTTGTATGTGCGACTAGATTTGAGGGAGTAGTAAGTTTTAATATAAATGAAGATCTATTGACAGAAGACGATATTGAAAGTATGCAAGAGTCAGGTTCGATGGTGCGTGTGCTGAAAGAGAGTGTGCCTGTTGTAGAATGTAGTGGTATATTGAAAGTGTTTAGTAGGTTTGATCAAAAGTATGTGCTATGTAAGGATGTGCTTTATTTTGTACGAAGAATAGAAGAGTAGGATCTATATGTTTCAGTATTTTCACTTTCTGGTACAATTGGGATGGTGAAAATTGTGCATGAGATGTTTGGACATATGGTGAGGAACACGCTGTATGAGTCCATGAAAGAGCGTGTGTTTATTCCAATTTTGAGGAAAATTTGTTTAGATGTTCCAACTAATTGCAAAGCTTGTCAGAAAGGAAGGTATCAGAGAGTGTATGCGAGTCCGCGTGTTTTGAAATTGTGCGTGAAAGATCCGTTTGAATCCTTTGCAATCGATTGCCTATCTTTGCCTTTGACTGTGCGAAGTCATTTTGGAATGGTTTTGGATGTTTGATCATAAAAGAAGGTTTGTTTATGCTGCACCTTTGAAGAATAAAACGTATGCGACTGCTGCAAAAGGTGTAAGTGAGAAACGGTTGCCAATGTTTGTGTCTATAGGGTTTTGGTAACGAATTCTATCTCTCGTAGTTTTGTAGCCTGGGTTAAGTGATAAAACGCTTCCATATGAAATGAAGGAATATATATATATATATATATATATATATATATATATATGGATTCTTTATTCCTAGGTAAATAGCTCTAATAAGCTTCGAAATGGCGAACCGTAATGACAACATTTTTTCTTGAATAATAATAACTTTTCTCACCCTTTTCTTTCTTTCTTTTCTAAAGAAAGTAGGGAAAAAGAGGCGGTGATTAGTTGAAAATATACGGGGGTGGGGAAATAGGGCGGAAAGGAAAGAAGTATTAGATTAGTTGTTTAGGTGCCCGATGAACGGGCCATCTCCATTGATTTTTATTCTTTTTTATTTTTTTAAAATAAGATTATTATTAATATATACATTTATCGATATATATATATAATTTTTTTTTCTTTCTAGTTCATTTACTTGAATCTTGGAATTGGCTCGGCGCTTTCGGTATTTGGCAGATAATTTTTATACTCTCATTCTTCCTGGATCAAGGGTGCTTAGTGTATCATTGAAGAGAATGTTTTCCAACTTCTCCCAAATGTCTCTCCCTCTTTTGTAGAGATACATGGTTAAAGGATCAATTCTTATTTCTTCGTGAAGTCTCATCGAGGTCCGAAAGTCGTACCACTTAGAGCCAATGATGAAACGGAGGCCTTGGTTCTGCACTCTTTGAAGTTTCGACATGTTTTTGTTTGATGATGCATTGAGAAGTATAGTGGAGTACACCAGTTTCGATGTAACCAAATTGATGTATAGATTTTTCTTAGTTGCTATTGTGAGATTCCTAAATAGGTGGAGTTTGTCTTGTTAAGCTCTCGGAAATACGGTTCTGGTTCTCACGTGTCTATTCATTCCGGTACCAAAGAGTCTGTAGCCGAGAATTGACGCTTGCGGAGAGTAATCAATATCGATGTTTTCTAGGTTGAAGTGGATGATACTATGTCTCCCTATTGAAGTTGTAGAGAACTTAGAAACGTTTGTTTGGATTTTCAAGCGTCTTTCGAAGTTCGAGATTTTTTTCGGCACCTGCTGCTGTGGCTCTGGCTATCATCCTTGTCGACTTTGTCCTCCGAACTATAACTTGGGTGATATCGCCTGCGTATTGTATATTTAGTGTTTTTACGCCAATCGGTCTAGGGATATCTCTTGTGAACATGGTGAAGAGAGTAGGGCTTAGGCATCATCCTTGTGGAATACCGGATGCGAGGTCAAAGGCTCTCCTGTATGCCTTTCGGAGATGATCAAGGCTCGCCTATTGGTTAGATTGCTATAGAGGATCTTTTTGAAGTGGGCCGTGAGTTTCAGTTGTGAGATTTGGTATTTTAGGCCTTTGATTCAAGCTTTATCGAAGCCCTTCTTAACGTCTCTGCAGACAACGTCAACCGAGCATCCACTAGCCAGCCATGCTGCTGCATGTTGCAGCATATAGGCTATGGCTGACTCAGAGCCTCGTTTTTTTTCTAAATCCGTGTCATTCTTTGTTTAGGTGATTCTTTTCTGCTAGGTATTTGCCAGCCTGTTGTTGAAGATTTTCTTAAAAACCCTTCCCAACGGTCTCCAGCATTGAGATGGGTTTATAATTCATGACCTGGTTTGGTGGTTTTTCCAGTTGGGGTATGGGAAATAGCCCATTGCTAGAGATGCGTTGAACAGGTTCAGCAGCCTAGGCCTAAGTCTCTCCGGTGCTTCTTTTAAATGCCTTATTGTAATTTGGCTGAGCCCCGGGACTTGAATGAGGTAATTGCTTTTGATAATTTTTCCTCTGTTACCATCCTTCCTTCCTGAGAGTTACCGTGTAGCTGATGGATGCATCGGGTTCCATAAGGGTCAAACCTGCCTTCTCTCCTTTCCATATACGTGAGAACCTGGTCCCCAAAGCCTAGATAAAATTCTTCTTCTTCATCATGTGATATTTTGAAGACATTTTCCCAGATTCCGCGGAACAGCTTCTCTTTCTTAGTGGGTGTGACCACCCTAGTTCCTACATGCTTGTTTTCAAATAGGCCAAGGGTGCGTGCGACCCCTTTTAATTTGTTGATTGTCGTCCAAAAGGCTTTGAGGCTCCTCTCAGTTTCGATTTTTTCTATAATTCTATTCCACTTGTTCTAAGCTCTAATCCTAGCGTGGAATTCAACTGACTTCTGAGATACTGAACGAAGCACAAGTCCATGGTTTTGGTGAAGCCCATGTTGAGGATGGTCTCTTAGATGCGTGAGAAATGTTGTTGTAGCCATACTCTCTCTTGTATAGGTTTTGTAAGAATGGTAATTTTGTGTGATGTAATGGCGATAGCTATATTATCGGCGTTAGAGATGCAGGCGCTCATAGCAGTAAGCTCTTCATCCAGATCTTCTTCAGATGCGTCATTCAGATCAGGGATAAAAGCTGGGAATGTCCTCCTGTATTCTTCCCAATCGGCATTCCAGAAGTCTTTTCTTGGGGTAACTGGGACTAGGATAGGGGCAGTTGCTATAGTGATCAGCATTGGCAAATGATCACTTGGTGTTAGTGGCCCTAGAATGATGAGTTGATAAAAGGAAAAGTTTTGGTTCTTGAGCACGACATTTGGTTTGGTGGGTGACTCTGAATAGAAATATGTGGGAAAGTCACGCCCAATGCGTTCTGCAACGCCCCTTTTAATTAAAAGATCGAGTATTCTAACTATTGAGTTTGTCGTCGAGTATCCCGCTCCCCTATTCCTGGCGTTAAGGTCCCCAGCGAAAAGTCCTAATTGTTATTTTGTGAAAAGGGAGTATAGGTCATGATAGGGCAGATATGACCGGCGGGGAGGCTGGTAACCCGCGATCAGTTCGATGATCGACAGAGTCGATTCATCCATTCGGTTTCCCAGTCTGAATTGTAGATCTTGTTTTACTGCTATTAGCGCTCCGTCAAATCTCTCTCCTGTGCAATTCTTTTGTAGAACGTTGTATCCAAAAATCTTTTGTCTGCCATCGTCTTTAATGCTAGTTTCTGACAACAGAAGAACATTTGGATCTAGTTATCGGTAGATATTGTACAGTTTGTTTTTGTTGTTTGGCCATCCTCGCACGTTATGTGCCAAGATGGTTAGCCGGTTTCTATATGCTATCACGTAGGTCTCATTTATTATTAGACATTTGACGGCCAGACTTTATTTTCTTGTAATAGTAATGGATCATAGAGCCTGAAATTCTCGTTGTATAGTTTTGTTTTGCAGGTAAGTAGAGATGCTTTGATTGTCTCCTCGGTAACTGGAGAGTCATAGCACTACTTGATGTGTTCCTTTTTTACTCCAGCTGCCACGTCCTCTGTAGAGATATCCTTCTTTTGGATGGTATGTGAGTTAAGAGCTAAGGTGAGTCGGATTTTTTTGCCGTCTAGCTCAAGCTCTTCCTCTTTTTTTCCAAAGTCTACTTCCTGAATCTTTGGCTCTTCTTTGTTTTCTTATTTCTCTTCTGCCTGGGCGAGTTTATGGGGGGGGGATATCCTTATTTTACTTTTTATTTTATTATCCTTGATCATCTTGTTTTTCATATGATTTTCTCTTTATCGTATCTATTTACTTCTTGACTCAATTTCCGTAATCTCTAGTAGAAGGGCAGGTGCAGTTGTAACGAAGATCAGAAGATTTTTCGGCCTTTTGAGGGTCACCAGTTATAAGGCTGGGCCATATCCTTATTATCACTTTTTTTTCTTATTTATCAATATTATTCTTCATCCTAAGATATTTCTCTTTATCGGACTATTTACGTTTTTTCTTGACTGTAATTCATTTTTCTTTTAAGTTGGCCCTTCAAACATTATCTTCCATTTATCTTGAATTAATATTCTTCTTGGCAGGGTTAGTTCTTGATCTTCGATTTCTTTCTTGATGCTTTTTCTTCATTTACTTTTAATTATTTTTGAGTTGATGATTCCTTCTGGCTTTTGATGATTTGATGAGTTAGTCCTTGAAGTTGTTTTCTTCCGTTTTTCTTTCTTGAGGCGATCCATTTATCTTGAGTCTTCTTGATTCTAGTTGAGTTAGTCCTTGAAGCGTTTTCCTTGATTTTCGTTTTCTTCTTTAGATTTCTTCATAAAAGGTTGTGGACTTTTGAATTTCAAATGCGGTACTGGTAGATTTAAACGCCAATACTCTAGCCATTACGCCACGGCTTAGTCCGTTCTGTGTTGGTAATTTTGTCGTCTATTAATATTATCGAGTTGGAAGGAATTTTTTTCTGATACAAGTTAAGTAGAGATGCTTGCGCTTCTGTTGCTGTCGTTGAGTCGTAATTAAGGTTATATCCTGGGTTTTTCCCGCATGTGAGCTTTCTTCTGCTTGTGCCGATTTTCTCTTGGGGTATGTTGCCGATAGTACTTTTTCAGATTGAGGGTTTTCTGGGAATTTGTTTGCTGCCAGCAACTTATTCATTTCAATATTGAATGAACCAAGGCAAGCTAAGTTCATCACATGTGCATGCAAAATGCATACCAGCATTTTAGTAGGAGTAGAAGCATTCAATTGTAATACAATCTAAAGCTGAGTCATTATAGAATTCCCTTTTTTTCTCATTAGCGACTGCAGCGTATGTCGGTTTTAGTCTGCCCGCTGCTTTTCTCTTCTTCTTCAGCTGTTCTTTCCTAACCGGGCACAGCATGCTCAGGGTACGGTGATTCTTCGCACAGTTAATGAGTATCTTTGTATCACTAACGCACTACATCCAATCATGTCCTGTCTGAGCGCACTCAGAGCAGATCTTTGTTGTTCCTGAGTCGGGACAAGAGCCAGTTGGGTGGTCTTTGAACGTGTAGCAATTGAAGCAGGTTAGCAGCTCGAAGAATCTGACCCTCTTTATTTGGTCTGGAGATATGATCATGGATAACAGTTTTAAACCTGCTTCCTTGGCTTTGGCTGCCATTTCCATATTCATGAAGACTACTTAGAACACGTGAGAGAGGTTACGGAACTTTACAGCCTCTGCCACTTCCGCCCACGTATGGTTCCTCTCAATCTCCGACTAGGACAGAAAGAGAGGATCTTCCCACTAGTGGAGACTGGATAAGAAGCCACAGCTGAAGATCGACCGAAGAACCCTTCTCTTCGGAGAGGGGATGAGTCCGTGGAAGATGGACCCACCGGACTTCAAAAGACTTCCCCTTAAGCTCATACCCAACGGACGGAAAAGATCACCACAAGAAGTAGTGCAATGCATATTTAGAGAACTTGAGATACCACTAATCAAATGCATTGAGACACCATCTGGATTCACAGTTAATTCCCCAGAAAATAAAGAGGAAGAGCATCTACATTTATCTGCTGAGAGCATTATGCTAAGTAAGTTGGACTTGGAAGCTAGAATACCACCACAACTAACGGTTAACAGAAAGGTCATCTGCTGAAAAATCGAGTCCTGGGTAGGAGAGCACTCATGCCATAAAATAAGAGAAGAACCTTAGGAGAGACAGAAATGGGTCAAAATACGAGGGGCGGTCAATATGCTTTGCGAATCGGTAGAGAAAAACAGAGGAAGGCAGATGGCTGTTTGTGGGGGTATTAAGACAAGTTATAACAAGTGAGGACCTGTAGCCGCACGCTCCTGCCTCGTCTATTTAAGAAGCAGAAGATGATCGCAGATCGTCAGTCACAATTTTTCAACAATGAAAAAGGTTGAGCACTGCGCAGTGATCAAACTTTTGACAAAGTAAGGCAAGAATGCAAAAGAGATCCATGAACGCATGGTTGCAGTGTACACTGACCCCGCGCCTTCCTATGCAACCATTGCTCGTTGGAATAGGGAGTTACGACATGGTCATGAGTCCCTTCAAGATGAAACCCGTCCATAACACCCGTCAAACGTGACCAACGAGGACAATGTGGACCGTCTGGAGAGGATGATTCTCGAATATCGACGGGTGAAGGTCGCAGAAATCGAGCGAGAACTCGGAATTTAACATAGAAGTGTTATCAACATCATCCACAACAATTTGGCCATGACCTAGGTCTCTGCTCGTTGGGTCGCTAGAAACCTCACGCCATATGCTCAACTTCAACGTCATCAAAGTCCACAAGGCCAGAGTTGCACAAGCTGCCCTGCGCAAGTGCGGATTCGAGTATCTCAACCATCCCCCTCAAAGTCCAGATCTCGCCCCAAGTGACTACTTTTTATTCCGCCAGCTCAAGGCTGCACTGCTTGGACGCCGGATTGGGGACAATGAAGATATCCACCTCACCGTCCAGGAGTAGATTGAACAGCAGTCGGGAGTTTTTTGGTTTTCGGGCACTCGAAGCCTCAGGGAGCAGTGGCGCAAGTGCCTTGAAGTCGAGGGTAGTTATATTGAAAAATAATAAAACACTTTTCATAATATCTTGTTTCCTTATATCCGAATTGCAAAAAGTATTGACCGCCCCTCGTAGCAGAGGTGGTCAAATTTAAAGATCACACTCACCTTTTAAAGGTCATTTGTGAATCTACCAAAATGGCTTCAAGGATCATAAAGCAGAGACTTCTCGCTTTCAACGTGAAAATCCTACCCTCCCACATACAAAGAGATGTATTCACAAGCATACAGATATGCTCCAGATGTTATGCGTTGGAAGAACACACGACGCAAAATTGCCCCCTAAAGATCTGAAAATCTGTTTTGAATGTGAAACTGAAGACCATTCTTGGCGTAACTGGAACAACACAGTTAAATGATGCATTAACTGCCAAGGGGGACTCAGAACTATAGCGCTGATCTGTCCAAAAGAAGAGAAATCATAAAGAGAAAAGAAGCAAACAGAAACAATACTAACGTAAATAAAAACTAATACGCATGAATGGCAAAAGGTGACCACCAAGGAACAGCAACACAAATAAATTTATATGGTATACTCAACGTAAAAATACTTACTTGTATATTACATGCATATGTGATAAACATAGCTAAACCTGGAAGTTATGCAACAACAGTCAACAGCATGTTACAGGAAAACGGGCTCGCACCGATGAAATTCTCCAAAGAAGTCGACTCATTGGCCACTTTCAGAATCAGTCACCGAAAAGAAAAAACATGAGTTATTCGAAGAGGCGAAAAGAAACAAACAGGCAGAAAAATCAGAAGAGGACACAATCAGCGAAGACTCAGGGACTTAAAATTCCTCCGACGACACAGACGAAGAGTCCACACGTGTTACTCGCAGGAAACCCGAAAGAACTAACAGATATAAATCCTCAAGTAAAAGGGGTCCCTCATATAGAAATAACCTACCAGAAGGACCCACGAATTTAGTCAGCAGATGGGAAATCCAGGAGAAACTAATAAAGAACAAGAAAAAGAAGAAACACCGATATCTTAACAGATAGGACAAACTAAACGGAAAAAGTATAAACGAACAAAAATGTACAATTGGATTATGGATATTAAGAAATTAAAAATACTACAAATTAACACATGCGGATAAAAAGAGAAGAAAATTATGTAGGAAAACATATTCAGAAAGGGTGATCCAGATGCTATACTAATATCAGAACATGGAAGGAACACAGGAAAAGAGAAATTAAAGATATGGAACTACAATGTTATTAACACAAATCCTTCAGGAAAAACACATGATGGAGCGGCAATAGCTGTCAAACAAGGATGGCAGTACAACACAATACAAAGATTGGACGATGCATATTTAGCTATAGAAATTAAAATGCAATTAAGCAGCCTCATTTTCGCAACTAGATACTAGCCACCTAGGCGCCGCCAATTACTGGTACAAAGCTTTACTAAACTTTTCAATTATAGGATACCGATCATTTTGATGGGCGATTTAAACGCCAATTGCGGGACTTCTGAGTACAGAAATACAAACAAAGTTGGAAAACAACTTAACATGCTTATCAATAAACGTATACTGCAAAGACTGGGACCCATTTTAACTACATACTTATGGAGAGAACGCGTAACAAAACCGGACATCTGCCTAGCTAACTTCAATTTGCCCTCTAACTATTTGAGGGAACCAGTGGATGTTCCATGCAGTGACCAGACTGCGACTCTAATGCACATAAACAAGAATCCTATACAAATCCCTTCGAAGAAATGGAAGGCATACCATGAAGTAAATTGAGATAAGTACAGAGAATTACCTCAGACGTACGTGCCCAACCCGCTCGTTGAAGCCACTCTAGAAGAAATTGACAGGGAGTTGGATAGGATCAGAGAAGAAATTAAAAGGGCAGAGAAGGGGACCGTTCACATTAACTGGTTCCAAACCATTAAACAATTTAGGTGG
Organism: Ceratothoa steindachneri; assembly: GCA_963969495.1. Taxonomy (NCBI): domain Eukaryota; kingdom Metazoa; phylum Arthropoda; class Malacostraca; order Isopoda; family Cymothoidae; genus Ceratothoa; species Ceratothoa steindachneri. Next base: position 171,650,575 of record OZ018326.1, read on the forward strand.
ACCCCAGAAATGGTGGCTTTAAGCAAGGAGATCAGCTGGGCGGCAACAGATATAAGAAGATTCGAGACATCAAGGGAAGCATACAACGCACTCAGGATACAGAAAAGAGAACTAATGGCACTAATTTATAAAAAAAACAGGAAGAGAACCGAGATCCGTGCATCGAGAAAATAGATGTGGAAACATCACCAAGGGAATTTTCCAAAAATATCAACAGATTAAAGACACGGACAAGGGATAAAATTGAAATTAAGGATGCAGGGAACAACATTTTAGAAGAGGAGGAAGAAATAGAGGCATTATTTAGAGAACACTGGATAAATGTATTCAAAATTACCGAAGAAGAGAATGAGGACTATGACATTGATTTCGAATCTCAGATCATGGACGAACTCAATAGAGAGATCAAAAGAACATACCCCTTCCACTTTGTCGAGGAAAGGACAAACAACAACGACAAAATAGACGCAATCATTACATCTGAGGAATTGAAGGAAATCATAAAGAACTTTCGACAGAGTGCCCCAGGCAGATTGAGACTCACCAGATTAATTTACATCGAAGCACCCCCGAACATACTGGAGGAAGTGAGAAACATCTTCAATGCTTGCTTGAATATGGGATACTTTCCTGATGAACTGAATTGGCGAAGATGATATTCATACCCAAGGCGGAAAACCCCCGTAGATCAAGTGGGTAACTACCGTCCCACTCGTTGCTAGATTTCATCGGTAAGGTATCGAAAATATAATAAATTACAGAGTGTCCAAATTCCTCGAGGTTAATGTCCCAAGAAATAGCTGCCAATTTGGCTTCAGAGCTAAAAGAAGCAGGCAGATGGCCCTTGGATTTATCCTTAGAAAGATAGCGGAAGCAAAGAGAGAAAAAATGAGCGTAGACATCGTATGGCGGGACGTGTCCAAGGCATTCAACAAAGTATGGCAGAGGGGTATATAACTCAAGATACGCAGATTAGGTATGAACAACAAGTTTGAAAGGATTTTATGTGATTATGTAATGGAAAGACGTGCTTATGTGGAAATAGGACTACATCAGGGTGAAATATGCGAGCTCGCTATAGGTTTGCCCTAAGGCGGATGTCTGAGTGTCTCTTTATTCAATTTACACAGCAGATATACCACCACCAAGAAATGAAGACTGCTTGAACATCCAATGTGCTGACGATAAGAAGCATTAATAGATACGAAGAAAAATGGAAAAGTAAAACCAACAGGGATAAATTTAAAATGGTACCCGTGTACAGGAGGATGATCTCAGATGTATATGTAGAAGGACAACACTACAGACACAAAAAAGAATGTAAGGTGCTTATACCAACCATTACGAAATCATGTTACAAAAAGCACTTAACTGAGAGGGTAAATCGAGGCAAGAGCGGCCTGGCATTACCGTACAAGTTAGTTGACCTAAGCATGAAAAACAAGAGAAAAATTGATCGAGCCATAGTACAGTCCGCGATTATTTAGCCAACCATCGCGATGTACACAATCTCGAGAAGTAAGCTATTAAGACTCAAAACGTCCAAAACAAAGCTATGTACTTAATAACAAACACCAGAAGAGGAGAATGAAGAAGAATACGAGACCTACACAGGGAGGCAAGGATAAAGCAACTTAACAGAAAAATTGCAAAATGAGCAAGGAAAGTCTTAAAAAAGACACAAAATAAATTAGGAGTTGAACTAACCAACCAAATTGCCCAAAGAGAAGGATGGAGATCACACAGATTATTCCCAAGTTTTCCAAGGATAGGTGAGGGAAAAGAAGAAGAAATCTACACCTAGATAAAGAGATTAATACTCGACGACAACTAAAAAGAATTAATTAAGCGAGGCCACTAGAGAATAGCATATAGTCAATTATAACTAGGATAGGAATAAGAAAGAATATATAGAGAGATAGAAACCTACATAAGTTTTTAGTAAGAATATTTACTAATAACGGTTTGAAACCTTCATAAATACCAACACTACTTTCTAACTTTATCACGCTAGCTATACTACCTAAAATGGACAAAGCTAAGCCTGACCTCCGGGCAACTAGCATTTGTTTGCAAACCTCTTACTTACTTCAGCCTTCAGCATCTATTGGTTTTTGACTATCATATTTCCACACGGGACTCACAGTGATACGTGGGACCGAGGTCACGATAAACTGCAAGGTTATAGTTAGAGACAAGCAACACCCCCAGTTCGGATTCCACGTAAAGCTGTAGGTCCCATGACTATCTAAGTCCACTTTTGTCTTCTACTATTTTCTTCGCTGTCCCATCCTAAAACCTTCTTTTTCCTTTACCCCCCCACTCCTAACCGCCATACTCACAGTGCTTGGAGCCCACTTTGGCTCTAGACAGTGTTACTATGGGGGTCTATAAAGAGTACCGGACCTCCCCCTCTCCCTCCTTGGTTGCTCTATAAGCGCCAAGCGGGGTGGAGGGAGGGCCGGAAAGGGTGTTTTTGACTCTCACCTCTCTCATTTCGTTTCATTTCCGAATTCTTAAGCACTCAATCAGAGCTTGGATCCAATACACGATACTGAATGTGTATTCTCGGGAAAAGAGGGAAAGTTTCATGGAAGCGACATCGATGGCGTAAACTTTTCTCTACGTGGAATTACAAAAAGAATAACAGAAGCCCCCAAGTAGAATCAAATCAATAATGTCACTCTCTGTGACCCGCAAGATTTGTGCTCCAAAAATATCCATCACATTTCCCTTTACCTCACTAACCGGCACAGGAGGCAACAGTTTCGGAGGCTTCTTCACCGACCGAGTACAAGGGGATTTTTGTTTCTTTATTTACAAGATATAGTACTGCATACTGAGGTGTTTAACTTTATATTTACAAAAGATAAATAATACAAAGCAGGAAGTTTGTCTTGCCACTTATAAGGTTCAATGTGTAAACCGTTTAAAATTTTTCAAACGAATGTTTGATTGGTTCGACTCTCACAGTACTACGGCCCGAGAAAACGGAGTGCTTAATACATAATTAATATCTACGCCTTACAATTATTAACATATATATATATATATATATATATATATATAAATATATATATATATATATATATATATATATATATATATATATATATATATATATATATATATATGTGTGTGTGTGTGTGAGGGTATGGAACGTACATAAATCACATGCCACCAGACAATCGTGGGAATGAAAGAAATTTGTCGTTTGAGTTGACCTTCGTCTCCTCTCTCTCACTTCCACACTCCCCCGACATTCTACTGCCCTCCTCCGCCTTTCCCATGACCTAAGTCGTTATCCTTTCAAACTACCCCAACAGGCGAGAAGAAGTCTGACGAAAGGAGGCCTATCACACAGAGAAGCCTAAATTCTATTTGCCATCTTTATGATACCAAGGAGATTGTCCAGAAGGCGCTGCGATAGGCCAATTGTCACAAATGGAATCTCTCTCTCAATTTCACACAGTCCGCGGTATTAATGACAACGCCGTTCATCCCTCTGGAGCAGTCTCCCAAACCTACTCGCGTAACCCTCACGTTGAACAAGAGTCGTTGCCGTAACGTATCGACTGCCAACGCGCCACTGAGTTAACTTGGTCGCTGTCTCAAAGTGTTCCTGAGGCAATTCCCGCTCCGCAGAGTCGGTGACTAGAAGAATACGCTCTGTTGCTCAACATAACTTGGGAAAGAAAAAGGAACATCCAAATAGTTACTGGAAGTTACTATTTGTTAGTGTCACATCCAGTTAGGAGTGAGGTAACCGGAACTGCAGTCAGCAGCGCCGAACCCGTCGTCTTATCCTCCTCTCTCCCCGAGAACTCCTGTTAACGCCACCCAAACGACCCCGTCTGGGCCTGAGTAGTCGTCTCTCCGATCTATCACAATTAATGGTAATGTGTAAACCCAGTGTCCCTCTATTCTAAAATTACCTATTTAAATAACAGTGATTGATACTCCCATGGAGTCATTATAAATTTAGACGCTTAACGTCAGTGTTTAATATTTAATCCTTATTTACCTAAATGCCCGTTTAACTATTGCTACTACTTATTATTTTTGTGTAAAGTAAAGTTAATTTTTGAACGTGTGTTTATTTGTAACCCCTCCTTTTTGACGTACCCTTGGCAAGACTTTAATTAAGAATCCTTTCGGCTAATTTATTTAACCTGTATTATGCAATCTTAGAATTTAACAATCACAAACCTTCTCCCAGTAACAATTCGGACTTTTATAGTGAGAATCCTGGCAGTGGCACAACTCGCCTCTAACCAGCCTTCGCACGTTCTGTAGGATTTAAAGCCTATATATATATATATATATATATATATATATATATATATATATATATATATATATATATATATATATATATATATATATATATATATATATATATCTATATATCTATATATATATATATATATATATATATATATATATATATATATATATATATATATATATATATATATATATATATATATATATATATAAGTATATTTTTATATGCTACGCTTCACTTTGAATCAATTATAGAATTTCCTAAGACTTCAAAACGCTCATCTTTGAGGTACTTTTGAGTCATATTCGATTCTATAATGTGGTTTCAGTACCACAGGAATTGGCTGCGAGAACGTGGAATATCTTTAAATCATTTTATGAATAAACATAGAGGTACTTTAAATAAGGTTCAAGTACTTTAGACCGTTCGGACGCAGGAACTGCAGCACTTAAATGCGGATAAAATTATGTTTGCGTGCGTGTGTGCGCGCCACAACTTTATTATGCCGTTCCTTTACTTTTATCATTGGCTTGCAGTCTAAGTTAATTATATTTTTGAGGATATCTACAGCTTTGTGCGCGCGCCCGCAACATTACATACATGCGCATTTCATTTGTTATTCTTCACTGCATAACATAGATTTCAGAGGGTTCATCAGTCCTGAGTTCCTTTGTATAACCTATGTTATGCCAAGCGATTTAACAACATTGATTAAAGCGTTCCACATAAACAAGCTGCAGTTTCTTGTCGCGAACTAAACCTCTTATGTACGTTACTTTGTACGTAGGCACCACACCACTTTCCCTAATTAAACAGAATTAACTTCATATTGATGTCTACACGAATTTTTACACACCCAAAATCATTATATTATTCTCATTAATGGACCCTTGATTTTTCACTATTTACACTTTTCATTTTCAAAGTAAATAGGCACTAAATATATATACACTATTAAACTTATTTACACTGGGATATTAACACTATTATGGTATTATTAATTTTACACACTTTGCACTTCTGTCCGAAGGAGAAAGTAATCCTCCGATGAAAGGACCGCAGCTAGAAGTAGATCGACCAACTTGGAAAGTAAGGCAGCAAAGATTTTGGTAGAATTTAGTTTCTTCTCGTTGTATTCTTGAGATGTGAAATTGCACCTCCACAATTTTGAACCATTCTGATACTGCTGCTTCATTAAAAACAGGAGGTCTAATGGAGATCGCGTTCGCGAGTTCCACTTCTTGGTGTGGAAGAAAATGAGCAGCTTGTTGATGTCTTAATGCGTCGCCTAGCGAATCGATTTTGTAGTATGATCACGTTATTCGTTCGACGAACAGGGGTCACCAGTTATAGGGTCTCTCTAAAGAATTCTCTCTCTTTTGTTTCGTAAGCAGGGTTAAGTGATCAAACGTTTCGTTATGGGACGAAGAAAAAACAATATATATATATATGAATTATTTATTCCTAGGTAAATGCTGGAATAAGCTTGGAAATGGCGAACCATAATAATAACTTTTCTGACCCTTTTACGTTTTACGTCTTGATAAAGTTAGAAGTTAAAAGTAGATAGTTAGAGTAGTTTGGATAGTAATCGTTAGGGTACAGTGGTGAAATGGAATGAGTAAGAGTTAGTGCAGGTTGCTGGGTGACCAGCTATCACTTGTATTCTTGTCTTCAATTCTTATATCCTATCATTTTTTCAAATGGTTAGGGGCTCTCACGCATCTATTCTTCTTCTAAGATTATCTTCTGTTCTGTTTGAGTTTTCACAGTTGTTGGTGACTTTTTTACGCTTTGTTTGCCGTTCTGTAGGGATTTTTATGCTATCTATATATTGGTGCTGGGTTAACAACATTTAATGGTTTTCCACTCCCAAAGTTTCCTCTATTGATTGCTTTATCCTCTATTGGATCTCCATCTTCCTTTTTTCTTCTTCGTCCATAAGTATATCTAGTTTGTCCCATATTTTCACCGCTCTTTTATGTAGGGATTCATTGACTGGCTCCATCTCTCTTTCATAGTTCAAATCTATCTGCCTCTTGCGCTCTCTCCTTCTTGTATTTGTAATTAGAAGTACGCCGATGTTCTCTACTCTCTGTAATTTCACGTTGTTGTTTTTAGTTAGATTTTTGAGTGGAATTGCGGCATATAATAATACTGATTTACACAGAAGGTTGTATATTTTGATTTCATTTTTTGTATTTAGGTCTTTTAAGTGGTAAAGTTTCGTGAAGTTAGCTTTTGCTAGTTTGATTAATTTGGTGGTCTGTTTTTGGTACCTGTTTGACGTTATCTTTAGTCTTAGGACCTTGCCTTTCTTCTGGTATCTGTATCTATCTTCGTTAATCGTAACTCGTGATGTTTTTCTACGTCCTATAGGAATAATGGTGAACTTATTTGCGTTTTTCCTTATCTTACATTTTCTTTCAATGTTATTTATGTTCTCGATTTCTGCAGCAGAGCGTCTGGCTGCCGTTGGTGGGTGCCTGTATGGACTATTAACATTTATCGAAATGTCGTCTCCGAATTGAATGTGTCGTAGATTGGATTTGGAAGGTCACTTGTATTTTTGTTATATAACGTCGGACTGAGACATCCTCCTTGGGGAACACCTTGATTGAAATCAAAATCGGGTCCTTGATATCCTTCTATGTTAATGAATGATGTGCGGTCTGTGATGTAGTCATATATGCATTTTGTTAGGATAGGTGGAAGTCCTAGTCTCTTGCTCTTGTATTTTAGGCCTATTCTCCAGACCTTATCAAAAGCCTTCTGCACGTCTCTTAGAACCAGATTTGTTTATTTTCTCTCATGTTTGGCTTTTGCTATTGTTTCCACTATTACAGCCGGTGCCGTCTCGGTACTTCTACATTTCCTGAACCCGTGTTGTTGACTAGGAATAAGATCATTGTCTTCTAGGTGTTGGCTCAATCTCCTACCAATCAATTTTTTAAGTAGCTTGGTCACTGTTTCTAGAAGAGTTATCGGCCTGATGTTTCCTGGTTGGTCAGAACACTTGCCTGATTTGGGCAAAAGTACTATTTTTCCATTTTTCAAGGAGTCTGAAAAATACCTGGCGCTTATTGCCGCATTAAAAATTTCCACTCTTTTGGCAGGAAATTCATTTAGCGCTCTTACCAGGTTTTCGCGGGATATCCCTGAGTCTCCAGGAGCTCTTTGCTTAGTTTTGTTTAGAGTACTTTTAAATTCCTCAAGTGTTATTAGGTCTACCCCTTGTTCTATCATTACTGTATCAGAATCAGAGTGATTGGGTGTTACTTCTTCTCTATTTCTGTCCATCTCTTCAACTATTCTGAGTTCATGGTCGCGGTCAAAATCTTCATTTTCTCCAGGTGATATGTTGAAAACGTTATACCAATGTTCTCTAAACGCGGCCTCAATTTGTTCTGGTTCTAGTCCATCTACTCCATTGTCTTTGATGACTATTTTTGTTATCGGCTTTCTGTTTCTTCTTACCATGCTGATGTTTTGCCAAAATTTTGTAGGAATTATTTCGGAGTCTATTTTGTCTATTATCTGGTTGCATCTTATTCCTATTTTCCTCATAATTTTTATATTCATTTCCGTCCTAATGTTAAGTAGGTGTTCTCTATCTCCTCTTCTTTGACCAAATCGCTCTATATTTTCTCTTGTTTAAATATCTATTTTCCTAATCTGCTAATTGCGGTGTATACCGATGATGTGGTAACGTTCTAAATGTTGTTCTGGGTATTTGCTTTTCTTCTGTCTATCAGCTTTTTTCATCACGTTGTTCAGTGCCTTATCTTTCTCTTCCAGGGTTGAATCGTTTAAATTTAGTTGCCAATATTTAGACAAGTCTTCGGCGTAGCTGTGCCAGCTAGGATTTTTAAAGCTCTTTCTGACCCTGGCATTTTATTAGTAAAGAGTCTACGAACAATGTTACTACCACCATGTCGTGATCGCTGATGGTGGGTGGGCCTCTTTCTATCAAATAGTTATATGTAAATTTAGAGGAAGCTAGCACGATGTCTGATTTAGTTGTTTTTCTTAATCCGATGTATGTAGGGAATTCCAGTCCAATCCTCTCAACTAAGCCTCTTGCTATTAGCAAATCTATATTTCTTCCTCTGTTGTTGAAATTAGCTGTATACCCTGAGGCTCTTGTAGTGCGTTCAGGTCTTCTAAGAATATACTTGTTCATTTTGTCCAAATATTTCCATAAAGTTTTGTATAGGTATATTACCTATGGGGGGAGGGGGGCATATGCTTATTATTATTATTTTAATTATCCATATTATTCTTCTTCATCTTGCTTTTCACTTTATCGAATATATTTACTTCTTCTTGACTGAAATTCCTTTTTCTTTTAAGTTGCCCCTTCAAACATTGGTCTTCTATTTATCTTTGACTTAGGTATTCTTGTTGGCTGGGTTGCTCTTAATCTTCGTTTTTCTTTTTTGATGTATCTTCATATTTCTTCCATTTACCGTCCGTTGATGATTCGCTCATGCTTTTGATCAGTTAGTCCTTCAAGCCGTTTCCTTTCCGTTTTTCTTAACTTCCGTTTTCTTCTTGAGATTTCTTTATAAAAGGTTTTGGACTTTTGACAAGCGAACGCGGTACCGTTAGATCTAAACGCCAATACTCTAGCCATCACGCTATGGCTTAGTCCGTTCTGAGTTAGAAATTTAATGGGTTATTTATATTATCGAGTTGGAGGGAACTTTTCTCTAAGACATTTTCGCAATTCTACATCCCCTTCCCTTGGGGGTTGGTATCATGCCATAATTATTAAATCTCCGGTACCAGTGTTTACTTTTATAGCTAAATAGGCCTCATCTAATTCCTTCAATCTCGTAAATTTTATGTTATTTCGGACGGCTATAGGCACAACGTCGTATAATATATCTTCTGTTGTCTTTTCGATCGTAGTATAATTAAAGATTTAAATCGGGTTTATTTCCGGATTGATGTTGATTTCATTTAGTAGGATGATCTCGGGGTCAAGTTGTTAGTATGAGTTGCAATGCGAGTGCCATTTGGCATTCTAACCTGACACATTATGACTTACTATTTTAAGCTTTCTTTTTCTTTGCATTTTCTATCTTATTGTTCCAGTGAAGATCTTCTCTCAGCTTTTTTTAGCTCTCTTTCGTAAGAGGACTTTGTTTGACCGCTTCTTTTCTTTTAAAATTCTTATTTCTTTATGCTAAAGCATATTTCCTTCGGGATTGTTATTCCTCCGTTCATTAGACATTTGTGGACTTCGTTATCTGAATACGGGCCTTCGAATTCGTATTTAAAATGACCCTTTTTAATTCCTATGATAATTTCCTTATTGTTTCCTATGGAGAAGGGTGTATCTTCAGGTGCATATACTCTCATGTTGGTGCACCTTTTTTTCCTTACTTTCATGCTGGGTTTGGTAGTGGGGTTCCTCGTTTACTGCTTTTATATTGCTTTTCTTTCTTATTGAATTTCCGAGCTGCCTGCCTTGTTTACAGGTAATTCCACTTCCATCCCCGTTTCCTCTCCAGTGTGCTTACTTGTTCCTAAGTTTAGGCTCTCTTTGTAACCCTTGGCTGATACTAGTCAATTGGATAGAGGGCTGATTTTCAACTGCCTGTGTTTGGGTTTCTGGCGTTGCGGTTGTGTATTTGATGTTCAATATGTGAGCCAAAGGTGATTTTCCTGGGAACCAAAGAGGTTCCAACCCGTTATTACTTAGCATTTTGTTTTTTGCCGGTACTACTTGTTCCACTGTTGCCTTAGCTATTTTTGCATAAGTTTGGTTTTTCTTCTCCTCCGTAAGACTTATCTTCACTCTCCTCTTCTTCTCGATAATCTCTCTCTTAATGGGACAAGCCATCGCTATCGTGCGATGATTTCCGCCGAAATTCACGCACTTCTTTTCTTGGCTCATACAATCTTTCCATGTGTGTAAAGTTAAATTGCATTCTGCGCATTTTATTTCTCCTCTGGGGGGCAGTCCCTAGACGTATGTTGATCTAAAGCGAAGCAGCTGAAACAAGTGAGAACTTTTTTGAACTCATCGCTTTTTATTTGGTCCTGGGTTATTTTTAGGTTAAATGCTAACAGGCCAGGCCGTTCTCCCTTGCCTTACGTGCCATGGTTGTTTCTTTGAACAAAACATTAAAAATATGGGTGTATTCTTCATTGTTAGTTCTTCTCCTGAACTTCACAACTTTCTTGACTTTAGCTGATTCTTGTCTTTTTTCGATCTCTTCTTTTATTTCCGTTACCGTATGTTCTCTTATCCATGGATCTATCTGTCAACAGTATATGGCCTTTTGGGCCTCCACTTGTGGAGAAACTTTAACTTCTAGACCAATTCTCTGGAAACTTGGTGTGGCTTTTTCATTGAGTAAGTTATCAATATCTTTTTCCGTTTTAAAAATGGCCACACATCTGGTTAAGTAGTTTAAGAGGTTGATGAGTACTATTTCTAGTGTTCCATATTATATCACGTTGAATACAAGAGTGCGTTCAAGTTTATGTGCTCCTTTTCTGGTCAGCAAAGGGACTCTTTTCGTTAATTCTATTTTTCTAATCAAGCTTCTTCCTTTTATTCATTTAGCGTTTTAAAGTGAACAAACAAAATAAGGAATTCGCGAAGACACAGAAAGGTAGAAGGTGCGGCTGAAATCCAGTTATTCGTCTGGTCATTCCGCTAGCGTGTCAGTGAACCCTACCAACCTGCCTGAAGCCAAGCCTTAACAGTGTTTGCTCCACTCAAAAATGATCCACCGCTCACACGAGTGCTAACCCGTGCCGAGCTAAGCTTCGGGCTGGCCGAGTAAGCCGTCCGGTTCAGATATGGCTCCTGTCCTTAAAAGTATCTATGGAGACTCAGCTTTCCTAACCGACACGCCCTAAGGAGAGGTGCGATAGAGAAGCAAGAGAATATGTCGATGGTCAATTCGTAGTAGAGTGAATTCTTGTCAGTCAGTCTCAAAATCTTCTTTTCCAGAAGGAAACGATGAACTGAGCTTGAATCAGTTAAGAGGTTGAATCGCTGTCCGAAAATCTTTGTAAGAAAATGTACCAACGTCTGCTATCCAAAATGCAACCCTTTCTGGTGTACTTAATAGTGGAAAATTTAGATTGTGGTAGACGATAGAGGGTAAAAGAAAAGTAGGGATGCTCTCGTTTGAGGGGCATCGTGGCATTTTTATTCTCTAACTACCTATTTTTACTTTTTGTTTTATTAATGTTGACTTGTTTTTGTCTCTGTGTACGTTCTTCTCAGTGTTCTTCTGTGTACTTGTCTCCTCGTATTGTTTACTTAGTTTTCTTGCAATGTTGAGCTTCCGAGCCTTTATTTATGCTTAAATTCAGTGTATGACTTCGTGTACTGATCTGTTGCATTTGCTTGTTCTTCATTAATTGTGAGTATAATTATTACATCGTGTTTTTTTGTGTCGTACTCTGTGTTGTTTATGTCTATGTGTAGATTGGTATTATGTTTTCCTCGGAACAAAGTCTAGTGCTTGGGAAACGCCGGTTTTGAGAAACCTTCCCGCGCAATCTGGCAGGGCTGTTTATTCTGCCACCAGTTCTTTTTAGTTCTGGGATGATGGCATTGGCTATTGTAGACCAGACCTTTTGGGCCAGTTTCTGAGTTGTGACATTAATGGGTTCCAGACGCTGTCTGCGATGCAGGCCTTTCTGCCGAAGATATTTTCTCCGTCTGGTTTTATTTATGCAGAGGGATGAAGAGTTCTGCACTCGCTGGTGCCTCCTCATAGTGATCTTGCTGGGGGTTTGAGTCACTACTGCACGGCAGATGAGCTTAGCCCGGATAAACATCAGGTATATTTTCCTGATATTCGGCGAGCTAAGATTTATGAACCTATATTGCTTAGAGATTTCTCTCTTCGCCATGTTCTGCCTCACCGTATAGTGACTCAAGTATCCGTGGTCGGATATTTTTAGGCAAAGGATGGTGTTTTCGATAGAGTATCCATATCTCATCCCATCTATTACAATGGGCTATGTTAACTTGCGGTACAGCGATAGGATCTTAAATTTCTCATTGTTTGTCCGGATTTTCCATCTTCTTTAATATTGATTGATGTTCAAGATCTCTGCAATAGTGTTTATTGCCTGATCCCCTGCTTTCCTAACCCTACTGTGGACGATCTGCGTGACGTCATCTGCGTACTGCAGATACATCGTGTCCCTGTGTATTGGAGTAGGGAGGTTGATGGTGAAGATCAGATAAAGAAAAGGACTGAGGCAGCTTCCCTGGGGAATGCCCGCTTGGAGCTTGAATTCTGGTCCTTTGTGCTCTTCGATCATGATACGCGCCCTTATCTCCATGATGAATTCACAAAGGATCCTTTCTAGGACTGGGTTTAGCTGCAGACCTAGGATCTTGTATTGTAGTCCTCTTAGCGAAACCTTGTTGAAGGCTTTCTGCACGTCCCTCATCACGATGTCTACATAGTGCCTCAACGCTCAGCAGTGTGCTATCTTTTTTGTTAGGAGCGCTAGGGCCGTTTCCGTGCCCCATTTTGGTCGGAATGCATGTTGTTGTGGGTTATGCGCTTCTAACTCGTCGAGTTGATTTTGTAGCTGGTCGGCTATAATCTTCTCGAAGATCTTGCCGGGTATTTCTAGGAGAGAGATTGGGAGATACTTATACACTTGGCCTGGGGGCTCATTACCTTTCGAGATAAAGATGCTTGTAGCCACCTTATACCCGTTAGGGAAGTAGCTTGTATTTAGGGATGCGTTTATGGTGTTTACCATTCCCTGAATAATTTGCCGTGGGGCATTCACTAGGTTGTTCTTAGTGAACCCAGGCCAACCGGGAGCTCTTTGTTTGAAGGACCTTATGGTGTTATGGTCTCTTCAATGGGGATAGGACGCCCGTAGTTAACTATCTCGCTTTCTCTAGATACTTGCAGTTGTGGGTAGGTCTTATGTGTCATCGCTCCGAGGTCCTCGCGCAGTTGGTCTTCGAATTCCTGGTCGAAATCGTCGTTCTCCTCAGGCGATATTGCAAAGACCTCTCTCCACTGCCTCCTAAATCTCCTTTCAAGAGAATCCAGATCCTCTATGATGATATCGCCTTCCTTTATTTTTATCCCAGGCCTGGAAGGGAATCTCCTAAGTCTTCGGATGCTAGTCCAAAAACTTAGGGGATTTCTCCCCATGTCTAGTGTGCCTATGGTATCGTCCCAGATTTCCTTCTGTTTCTTGGGGATTATTTTCTTTAGTCCCTCGGCTAGCTGTTTTATTCGGGCTGCCCTTTCCTGGTTTGGGTCTATCCTACCGACTTCCTCGTAGATGTCCCTGTGTTTCCTGGCGATTTCCTTTATTTTGTCCGTCCACCTAGGTTTTGGAAGCATTTTGTACGTGATCCTAAGGCCGCAATCTTTCATCATCTTGAAAGAGGAGATTAGTGATCTTGTCAATCTCCTCATCAATTTCCTTAAGATTTGCTTCATCCAGGTCAACTGGCTGGTAAGGGCTGAGGATTTCTCTCTACTGCTCCAAGTTAGCTTTCGCGTAACATTTCCTAAGTCTGACGGGCTTGAGCATTGGCGCAAGCAAAATAGTGGTGATAATTGGGATATGATCGCTCAAGACCACTGTACCTGGGGCGTTGGCGATGTTGAAGGGAAGTTCTGGACTTGCTAACACAATGTCCGATTTTTTCGCCGATCGTCGTGTTAGATAAATTGAGACGTCTGGTCCAACTCTCCGGAGTCTATTTCTTCCTAATAGTAGCTCCAGGTTTCGTTCCCTTCCGTTGACGCGCATGTAGCCAGATGCACGGCAACAAGCGTTTAAGTCCCCGCCGAGCAACGCCAGCCCTCTTGTGCCAGAAGATAGTGAAGAAGTTGTTAATCAGTAGGTAAGTTCGCCTGGGCGGCTGTTAGGCTGCTGCCACAGTTGAAGCCTCTAACTAGAGTTGGGATCTCGTCAGCCACGAATGATTCGTCTAAATCCGGTAGTGTTTTGAACTTTATGTTTTTCCTGATAGCAATGGCTGTGCCATCGTACGTTTTTTGTCTGTGATTCTTTTGTATTACTGTGTAATTGTGTATTTTTATAGTGTCCATCTTTGTGTTGATGCCATGTTCTGATATGAGAATAATGTCCGGGTCCACCTTACGGAAGATGTTACCGTAAGGAATAGGCTTTCCTTTCCATCCATTCACATTCAGTGTGACTATTTTTAGAGCATTGTTTATGTCCTCCATGTTTTCTTGTGCTTGTGTTTTTGTTCTTTTGGTGTGTCTTAAGTGTTAGAGTTTTGGACGTTTTTTATCTTCTTGTATTCTGCATCACTTTGAGTGATGCAGGAGTCTTTGTGTAATTTTACAGTGCCTTCGTGCATCACTTGCTCAATGTCTGATTCTCGTTCTGATGCTGAGTAGGTTCAATTAATTTTTTTTTTCGATACCCTGAAATATCTCCTTGGGGAGAGCTTCTCGGGGTATGGGGTCTGCTCTTTCGTAATTATTTTAAGGTCGATCTCCTCTCCATCGTACTTGTAAGTACGTTTCGAGGACTTCGACCTATTTCTGGAGCTTACGGAGCTCTTGGTCGCCCTGTTTTCAGCCTCCTCAGTATCAGATTTCGAGGACGATTGGCTCACGAGGTTGCCCTCTGCTTCATTTATTCTTCTTGCTGCTTTAGTCTCCTTCTTCTCACGGCGCCTTTGTGCCGCCAATCTTGGGTTTGTGCTAGTTGCATTTGTTTCCCCCTTCATGTCCTTCGCTTCTTTTTCTCTCTCTGCAGATCTTTCTTCCAGGGGTAATGGAGTCGTCGATGCCTCTGGTGTACCCTTTGACAGGAATTGTAGCTGCAACACGTCTCCCGATGGTGGGTCGTCCAGAAACCACATCTCAGATATACCGTTCTTTTTCAGCATGAGATTTAGTATCTTCGTAAACGACCCTGTGCTAGGAACATTATTTACGTGCGCAAATAATAAGCACGTAACTATCTTTGTGGAATTCTTATTTTCTAGTTTGAGATAAGGCTTCAGCTGTTGTATTTCTGTCACTTTTGTTGGGGCTGTTCTTGTTGCATGGGCGTAGGAGGTAGTATTCCTCCTCGTTTCCTCAGCTTTCTTTTTTATGAGTTCTTTCTTTCGGGAACAGGATATGGCCATCGCACCGTGGTTCAGTCCGCAGTTTGGGCACCTTTCCACTGCTGCCGTGCACTCTCGCCATCCGTGGCCTTTTCCACTACATGTACAGCAATTGATGCTTTGCTCCTTACAATCTTTGCTTTCATGGTGCTCCATCTTGAAGCACCTGAAGCACATCTGGATGGGGGTGAACTCTTCCTTCTTTATTTGCTCTCCACATATCTTAGCATTAAACAGTAGTAAGCCTCTTTCTTTTGCCTTTTGGGCCATCTGTGTTTCGCTGAATACGACCTTGTAAACATGCTGGTGTTTAGTGTTGTCCCATTTATTACGGAACTTCAATACTTCTACCACGTTGGCCCACGAATGTTTTTTTTTAATTTCCTCCTTTATCTCTTCCTTATTGTGTTGACCGATCCAGGGGTCGAGCTGTCTGCAAACCACGCTGCTATGTGCATGGATCTGAGGGAGAGTGCGGGGCTGAAGGTTTATCTCCTTTAGCAGCCGTTGTCTCTCTTCCTTCGTCAGCGTCTCCACATCTGCCTCTTTCTCGCAGATTGCGACGTAACCGGCTGGGGTGTTGATTAGTCTGGGGATAGCCACACTCAGCTTACCGAAGACCCTCTTGAACACCGTGCCTCGGTATGGCTTAGGTTATCCACCTATTGTCCTCAATGGGACTCTTGTGGCTATGCGGGACGCCATTTTGATGCGTTTGCAGCCCCTCGGACTGGGTCTGGAAATCTTCTTTACCAAGCTATGTTTTTTTCTTGTTTTTTTTTCACGGCTTCAATTTTACGTGTGTGTATATATATTTTACGTTTTATGATTTTTATTTTTCCTTGGGGATGAAGAGAGAGACCATTTCCCCGCGGTTACCAGCCGCCTGGATGTAAATAGGAATTGCTTTTTAGATGGATGATAACGATGGACGAGATGAATCCGGGTGGGATCCTCCTAGATGTGTGATTGTATGGCGGAATTATTGAAAACGCCGCCTTTCCGAGGGTGTTTTAATCGCGACCGCATCCCAACATACCATAGAGACGGTTCTGTGGCCCTCTATGGTCCTGGAAGGGGCCCCCTGTGGGATGAGCAGCGGAGGTAGCAGTCCGTCCCTTATCTGGAAGAGTTTTTGACAATGTTATCAGTTATGGGCTATTCCTCAAACCTGCTCTCTCTAATGCCCCCAATTATGGCTATGCAACTGCCTGCCATATTTGGGACTCAACCTGAATGGAAATCCCCCTTTCACTTCTGACGGCGGTTTACGCAGGGGTTTAGGCAGGGGACTTAAGCAGTTATTTAGCTAAGTGGGGCCGTTGTAAATGAAAGATGATTAGTACTGAATGATGATGAAGTTGAGTGTGACACCAGTATAATACTCTATTTTGTGAAATCTGGTTCTAAAATTAGAAACCAGATTTTTGGAGGCGTAGGCAAAATTCCCCAAAACATTTCGTCCTTTTCCAGGTGCGAGATGAATATTCCGAGGTAGTTCTGCCAAGAATTCTGAACCGTCGACCCTTTTACAAAAGAATAGAATAAAAGAAAAGCTGTGAGAGAGTTTAAAAGGCTAGTACATCCAGAGCTATCCAGCCCCATCTCCTCTCTTCTGGCCCACTGTTGGGACGAGAAGTGAGGAGAAGGGGTGAGAGAGCCTGGACTCCTCCTATTCCCCTTTCCCCACTCCCTGTGCCTTGCGGCACTGGTTAGAGAATAACAGGGGAAAGAGGAGGAGGACAGGAAGAGGAAGAGGAAAGGGAATGATAGTATATCAAGAAACTAGTAGAAGATCAAACAGATGACCTAGGTGGTCTTGACCCTACATCTAATATGTGGTGCTAATACCACGATGTCTATCACTCACCCACCTATATTTGTCGAGTCGATTAAGAAGGACTAACTAAGAGTTAGTGAGAAATGGAAAGAAGTTAGAGGCGTGCGATGAGCCGCAAAATGCTTGGAGGTCAAGCTAATCTCTGTCCATTTTAATTAGGTAGAAGTTCAGGTTATAGTTTTAGAGGAAGTACCTGAGATCCAGGTGTCTGTGCTTTCTGTTTTGTTACTTAGTACTTATAGTTGGTGTTCAAACCGTTATAAGTCTGAGTTTATTTTTAAGTAGAATTTGCTTGTTTTTCTCGAATGTTATGTTGTATTGTAACTGTCTATTGTTAAATGTATGTTTTCCCTTTTATCTTTTCGTTTTGAATTTTTCTGTTCCTCAAGGGTTTTTGTTACCTTTCCTCCGTCGCTTTGCCGTATCTCTCTATTTATTGTCCCATTCGGTGATGTATTCTTCCTGCTACGTGTAGATCTCTTCTTCTTCGTCCCCATTTCCGATCCTCGCATTGCTTGGGAAGAGTCTATGACGCCTACAGTCTATTCCTAGTTCTATTTGCGTTGAAACTTCGTCTCCAATTTCTTCATGTGTCCTCTAGATGACTCTTTTTGCTCTCTTCATGATAATCCTGTTGGCTTCTTTGTGTAGTTCTTCTATCCTTCTTATCTCCGCCCTCTTGTATTTGTCACTAGGTACATTGCTGAATAAATCAGTGTTAGTTCGATAATTGCATTGTAAATCTTCTTTTTATTATCTTGACCTAAATTTCTTAATTTATTCAGGATTACTAGTCCTCTCTTTGCTTTCTGTATTCTCTCGGCTACGTGTTTCGTGTAGCAGGATTTCGTTATTGTCAAACCTAGTACTTTATAGTCGTTACTGTATCCATATCTTACATTGTCCACGTTGATTTCTGCTACTTTTCTTCTGTATAGGGGAACTATTTTAAATTTGTCTCTCTTCGTACTGATTTTCCATCTACGTTCATATTCGTTAATTCTTCGTATTTCCTCTGCCGTCGCTCTTGCTTGAGATTGAGCGAGCCTGTATGGAGAAACCACAATTTGGGTGATATCATCCGCAAATTGTATGTTCATACATCCCTCCATCATTGGAAGTGGGATATACGCTGTATATGCAGCGGATAATAATGTACTTAGGTAACCACCCTGGACAACTCCAGCCTCCAGCTTAAATGTTTTCCCCTTGGTGATTACCCATGTCTATATACGCGTATCTATCAGCTACATAGTTGCATATCAACCTTTCCAGATGACTGTTTAATCCCTGCCGAAGTATCTTATATTTTATGCTTTTCTGCCATACTTTGTCGAACGCTTTAGACACGTCTCTACATATTATGTCCACACTCCTCTTTTCGCCTTTGACCTAGGCTATTTTCTCCATAATTAAACAGAGTGCCATATCCGTGCTCCTGTTCTTCCGGACTCGGAATTGACACTGGTTTTACAGGCCGTTCTCCACCAGATGGTGATCGAGTTTCTTCTTTAAAATTTTTTCATATACATACTTTCCCGATGAAGTCAAGCAGAGATATTGTCTATAGTTTTCAAGCCTGTGTGGAAATTTTCCTGGCGTAGGGAGAAAAATTATGTTGCTACTTTTAGGTCTGTATTAAGATAGACATTGAATAGATTCTTCAATCTCTCCAAGATGTCATTAGTCGCTTACATGTAATTTCGCTTTGTGAGTCCTGAGACTCCCAGCGTCTTTTGTTTGAAGCTGTTTATGCTATCCTTTATTTCTTGTACTAATAATTTAGCTTAATTTCCCTCATTATTATTTCTCGCTATGTCAACCGAATCATAGTGTTGACTCCTGGATATTGTTTGGTTGAGTTCTGCGGGAATTACGCGTTCAAAATCAGAGTCAAAATTCTTATTTTCTTCTTTGCTGAGTCTAAAAACGATTCTCCAGTATTCTTTGAAAACTATTTCTACCTCGCTTTCGTCCTCAATTAGTATCGCTCTCTCATCTTTAATCTTGATCTCCTTCTTTGCTGTTTTTTTCTCCATTCTATCTACCCATTTCCAAAATTTATTTAGGGATTCTTCGATATTTATCTTCCTGACCTGGTGGTTCCAATAATCTTGTTGTTATCGCTTATCATTAGCGTTAATTCTCTTTAATTTCTTCTAGGTTGGTTGTTTAGCTCTCTACTAATTCCTTTCCTCCGTATTTGTTCAGAAATAAAGTTTATTTCCGTATTTTTATTTATCATTTCCTGTGACCATCTGAAGTTTAGGATCGTTCCAAAGGCTCTTTTTAGTACTGCTTTTTCATCTGCTCTAATCAGCGTACTCCTAATTTCTCTAAGTCCCTCGTTGATTTCTTCTATAGTCCCCTCGCTGAAAGTTTTTTGTTCATATTCCTTCAAAACTTATTTATACTTTGTCCAGTCTGCCTGGTGATAAGCTTTCCGTTTTTTACCTGACTTCTGTATGGGATTCTTGTTAATGGTAAGTAGTGTAGCTATGTGGTCGCTGACCAGAATGTCCACCGGTTCCAAGTGAAAATTAAATGGCAAATTAAAGTTTGTGAGGCAGTTATCTGGCCTACTTGTCGTTCTGTTATGTATATATGTGGGAAAATCTGGTCCCAGTCTTTGGAGCATTCTCCTGTCCAGCATCTTTTTCAAATGCCTGCCTGCGTTGATGTTGGTTGGTTCTATATCCGTTTTCCGCACAGTGTGCGTTAAAGTCTCCTATAAATATGACTGCGTTCCTGTTATTAAAAAGCTTAGTGAAGTTGGCAATTGGTAATCCGTCTCTTCTTGGAGGTTGGTACCCCGTGGCTATTATAAGCCTATATAGTTCTAATTTTATCTCTACTGCTGCATAGGATTCGGTTAGTCCTTGGTGAGTCTTATAGTCAAGTTTCTTTTTGATCGCCATTGCTACTCCGTCGTGTCTTTGTCTCGAAGGATTCGTTGCTACAAAGCTATAGTTCCATATTTTTCTCTTTACTGTTTCTAGGTCAAATCCGTGCTCAGATATTAAAATTACATCTGCGTCTATCTCTCTAAAGATATTTCCCTATATGCATTTTTTTCCTATCCAACCGTTAGTATTAATTTGAAGTATTTCCAGTTTACGCTTGTTCATTTTTATATTTCTTTTTGGGTTTCTATTCGTCTCTTTAGGTCTTGTTTATCGTTTCTTCATCTTTCTCTCGTTCTGTTCTTGTCTACACATGATTACTTCCTTTCCTTTCTGCGATAGTGATATAGACGGGATCGGGGACTGCTGACGTTTTGTTGATGTCTTATGTGATCTGGATCTGGTTCCCTTTTTCTTTTGGGCTTTCCTTCTGGTGACTCTAACCTCCTAGGCGGATTCTTTCATGCTGCTATCCTTTTCAGTTTCCTCAGAATTTGAGTCTTCATTGTTTTCCTCCTGCGGTTTTGATTTTCTGACTAGTGTTTTTGTTTTTTTGTCACTAATCTTCAAGGTCTATTTTTTTTAGTGTGATGCTGCCCACGGAGGATAGGAGTTTCTCGACATCCTTGTTTTCAGGGAAAATCACGATGAATCCTGTCTGGACATCAAGGCATTTAATTAGTGGGATCTGCCGGTCAGTAAATATCTGTTGAGCTACATCTTGTGGAGTCCTCTTCCTTCCGTTGGGCTTGAGTCTCAGGGGGAGCTTTTTGATGAAATCCATTTTGGTGTCGGTAATGGGGAGGGAAATTCCCCCTTTCATACTCTGTAAAAAATGGTGACAGAATCTAATAGCCTGAACCCTATTGGGTGTGTACCTTAGTGACTTAAATACCTGCCTATAACCGCACTCCCAACCCTCCTACCTTAATGGGCCTACTCTGATAGGCGCCTCTCAAAGATCTCCGGCTCGTGTCCTCAAGGGACCCCGTTCTTCGCGCCCCCAACGTTATGTTTCGAAGTAATGAAAGAAGCGTGAATAATAAATCGCAAATTGTTGATTGTACCCTTATGGGGCGAACTACCCCTTGTTAGCCACAGGAGGTCTCTCCAATCAGACAAAGCCACCATTAATATTTGGTGCAGTGACATGGAAAAGGTTATTTGTGCAAATTTAACACGAACTCTCGTATCCAAATTATCACGAATCTTTACCTCCTTTATCAAGGAAAACTTTACTCTAGAGTAAAGAAAAACAACAGATGATATGAGCATGCACCACTTTACACAAAAGTACGCCTATATAAATAGTTATTTCATCTACTCATAACACTACAAAAATTCAAGCATTCAGGATTGATATTGCAGATTTTCAAATTTTGTAGTAGTATATATATATAGTGGGAGAGATAGTTTAGTGAAAACACACCGTTGTTTTTTTGCCCTGGTGATTGGGGCATCTCTTGCATTATTTTATTTTTTCCTCTTTTGAATCTTAATGCTTTTACAATTTTTTCCTTTTGATATATATATATATATATATATATATATATATATATATATATATATATATATATATATATACGTGGGACGGTCAATAAGTTTTGCAATTCGGATATAATAAAACGAGATATGAGGAAAAGTGTTTTATTATTTTTAAATATAACTACTCTCGACTTCAATGCACTGGCGCCACTTGTCCCTGAAACTTCGAATTCCCGACAACCAGAAATCTCCCGACTGCTGTTCAATCCACCCCTGGGCGGTGAGTTGGACATCTTCATCATCCCCAAACCGGTGTCCATGCAGTGCAGCCTTAATCTGGCGGAATAAAAAGTAGTACCTAGGGGGCAGATCTGGACTGTAGGGAGGATGGTTGAGCTCTTTGAATCCGCACTTGCACAGGGCAGCTTGTGCAACTCTGGCCTTATGGACTTTGAAGAAGTTGAAGTCGATCATCGTGCGTGAGGTTTCTAGGGACCCAACGGGTAGAGACCTTGGCCATGGCGAAATTGACGTGGATGATGTTAATAACACTTCCATGTGATATTCCAAGTTCTCACTCGATTTCTACGACCTTCACGTGTCGATTTTCGAGGATCATCCTCTCCACACGCGCTACATTTTCCTCGTTGGTCACGTCTGACAGTCATCCTGGACGGGGGTCATATTCATGGGACTCATGACCATAGTGGAACTCCCTATTCCAGCAAGCAATGGTTGCATAGGAAGTGGCGGTATCGGTGTACACTACAACCATGCGTTCATGGATCTCTTTAGCATTCATGCCTTCCTTGGTTAAAAATTTGATTACTGCGCGGTTCTCAATCTTATTTATTGTTGAAAAATTTGTGACTGACGATTTGCGATTAGCTATTGCTTCTTAAATAGACGAGGCAGGCGCGTGCGGCTGCAGTTACTGACTTGTCATAACTTGTCCAAAAAAAACCCACAAACAGCCATCCCACTTTCTCTGTTTTGCCCTACGAATTCTCAAAACTTATAAACCACCCCTCGTACATATATTCTTCTCATTATTTTTAATTATTTTTATCTTTTATTTATTTATTTTTTTTTTAATTTTGGTATACACACATATATATATATATATATATTATATATATATATATATATATATATATATATATATATATATATATATATATATATATACTTTTTTTACATCTATATTTATTGTAACTTTAAACTTTGATTCAAAAATTTTAACGTATATTTGATTTAGCTTTAAACTTCAAAAAGTTGTTACATAATTTTTCAAATTTTTATACTTTCATACAGATTTTTACGTATATATTATTTCTCACTTTAAACTTTCATACCTATTTTAACATATATATATTTAATCTGACTTTAAACTTTCATACAAATTTTTACATATTCTTTTTATCTTTTTTTTACATTCATACCATTTCCTATATAAATAAAAAAATCTGTTTATTTTTATTTCAAGAAAAATACATTTACGTCTATGTTTAGCTTTTTATTTTATATAAACATATTTTAAATAATTTTATATTTTGGAGGCGTTCAAGCCTTTATATTCTAATTGTTGCTGAATTAGTACATTTTAAGTTCCCCTTTAAAAATTATTTGTGAACATAAGGGATATAAATAATATCAGACAGATTAAGGATTTTGGTCATAAGTTGAAGTTTTAAGTGCTTTTGTCGTAATTACAGGGTTTGTATATGAACTTTGGGTCAAACAATATATAAAAAGGATAGTCTATATAAACCGTTCAGTCAGTTCCTCAGTTGCATTTCACTTGCAAATTGGGAAGTTAGTCCGTCGTGTGATTTTACGCTTTAGTCTTGTCATGTCAATGTCTAAGTCCAGGTCTAGGTTTGGCAGTATTTCAGTTTCTACTTTGTCCCATGTCTTCTTTGCTTGTGATTGCACTGTAGTGTTGATTGGTTATAGTCTCGCTCTTCTGTGTAGTGTTCTCTGTGATATCCATTCCCGTCATCTTGTATAGTTAATAATCAAGGAGGCTTTATTCTGTAGCCTCTGCATAGATCTCAGTGTCATGATCCGTAAGGTTTGGGTGATTACCGCTGGGTATATAAGTTTGGTCTAACGTAGCAAAGCTAGAGTTTCCTTAAGTTACTCCTGCTCAGTCTGCGGAAACGGAACAGCTTCACCAATTACACATGTGCTAAGTTGATCCAGTCTGTAACGTGAGGCTTATACCCCCGAACGGTAAGTTTGAGACCAGGTACTGTGCCCTCCTGAAAGTAGTGTTGGTTTCGATCGGCAACATAGATGTAGTCGTATATCGTGCGGTTCATGGGGATAATGACGAACTTTTGGACGTTCATCTTCGTATTCCATTTACGCTCGTACGAGTCTATGTTTTCGATCTCAGCCGGCTCTGCAGCTTGCACTAGGTCGTTGTTGTAAGTGTTTGGTACAATCGGCGTGATGTCAATTAGAAAATGGCAGATACATCGCGTCACCCTTGATTGTGGATGGAAGATCGATCGTGTAGATGCTATACAGCACCAGCCTCGAGATTAAACTCTGGTCCCTTGTGGCCCTCAATCTGGATCTGAGCTCTTCTTTCCATCACATAATCGCAGAGGATCTTTCCAAAGACTGGGTTCAGCCGAAGGTTTACAATCTGGAATTGCAGACCCCTCAGCCAAACCTTGTCAAAGGCCTTCTGTACATCTCTGAGGACTACGTCTACGTGCTTTCCTTCCGCCCTGGTTTTTGCTAGCTTTTCTGAGAAAAGTGTGAGCGCGGTGTTGGTTCCTCTTCCTCTGCGTAAGCCATGCTGTTGATAGTTGAGCGTATCATTTTCTTCTAGCTGATTATGTAGCCTGTAGGCTATGATCTTTTCAAAGATCTTGGTTAGGAATTTCAGGAAGGAGATTGGCCTATAGTTTAGAAGGTTATTGGGAGGTCTCCTCACCTTCAGGATGAATATAACCTTTGCAAGTTTAAACGCATCAGGGAAATAGCCGGTGTTCATGGCTGCGTTCATTTTGTTCAGCATTCTCTGATGCACTTGCGGTGGAGCGTTGGTCCTACGCTTTTGTTATTCCCGATCAACCTGGAGCCTTTTGCTTAAAGGATTTGATGGCATCAGAGTGTTGATACATAGTTATTGCCCTTCCGTGACCCATCATCTCCCTTTTTTCGGAGACGTGCGGCTAAGGGTAGATCCGCTCAATAACATCATTCAGCCCGTTGATGGTCTCACCCTCAAACTCTAAGTCGAATTCTTCGTTGTCTTCTGGTGACATTGATAAGACTTCTCTCCAGTGCTCCCTGAACAGTCTTTTGAGGTCTGTTCGTTCCTCGATGTATGATTCGTCCTCCTTGATTCGTGTTTTTTCCCTTATGTTTGTACCCCTGAGTCTCTTTATCTGTCACCAGAATTTGTCGAGATTGTCTGGTCATCAATGTTGTCGATTAATTGTTCCCATATTTCCGTCCGTTTTTCCCTGATTATTCGCGTTAGCTCAGCTTCAAGGCGGCGCATCCTGGCCACTAATTTCCTGCACGTTTCCTTGCGTCTCAGCCGGTCATAGAGTTCCCTATGTTCCCTTTCTATACTTCTCATCTCGTCTCTCCATCTTGGCTGTGGGAGCAAGCTATATGATGTTGTTGGGACGCTTTTCCCATCTGCCCTGATGATCGAATTCGTTAATAGCTTCAGCTATTCGTCTATTTCTTCGAGTATTGCTCCCTTCAGATCTGCCCGCTGGTATTCGCTCAGCATTTGCCGGTCCCTCTCTCAATTGGCTCTAGCGAAGGACTTCCTTGTCAGTACCGTGATCTGAATGGGCGCAAAGGAAATAGTTGTAAGTATAGGTATGTGATCACCCGGGAAGGGCGGTACCAGGGTGCTATGATGGTTAAATTGGAAGTTGCAACTGGTCATGATTACGTCTGGCCACGACGCCGAGCGCGAATTTACAAATGTCGGAAGTCAGGTGCAATTATGTCTAGTCCGTCTAGGTCCAGTAAGAGTTGCAGATTCCTGCCTATTTCGTTGGTCTTTTTGTATCCAGCTGCTCCCAAGTCAGCGATAAGGTCACCTCCGAAGAATACTTTTCTTTGGTGCGCACATAATGTGTTGAAATTGTGTTTCGGCAGGTACTTTCCCCAAGGTGGCTGGTACACTGCCGCTACAACAATATCTCTGACGAGAGTCGGGATCGCTATCTCCATTAAGGATCAATCAAGCTTAGGTAAGTGTTTTAACTTGAGGTTTCTCTTTATCGCGATCACCACCTCGTCGTTTCTTTCCTGGGAGCAGTATTTTGTTAATATCGTGTAATTTTGGATTTTCATTTTCTGTGTTCTTGTGTCGAGTCCGTGTTCACTGATAAGAATGATGTCTGGGTCTGTCTTGCTAACTCTATTACTGTATACTGTGTTTTTTCCTGTCCATCCGTTTATGTTCAGTGTCATTATATGTACTTAGTCTGTAGTTTGTCCTCTCCAAGTTTGTGTCTGTAGGTTGTTCTGTTTGTTAGTGATTATTTTTTGTCCTTCCACACTGTAGTTTTTTTATTGTTGCGGAGTCCTAGTTTCACAATAGTCCTCGTTGACTTCTATGTCGCCAAGAATTTTTGCGTCCTCCAACATTTTGCGTCTACGTCGGCATCAAACGCCTATTTATAACTGCCGGATTTGATTCCTTCGAGGAGACTTTTTGACGGGGAATCTTAACTGGCGTATATCTTGACATTGATATCGCCTTTGTCTATTTTTTTCTTTACGTTCTTTGATTTTCTTTGTTTTTAGGTGTTTTACTCTCGCCCTCTGTGCTGTCAGATTCGTCCTCCGTGGTTGTCTCCTTCAGGTTCGTTTTTTGTTGTTCCATTTCTCTTTTTTCCTGGGCTACAATGCGTGGGTCCTGTCTTCTCTTCTGTGGTCTCTCGATTACTTTTATCTTGGGCATTAAGGGGTACCGTAGGGGCATACTTCATTTAAAGGATGTCCTCGGATGCTGTTTTTTTTGGAAAGGCCATAGGGCTTATCCCATTGTTTGCTAGCATGGCATTTAGCTCATCTTCAGACGTTCTTGGCCTCATAAGTTTCCGCACGTGCGCGTACATTTTGAATTTCGCTGTCGATATTAAAATACACCTTCTTCGCGTTGTACTCGTTCAGGGCTCCCTTCACGACCTGGGAGTATATGGTGTTATTTCTCGTAATTCCGGCTTCTCTCTTTTCGTTGGCCTTTTGCCGTATGATTTCTTTTTTTAATGGTCATACCACGGCCATGGCCCTGTGTCCCATTTTGCAGTTAAAAAATCTTTCCTGGGGGTCTTACACGTCCTCCAGATATGGCCCAGCTCGCCGCATCGAGAGCATGTCTATTGTTCTGCTTTGCACTCTTTGGTGGTGTGACTTTCCATCTTAAAGCAGCGAAAGGACATCTGTAATGGATGAAATCTTTCCTCTCAATTTGATTGCTGCTTATACTTGCGTTGAACACCTTGAGCCCTGCTTCCTTCGCCTCCTTTGCCATTAATGTTTCAGCGAATATAACTGTGATTACATGGTTATATTCGTTGTTTTCTCTTCCGTTTCTGAACTTTAAAACCTCCAAGACTTCGGCCCAGCTATGATTTGTTTTGATTTCTGTTTCGATTTCTTTCTTCCCGTGGTCCCCGATCCATAGATCCAACCTTCTGCAAATAATGCTTAGGTTGGTCAGGATTTGAGCTAGGATATTTGGTTGGCGGTTCATTGTTTTTAGGGCATCGATTGAGGCGTATTTCTTCAGCGCCTCGACGTCGCTTTCTTTCTCGCAAATTGCGATGTAGCCTGTTGCAACCTCTATTAGACTTATTAGGGAGACGTTTAGATTCCTAAAGACTAATGCGAAGACTTCCTCTGTCAGGTCTCTCCTGGCCTGGCAGCGTCCGAAGAGGAAACCTTGTTGTATTAGTGAGCTTCATGGTTGAGGAAATAGAGCTTTGAGCCTTCTTCTCCGTATTCTCTTTGTTGGGTTTCCAAAATTACTGCTTCAGTCTTCTTCTTTAATCTTGAGTTGGATTTACAGTAGTGTCCTTCTTTTTGTTGGTGTCCTCCCGCTCTGAGGTGTCACTGCCTTCGCAAGTGTGAGTTGCCTTAATGGGATGATGATGATGATGAGGTGATGAGCCTGGGTGGGGGCTTCACGAGATGTAATTGTCTGGCGCACTTTTTGTTAGTTAGTGTGGAATCAACCAGCACTAACAGGGGGTACCGCCCCTTGCGCGTTTGTGTATCAGAACAGCATCCCGCTTACATAGAGACGGGTGTACTTCTCTCTATGGTCATCAGGATTTATATACATTTAATAGTCATTCTTACGTTCATTTTTTCTTTCTTCTTTTTTTTCAAGAGAAAGTGAGGAAAAAGAACTGCTATGGTCGCCTTAGCTCGTCTGATTCTCTATACTTTTGTGAAGATTGTGCTACTGTCTAATTTTTTCTCGTACCAAGTTTTGTACGTTGTACCACGCATTCGGTAAATCCTTACGGACAAATTTTTAGAAGTTTTACTGAGTAATTTTCATTAGGATTTTTGGTGAATTAAAACTGAAAATTTTCACTCGCTTTCGTGCGCCCATAGCAAGGAGTGAACTTGCTTTCCCCCTCCCCCTCCAAACTCTTCTTCGAGTCTCCTTGGAGGGACATCAACCTGCAGAAATTTGATAATCGCCGTAGAAGGAAGGTAAAGTGCCATTGTAGATTATATATTTTTGGACAGGAACCCCTTTTCCTCAATTTCTCTTTGTCTCTCTCTTAAAAACTGGTGATAAGTCTCTCTAAAACTACACACACACACACACACACACACAAACACACACAGCCAAACACTCACAATCACTCCGCGGGGTATTTTTATTCCGTTTAAGTTTATTCTTCCAATCTATGCTCATAAGAATATGGAAAAATAAATGAGAAAGACCCGGCGGATCCCGCTAATGACCCTCTTCGATGGCCCTAAGCTAGATCGGAAGGCGAGGTCTTTTCTGAAATTTAGGGGGGTTAGGGATTGCCCTAGTAAGGCTAAGGGACACACACTATGGATATTCGGCTATTTGCTCAAAGGAGAGTGACTGCGAAGTGCTTACCTCTCCTAAAGCAGCAGAATGCCTAAAACGATCAACCTCAAGCCACACACTCCAACTTAAATAAAGACACAACGTAGCATTATCCTTCAGGGCCTCGACCCGAAGGTTGGGGGGCACAGCATCGAAGAAATTCATGCTGAAGTGGAAAAAAAACACACGAGCGAAGGTAGCTAAGAATCATTAAATTCAAGGAATACACGCACGTATTCAAAATTGTCTTTTGTGATACGGCAATGGCAGGTAAGGCCACGGAGGGAGGTATGGTCCTCTTTAACAACTGTGTCTGCCCTGAGCAGATCGAACGTGAGGAGTTTATCGACATCCATATGTGATTCAAATGCTACAAGTATGAGGAGCATACCACGGCCACCTGCCCCAGGGGGAATGTTCTTCTGTGCTCTATCTGCACTTCGAATATACATTCTTGGAGGAGCTGTAATACCACCTCTATGAAGTGCCTGAATTGCGCTGGAAAACACAAGACGCTCTCCATGGCTTGCCCGATAAAAAAAGAAATGTTGAAGAAAAAGGCTAACCAAAAAATACAAAATGAAGAAGATAAAGTGAATAGCACCTACGCCAAGGTTGCTAAAGCTGCTGTTGCGGAATCTAAGTGAAATCCTACTTAATAGAATGCTGACGCATAATGGTATGGATAAGATGTGGTTACCCCCAAATCCACGGTCGAAGGAGATTCTTAAAATTATTCTCAGACCACAGTGTGAGACTAGCTACCAGAAGCTCCCTATTCCTAGTAGTGCTCCTGCTCCCTCCAGGGAGCTTAGGATCCAGGCTCTGGCAGCTTAGGAGGCAAAGACAAGCTCCTAAAAACAAAACAACACGCAAATTCACCAGGCCCAAACTCGATCACATACACACAGGTAGATAATGAGGCTACAGTGACTGTGACTGCGAGACCCGAGGGCTGGGAACGTTCACCTCGCTTACGGAAAACTTCACAGCCTCAGACACGGCCTGAGATCGTCCCCTTCTTGTAAGAGGGAATCTAAGTACATTTAACATTCAAGGAAAATTAACTTGAAGGTATTCGCTGCTGAAAGGTCCCCTTTGCCTAAGGAGATGGGTGTCCTTGATGTGTCGGAAAGAGTAATATCCGGAAGATACAAATGGGAATTCATCTCAGACGACTACAGCGAGAAACAAGTCGAGGAGGCTCTACTCCAAGGCTTGATCAAACTGGCACCCGAAACCTTTATCACTCTAATGGACGGCGAATACAGAAAAAAATGAACAGGAAAAACCATCACCCAACAAAACACTCACCAAGGATCTAAGCTCATAGGAGAATAAATCCCAAAACAACACGACCACACACAGGAAACTTTAGTGAACTAGACAATGGAGACATTAAAAATATTACATTTTAACTTTGACGGCTGGACGAACAAAATAACACTATAGGATAACGTAATAAGACAATGCAAACCAGATGTTATACTTATCTCAGAACATGGGATGAATGACACATACAGGCTAAAAATTTTCCCCTACGAAGTATTAACCATAAATCACAGCGGAAAACGTTTCGACGGATGCGCGATAGCTGTGAAAAGAGATCTTGAATTCAGCCACAAAACCAGACATAGTGCTCACTTACAATTACTTCATTGAACCCAGTCCTCCTATCCCTAGTGACCACCAAGCTATCCTTATAAAAATCTCAACCTCCCCCATTCAAGTCACTATCCCAGAACGCAAGAGCTACATTCGAGCCAAGTGGGATAATTATAAACGACTTCTTGAAAATTACAACCCTGACTCCTTAATTAACGCCACTCTAGAAGAAATTGACGAGGAGTTGGATAAAATTAATGATAATCTATTAAAAGCCAATAAGGAAGCCATTCCCCTACTTAAATATAAAACTCTTCCTGCCCCTTCCTGGATCCCTCGAAGGAAATGCCTTGCAAGGGAATACGGGGAACGGATCAATGAAGTGAACCTCACTGTCCCAACATCATTACACACAGACAAACACTACAAATACGTGCGAATTAATTACGCTTATTAAAGACCAACATAATGTACTTTGGAACAATTTGATAGACGAATTAAACATAGAAAACGACTCACGTACATTCTGGCAGAAAGTAAAAATACTAAGAGGCGAACAGCCACAAAAGACCATAAATCTTAGACGTGACAATACCGAGACTACTGACGCGAAAGAAATCTAAGAGGAATTCAAGCTCCTTTGGGCATCTATATTTAAGATATCCTCGAAAGAAAATAAAGACTTTGATTTAGATTTCGAAGACGGAATTATAACCAACTTGAAGAACTGTCAAAAACCTTAAAATCGTTTCGTCCGCGAGCATCAGGTCATACAGGACTGAAAAGAGAGAATTTTATTCGAGTCCCGCCTAACAGCCTATTGGAGTTCATGAAAATCATGAATGCGTGCCTGAATGTGGATTACTTCTCTGCCCACTGGAAGGCAGCAAAAATAATATTTATTCCTAAAGCCGGTAAGCCACCGGACAGTCCAGCTAACTTCAGGCCTATATCTCTCTTAGAATTTGCAGGGAAAGTCGTGGAGACGATATTGGCCAACAGGGTGAATTCGTTTCTCGAGGATAATAATTCTCAAAATAACCAGTAACAGGGCTTCCGAAGGAAATGAGAACCGGACACGGGTTAGCCGTCCTCATCGTAAGTTGGCAAAAGTAAAAGCTGAAAGACGCCACGCAAATCTGGTACTCCGCGACGTTAAAAAGGCCTTTGACAAAGTATGGAGGAGAGGCCTGCAATATAAAATCATACAACTGGGCCTAAATCCCATACTTGAAAGGATTCTATGCGACTACATAATGGAGAGGAGGGTGTTGCTGAACATCAAGGATTTCAATGGCCCCGAGTTCGAGCTCGAGGCGGGGGTGCCCCAAGGCGGGTGTATTAGTCTCCTGCTTTATAATATATACAACATCGACCTCCACCAACCTCTGACTGAAGGTACGTTGTACGTCCAATTTGCGGACGATATAACAATGATCTATACGACACTTTCTCGGAATTCGAATTACATGGCACAGAGTACAGCGGTAGAAATCAAAAACATCAACTCTTTCGAGAGAAGATGGAAGATATCTACCAATGCCCAAGAGGTCCGTGTAATTCCACTATTCTGAGGGACCCTCGAAGACATCCGTATGGGGAGTGCACGCATCCAATACCCCACAGTAGGCACGGTTCTGAGGCTCCGTATTCCGACTCGTGGATATGGTTGTCATGTAGCTAAAACTACATCGAATGCACGGAGGGACGTGGTAAAACTTTTCAAGTTCATAAACCTGAGTACCTCCAAAAAACTTAAGATCTATAATGCATACATTCGATTAATCTCTCCTGTATCCGCCGGCCGCTATAAACGCGATTCCCAAGACCCAATTCCGTAAGCTGCAAAAGGTCCAAAATAAGGGGGTCTATATCATAACAGGAACCAGAATAAGAGAGCAGAGAAGGCGGAGTGAGCTCCATGGTGAACTGAGGATAACCCCCATAAACTTGGAGCTTCATCTGAGAGCAATTAAGAACTGGGACAAAGTACAGTGGCACCTCTCTCACGAGTTTGTACTCGAGCACATGGTCTTTGATGACATAGGAGGCGCAATACATTTTAAAAGCAGCAGACTACTAATTGACGATGACGTTGACCCAAAGTTTATTTAGATTTTTTCAAAATACCAAACAAAAACAAAGCCATACATTATCATTTCACTAAATTAGCGGAGAGCTAATTTTCAAAAGTTTCCCCCCAAATTTTAGCGTGATAAACTCACCAAAAAATTTAAATAAAACAATAAATACAACAAAAGTACAAAGTAAATAATATAATTAAAATCTTAAGATCTGGGTGTAAACAATCCAGATAAGAAGATGCAAGTCTTCACAAAACCAGTCGATGAGCAAAAAATCCGCTGCAACAAGGGCTTGAATGCCCTATATATAAATATATATATATATATATATATATATATATATATATATATATACCGCATAAAATATATATCAAAACGCAAAGAAAGCCAGAGATGCCCTATCACCAGGGACCTGTCTTTCATCCTACCTTTCATTTTCGCTTTCCTATAATCTTCCCCATTTTCCCCACTATTTTCTTTTACTAAAAAATCCTACTACCACTTTTATATGTCCAATGTCCATGGGGGAAAAGAGGAGGTGATTAGCTAAAAAATTTTTAGGGGATGGAAAATAGTGCGGAAAGAAAGGAAGCATTATATTAGTAGTTTAGGACTTCGGGGTACAGGCCATCTCCATTGGTTTCTCTTCTCTTATTTCATTAACTTTTTACTATTTTTCAATTTATTAATTTTTGTTCATTACTTTTATTTATATATATATATATATATATATATATATATATATATATATATATATATATATTTGTTTTTAGTACTAGTTCATTCAATTAGATATTGGGATTTGCTTTGTGGATGCTCCTCGAGGTCCGGAAGTCGTACCACCTAGAGCCAGTGGTGAAGGGAGGCCTAGGTTCTGTACTCTTTGAAGTTTCGACATGTTCCTATTCGATGATGCATTGAGAGGTATACTGGGGTACACCAGTTTCGATCTAACCAAACTGTTGTATAATTTTTTCGTATTTGCTACTGTGAACTATCTAAATGGGTGGAGTTTACTCGAGTTCTATTCTTGCAAATCCGGTTCTGGTGCTCACGTGTCTGTTCATTCCGGTAGTAGAGAGTCTGTAGGCGATAACTGACGCGTGCTGAGAGTATTCTATATCGGTGTTACCTAGGTTGAAGAGAATGGTACGATGTCTCTATTTTGCAGTTGCAAAGAACCTAGATAAGTTAGTTTAAATTTTCCAGCGTCTTCGATGTTGGAGATCTTTTTGGCCTCTGCTGACGTGGCTCTGGCCATCATCCTTGCCGACTTTGTCTTCCGAACTACAACTTGGGGGAAGTTTCTCGGTGGAGTTTCTCGAGGTCTGTTCTTGAAAATCTGGTTCTGGTGCTCTCGTGTCTGTTCATTCCGATACTAGAGAGTCTGTAGGCGAGAACTGACACATGTTAAGAGTAATCAATATCGGTGTTTCCTAGGTTGAAGATGATGATACGATGTCTCCTTATTGCAGTTGCAGAAAACTTAGACACGTTAGTTTAAATTTTTTAGCGCCTTCGATGTTAGAGATCTTTTCGGCCTTTGTTGACGTCGCTCTGGCCATCTTCCTGGCCGACTTTGTTTTCTGAACTACAACTTTGGTTATCTCATCCTCGTATTAGATATTGAGTGTTTGTCCGTCAATCGGTCTAGGGATGTCACTCGTGAAGATGGTGAAAAGAGAAGGGCTCAGGTATCCTCCTTGTGGAACACTGAGAGCAAAGACGAAGGCTTCCGCTGTATGCCCCTCGAAAGCGATCACCGCTCGCCTATTGGTCAAGTAGCTACAGAGGATCGTTTTGAAGTAGAGCGTGAGTTTCTGTCGTGAGATTTTGTACTTTAGGCCTTCGATCCAAACTTTATCAAAGTCCTTCTTAACGTCTCTGCAGACGACGTCAATCCAGCATCTTCTAGCCCGCCATGCTGCTGCTTGTTGCAGCATATGGGCTATGGCTGTGTGAGTGCTTCGGTGTTCACTAAATTCTTTTTGTTCTTTCTTCACTAGATTCTCTTCTGCTAGGTCTTTTACCAGTCTGCTGTTGAAGATTTTCTTAAAACCTTCCTAACGGTCTCCAGGAGTGAGATTGGTCTATAATTCATGACCTGGTTTGGTGGTTTTCCAAGTTTGGGTATGAAGATCATTTTAGAGGCCTTCAAGCCAGCCGGAGAGTAGCCCATTGATAGAGATGCGTTGAACAGGTTCGGCAGCCCAGGCCTAAGTCTTTCCGGTGCTTCTTTTAAATGCCTGATTGTAATTTGGCTGAGGCACCTAGCTTTAGAATTGAATGAGAAAATTACCTCTAATAATTCCTCCTTTTTTATTATCCTTCCTTCCTGAGAGTTACCGTGTAGCCGATGGATGCATGCGGTTCGATACAGTTCAAACCAGACTTCTTTCCTTTCGATATACTCGAGAACCTGGTCCTCAATGCCTAGGTCAAAGTCTTATTTTTCCTTATCTGATATTTTGAAGACCTTTTACCCGACTCCGCGGAACAGCTTCTCTTTCTCTGTGAGTGTGACCGCCGTAGTTCCCTCAGGCTTGATTGCAGATAAGCCGAGGGTGCGTGTGTTTCACTTTAATTCATTTTTGAAATAAATGCCTTAGCTTCAACAAATTGACCAATCAGCTTTTAGATATAAGCACTGCAATAATTGTCTAATCAGCGCCCTGATAGATTTAAAAGGTTACTAACGCTCAAACCGTTTGCACATAAATACGGCTGAAATCTATTTTTAGAGTGGAATTCGCCGCTTTGATTGCTGATATACGACTCACGTTAAACTTGATAAAGCAGTCAACCGCCAAATTCTCAGCACATTCTCAACCGTAGAAGATTCTTCACGAAGAAGATTTTTTACGGATTACTTACTGAAGAAATCGACACGAGGGGAAGTACGATATTCACTCACCTCTTTTACATCATTTTCAACCTTATTTTCATTTTCATCTACTCTCTCGATCACCTTTCCTTTCCTACACCCAAATTCCTCCCATACAGGGGGGTACTTAAAAGAGAGATATACTTTGGGGCGGGGCTCGTCATATATTTCACTGATTGCCTAAAGACCCCATTCCCCTCCCCCACCCAAGGCCCAATGCCTAAGCTAAAGGACGCTGATATTCTTCCTTGTCCCAACTATGCAGAGCACTAGCATCTGCATAATTAGGGGTACGGGAGGAGGAAAAGAAAATCAAGAAGGATGTCCCTATGAAGCGAGAGACTTCAAATTTAGGGTCTTCATACACGAAGCATATCCCTTGCCAAAAGGAAGAAAAGTAGAGGACATTAAAAAAAGAATAGAAAGAGAAACCTGTAAATGGAACTTTGTTATCGATCACGGCGAAAAAGCAATATAGAAACTGATTAAAGAGAACTAAATTAGAATCTACCGCAGGACACGAAAATAATAAAAAGGACACATTTGAAAGGATAGAAAATGGATAATTGAAGAACCTCAAAACAAAAGGCAAATGAGGACAAAAGGAAATATAAAAAATAATGGCCAATACAAACAGAAAACTAAAAATCTTACACCTGAATACAGATGGATGGAAGACCAAGGCCATAAAATATGGAAACATATTCAGGCAAATAGATGTGGGCATCATATGTAGTTAAGAACAAGGGGTGAAAAACGACGTAGCCATGAAATCACTAATTACAATATATTAAAAAAGAACCTAACAGGAGAGATGTATGATGGCGCGGCTCTCGCATTAAGAAAGAACTTCCACTACACTCAGGGACGAAAAGTTGACAAGGCCTACGTGGCCGTGACACTAGAGACGGAATCCTCTTCCCTTACAGTTGCTGCGGCCTACCAGCAACCCCGCCGCCCCTATGTCCCGATCCATTTAATAATGGAAATATACAATAATAACAACCCTACCATATTATTAGGAGACCTGAAAGCTTACTTATGGGAATCAGGCTATCAAGGGTTGAATAATGCAAGAAAAAATTTAGAATTACTCTTGGACAGGGGAATAATCCAAAGGGTAGGCCCAGACTTCTCGACGTTCATTAGGAGAAGATCTGCCACCAGGCTGGATATAGTTTTATCATCCCCAAACTTTCCGTACAACATCTACATGGAGCTAATTCCAAACCCCTGTAGCGACCACATAGGAATCCTGATGACGATCAACCAGAGCCAAATAATGATTCTTATAACACCAAGGAAAACATATAAGACGGCAGACTGGCAAAAATATACTCAAATATTAGAGATATCAACAACCATATCTTAATGGCAAAAATTAGAACAAATAAATAGCATAATGGACAACCTGATATAGACAATGATAGAGGCCGACAAAGCGGCAGTACCACTGACGAAATATATGTCCTTACCACATCCCAAACAGACAAGAGAAATGAAAATAAAAGCAAAGAACATCAGAATAAAGTACCAAGAAATAATAGACTACGGAACTTCACTGTAGAGAGCAAAAGAGCTCAATCGAATGAAGAAAGAAACGATTTTCTTAATAGGAGAGAAACTAGGAGAAATGTGGCAAAAACTACTAGATAAAACAGCCATAACTGAAGACCGCAAAGCAGCATGGAGGCTAATAAAAGCAATAAAAGGCAGACCACCAAGAAAGCCAAACAAAATAATAGATCAAAATAACGAATACATAAAGACCAACGCAGAAATAGAAGAGAAATTCAGAGCTCATTGGAACAAAATCTATACAATTGAAGATGATGATAACATAAACTAGGACCGAACAATAGAAAGAAGAGTCAAGGAGACCATAGTAGCCAACATCCACAGAGTAATTCCGGCGTCAAATGTCGAAAACAACAGAAACGAACAAAAAGGCCTGGCAGCCACAATTGCGACCGAAGAAATCAAAAGCACCATCAAAACCTTCAAACAAAAAACGAAATACAATTATGAGAAGGCCCCAAAAAATATTCTGAATAGCATAAACGAGCAATTTAATGCCTACTTAAACATGGGCTACTTCCCTGAAAAGTTCAAATTAGCAAGGATGGTATTCCTAAAGAAACCGGAGAAACCAGAAAACCAGGTCTCCAGTTACAGGCCAATCTCCTTGTTGAATTTCCAGGGGAAAGTTTTTGAAAAAATAATAAATAAAAGATTAGACACCTTCCTCGAAGAAAACGAAAAACACAACAAACAACAGTTCGGCTTCAGGAAAGGGAGAGACTCCATAATGGCCCTAGCCATAATCACAGAAAAAATAGCTAAATCCACGGCCAAAAAAGGATACGTCGATGTAGTTCTTAGCGATGTAGAACAGGCATTCGACAAAGTATGGGTCGAAGGACTAAAATATAAACAACAATTCAACCTAGGCGAAAAATTGGAGAGAATCATAGCCGACTATGCATCAAATAGAAAGGCACAAATAAACATTGAAGGATAAGAAGGCCCGACTTTCGACCTGCCAACAGGAGTCTCACAAGGGAGGTGCCTAAGCCTTACCTTGTATTTCATATTTACCACCGACATGCCTGCTCTAATCTCACCGAACAGTATAAATATACAATATGCAGACGATATAAGACAATACTTCCGACAAACTATACAAACACAAGATGGCAAGGCTCGTATTACAGCACGAGAAGTAGAAAAACATAAACGATCATGAAAAATGTTGGAAAATTAAAACAAGTATCAACAAATTCAAAATAATCCCTCTACAAAGATTAAAAATGACACATATAACCATAGAAGATACAGAGTACAAATAGTCAAAGTAGGGGACATCTCATGGACACGTGAAATCCAGGATTGCCTTGGCGAAATCAGGTAATCTGAGCGCCGAAAAGAAAAGAACACTGTACAGAGCGTTCGTTGAGTCAGTTCTGGTGTATCCACCGATCCCTCTGCAGGTCACATCGAAATCTAATAAGAAAAAAATACAGAGAAAACAAAATAAAGCAGCATATCTCATCACTAACACTAAAGAAGATATAGGAAAAAAAACAGACATATTAGAAACAGCCGAATTTTAACCCATAAATAAAATATGGAAAAAAATAAATGAAAAGCTCGTAGAAATGAACGACGAAGTTAGAATACCGGAAGCAAACCGAAAGCGAATAAGGAAAGCATTCCCGAGCAGTATGTTCCACCTACAGCGAGAAGAACAACCAATATACATTTAAATAAAAGCAAACTTACCCCAACTAAAAGAGGAAAAACAAAGGCATGAATGCCAGAAATAAAGAAAGAGAAAGTCAAAAGAATACAAAGAATAATAAGAAGAGACGCTACCCACAAGGGCACCCAAACAAAAAAACAGGCGCAGAAACAGAGTAGAAAAGAAAAAAAGACTTAGAAAAAACTAAAATAAATTAATTAGAAGAAACATTAAGAGAGATATTAATATAGAAGGATATAACTAAATAAAGAAGAATAGCCAGTCTCCGGGCAATTAATAATATTTTTACTCACTTATTCACTCACACTCTCCCGAGTAATATATATATATATATATATATATATATATATATATATATATATATTTGTATAAAAAAATTCTTTTGTGTTATCTACTATATCCCCAATATTCTCTCACCTTTACTATTTTCCGAGTGAGTAGGAGTTCATCATTTCTGGTCGTGATAAAGGAGGAAAAGTTAAGGGTCTTTTCTAAGACACCCTTACCAGACAGATATCCAGCCTAATATCGCTTTTTGGAGGAAGAGATTTATTTACAAAGGAAGAAGCACACATCCACAAGAAAGAAGAGGGGCAACTCTGCCCTAAGGGGGCCATGGGGCTGCCTAGTCTCGAGCTTAAACGGGTCCCCCTCCGCCCCATCCGCGAGGCAACTAAACCACCTCGAAATACGGTCGTTGAAACTATCTTTGGAGCCCTAAATATAGCCCTCATCAGGCTTATTAAGACTCCCCACGGATACGCTTCGCTATGTTGGACAGATGATGACATCGAACAAATAGTGTCAGAAGAAGCCAGAGAGCCCCGTCGGAAAATTGGGCTTGAAGCTTCCGTACCTCAAGAAATCCTCGTAGAAAGAACAATAATACTAAGGAGGCTCGACCCTTTCTTCACTGACAATAGTTAAGAAGATATCAAGGCCAAGCTAACCAAAAACCAAAGATGGGAGAAGAGTTCCACGGTCGTAAGAATATAGTCAAAGTAATCTTCGAGAAAGTCGAGATCGCTCAGAGAGCCATAAAGGAGGGACTTCTTGGATTCTACCTTCGCATAGTCCCTGAGAAGGTTGAGGAAGAAGAATTCATAAATTTAGAAAGCTGCTTCCGTTGCCTTGCCGTGGAGAAACACCACGAAGGAATGTACAGCGCCCGACGTCACTTGCTCCGTGTGCTAAAAAATTGGTCACGGATGGAAAGAGTGCACTTCAGAAAAAAAAGATGCGTGAACTACGGAGGGGACGACAGAGCCTGGTCATGAAATGTCCTGTCCGCTAAGAAGCTCTTAGGAAAAAACGAGAAACAATAAAACAGCAAAAGGAGAGAAAGAAAAAGACATACGTTGAAGCAGCGACGATGGCTACAACGACCGTTAATGCAACCGCATTCCCGAGGCTGTTGATGCAAAGAAATAATGACGATGGTCATTGTTGCTCACCTGGTGACCCTAGCCAACCCCGGCACCTTTACGGACGCATTAAACCGTCTCCTACAAAAGAACGGGGATGAGAAAATACTGGGGTTCCCGCCCAACCCCGCGTCGCAGGAAATATTAAATATTCAGTTTATCGACGACGTAAAACAAAAAGACCCAAACAAAAAAGATGAAGGCCTAAACAAACATAAAAAACACACTGAGGAAGAAACAACCATGGAGGAAGAAGAAACGGAAAAGAATGGAACCTCAAAAAAGAGCCCAAAGGAAAAAAAAAGAAGAAGACGGAAATGCGACTAGAAACAGAGGAGGAAGAGAGTAAAAAAGTGGAATAAAGCTCAGAAGAAGAAGATGAAGACGAAATGCTAGGCTATCCTGGAGTAATCCTCACGGAGAAAAGGAATATCCTACTGTCGGGTTTCTTCCTCGACGCCCAGGAAGTGAATCTCAAAGTCTTTGGCGCATCTGTGTGCAGACCTCCAAAGGGAAACGTAGAAAAACTGCTCGAAGGCATATACCCTGGCGACTATAAGTGGACCTATGGACCTACGAAGGACCTTGTTCGCCAAAGGAAGTAGGAGGACTACTGATGGAGCGCGCAATGTTCATCCCGGACTTGTGCATTCACAGCGTCAATATGTCAAGCTACAAAATGTTAAAAAGTGGCCCAAACACATCGGAAATTGAGTGACAAACTATATTACGAAAAAGTGTAGAATAATGCATAAATAATGATAATAAAGTGATATGTTCAAAAAATAAATAATAACGGAAAGTGAATAACGATAATAAGTGAATAAATAGTTATAAAGTGACTATAATAACGAAAAGTGAATAAATAAAGTAGAATAAATAGCGCTAATAAAGTAACTATAATATGGAAAAGTGAATAAATCAAGGAGAATAAATACTCATAATAAGCAACTATAATAACGAAAAGTGAATAAATAAATTAGAAAAGCGAATAAAAATGGATAATAAAGTGATTAAAAAAAGTGACTAAAGTAAATTATTGATAAATAATCTAAAGTGTGAGAATTAAATAAGATTGACAAAAAGTAAATAAATAATAACTCTAAAGTGATTAAAATATGTTTATTATAAATGATCAGACACGGCTAAAATAAATAACAACGAATAAAAGAATAACTGAAATTGGAATTATGTAGATACTGCGGTGATTGAATACGACCAAAAAAGATATATAGTTTTATTAAGATTTAATAATGTTAATATTATTGTGAACAACCTATTCTAAAAATTTAATAACATGATTTCATACAAAAAGAACCTTATTAATCTGTAATATAAAAGTTAAAATAATTAACGTTTAGATTATAAATATATGATCCTCTGACAAATCCGTGGGAAACCTCTTTATATTTTTTTTCTTACTCATAAACATATCTTGCTCTCCTCCGTTAATTTAACAAAATATTTCACCATTATAAACATTTATTTTTGACATATATATATATATATATATATATATATATATATATATATATGTATATATGTATATATGTATATATGTATATATATATATATATATATATATATATATATATATATATATATATATATATATATATATATATATATATATATATATATATATATATATATATATATATATATATATATATTGGAATTTGTAATGTTTTAAATTTTGGATATTTGTGAAAACATATTGTATTTCTGTCTCTCAATATACCTTATTTTTCAAAATTTTAAAGCACTCAATCAGAGCTCGGATCAAACTTACGACACTGAATATGTAATCTCAGCAAAGGAGATGAAGTTTGGGGGAACTTCTCCTACGAAGTCTAACAAGGAGAATAACAG
Organism: Ceratothoa steindachneri; assembly: GCA_963969495.1. Taxonomy (NCBI): domain Eukaryota; kingdom Metazoa; phylum Arthropoda; class Malacostraca; order Isopoda; family Cymothoidae; genus Ceratothoa; species Ceratothoa steindachneri. Next base: position 171,692,425 of record OZ018326.1, read on the forward strand.
AATCTCCCAATTAGCATAGACTCAACAATGTCGATCTCTGTGACTCGCACGATTTGTGGTCCAAAAATGTCCATTACATTTCCCTTTAGCTCACTACCAAGCACAGGAGGCAATGGTTGCGAAAGGCTCCTTCACAGACCGAGTACCCTGGGATTTTCGTTCCTTTATTTACAAGATATAGTACTGCATACTGTAGAGCTTATCTTTCCATTTACAAAAGAGAAATACTACAAAGCGGGAAGTTTGTCTTCCCATTTATAAGGTTCAATGTGTGAACTGTTTAAATTTTTCAAACGAATGTTTTTTTCGGTTCGATCACCACATGTCTAAGCAAGCGTGAATGTTGTGATAATGGACCTGAGTTTGTAGGATGAGCTTTTGCAGAGATGGTGAGTGAATGACGGATTTATCATGTGCTAACGACGCCGTATGTACCTAACGCGAATGGCTTAGCTAAATGAACGATAAGAACCTTGAGCGAGATGTTACGCTTGATGGGGAAAGATTAGAGAGAATGGATTGAATGTTTGATGATTGTACCTTGGTCGTATAATATGATAATACATAAGTTGACGGGGATGTCACCATTTAAATATAAAATAAATTTTGAGAGAATGATTAGGCCGCATATGAGAATTAGTGAAAGTAATCGTGAGTTATCGAAAACAGGGAATGAAATGCTTTAAAAATTTGGTTTGGGGATAAAGTGCTCAAAGAGATTGAAAGAAAAGGCAGGCTGAATGGGAATAAATTGAAAGAGAAATTTGAAAGGCCGTTTGTGGTAATAAGGGTTTGGTCAAAAGGACTGAGTTACGTGATCGTGCGTAAAAGAGAGGACGGATGTTGGGAAGAACGTAAAGCGCATCAGTGTCAGTTACTGAAGTGGCGTGAACCTCCTGAATATGTGTTGGGACACCGGGTGAATGAATATCTTGGAAAGCACGTAAGATTGTGAAGGAGTGAACGATATTGATAGTTTTAGAGGAGAAACAGTTAGTGTTAGTCAAGCATGGAAGGGAAAAGCGTAAAGGGAGGCACACGAGAAAAGATGGATGGACGGAACAGTTTGGTGAGAGTGAGGTGAATGAGTTTTCTGGATTTTTGCCAGATAGGGAGAGCTGATTTGATGGAACACATAGTATTTGTATTAGTATTTTTTAATGAGTATAAATGAGATAGGTAAGCAAATAGAGCAAGATATCAACTGCCACCTACGGGAATACCCGGAAGAAAGAGACTGGTTCTCTCCCCACCAATATGGATTCAGAAGGGGCCAGTCGACTCATATGGCTGTGACCATCGTTCATGACAGAATACAAAAAAATGCAAGATACATCAAAAGACTCTCCATCAGCAAGGACGTGGAGAAAACCTTTAATAAAGTGTGGCACGAGGAACTCCGTTGTAAACTCGCCAACAATACGGAGTTACCTTTCTGCACCAGAAGAATCCTCTCGCACTACCTCACTGAACGGAGATACCACATAAAATACAACACCCTCTCACAACCTTTCACACTACGCTTAGGCGTTTCCCAAGGGAGCGTACTGGCACCCACACTATACATGATTTACACAAACGAAACATCACGCCCACCAGAAAACTGCTCTCACAGATACACAGTGAACTACGCCCGATGACGAGATCATTCTCGTCAGTGGCCGCGGACCAGAAGAAATCACGCTCCACGCACAAAGAATACTAGACGCGAAGACAGATTACGTGGATAAATAGCTGATTGCCACGAACCCTCAGAAGACACAGATGACACTCTACGGCGCAAGAGACAACGCCGAATTCCTACGTGGGGCCACTTTGATGGGGGGGAGAATGGTTTTACCCGGTCATCTTCTTAAAAGCGTAGCCTGAAATAAAAATGATGAAAATGGTTGGTAGCTTCCAGGAGACGTTTTGTCAAATACTTGTCCAAAACCTTTCCTTTTTGCCATTTGCTGACTTCCAGGCCGAGGTGAGGAAGCAAAAATGGAGAAAAATGGAGGCGTTCCGGCAAATCTTTCCCAAACTTTTCAGCCTTTGCCAGTTGCCAAGGTTCAAGGTTCAAGGTTTATTAAGTTATAAATACAAAAAGGAGGTAATTACATACTATATATGTAGTTAAAATGATAGAAAAATAGTGGTGAAAATAGATTTAGCAGAGGAGGTAAAAGCACTGAGTAGAAGTAGGAAAAGATAGCATCCCGGAGACATGAAAATCATTATCAGTTTAGTTTTCAAGTTATTTACAATTTTCATACTATATAAAGATTATGAGTAATTACTATATATACTTAAAATTACATTTTTATACATTTGTTATAATATATTTAATTTTTTGGTTTATTATATTTTGCTATACATTAAATTTATTTTTTATTTGCTAATTTAATTTTAAATTAAATTGATTGACATTAGAATTTGATCTATCGTCACTGTTTAAAATTATCACTTTTTGCTTATTTATTTACTTCATTATTTTCATTAGTTTAATTTCATTAAATTAGTTAATGTGATAGAACGAGTTCAGAGCTGCATTCATTTCAACTTCTATCACATTTTATTGAAAACCATGAGGCTACCCACGTGCATCTTCGATTCGAGGCTTGGAGTCTTATCAACAACTACCGGACGCCAATGTTTAAACAAGGAGGTTATCGTCCCCCCCGTTCACCCCCATACGCCGACCTCGCCAGATCGAGTTAGGCTTATGGACAGATACGGCATTTTTCTCCGGCCCAGCTGTGCGTTCCCTCGAAGCTTCCACCCCATTCTCCCCCACGCCAAGGAGATGTCCTGGCTATTTATATGGAAACTTTACCACTAAGATGAGATTGGAGATCCAGATTTTCGTCGTGAAACATCACCACGACCCTCTCTCCCTTTGTGCGCCAAGGGACCTCGACCTCGAGATTCACCATCACTTGTCCAGAAGGAGGACAATATTCCTTGAGTGCCAAAGGTTCGAGCCTTTAGTGACGCCAAGTCCCCAAGGCATCCCCCCCTGTTGTTCAAGGAGAACAGCATTAGAACAGCCATTGTTCGTTTTGAGCCCTTCGCCAAGAAACGGTTCTCATCCCCCCCCTGTTGTTCAAGGAGAACAGCATTAGAACAGCCATTGTTCGTTTTGAGCCCTTCGCCAAGAAACGGTTCTCATCCCCCCCCCCTGTTGTTCAAGGAGAACAGCATTAGAACAGCCATTGTTCGTTTTGAGCCCTTCGCCAAGAAACGGTTCTCATCCCCCCCTGTTGTTCAAGGAGAACAACATTAGAACAGCCATTGTTCGTTTTGAGCCCTTCGCCAAGAAACGGTTCTCACCCCCCCTGTTGTTCAAAGGAGAGCAACATTAGAACAGCCATTGTTCTTGAGCCCGTAGACAAGAGACGGTTCTCATCCCCCCCTTTGTTCAGAAGAGAACAACCTAGAACAGCCATTGTTCGTCAAGCCGTTCGTCGAGTAACGGTTCTCCTTTCCAAGACGCACGTCAGGATCCTTTTATCCCCCCCCTTCGGCTGGAACTTGCCAGCGGACCGAATATTCCTTCAAGTACCTTCCACTGCACCCTAATGAAGTTACGTAAGCCAAGCGTCACCTTTTGAGTATTGATCCCTTATTTGTCAATTCTATCCTGTGCTTTAAATGGTTTATCGAACCATCCCATCTCTTTAACTCCATATTTGTTTTACCTTTTTTGATCCCTTAAATCCTTGGATTAGCCCGAGTCTCCACGACCCTTTCCATTCTGTTTGTCAATATTTTCCGTTTTTGTGTTTGCTGATAGTTATTATTAATAAAACTCTATTTTATTAATGATAGCAATATTATTATCCTTGAGCTCAGTTCCACTTCTTAAGCATTTTGAAGATACATAATATCGGCCACCAGACAGTAAAAACGCACTCTAAAGATAATTAAGGAAGTTCCCTCAACGAATAGTGTTATATATAGTATCGTCGGGAGTCATTCTACGACATATATATATATACAATTTAAATTTGGTATCAGGTGTGTAAGGTTTAACGCTATATCTTTGCAAACACTGGTCTCAGTCGAGTAAAGCATAGTGTTATTCGTTATAATAATAGAATATAGTAGTTCCCTTTTGTTTTAACGATTGCTATCCCCCCTTTTTTTTTTGAAACTTAAGAAGCTGGAGTAGCTCAAGGAACGGTAATAATAATTTGTTTGTGTTTTTGTGATTTTAGTCAGTGGTTATTTAGATTGAGAAACCAAGTACGAATAGGTCAGTGCCCATATTTAGGTAGGCTAATTCTATAGAGGCATAATTCTTGTTGCAAGGAATTTTAGTTGATTGACTAGTGCGCCCCAAGTGCAAAGATGACTCAGTTTGAAATCTTTAAAGCGCACGGAGAATCCTTGGGACTCTCCGGAAAAGAACTAATTGAGTACATTCAAGAGGAGCAAAGAAAAGAGGAAGAAAGAGAAAGGGAAAGAGTAATCCGACGAGAGGAACGTGAAAGAGAAATACAACGAGAAGAAAGAAAAAGAGAGGAACGGATAAGACAAGCTGACCATCAGATTGAATTAGCTCGGATTGAAGCAGAATTTCAAAGAAAAATGGAAGTAATAGAAAGGGAAAGAGTAATCCGACGAGAAGAACGAGAAAGAAAAATACAACGAGAAGAACGAGAAAAAATAATCCAACGAGAAGAAAGAAAGACGGACTCGCGCTCCTTCCGAAGGAAAGCTGACGAAGTTTCCGAGCCCCGTAAAACCCCCAAACTTCTTTCCCCAAAACCAACAACGGGACTCCAAACCTCCAGTTAAGACTGCTCCTCCATCTCTCTTCCTGAAGCGACCAACCATATGCTTCACCTGTGGTATAGAAAACCACATGAGCTGGAATTGCCCCCAAAATTCTAGGCTTAAAAGCGGACCAGCCCACCAAGTTCACCAGATTAATGCAACCCCGGCTCCCCCGGTGGTGCAGACCCAAGCAGAAACTTCTCCCCCTCCGTCAGGCCACCAGGTAAATTTTGTTTTTGGTAAAAGTTCATCGGGAACTTTGAAATATGAGGAGGGCAGCGTGGACAGCTGTGGAGTATTGACTCTCGTCAGGGACACAGGATGTACGTGCTTCATCGTGTCCGACGAACTCCTCCCAGTAGCCTCTAACCACGAAAAATTTGCGGTGGTACATGACCAACTTGGGCGGGCGAACCGATTCCCCGTCGCTAGATGTTACCTGCCGTGTCAATATTATAATGGCTGGGCTGAAGTCATTGTAGCACCAATAAAATTCTGTTCCGTACTTATAGGAAAGAGCCCCTAAGTAAGTTTCAACCCTGTGTTTCAGGCCGCCCTTCCTCAAGGCCGAGATAAGAAAGAAGCCCAGGAGCCCGTCCCCATCAGAACCCCGATACCGTCCGATTTCTCGGAGACCCCTAACCAGGACTTTAGGACGGCAAAAGAGGAATGTGAATCACTAACACCCTTAGGTGATAAGGCCCCAGACAAGGACACGGAGACTGTCCCTGGACCCCAAGAAATAAAGAACCCCCAACGCGCCCATGGAGATACCTTCGTAGAACTGGACGAAGCATCGGCGCTTGAAGAGGACTGCCCCGCGGAGTCCCTTAATGTGATCCATACAATGTGCATCCAACCTGATGCCGATTACCCTCCTCCTTCCCTACCAGGCGAGTCTTTGGAACCCTCTGACCTGGATAGTGACGCGCAGCTGACACCACGTCAGAAGAGTCAGCTACTAGAACTAATTAAATGGAATCACCATTTACCCACCCTATTAGCTCTTTTCGAGCAACTGCGTGAAAATGACCTCACCATTGGCCCCAGCAAATGCCAGTTTGCCCACGAAACCATCAAATATTTGGGTTTCAAAATAGGACAAAGCAAGTTAGGTCCTACGAGAACAAGATTAAGGCAATCGCCCACATGCCCCTCCCGATTACAAAGAAGCCATTAAGATCGTTCCTAGGATCAGCTTCTCCCTATCAGCGATTTGTTCCGAATTTCGCTGCAATTTTGGCCCCCCTATGCCCCCTTCAGGAAAAGAATTTCCCCGATCGTTTACGTTGGAATGATGTCGCTGTTTCCCATTTTAATCAGCTCAAAAGTAAGTTCATTTCTGCCCCCATTTTAAAGTTGCCCAACCCGGAAAAATCTTTTGGGGTTAAGACCGACGTGATCAACGAGGGCATTGGAGGTGTACCCCTTCAATACGAGGATGACAGAACGAGTCATCCAGTTGCATATGCTAGTCGTCAATTATTACCACGCGGAGAGAGATATGCCACTAGAGAAAAGATAGCTCTATCAATTATCTGGGTCATAGACAAATTCAAGCTGTACTTGATATGTAAAGAATTTCGAATAGGAACCGACCACCGCCCGTTAGCCTATATTAGGAATTTGAGACACTCAAACGGCCGCATCATGCGCTGGAGTTTACTCTTGCAAGAGTATCAATTTAAAATAAATTATATCAAAGGTTCCGATAACCAGGTCGCTGACGCACTCAGTAGGAATGCGTTACCATATAGCGTAGAACAATTGTATTCATAGGATTAGTATCTCCATGTAGGTATATACCGTCTTGTACGACTTAATTTAAGATTCTTTTGTAATATAATTAATTAATGTATATGTCTGAATTTTGTAACGCTCAATGTCTAATTTTTTTGATGTATGTATATATATTTGTTCTTATTAATTTACGTATAAATTATTTTGTCCCGTATGTACTAAGTTTATATCATTTCATTTTTCCATGCCTTTTTTTTTTATTAAGTTGTATTAAAGGTTATTTTCCCCTGTAATCTAAAGATCAAAATAATCATGTATTGAGGTAATAATAGTTAGGTGCAGGAAGATACGGTTGGTACAAGAAAACGAGTTCCCTACAACGGAGCTCTATCGTTGTCCCTTCTCTCTTTTTTTTCGAAGTGACAACTTCCACTGGAATGGAGGGGTGTAATAGAACAAGTTCAGAGCTGCATTCATTTCAACTTCTATCACATTTTATTGAAAACCATGAGGCTACCCACGTGCATCTTTGATTCGAGGCTTAGAGTCTTATCAACAGCTACCGGACGCCAATGTTTAAACAAGGAGGTTATCGTCCCCCCCGTTCGCCCCCATACGCCGACCTCGCCAGATCGAGTTAGGCTTATGGACAGATAAGGCAGTTTTCTCCGGCCCAGCTGTGCGTTCCCTCGAAGCTTCCACCCCATTCTCCCCCACGCCAAGGAGATGTCCTGGCTATTTATATGGAAACTTTACCACTAAGATGAGATTGGAGATCCAGATTTTCGTCGCGAAACATCACCACGACCCTCTCTCCCTTTGTGCGCCAAGGGACCTCGACCTCGAGATTCACCATCACTTGTCCAGAAGGAGGACAATATTCCTTGAGTGCCAAAGGTTCGAGCCTTTAGTGATGCCAAGTCCCCAAGGCATCCCCCCCCCCTGTTGTTCAAGGAGAACAGCATTAGAACAGCCATTGTTCGTTTTGAGCCCTTCGCCAAGAAACGGTTCTCATCCCCTCCCCTGTTGTTCAAGGAGAACAGCATTAGAACAGCCATTGTTCGTTTTGAGCCCTTCGCCAAGAAACGGTTCTCATCCCCCCCTGTTGTTTAAGGAGAACAACATTAGAACAGCCATTGTTCGTTTTGAGCCCTTCGCCAAGAAACGGTTCTAACCCCCCCTGTTGTTCAAAGGAGAGCAACATTAGAACAGCCATTGTTTTTGAGCCCGTAGACAAGAGACGGTTCTCATCCCCCCCCTTTGTTCAGAAGAGAACAACCTAGAACAGCCAATGTTCGTCAAGCCGTTCGTCGAGTAACGGTTCTCCTTTCCAAGACGCCACGTCAGGATCCTTTTATCCCCCCCCCCTTCGGCTGGAACTCGCCAGCGGACCGAATATTCCTTCAAGTACCTTCCACTGCACCCTAATGAAGTTACGTAAGCCAAGCGTCACCTTTTGAGTATTGATCCCTTATTTGTCAATTCTATCCTGTGCTTTAAATGGTTTATCGAACCATCCCATCTCTTTAACTCCATATTTGTTTTACCTTTTTTGATCCCTTAAACCTTTGGATTAGCCCGAGTCTCCACGACCCTTTCCATTCTGTTTGTCAATATTTTCCGTTTTTGTGTTTGCTGATAGTTATTATTAATAAAACTCTATTTTATTAATGATAGCAATATTATTATCCTTGAGCTCAGTTCCACTTCTTAAGCATTTTGAAGATACATAATATCGGCCGCCAGACAGTAAAAACGCACTCTAAAGATGATTAAGGAAGTTCCCTCAACGAATAGTGTTATATATAGTATCGTCGGGAGTCATTCTACGACAGTTAAGTTTACACTATAATTGTTCATTATTTTACGTTTAATTAGATTTACTCTCACTGACTATAATTTTAATAATTGTTCACTTTTGCTTTATTTGTTCTTATTTCTTTTACTTTACTATTTTCACTATGTTACTTTTTAATAAATTAGATTTGATTCCTTAGATATGGTTCACTATTTTTTATTTACTTTATTTGCTCACTTAGGCGTATTCATTATTTGATTTGCGATGTCTTCTGTCCACTCCGTATAGTTTTGAATGTTGACATGTTGACGTTATGCACATCTCTCGGGCTGATGTATACTAGGGACTTTAGGAGTAGGGCTGACATTTCTTTCTTGGAGTATGGTCCCTCGTACGTCCATTTGTACTCACCTGCGGCTAGGCCGATGATGAGTAGTTCCAGGTCGTCCTTGGGGGCCGGGGACAGGGGAGGGAGCCGAAGACACGTAGTCCCACGTCTTTTCCTTCGAAAAAGAGTCCTCTTTCGAGGATTTCCTTGTCCGAAGTAGACTGTGACTTCTGCGGTGGTTTTTTAGGTAATTTCTTATTTTTCTTCTTTTTCTTTTTTACGCCTTTTTCCTCCTCTTCTTTATTCTCCTCTTCTTCTTCCGACGGTGTTTGTATTTTTCCTTCTTCCTCTTTTTCGGTATCCTTTACCCCATTACTTGAGGGGGCCTTTTTTTCATCTTCGATAAATTCGAGACTAAAAAGCCCCGCCGAGTCTGGGTTTTCGGGAAACCAAACCTTTTTGTTACAACCATTCTTCTCCAGAAGAAGGTTGAGGTGGGTTGAGAAGGTGCCGGGGTTTGTCATGTTTGCTAGGTGGGCAACCATGACCATAGCCATGACTTCTTTCCCTTCTTTAGGCATCACCAACTTCATTTCGTTCGTTCGTGCCGATGTTGTGTATTTTGCTGCCGTATTCGCGTAGGTGGATTTTTTTTCTCTTCTTTTTCTATTTTCAGCCTTTCTCTTTTTTTTCGGATGGCTTCCTTGTGGATTGGGCACCTCATGGCTAGGGCCCTGTGGTCACCCCCACAATTTACACATTTATGCAGTCTTTCCCTGCACTCTTTCCAACCGTGCCCGGTTTTGGCGCAGTTGGAGCCTTCAGGGTCGGCAATTGTGCAGTCTTTTGTGGCGTGTTTTTCAACTGCATAGCATTTAAAGCAGCAGTCGATTTGAATATATTCTTCCTTTAGTATTTGTTCCGGGCTGACCTTCAGATAGAAGCCGAGTAGCCCGTCGTTTTTTGCTCGGTTAGCCATCTCGATGGAGGTGAATACCATTTTCACCACGCCGTTCCCTTTCCCGAATTCGTGCACTGCTGTGATGCAGGCCCACTCTTGTTTTTCTTCGATTTCTTTCTTGATTTCTTCGCAGGAGTTTTCCGTGAAGATAGGATCCAGCTTCGTAAGAATAATGGTTTTTTGGGCCAGTATTTCTTGTGGTACACTCGCTTCAAGCCCAATCTTCTTGAGATGTGCTTGAGCCTCGTCTGAGACAGGCTTCTCGACGTCCCCCATTGTGCTGCAAATGGTTGCATAACCATTGGGAGTGTCGAGGAGCATGATCAGCACCACGTGGATTTTTGTGTAGATGGTTTTTATGACTTCCATTTTTTCAGGTTTTGGGGCCCCCCCCTATGGTACGGAGGGGGATCCTTTTGCAGTCCTGAGGGGCTGCCCCCATGATGGGGCCCCTCTTCTAGTAGCTTTTCTTGGAAGAGGGCGTGGACGTTGAGTCTTGCGTGAATAAAATTTAACACTTATTGCGGACCGCTTTTAATATGCGTCCGCCTTTTCACTCGAATTAACACAAAAAGTTTTTACACTGCCTTCGTGGCCAATTGCTTACGCGGAGCTTTACCTCCCCTAGACTTGCGAGCTGTCTGCTTAGTACGAGCCATGGTGGTTGCTGACTTTTATCCAAGAATTCCGACCAGTCAAATGAGTGATACAACGATAGGCCCTGTTACTAAGAGATGAGGTGGTGTAAAAGAGTATGATTGGGTGATGACGAAAGCGATAGAATGGTTGTGAGAGAGTAAGTAGAAAATGAAGTAGGGGAAAAGATAACCGGTGGAGATTGAGGCGAACTTAAGAGGGAGGGATGTGGGGGGGGGGGATTCCTCAATTCACCTGTGCCCACTCTAATGCCCATTCTAATGCCCCCCTTTTATTTCAGATTCCGAGGAAGGAGGGAGGAGAAGTTGCCGCGAGGCGGTGTTGGCCCCCAATCTTTCCCTGGAGACTAATATCTTTCCCTTCCTTATGTATTTAAGACTTTTTGAAACATGCATGGGAGCCAGTGCGTGCAAACAAGTGGATCTGGATGCAAAGCCAGCAGTGTATTGAAGAGAATATCGTCTATGTGTGTGGGTGGTATATACATATGTATATTAGGGAGGGGGGATACGTAATACTATTAAAGAGCAAGGAGGTGGGAATTTCATTTTATTTTTTTCCAGTTCCTAAAGTACCGCTGAATGCTCTCATTTCGAAGTGATGGAGTCAGGGAGTGTGGAACCGAGAGACCTCTGTGCGGCATGATTTTAGGGATCCGATCTGTCCTTCTCCCTGTCCCGTCGTTAGCGAGAAGAACTAGCCAGACGAAAGCGCCCCCACCCCCCTACCACCACTCACCACTCAAGGAGAGCGAGGAAACTCACTTTAAACGAGCGAGAACTTTTAAGAGACCGCTTAGGGGCAAATTAGTGGCCGAGTATTCGAGGTGGCTTGTAGTTGTGGGGGGGAAAAACCGCATTTGCGTGGAGGAAAAAGCTCGCGAGGTTGTGTAAATATTGCCTTATTTGAAGTACAAATTAATTTATTTTGTATGCACTTATTCCAAATTTAGCTTGTTTTCTGCGTCTTCTTGTTTATTATGTATATATTTTTTATGTGACTGTATTGGATGCTAGCAATAATATGAAAATTAGCGCACATGAAAATGAACTTGCAAATATAGTTCGTAAGTGCTTGGATTCATCTTTTCATTTTCCTGTGGGTTAATTTTTCTTATATATATATATATATATATATATATATATATATATATATATATATATATATATATATATATATATATATATATATATATATATATATATATATATATATGAATAACGTTACAGCCACGAGGAAAATGAAACAACGGAGAACTGCGAGGCCTTTCGACTAATGGTCCATTACTAAGCATTAGTCGAAAGGCCTCGCAGTTCTCCATTGTTTCATTTTCCTCGTGGCTGTAACGTTATTCATAAATTCTCACGTTCCTTATTTTCGTGATTCAGTTATATATATATATATATATATATATATATATATATATATATATATATATATATATATATATATATATATATATATATATATATATATATTTATATATATTTATATATATTTATATATATTTATATATATTTATATATATATATATATATATATATATATATATATATATATATATATATATATATATATATATATATATATATATATTCTGAAGTGTTTTTTAATAAAATAAATTAAGTAGTCACGTTTCCTTGAGCCTCCTTCCAAACGAATGGACGTCTCACAAGCGAGTCAGCAGACCCTTCTGGCGGGGGTTTTCCGGCACCGCCCGCTACATTAAACCACAATATTCAAATCCGAGTTATTTACAAACAGGACTAGGGACTAATTTCGGCTTTCGCCATTATCAACTTTCCAATGCAATGAAATTCAAGATATGCGACTCCTGGCAATAAAAGCGGAAAAGGACTAAACAAAATAAAAAAAATAGGAAACAAAATCAAGGACAAATATATGCGTGGTTCCGAGAGCAACTTTCAATCCCTTTGATGATGATGATATATTTATTGGAAAGAGTACAAGTAGTTTTCACATAAAATAAGTAAATTTATACAATGCAAAAAATATATAGTCAAAGTGTTGAAAAAAAAAAGAATATAGCTGAGGAGGAAAAGATTTAGTCGTAAGGCAACGATATATAAAGAGATTTCTCCTGGAGAAATAAAAGCAGGAAGTCAGCTTTTTGTTATTTTACAGTTTTAAGTTGTACCCACTAATAGTGTTTTATACCTACACAGATTTTACCCACTAATTGGGTTTTAATATTTACACTAGTTTTGGAAACTTATTTACACTTTATTATTATTTTATTACCTACTGTCTATTATTGGTTTATATATAACGGTTTGGATTTATTACGTTATATACATAATCATTTGAACTTAAAATACTGGTTCACTTAATTTTATTTTATGACATGTGCCTCTGTACAATTTACACAGTACATTTTATGCTTTTTATAATATACTTAATTTTACTTTTAATTCACTTTATTTTTACATTGACTGATAGTCTTAATTTTATAATTTCCTATTTACATTTTCTGCTATATTTTCACTCATTTAATTTGTTTTAACACTTGAATATTTTATTTTATATTTGATTGTTTACTTTTAATTCACTTTATTTTTATACTGACTGATATTCTTAATTTAAATATTCCCTATTTACATTATCCGCTATATTTTCACTCGTTTAAATTGTTTTAACACTTGAATATTTTATTTTCTATTCGTTTGTTTATTAACTGTCTCATTTATCTATTTGCTTATTTATCTATTTAACACGTTTAGTTAATTATTTACTTTGATTAATTATTTTCACTTTAAAAAACCTTTTTGCTCAATTATTTATTTATTTGCGCGTTTTACTCTTTTTGTCACTTCTTACTTTTTAGTTTATTGATGAGGTCATCATACCGCACTTTATGTTTTTGTAGGTTGACGAGTTCACTGTGTGACGACTGGACTCCGGGATATACATAGTCCCACTGCATAGGAGGCTTTTCATTTACTTTGGGGACTACGGCCCCTCAAAGGTCCACTTGTACTCGCTGTTCCTAATGCCCTTTACTAAGTGTGTTTGGTTTATTTTTTCGAGGCTACATCCAGTAGTCCCTAAATTTTTTAGTTTAAGTTGTTCCCCGTCGAAAAAGTGTCCCTTTTCCAGGACATCGACTTTTTCGGTCAGGATGACTCCGGGGTAAGACTGATCGTCTTCTGACTCCCCATCCAGACTCTCCCCTTCTATTAGTTTAGGGAGTTTGTTGCTTCTCTTCTTCTTAGATTTCTTTTCCTTCGGGGTGTTTTATACTTTTACGCTATCTTCTTTTACACGTTCTTGGCTCCCATCCTCTTCTTGATTGTTGGTTGGTTCATTTTCTTTTTTACTTGATTTCTCGGTATTCTCAAACTGCGTGTCATCAATGAACTTGATGTTCAGCACGTCATGAGATGACGGGTTCGGTGAGAACCACAATTTCTTCTTTACACCGTTGTGTTTTAACATTGTGTTGAGTTCCTCTGAGAAGCAGCCGGGACGTGCAAGATTCGCCAGGTGGGCGACTATGACCATCATCATAATTTCCTTGCTTTCGGCCGGCAGGATTAGCTTCGGAGTCACTCTATCTGTTATCGGTGTGACGATTCCTGGAGTAGATGCCGCGGTGGCAAATGAAATTTCTCTTGACTTTTCCTCCTTTTGCTGTTTTATTTTCAGTCTTTTGTTTCTGATGGCTTGCTTGCGTAGAGGGCATCTCATGGCAAGAGCCCGATGCACCCCTCTGCAGTAAACGCATTTGAGCTGTTCCTCGCGGCAATCTCTCCAACCGTGACCGGTTTTGAAGCATGCCACGCAGGTTTGTATATTCGTAGGGCAGTTTCTTGTAGGGTGACTCTCGATGGCCAGGCAGATTTGGCAGTTTTCTATGTAAATATATTCTTCTGCCTCTATCTGTTCTGGAACGATGCGAAGGTAGAAGCCCAGGAGGCCTTCCCTTAACACTCTCTGAGCCATCTCGATGGTGGCGAAGGTGACTTCAATCAGGGTTTTTCCTATCTTGTCTACTCTGTCCACTCTTGCCCATGGTTGTTTGGCGTTCAACTCATCTTTGATCTCTTCCGTGGAGTTCTCCGCAAAGTAGGGATCCACTCTTTTGAGAATGACGGCACGCCTCACTAGTAGTTCGTAGGAGACTACCGCTTCTAGCCAAATCGCGCGGAGGGGTTGCTTAGCCGGGTCTGAAACAAGGGTCTCCACGTTCTTATTCTTCCAACAGACTGCTGCCCACCCATTTGGTGTCTCGATGAGACTGGTGAGCTCTATATTGATCTTTCCGATGACCGTCTCAAATACCGATTGCCTGGTAGGTTTTTGTTTCCCCGCTATCAGATGGAGGGGGGGCCATTTGTTGTCGTGTGGGCGGGGGGACCCATGTCCCCCTTCGGGCAGTGCTGCCCTTCCCCCTTATGTGCTTCACTTGCTTCTCGGGGAGGTGGAGAATTCCACTCCACAACTGTCAAAATTGACCGGTATTGGTGCTTTGCCAGCCCTTCCCTGACGGTTTCCTCCTTTTCCAGGACCAGATGATTAAGACACTACGCGCGGGTACTAGGTCTACAGGTCTACTCCGGTTTTCCTGACTTTAATCCCTTTGAATGACCGATTCTGGCGTTTTATAAATGAATTTGGTAACATTATGCGAGCTATACTTGTTAAATTTATCTTGTCCTTCGGATATAGAGGGATTTCTTTTTTAAAGTTTAATAAAATCAAGAATAATTTTGTGATCACAATGAATCTTCCAGAATTTGTTTGTAATAGTTGTATGTTCCTTGTCCTAAATTGGCTAATTGATTCATTTATATTTTAGAAATTACACCAGTTTTAATAAATCAGACATTTTTGATAGAAACGGAAAGCTAAAATGTTTTGCTAAAAAAACGTGATTTTGTGAGTGCTCGTTGCTTAGCAAAATTCTGAAGTAACAAATTTACTAGCATCATAGTCATTCGTAGACTATAAAAGAAGAAAATCTTTCTACCTACAATCATTATTAAGAAATTTTTCAAACTGAAAACATGGAAGCTCCTAGAAATGATTGGACGAAAAATAAAAAATTGTTGTTTGATATATACGGATATATAATAATAAATATATATATATATATATTTATATAAAGAGAGAGATATAAATAGATATTAGATGACAAAATAATTCGATGTGAATGAGTGAATGAGACTGGAAACAGGAGTTTTTAGGTTAGGTGAATGAGTGAATGAGACTGGAAACAGGAGTTTTTAGGTTAGGTGAATGATAGATTTGAAGACCAAAATAAAAGAAGAGCAAAGGACCGCTCAATTAAACCAATCTAGATGAGAAAATAGGAATAACGCGTCAGGACAAAAATAAGTATCCTGGCCCCGAAGCTAACCGATGTCTCTCACTGGCCATTTGTGTGATTTACCAATGAGTAACTAAGAACAGTACTTTAAGTCTACACAAAGCGTGAATCTCTAAAAATAAGAATCCTCGCAGGATAGAAAACACTTTGAAAGGATCGAAATATCGCAAATCTAACCCGCACAGCATTTTAAGTCATAATATCCATGTTAGAGGCAATAAGAAGCCACTTCAGGCCTGAATTTAGTAACGAAATAGCATAGAGCTTTCATCTTTTCTATTATTCTTCTGCCTTCCTAACTCCGTTGGAAGAAAGAAACAGCTCGCAGAAACTGTGTAGTGGCAGACTATAATTTAATATTTATATAGTAAAAGAGAGAGCAATGTTGATGTGACTGAACGCATAAGATCGAAACCCGCTGCCATTCCTACCACACGCAAAAACCAAGAGATTGTTGCTTACTACAGTCAGATCTGCCGTTACTTCCTCTCATATATATATACACACTTGACAGACGGATAGATTGGCTAATTAGTAGTATTGCTCTATTATGCGTCTGATTGACTGGATCCTGCCCTAAAAATTTGAAAATATATAAAGGGCAAAAATTTCTCAGTATTTTATTTTTTTGGGTAGTTTATACAGGGCAAGGCTGCAGTGCAATTCCTACAACCATCGATCGTTGCATCACTACGTCGCATACCTTTAACTCATACTTTGATAGGAAAAGGACGAATTAACTGGTTCTAAACTAATTCTTAAAACTAAATTTGCAGGTTGCTTATTCTGTCATTTAGTTCATGACGCATTGGAGTGTAAATGTAAAATATTAAGTATAGTGAAGAACGTAAAACGAGGAAGATTAAGTAAGCCTCCAGAAAATTAATGTAAATAATCAATATTTGAAAGCATTTTAGTCACTTATTTTCTTGATTTTGAGTCGACCTATCGCTCAGTGGATAAAGGTTGTTTCTTTTTTCTACTGAAAAATTTGACGTGGAGGAAATAGTTGATTTTGTTCTGTAATCCTAAAATAATTATCAGATGCCACTGATTTATTACGAAAAGTACCCTTCTAGGTAACATTAAAAAAAAAACGAAATTCGTTAATAATAAAGGCTAAAAAGAAGAGTTCGGGCGTGCTTTTGCATTTTAAAACACGCCTAATATGAAAAGGTGGTATCGAGATTAAATATTTTCATTTTCTTTTAGTGCAAAGGTTTTATATCTTAAATAAATGTGAATTCTATTTATAAATTTTCTCAGATGGAAACAGAACAAACTATTGTTTTATAACAAGTGCAAATTTGAGGATCTTTTTTTTTAAGGTTTAATGCCTATTTTTAATCTTCATTAGACTAATGTTCATGAAAAAATCGATTTACAATTCCACTTTGTTGGATTAAGAGTTTAATGGTAAAAAGTATAAGTATATTCTTAAACTCGGTTCCTCCCGATCAAATGTGCATAAATCGCTAATTATTATTATTGAGGGGAGGGGAAAACAGAAAATGTCATCTTCGCTAAAAACCTTACGAGAAGGGCTGATGGGAAGGCAAGTGTCTACGTGTGGAAGTTTCAATGCAAACGTAGCAAGGAAGGGACTAGTTCCAGAACTAAAGACCATTATAGCATGCAATTCTCCCGAATCTTCCTCTATTTTGGGGAGAGGGCGGTTTACAATGGTACTGTTTATTCCGATTTAATCATCACGTGAAAAGGAAGGATCTAATGAGGGCCGGGCAAAAAAAAGAAGAATGCCTTTAAACTCATTGTGAAAGAGGGGGATCATAATTATATTATTTTTAATTTTGTGGGGGTAATTATAAGTTCTGTGCAAGTAAAAACTAAACCCCCTTTATTAGCCCTTAACCTTCAAAACTAACCACCCTTTTTTAAAGCTCTAACCTCCTTGCTGTCGAATACTATTTAGAACGTTGATGAAAGTAAAATGCATATAAGAACATCAATCTTGTGAAGATTAATCTCAGAGAAACTTAGAAAAAACCGGTGGTTTGCAACTTACCATAACAGAGTAAAGGGTTAACTAATCTCTGTGAGTACTCTTAGCCTTGGTTCCTTTTAACTTTCCACACCACACCATATTATATGCCTTTATTTATTATTTACATTTAAAATAACCCTATTACCATCCTAATATTGTGTCCACTTGATATCACCTTTCAAATAGCAATATGTTAGAATTGACAAACCAAATATAATTTGATTGACGCTGGATCGGTGGTGGAGATAATTTGGAATTGCCCGGTTTCATCGTAATCCCCCTCTCCTCTCCAATTTCCTTGATTATTCTTACGTTATATGTACCATATCAGTTCCCTAACTGTCAGTTAATCAGGATGATAAAAACGCAGCCAGGCCTGTTAAGACCAGTGTACGGTATGAGTATTTATAGACACAATTGTAAGGTCAGGTAAAAACGTTAATAAATTAATTAATTTCTTTGACTGTTATTCAAGTTTTTTCAAATTACCTCAGTAATTCGAGGGATCAGACTTTTGCCGATATTGTTAAAATACAGCAAAATCTAAATATGTTTACAAATTAAGTTGTTAACGGTGTTATTGGATATTTTATAGATAAGGGGATGCTTAAGAAAAGGATATATTTGATTGACCGAAGTTAATATAAAGCTGATAATTTTTCCTTGTTAGATTAGAGTCCCCGGAAGTTTAGTTAATCTGTTAATCCTCATTGATTCACATAATTAACTGAGAGTCAGAATATAAAGCTTGGATAGTATATTTAATCTATAGATCATAAAAACGTGGTGATTATCGCTCTAATTGCTCCAAAGAAATTAGCCTAAATTCACAGGGAGGAAAAATTTATTTTATAATTGTTTGTTGTGAAAGAGTGAAGAAAACTCATTTAATTGTTGATGCATAAATGAATTTAGAAGAGGAGAAACAAGTTTAAAAGAGAAAACATCATCATCCGTTTCAGAATAAAGAATTAAAGATGTAAAAGGACTAGTGATAAGAAAATGGGGGGGGCGTGCATGGGTGTTTTTCTCATTGAAATTGATGCAAAAATTTTCTCTTTAGTAGGAATTAGAAGGTAAGGGTACATGGAACAATTCTGGTTCGAGTGTCAAACAGTCAGATAAAAAACAACAAAATGGCAGCCAAATTCCAAGATGGCTCCCATTTTTCAGCTCTTATTTTGCATTACGCCTCATAGCCTTTCTAATATTGAGCCTCGAATAGTAATTTTGGTCTATATCTATAATTTTATGTATGATTCATAACTTACTAATTGATCACTAATTGTGTTCTTCATTTACCATTTTATTGGTCTTTTTTCACCGGTTATAAAACGTTTCTATTTGCATACCTACTTGTATTTCCAGATAATACCTCTCTTATAATATTTCACGTAATACTAAATTATATTTGTGACACCCCTTGAACAGACAGCAGTTATTTAATATTGTTTTTTTCTTTTTTACTTTCAAGTGGTTTCTGAGATGGCTGAGGCAAGGATATGGCAGTTGTGTATTTTGTGACAAAAGCAAACTGAGGAAGTGCTTGTTTGTCCTCCTGCGAATCCTGTCACCAGTCGTAGAGACGGAGCCTACACAGAAATCATCGGCCTCGCAAGTCAGTTCAGAGTAATCAGAATTGCAACACAGGGTTTAAAAGCCGTTAGGATGTAATTTGTAAACAAGACACAGCTAGTAAAAATCTTGAGGACACAGCAGAAAATGAACTGCTCCAATTTATAAAGGAAGAAGTCACTGGAGGTCGTCAAATTTTGGCATTGCAAGATCTGACAGATATGATGACCGAAAGATTAGAACAACATGGAATCCAGAAGACCGTGAGCCGGACACGCCTAAAAGAAAGAGTGCTAGAACACTCGCCGAATTTGATAAAAAAGAAAGATATCCGAGGACGAGTTTTTATCATTTGTTCGAAGACGGCTAGAAAGGTCATATCAGATTCAACTAAAACATTAGATGAGGAAGCACGTAGATTACTAATGGCAGAATTGATTCTCCGGAAAGCTGTTTTGAATGATGACACTGCATTAAGGTTTGATGGCTCATTTCCCAATAGTTGCGAAGAATCATTTGTTCCACAACGTATAAAGTATTTCTTTCGTCACCTCACTGCAGGACCCAAATCATCATCAGAACAAGAGAATTCCAGGAAGAACCTTCATGTGAATCAGTTGGCAATGGTAAATATGTATAACTTCTCTTTCTGTGAACTTGAATTGTGAGCCTCCACTTGCAGTGTTTCTGGCCCTCAAATTACATTCACAAAAAGAAGCAAGAAAGAGGTAGAACTACTACACATGTTTGCTCTGAGCGTGCCATATAAGAAGGTCCTCAGTATTGAATCTAGATTTTCACAGGCTATTGCATATTATGCAAGGAACAACGATGATATAGTCTGTCCTACAAATTTGCATCATAACATTTTCACAGTTGCAGTCCTGGACAATCTAGATCACAATCACAAATCACGCACTGCAAGCTCATCCTTCCATGGAACCGGTATTTCGATATTTCAGTTTCCTTCATCACAGACAACTGGGTTGGACCAATAATGTCTACGAAAATAGGAACACGCATCAGTGAGCCCATCCGGCCTCGTTTGTATACGTTTATACCACCTGTGGGCCAAAAGCATGTCACCCAACCTCCGGTAAAAGATGTGTAACTGGTGGCAATGTGTTCATTCAAAGAGGAGAAACAGCACGAACAGGCATGGATGGCTCCAGTAAATGATATCCTATATGTGGATTGCGATACAGAAAAACACACTCCAGCGATGTGGTTTTTCTACCATGCTGCTCAATTACATACTGTTGGACAACCGGAAAAATGCATTGAAACCCTCCTGCCACTCTTCCATGAAAAAGCCACCACTCCAGAAAGGATTCGACATGGAATGAAACTGGTGAAAAAAGACAACTGAGGACCTCAAACGACACCAAGTCCCTGTGTTAGTATTGGACCAACCACTATATGACCTCGCCAAAAAATGCAGTGGACTTTTGCTGAGATTTACGGGGAAGAAAAGCTTGTGGTTATCCTAGGTGGGCTCCACATTGAGATGGATTTGTGGAGCACCATGGGAGATCTTCTGCATGGGTCTGGATGGCTTGAAACCCTGAAAAAAGCTGGGCTAGTGAAGACAAAAGCAGCAGCCACATCGTTTCCTAATGCATCCAATGTTAAGAGAACAAGATATGCCCATCAAGTTACTTTTATGGTGCTTGACAGCCATCTAAAGAGAGCATACGAAGTCAGTAGAACCGAGATGGCTCTTGAGAATTAGGGTGTGGTAGCTTCTCAACAGAGTCCAACGTTCAAATTCTGGCTACTCGTACACAAGTACCAATAGATCATATTCATGTTCATACGGGCTCATCGGCTGCGAAAGTTAGAATTCATGGTTACTACCCTACAGAAGCTTGTGTCTCTGTTCTTTGCACTAGATCACGAGAATTACGCCAGGTGGATTCCTATCTTTATCCAAAACCTGGAAGGTCTACCAGATATCACCCAGGAAGAGTTTAACAAGGGTCACCGGACAATAAATCGAAGCAATCGCCGTTTCTCATCCTTACCCATCGATCAATCACGCGAGCAAGCCAACAAATGGGTGAAAGGAGTTGGTGGCATTATTGGTCACACAGAGAACCGTGACATGCTAAAACGCTGAATCGAGACTGGCGCAGAAATGAGCCATTTCGTCGAGTTTACTGATCAAATGATAACCGTGATGATAAAGAACTCCTTAAATATAAGGAAGGATATGCATCTCAGCCCTAATTTCTACGCCATGCCAAAGATCTGATGGAAGTGTTGCTGAGCAATGGGAATCCTTTTGATGAGCACAGTGAAGACCTGGTTACATTAGACAATACGGCGTGTGAGTCTGTCGTTGCTGCCGAATCCGTCCAAAAGTCGAATTTAGGGAACAAGAGCACTACAATAATTTCAGATTGAGTGTGCTTCACTTAAATGCCACACCTCTGGCAGCACCGATCAAGCGAAAACACAATAGAAGTCACAATTAGCTTCAAACGTCATACAGAGCTCTTTGGTCATGCTTATTTTGTACTAGCCAGACGCCGGGGGGAGAGATTTGGGAGTTTTATCAACACGAATATTCCCCATACCTACCTGCATTGTCATACAGATTTGTTGGTATATATCATGAAAACAAGTACAAGTAGCGCCATTTATGTCGACGAGGAGCTAGTTGCGCCATTATTTTTGACAGTGCAGTACTTATACACTCACGTCCTGGTAAAACTGTCCAAGGCGAGACCTTTGGTCCCTATTTAGACAAGGTTTTCTGCCCATCAGTTCGCCACGACTTGAAGCGAAAGTTGATAACAAAAAGGAACCGTTCAACTCTTCTCATTCTTGTCAAAAAACATAACAGAACATTTTCCAGATGACAAGAATGTCTACATCACTGCAGATGATCAAGTCCACCATGTTGGAAACAGTCCACTAATGGATCAATGCAACCATAAGGAAGCTAACAACCGTGTCTTAGTACATCTCCTCCACGCCTTGCAATCTTCGTCACTTGGGATAGTGTATAGTGGAAACACAGATGTCGTAATCCTTCTGAGTAATTTCCATCACATCAAGGCTCTGAATCCGGCCGCAAAAGTCTGGATTTCATTCAAAGCAGGAAACACTAACGCCACAAACGAGGGTACAACAACCGGTACGACAACAGGTACGTAACGCATTCACTGGATCAGCTAGGTCTTCTCCTTAAAATTCAAGGGTAAGCGAGCCTACTGCACGTTGACCTAGGAAGTGCCATCCAAAATAGAGCAATTTGAAACTATTGTTGACACTGCATTCCAAACATCGCCGAGGTTGAAAGAAGTGGCAACAAACTTTGTATGTAGGCTGTACTCAAATGAATCAAACGAGGAAAATGATGTTGACCTCGTCCGAATGAGGTTCTTCTCACAAAATACTAGGTACGTGGAGAGAATTCCCCCAACTGGTGGTGCTTTGGCTCAACATTTCAAAAGGAGTGTCTTCCAAGCGAGCATGTGGGCAACAGCTCACATGTCCATGATGTCTGTCAACAACCCAACTAACCATGGGTGGGAGGAAGAGGAGGGCAATCTGCTTCCCATTTGGACCACGCTGCCCCTCGCCTAGGATGTATTCCACCTGGATGCAAAGTGCAATTTCCCAATTACTTGCTCTCTGTATAAATGCGCGAAGACAAAGTTTAGGTGCACATGTGGGAAGTAGCTGGACTGGAACAATTTCCAATACTAACATATATAGGGTGGTCTTGGTTTATTTGTTAGCAATTTTCTTATTGAATGTATTGTTCAAGGTGTTTTTTCAAGCAATTGTGTAATCATTTATTGTAAGTAGTACTCTTTATATGAGGAGATATGCTCCAATCATGTTTATTTTATTTTTATTTAATTACTCATGAATTCCAACCTAGGTATAGACACCAAAATTACCATTCTAGGTTCAATAGTATAAAAGTTATGAGGCGTAATTCGAAAAAAAGCTGGAAATTGGCAGCCATCTTGGATTTTAGCGGCCATTTTGAGTTTTTTTATCTGACTGATTGACACTCGAAGCAAAATTGTTCTATAGACCTTTCCTTTCAAATTGGTACTGAAAACGAAAGTTTGCATCAATTTGAAATGACTGAGTGCCTGGGCACCCCACTCTAAAGGATTTGGGCCAATCAAGTTCATCACATTTTACTTGATCAAGTTGGAAAGTGAATCGTTTCTCTCTCTTTAAATGAAATATCTGTCACGGAATAGAAGCGGTTTGGAAAGCAGCGTACCCACAATTTACTTACATTTTCATCTAAAAGAAAGGTGAGTAGTATCTTTTTATGAATTGTTAGGAGATTATTCTTCTCGATTAGCTTCCATATAGGATCACAATCAACGCCAAATTTTACCTACTCTCATTAAAATTCGCTTGAGGAAGCTGGCTTGCTGCATTTTTAAATAGTCTTTAGGAGCTATAAAGTGCATAGCCTGACTTTTGAAAGGGGGAGTATCCCTCAGGCATCAAATCAAGATTTTCCTTTTTTAGTCGCGGGCGACTCTATATCTCACTATGTGGGTCGGTCGGTCCCCGTTTTTGCTTTTGGGGATTTTTTTTGGTAATAACATTGTAACTATTCAGCCGATTATAAGGAAAATTAAAACCCCTACGTTGTTTTAAATTCTCTTTAAATAATATAGTTGACAAGGTCCCTTCAAGGTTACCGCAGGAATTATGTTCTTTTGTCAAAAACATCATAACTATTCGGCCGATTCTAACGAAATTTAAAACACCTTTCGTTTTTTTTGCATTCTCTTTCGAATGATATAATTAGCAAGGTACTCCCAAGCTTAGGCCTGGAAGTATTGAAAGTTATGAAGGTGCTAAGGTCATAAATCAAAATGAGACACGTAACTTTTGGTCAGCAGACCTTTTGTTTTTAATCGCGGGCACCTATACATCTCACTATGTCGGTCCCCGTTTTGCCTTTTTTTTGTTTTTGTTAGAACATTGTAATTATTCAGCAAATTGTAATAAAATTTGAAATCACTATTTTGTTTTATATTTTCTTTCGGATGATATAATGGCCAAAGGCCTCCCAAGTTCGCCAGGAAATTATTTGACAATAACATCATAACTAATTGGCCGATTCTAACAAAATTTAAAACCCTTATGTTTTTTACATTCACGTTTGAATGATATAATTGCCCAAGTCTTCATCAGTTAGCCCACGAATTAATTTTTTTTGCAATACCATCATAATTACTTTACCCATTCTAACGAACTCTAAACCACTTAGGTTGTTTTAAATTTTCTTTGGAATAGTATAATTGACCATGTCCTCCAAAGTTAGACGGGAATTATTGGTTTTGGTAATAACATCATAACTATTCAGCCGATTCTGACAAAATTTGAATGCCTTGTGTTGTTTTACATTCTTTTCTGAATAATATAATTGCCAAAGTCACCCAAAGATTAGACCAATAATTATATTGTTTTGGCAATAACATCTTAACTATTCGGTCGATTCTAATGAAATTTGAAATCCTTATGTTATTTTACATTCTCTTTCGAATGGTGGAATTTCCAAGGTACTCACAAGATTAGTCCTCGAATTATTGAACGTTTTCAAGGTCGTAAGATCCAAAATCAGTATAAACGTGAGCAAGCGACCTTTTGCTCAGCAGACCTTGTTAGTCTTAGTTGTTTTGTTCTTTCTCTAGTTTTAGGATAGTTGTGATTTATGTTTTTTTTTTCAAATTATTTTCCTCAGTTTAAGCTCAAATCTTAAAATAACCATTTTTGGCGATCCTTGCTCCTTTTGGCTGTCGTGAGATGAAGACTTGAAAAACTTTTACACAATATCGACAAGTACTTCCATAATCTATCCTAAAATTATACTTTCTTCTTGGTTCTTTTACTAAAATAATACAAGACGGCGTTTTTCTGCGGTAACAAAGGAGGTTTTAACTGCTTTATATTGGAAATTATTGTGACTCATAACATATACTCCCATAATTTAAGTCAAGTTATCATGATTTATTTCACAAAATAAAAGAATCGTTAAATGAAACTAGTTTTCATTAAAATGGAAAAACCAAAATGACAATAAACAAGTGGATTGAAGATACACAAAACGCTTTCTTGTGAACTAGGATTAAAGAATCCGATCTTTCTCTCTTTAAAAAATATATAAAAAGCTGTTAGGCCAATGAAAACACATTAAAATATAATTATAAAGGTTGAAGATTTTTTTTATCTTTTATTCTATTCCAGAAACTTTCACATTGACACTCTTACGACCTCCTTATCCAGAAAAGGAATCTAAGCTAACTTCTGATTCGATTATTAATTGAAAGTTGTTTTGTTATACGAAAGGCATCATTTAAAGAAGCGTCTTTTGCTCCCAAGCTTAAGAAGTTTCGACAATAAACACTGAAATTTTCTATTTTCTTAACAAATCCTACTTTAACACCTAATGTTTAATTTCAAGTTCAACAAATTGGATTGCCACTATTAAACTACATCTTTCAAACTTTTATAGGTAATCTTAAATTTAAAAACAAATTTCTTCCCCTACCCTCTGATTCCAATAATGTAGTATGGAGATTTTATACTTTAGGCAAATGCATAAAATTCAGATCAAGCGAGTCGTGTACAAGAATGATAAATCCTACTCCTATGGGCATATCGGAACCTGCTCTTGAAATGGAGGCACATACACTATATTTTTCTATTCTTAATTAAAATCATCAACAAGTATTTTATATTTGCATTTTCGTTCTTTGTAAACTAAATCAAAGATATTGCCCCTAAAGTCTGGACACATAGGATATATGGCGGGTAGGGTAGTGGTGTGTGATGGGTGACCTTTTACAGGTCTAACCGTCGAGTTTGTCCTGACTCCAAAAGTTTTTCCCGAGATTCCGCTTCTAGGCTGAGTTCCAGAATGTGCGTTGGTTACCTCGGGGTTAAAGTAAAGGACTCTAAAGGAAGGCGACGATAAGTAGGCTTTTATTCATGGTTAAGGTCTACCTTATTCGGAGTTACTGAAATAGATCGAGTACTACGCGGCTATATGTAAGATTTTACTTTTGTTGGGTAGCTAAGGCTAAAACCACAGGACTTAAGGACAAGGAACGGACTCGTGACGCTAATAATAGTAAAAGGACTTTGTTGAATCCCTCAACCTGAGTCTAACCAACCAACTGACTTAACTAAGCCTTCTCATAATGTTTTCGTTCGTTTATTTATAGTTCCCTTGCTTAAAGGGGCGTGACTTATTTTTCTCTTCTCTAAGCGCGGGGCGGAGCTAATGATTAGAAGTATATTTGTGAGTCTTTTCGTTGACCGTTGTGCGGAGTTACCAGAGGTATGTGCGTTCCTAAATTAGCTATAAACATTTTTGACCGGGCTGGGAAGCCTATCAATAGGTACAACAGTTTAATTTTCGTTTCACACTCTCACGACAATTCAACCGGTCAAAGCATTTATTATGCCGTATTTTCTCGGCCCCCCTTGTTATCTAGCATTGGTATCTTTTCATCTCTTAGCTGCTCCTTTGCGTGAGTATTTATGTGTTGCCTTTCTTATGATTCTCCTAATAACTGTACAGTTGTGATATAGATAATTCACTCTATTTTACATTGGCTTATTACTTATTACATGGCATATTATCTAATTAATTAGTGTGTGTACCCAATTCCATGATCTCATAGATCCACCAAGTATCCATTTCTGGGGGTTCCTCGCTGGGCCAAGCTATCCTGCAATTTGAGTGTCACATGGATAGTTTCCTTGCAATTTGAGTACCACAAAGACTCCTCTCCAACTTATGGAGTAACATAGATAAAGGCCTAATAAGTATCGACTTGGGGTAGAAAATCTGTTGTATTAACATCCTTACACTCTTACATGTGTTTGATATTCGTTTAAATAAATATATATGCTAACTTAACTATTCGTGCCTTTCAACTAACATTTATGATAATACTATATGTTGCAATTATAATGTTATATATTTACCTAACAATCGGGATTTTTAACTAGTCCCTATGATTACACAAATTTTGCAATTATGATACATGTTATATATTTACCTATCAATCGGGCATTTTAAATAGGCCCTGTGATTACACAAATGTTTCAATTATGATACATGTTATAGATTTACCTAACAGTCGGGCCTTTTAACTAGCCCCTATGATTGAGTGCCACAAATATATCATAAAATTCTCTGCGTTCACCAGACCTTACACCCTTGACTTCTTTTTCTGCGCTATGCAAAAAGAAAAAGGTGTACTTAAGGAAAATTAAAGAGAGGAGACATCTGAAGTATACAGCGCATTATAAATGAATGTGGTCAAATTGATGTAAATTTGGAATTAATGCATCGGGTTGAATCTTGCAAAACGCATCGAACTTTGCATCATAAATTGTAAAAATCTCATTGAAGGTGTCCTTTATAAATACAGGGTGACCCACCAAAAACGGGCTCCAAATTTTGATAGGCCTCATTTCTTAATTTTCTGCTAAGATTGAATGAAACTTTGGTGATAACTAGTTTATTGTGTTCAAAAACATCATATAAAACATGAAAGTCTTTGGACATTTCTTCTTTATTCTAGGCCACGTGTTCGAGATGACCTCTATTTAGCTCTGTGCATTTCTTGAGGCGCAGCACAAAGTTGTCCATGACATCCATACAAACCGACTGACTAATAACTAATCTAATCTCTAATGGCTTTTTTGAGCTCTGTGATGGTCTTGGGTCTCCCTGCGTACACTCTGTCATTAAGGGAGCCCCAGAGACAGAAATCTGAGGGGCTAAGTTCTGGGGTATGAGTTACACACTCAAAATCAGCTACGTGGTGGTCTCTTCTTTATCTATTCCTGCTATATGGTAATCTTTGCTGTATCAATAACTGCTACAAGATCGTCCTAGTTGTATAAACAACTGCTACCTGGTAATCTCTACTTTATCAATGGATACTATTTAGTCTTTCCTGTGGTATCAATAATAGTTAGCTGGTGTTTACTTCTGATTTTTTTTAACTGCTATCTGGTCGTCTCCTTCTTTATCAATACCAGCTAACTGCTTGCTCTGCGGGCTAAATAATTAATTGCTCTTTGGTTAATGGCTACCTGGTCGTCTTTGCTATATCTATAATTTCTGCCTGGTTAACTCTGCTGTGTAAACAATCTCTACCTAGTCGTCTCTTTTTATCGTTAACGCCTATTCTGTCGTCTCCATTCTATTAATAGTTTATGTTGTATCAAAAATTGGTACCTCATCAGCAGTGATATATCAATAACTGTTACCTGGCAGTCTCTGCCTTATCAATAATTACTACCTGGTCATCTGTGAGGTATAATTATTTAAAGCCAGATGATATATGTTGCATCAATCACTACTAGGTGTAGGTCTATGCTGTATTAAAGTGTGCTACCTGGTAGTTTCTGCTGTATACTAGACACAAAATGAGAGAATTCCACTATTTCCCTCTCCAAACTGTTTGTAATCAAAAAGAATAGTTTTCTTTCTATTGTAATCTGGGGAGAAACTTTAAAAGCTGAGACATAAATTAACAAAAGACAAAGAACAGCCATTCGACTGTTGAATAGTCCCACTTACTCTTGCGTTCTTGATAACTAAAAGACACGAAAGGTAAAACAAAGTAACCTGACTAAATATCAAAGACGAGAAAAATTGGCGTCATAAAATAAGTTTAAATAATCGTTTTTATTTATTAAAATATATACTAAAACTAATAAGGGTATGTGTATGATAAAATATCGAAGGAATATTTGATAAAACAATTAAGGGAGGATTAAAATATGTAGGCGTATGTAGCCGGTGATGAGAACTTATATGTGCGACATGTAACTGTCTAGATCCTTCCTGCTCTGAAAGATTGTGGGGCCTCAATAAGCAAATAGTTGGCGACTTATTCAAAAGGACCAAAAGAATCCAAAGCCTTAAACCTTGAGATAGGAATCCTTCATTTAAAAGAAAAATCTTGGAATCCAAAAGCAACTGTGAGTGATCAAACCAACCATGATGAAAACCCAGAGACAAAGAAAAATAGAAGGAAAGGGAATGAATAAAAATAAATAAAGAATAACTTTAATTATGGAAGTTTCTATGAATTCCGGAAAGCAGATTGGGAAGGAATATTTAATTTTGCATTTACTTGAAAAACATTAACAACTAATAGGAGCATATGTGCCATAATGTGTTGAATTGACATCAATTTAGGAAAGAGTCAGGTTAAGAAAAATGAAAATACATGTAAGATAATACCGATTCTCCTTGCAGCAGAAATAATTACACAAATAAGAATTTTACCCTGAATATATTTTGTCTTCGAGTGTAACTAAATAATCCGCCTATTGAAATTTAACTTTTATTTATTTGATAATTTGTTTAGAAAAAATTTTCTTACTAACGCAACACTTCTTTATATCTGCTTTTTGATATTTGCAGAAGAGAAGTTGGATACGTGTTTAACACCCGCCGTCTGCTAATGTGAGCTGCAGTTACTATGGAATATGAGACATGACTCTCAGAAACCACTTCCGAAATCTCCTTACGAAAGCCGACGTGGGCAGGCAACAAGAGTGAGTGATATCACCCGATCTAATGCCACGTACTTGGTATTGCTTCTAAAGTAATAGAGAAGCGCATTTCATGTCGCTATGTTTTGGTATTATGAAATTAGTGCTTCTAATAAGGGAATTAGAAAGTAGAAACTCTAATTTAAGCAAGTGATGTCAATTTGCACTCGAAGAGAAATCAATCCAAGGAGAAAATTTGGGGCTTCTTTCCTGTAAAAGTGCAATAGTTAACATCACATGCTGTGATAAAAAAGAGCAATACTTTATCATAATTTAATGATGCGCAATAAAAAAGGCACTCAACTCAAATACAAAGATTAGGAATATTTGTAAACGATGAAGTAATAAAAGAATGATACAAACAATAGCCTCTTTAACTATTAATATTATAACTTGGAAGATGCTTTTCTGAACATTTTAACATAAGGAAGCAACAACATAGGGCATAAGAATCAAATCTTGGAAATTAAGACTTCCTTGAAAGTACAACAAAAATCCCAAGCAAAGAAGGATCCTATTCAATAGAAAAAATAATGTAGGAAATCCAATGAAAATCAAAGCTATTGGAGGTGACACGAATTTCTAGATTTTGTAAAATAAGGATAATGGCTAAAATTATAAAGGAAAGAAACATATGTTCGTCTAGAATGAATCAGGATGGAAGAGATTTGTGATTGATTAAATGCTTCTTGAATCCAACCTGCCATTACACACAACCTTTTGGTTGAATGTCATCTTCTAAGCCACAAGGGATTTTCTACAGTTTTCATCTTAACGGAAAGTTTAATTGTAAGAGTAAATTTAACTGCTTAGGGTTTTAACAATTGTTGTAAAAAATATAGAAATTCAAAATAGGTCTGTAAAACAGGCCTCATTAGTTTTTGGGTGTACTTGAAGAATTCGGTGGTTATGGTAAAAACGGTGATTTGATATCCATTCGACCTCTATATCAAGGTAACATTTCCATTTAGGTTACTTTGTAATGACTTAAAGATTGTCACAAGCTGCAACATCCAGTGGACCTATAGAATGACGCGAAACTTGCCAACTTCACACAGTCATTTATTTATTTGATCAAACGTAATACAAGTTTCCCTGCATTGAAATGGAGATAGGGCAGGATCATCTTCGGTTTACCCAGTATAGGAGGTTTTTGTTGAAAGGCTGCAATTTGCCTTTGCAATCGTTGAGCATATTGCTGCACATTACTGTTTACGTATTTATTAGTTGCTCACAATGAGTAGCTTCTTTCTCAGCCTTCAAATTCAAAGCATTGCATTCTGCTGCTGGAAACCAACTCTAGGAGTAGGAATGGGTTTTATTTGCGATCAGATCATTGCTCTTTGCGCATAATATTGCTAGAATGAGCCCAATTTTCACCTTAAAGTAACGCTTCTGTCCAGAATTGGCCCACGAGCATTTCAATTTAATAAAGGTGAATCATTATTCACACAGTGTAATCTTTGATATTGACACGGCGCATGTGCCATCCATACAGAAATTTTGTGGAACTTAACTATGATTATAAGAAGTTTAATCACGCTTTAATGCCTGAGATTTAAAATCACAGTTACGGGACGGCTTATAACCTCAGAATCTTTTACACGGAAATCGTCTCAACCGAATCTTTTGAAACAACCAACACATTAAGAAATGTACAACACATATTCATACACTTCTCTAATAATCCTTGGCTGCTAATGTGGCACTTATCTACTTCTGTATTTTATAAAGCATGGTATGACTTAGGCGTGTTTCACTTTTCGCCATCACAAATGAGCTGTTTGAATAAAAATTGGCTTAAAAGAAGCATTCGTAGATTAACAAAGGCCTAGGCATTAATTGATATTATAAAGGAATTCTTCAGTTATTTTGAAATAGCTAGCTTAAAATTTAGAACAATTTCTCAAAAAAGAAAACGCCCTTTTATGCATTTTAAAAATAACATTAAACTCTTAACAACATCCAAGTTATTTGCAGCCACTCACTCTCCCTTTAACTTACATAACAAAGAGCAGGCCGCCCATTGGAGGATATCCTGATACTCACCAGTGCGGTGCTAGTGATGAAAAAACCTCCAAGACAATTAGCCCCAATCCCCACAAGAACCGGCTTCTGTTGTCATCAAGCTTGCCAGCGATTGTCATTCTTCTCTTCATGTGCAGTTCTACCTACCAAAATAAGATTTGTATTCTTCCTTCCGCCTTTTTCTTTAAATTTGTAGTAGGATATCATCAATTAAGATCCCCACTCTTAGTGCCCCCATTAATAGAAAGGCTCTCCCAATTTAGTTTATCTATTCTCACAACTATATAGAGAGAAATGCAGGAAACAAATATATATCCCCTTCATTACTGAAATATCTTTATTATTATCACTTTGTGGAGTTGAATTTAGCTGCATTTAGAGATGCAACTCACATTAGGATAGGATTAAGAAGTGGTGAGATTACAGGTGGTTTGTTGTATTTTCGAACATGTTTGGCAATTCTTAATGTGTGTTCTTTATTTTGTGATATTTTCCCCAAAAGTCTTGTCTAGTATTCTCCCACACATGGTCATTTGAGTTCCCGTCTGGTTCCTGACTAGGCCAAGCAAGTCGCTTGATGTCTGTTTGGTCTTCCCATTCTTTTGTCCGTTTTGCACTATGGCAAAGGGCCCCATACTCCATGTATCAACAACTTTTTTTCAGGCTGACCATTGAAGACAGTTAGAAAGACTGGTGAGTACACATTACTTTTTTACTTTACTCTTTATCTACCAAATTCACTCGTTATTATAAGTAAATAATTTACACCGGAAACCGACCTATTTGGTATGATTCAATGAAAAGAGAAAGCCTTTATATAGATAATATTATAGGAATATTATTAGAATAACTAACAGAAACAAAACTTAAAATCTCCTTAACCTCCTTCTAATGGTCGAATCGATTTGGTGTACTTTTTAATATACGAGGGGCGGTCAATAAGTTTTGAAATTCGGATATTAGGAAACGAGATATGAGGAAAAGTGTTTTATTATTTTTCAATATATCTACCCTAGACTTCAATGCACTTGTGCCACTTGTCCCTGAAGCTTCAAATTCACGACAACCAGAAATCTCCCGACTGCTGTTCAATCCACTCCTGGTCAGTGAGCTGGACATCTTCATCGTCCCCAAACCGGCGTCCCCGCAGTGCATCCTTGAGCTGGCGGAATAAAAGGTAGTCGCTAGGGGCCAGATCTGGACTGTAGGCGGGATGGTTGAGCTTTTTGAATTTTATCACTGCGCAGTGCTCAACCTTCTCTATTGTCGTCAAATTTGTGACTGACGATCTGCGATCAGCCACTGCTTCTTAAATAGACAAGGCAGGAGCGTGCGGCTGCAGGTCCTGACTTCTCATAAGTTGTCCTAACACCCCCCCCACCAGTCATCCCCCTTCCTCTGTTTTGCCCTACCGATTCGCAAAACTTATTGAACGCCCCTCTTATTCACTTATTTCTTAGTTTTTGATCACCATTAATTTGTATCTTTTTTACAGAATGCATCTTTGTCGTTCCTTAATTACCTGTGTTCTAGTGGCTCAATTTTTGTTTTTTGATTTTTCCGTCTAGATTCAAGAGTGATAAAAGTTATAGTAAATGAAAGATGAAACATAATATTTTTCTGATCATAAGTTAGATATGACAGATCAATAAAATCGATTATATACGGAATGAAATTCTAAATCATTCTTAAACAACGCAAAAAAAGCAGAAATCGTGTGATTCTTTACCATAGTGATTATATTGCTACCACCGGCCAGTTATGAAAGTCCTTTTCCCCCTTACCTTCCCAACAAGTAAAAAAAAATTATATTCATATTAAGAATAACAAAGCGATTCAAGATACGAGTAAACAGACCTCAACATAAAACAAATTTCCTGCAATTTTTGAAAGAGCTTTCGTTCAAACTTTGAAAATTGAACCAATTAAAGGCGACTTCCGTTTCTCGGAAAAGTTTTCAAAATTTAGACTGAAAGGATGCAAAGACTTATTGAATATTAGGCGGCCAATTTTGAAAAAAAAGTTAAAAAACGTATTCGAATTATTTTTCGAGAATTTCTTATTCTCAGAATTAAAAGCTTCTGTCAAGTTCAGGCGATCTCAAAGCTGCTTCTTTTCTTAGAGGTACGTTCACAAACCAAATTTGCAACCAAATTATGCCGATCTCGTGACTAAGTTAATCTTTTTTAACATCTTAAATAGCTGATATTTTAGACAGGAGTTAAAGATATTAAAAAAATATGTGGTTTAAAATTCTCTATCTATCCAAAGACATTGTATGACCTCTGATAATCCCAAGGATCACATGTAAACCACAAAACAAATGCGAGAGTACCATTAAGACTTTAAGTGGCGTGGTTGTAGTTCTCTACAGGGTGGTCACAAATTCACTGGGTAATATAACTTATTGTTTGTCCAAATATATAATAAATATCTAACAGATATATAATAAGACTGATTGCCACTGGACTTTGTAACTTCCTTGTATATTCTCTTCCAATTTCACCTTCCTTTATGAGCAATAATAACATTATGAACAACTTTCACCAGGCATTTTGTGTATTTTTCGTTCATGTCTTCACGCATGACTTTTGGTCTAGACTTAGCTCTATTTTCTTCACGGATGAGTTAGGGCTCCAGATTTCGAGCTTTGAGCTTCTCTTTTAAACAAATGTCTTAAATTATTGGAATTGAAGCAAATATTGGCCCTTTGCGAAGCTGACACCTGCATCGGATTAGAGAATCGTCCTGGAAAACATCGGAACACAATTATCCATCATTAGTACCGAAGTTTTACAAGAATTTCTTAATGATCTTATTAATTCATAAAGGCGAAAAGGCAAATGTGTATTTCTATAAGAATTTTTTTTCTAAAGAAAGAGTGGTGAAGTTGTGGCCAATGAAAATTTAACGAAGGTACATATCGCGAGTGGATCAAGCTTACTTCGTTCAGATGGAAACTTCTTCTCATTGCATTAAGCGATTGCACATTTAGGAGATTGGCCGATCTTTCGATCCTTATCAGCCCACATAATTTAGCTCAAGTAAATATGTAGTTCCCATTCCTTTCCAATTCCAAAACTCTTCCACTATTTGCACGAATTCCTTTTTCAAAGTATTTCAGGCAAAGTCTGATTTGACATTCGATGATCTGTTTTTGCATGATCGAATTCCAATAATTAAATAAATAGCATTTCATACTAATATATTAAATCATCGAGAAATAAATTTCTTTTTTTTAATGGAATCTTAAATCATTTTTATATGTCAAATAATGTGATCTCCCATCCTTTAATTAAACATTGGATAAGTGTTTTAATGAAAGATAAGATTTGATATCCCTTCCACCTTTCTCATATCATGGCATAATGCCATTAATACGATGTTAAAATGAGTTACATACATAATTGCTAATAAGATGGCAAAAGGTCAGAAAGAAGGAAGAACGTCACAACATAAGGCAATAAGTTTTCTTGGGTCAAACGTGCCCCATGTGGGCGTGCATTGTCATGCAAGAGGAGGAAGAGGAGGAGGAAGAGGGGGAAGAGGAGGAAGAAATCCTTTCGTTTGACTATTGATGGATGATTATGTTCAATAGCTTGATTTATCGCTTCACTTTTTACCCTATTTGCCTAAAGACATAAATCGTTTGTTCATTGTTCTGGAACTCATTAAGAGACGCTCCTTCCACATACGGCCAAATGCAAAGCATAGCCTTCTGCTGGTTTGGACCTAGTCTAGAATTATAAATGGGTATTTGTTTGCAATCAAGCTATTGTTTTGCCCGTTTAATATAGGAATAAAGAAGCCACTTTTCCTCTCCCGTTACAATTCTGCCCATAAATGCCTAACAGCATTTCAAACAAATAGAGATTAAAGAATATTAAAACATTGTAAACGTTTTCTTTCGGACAGTTCGAGATGCACAATACCACCATTTTTGTATCTTAAAAAGCGTAGGCCTTACAATAGCAGATAAAAAGCATAGAAATTTCTAGTTATCTTTTAATAAAATGCGACAAATTTGCAACGATTTAAACAACTCTCGCCAACATTTTTTGATGGCTTCTTAACCGACTATAACTTTGACCACCTAATGTACGCCTTTAATTATTTCTTTCCTCCCTCGGGTTATTCAATTATAACTTACATTCATTCTTCCCTCACCGTAATCAATTATTGCTTAAATTCATTCTTCCCTCAGTGTATTCAATTAAAGATTATACAGATTCTTCCCAGAGTGCAGTCAAATTTTGACTACGCTCATTCTTCCCAGTCAATTATTGCTTATAACATTCTTCCCAGAGTTTAGTCAATTACAATATATCAATAGAAACAGGCTTTGGAACGCATCTAAGTTTCTAGTTTCCAAAGAGAAAGGAATAGTGCTAGTGATTAAGTGTTTAATCAACAAAACTTGAATCCACTTTAATCCCTGCTAATCTAATATTTCGACGGTGACTCCATAATTTTCCCTAGTGGCAAAAAAACAAACAAAATGAACTATTCAAAAACATTGGGCGATCTTTATTGTCTTCATAATTACAAGTGGGCACAAAAGTTATGCTACCATTTAAAAACTGATTG
The DNA here is from genome assembly GCA_963969495.1 of Ceratothoa steindachneri. Lineage (NCBI taxonomy): Eukaryota > Metazoa > Arthropoda > Malacostraca > Isopoda > Cymothoidae > Ceratothoa > Ceratothoa steindachneri. Next base: position 171,728,793 of record OZ018326.1, read on the forward strand.
ATTTACTTATCAAATGATATTAGTACTTAAAACAAAATAATTTTAGGGTTAATTGAATTCATTCTTAATTAAGATTCTTATAAATTTTTCTTATGCAGGAGCGGCCGTTTTAGCAATAGGCCGAGTTGGCCATGGCCTAGGGCCGCGCGCCCGGGAGGCCACCATGCCCTCACATATAAAGTTGAATTCACTATAAATTATACGATTTATTAATTCGCTGGATTAGATTGTACTGCGAGTGTTAACACACTAAACACTGGGTGTAACAGCTTCAGAATCCAATAAATGTAAATATTATGTTATGGGTAAAACAACAAGCTTGATAGCCATCGATTTCGTTAGATCATAAGATTTCGTGGTGTATTTCGGTGTTTAATTCTTTTTGATACGTTATGGAATTCACTCATTGTTGTGCATTTGCGAAAGAAGAGCATAAATTGTTTGCATTGAGAATAGTTAAAATTAAAACGTTTTTAACGTTATCTTCTTAAATATATTAATCATTTATTAAGATTTGGCAATTTATTATAAATATTGTTTATTATAAAATATATTTTCATATATTAATATATATATATATTCGGATTTATACTTATTATTTGGATAGATAATTGTATTTTTTTGGTATTCAAAACACCTTTTTAGAAATTGCTCAGATAATTTGGGTAAATTTTTTAAGTCATAGACTTCTTCTATTAGTTTAATGAGAAAAAAATGAAAATTATCCTATTCCAATATCCTCTATTTAGTATTGACATATTGAATGTTTTCATATTATTTGGATAAATGGAAATAATACAGAATATTTACTATTTTCTTTATTATTATTATCTGCATTTCTTTTAATACGACTACTATTACTATTTTGAAAACTACTTCAACTTTAATTGCTACTTTTACTACAACAATTGTTATCTTTTACTTTAAAAATGATTTATTATTACTATCATTTTTATACTCATGGTGTGTATAATAATGTTTCAGCATGTTTGTATTGATTTGTGAGATAATTTCCTTTAATTATCAAATGAGTTGGAGAATTATTATTAATCATATTTACATATGTAATCGGTAAACTATGCTTTCGCAGCTTGATTTTAATTTCTTGCAGTTCCTTCTCATATTTACTGCATTCAAACATGAAATCTCTTAAAGAGATGAAAGTGTGACACATCTGAAATTTCAGTCATATAGTATTAGTGAATTAGTGGCTGTCAGAAAGAAAGAGAGAGTGATGCAGACAATTAGGCCTAGGGAGTATCTCACGGACGACAGGACCCCTATCGGGCGTCTTTCGATAAACTTCCGAGGCTATAACGGAGCGAGAAGAGTGAAACTGGAGTCCTGAATCCAAATCAGCGAGAGTGCGCTAAGCCATTGCCTGCCACACCTTTGAGCTGGAATGGGACCCGTTTCCGACGGCAAACAAAATCGCTTCAATCGAAGTCTTATATATTTCCCAGCAAGGGAACGAGCAAAGCAGTATTCAAGCAGTAATCGAGAGGATTCGTTAGAATCAGCCAAGGACACGACGCGGCACTTCTCAAGCGACTCCCCGGCACCCTAAGGGCTCGCAGTCAAGAAACCAGTTGTTCAGAGCTACGGTAGTCAAGGACGTAAGGACTCATTCTGTAATAACGTGCTCCGCTCCGTGCCCTGCAATGATACTCCCTCGAACAACCAATCGACATCCCCCTTCTTGGAAAATCGTAAGCCTATTACATTTGTCTCTATCACCGTTGAAGTACCGTGACTCTTTCCGACTATGAAGCTTCACCTCATCATCTCCTCCCGTTTTCTTTAGAGTAAATATCGCTCTACTCACAACTCGTACCGAAGCATTCATTGTAAATTAATTTTATTTTACTGGACGATTAGATTTTCTCATAGTGTATCATATATTAAGTTCTTTTATTTGTTTGTTTTAATTCGTTTGCCTTGTTTAAATCCCAGTAAGACATAAAAAAACATTGAACTATTTGACTAAGTTGGCTAACGGTAGAAAACGCTATCGCATATTCCAGGCAATTAAAAGGGGCATTCCACCGCGTCTGCTTGTCACCTCTTCCCTCGCGTCTAGGGAAGGCAAGCGAAGTTCATTGAAGCCTACCTGACCTACGGCAGTGGCCTTGAGTTAGATCATCTTGCTATAAGTGAACTATATACTTTTTGCATTGATTCGCTATTTCATCTGATTAATATTTGACCTCAAGCTTATTTCCTGTTCTTGTTGCTTGTTTAGCCAATTTATGCAATATCATAAACTCAAATTCAATCTGAATTAGTTGGGAAACAATTTAAACAACTAGAGAAGCCAGTCAAGCAACATGTAATACTGAACCTAATGTAGTTAGTGCAATTGAAGCTGAACAAATTGGAAACGTAGAGACACATGAAAAAATGAAAGTTATGAATACAGTTACTGAACAAAGGTTTGAAACTGATCTTGGATTATTGCCTAAAATACCCCCTGAAATGTTTGCCACTAGTGGTTGAAAAGTGGAAGTGCAGTATAAAGACATTGCAATGGTGACTTCAAAAAGGTTGCTATGAAACAGCTAAACAGAACCCGTCACTGTACAAAGACCTTATTCATTCGAACTCATTCATTACCTGGCCAAGAAATTAATTTTAAATAGGTCTGCTACTCTAAAACAACTAGTAAAGTGTATTGTTTTCATTGGAAGCCTATATCAGATGAGGAAAGCTCATTAGCAATTAGTTTCAATGACTGGAAGAACGCTAGGTATGACATAGATTCTCACAGTAGCTCAGATCAGCACAGGAAAAGTATGGTCGAAATGCTATATCAAAATACTGTGAGTGCCCGTATTGATTTTATTCTAGTATAACCCTATGAAAGTAAATGTGAGTACTGGCAAGCAGTATAGAGGAGGTGTGTACATATTTTAAAGCTACTTTGTGAACTTTAGTTAGCCATTCGAGGTAAAGTTGAGATAATTGGATCAGCACACAAAGGAGACTATCTTGTGATTCCTACAATCTAAAGCTGTTAAGTACAGACGACAGTTTCTTATCAGCAAAAATCAAGAAACACAAAAACAAACGTACAGCTCATACATACTACTTGTCCTATAGCATTTCTGAGGAAAGCAGTGGAATAACTGCAGAAAAGGTTATGTGCTCAATAACGAATGAAGTAAAAACAGCAAAATACTTTGCAATTTTTGTTGACTCTACACTTGATATTTCATACATGGATCAACTTACTTTTACAATACGCTAGGTACTATGTCGAAGAATACCTTTTGATCGAGATATACATCTTATTTTTTTGAAGTATACTTTTGTCTAGCAAAGCTATTTTTTAGGAGTTTTTAAGGAAGAGCTGCTTTAACACGTGAGGATATAGAGAAAAGCACAGGAATTATATCAAAATAAACATATATTTTAACTTTAACAATTAACTATTAGAAAAAAACAGTAAACACATTTATATCCTCCTCCTAAGCTAACCGAGGCCAAACCGGTTGGCAACTGGGCCTATTACAATATCTCTTAATGAAAAATTAAACAAATAGGCTACACGTAAGCACACCAATTGCCGATTAGTTCTTTAATCGCGCCCCTTTTAGATTAGCGTTAAACATTAAATTAAATTACTCTCTTCTACTAGTAAATATGACGGGGTTCACACACATTTGTTTCTAATTCCGTTAAAACGTGAAACGTAATAAACTCATACTAACGCAATATGAATATAAATGTTCTTTCTAACGTACATGACAGAAGGGATCAGAGGTTGCCTGATGTCGCTGGAGGGCTTTTCTCGCGCTTCTGATATTTGGAGTGGCCGATGGTAGAATTTCGTCGAGATGAGATGGAAGAAAAGAGTGTGTGTGTAGGGGGGTTGGCTCAACTTCTTGTTGCAACTTTGCCTCCTAGTATGTTAAGAGGATGGAGAGAGATATGGTGCTCCTAGCTCAAAGAGTCCTCTTCTGGATACCTTCGAAGCCTATTTGTGTCCTATTCTTTATCGCCGCGTGCCCCACTAGTTTTGGGGTATACGAGAGGATTTCTACCGTAGTTAACAAAAGGAACCATGCTGGGGCTTGGTCCTTCACCTTTCATTCTTACGGAGCTTGAGGTGTGAGAGTCACTTGAATGCGAGCGGGTTTTCTTTTCTCCAGTCAGGCTTCTTCTAAGCCTGTAAAGGATTCTTCGGTATGGCACCGATAAAAAACTTGACGATTTATGTTAATTCAGCACTGTCGGAGAAGGATCGATCTTCTCACCTGATCCTTTATCGTCTCTCCTCGAATAATATTGAATAACTGAAAGATCGATCTTCACGAACTGATCCTTCATCCCTCTCACCGATTAATCTTTGCTGGCTGAACGATCGATCATCACGAACTGATCCTATGTCGTTCTCACCGAATAATAATCTCTTTTCTTTCCTTCAGGGGCTTTATAGGCGGACCACCGCCCCATCTATGGGGGAAGGGGCGAGGCGGCAGAAGAGATAGCGAGTGGTGATTTCACATCTGGGAGAGTGAGGAGTGAGGAGGTTGGCACTGAGGTGCCCAAGTCGGCTTGTTAATTAGAGAGACCACCAACCGCCACCCTCCTTGGCGTGCCTTTTGACTGGCGCCGCTTTTCGGTGATATAACTACGAGCCTATGGATCCGTAGGTGATAAGATATTTTGAGCGTCGTTTAAGGGACTTTGGTAGTTACCTTAACAGAGATGGTCGCACTAACTACCTATGCGTCGTAGAAATTCAACAGGGTAGGCAGTTAGACTGTTGTTCGCCAGCTACTGTTGCCACGAGTCTCCTCACGGGGCTCGATTCTCGGGCTTTTTGCACAAAGGGAGGGATGGGGACTTTAATGTATACGTCCGCCTGGCCCTCTGGGAGGCTTTATGTTGCAATTCCTCTACATTTACCTCCCTCCTAAAGAAATTAATGGGGGGTGGGGTTATTCCTGGTCCGACACCTACAATAATATACAAAGGTAACTTACTGAACACTATATTATACAATAACTACGAGTTCATTCGGGAATGTCTCGATAACGTTTCACCTGACCTTACATTAATGCCTATATTACTTTTCCAACTTAGGAGATTCTTATCTACAACTAGGGGGTCACTCGCTCCATCTTAACTACATTTCTAACGATTCCAATTAACTTGACACTTAGTTTAATACACTAGTCGGCATGCTCCTTAATCGTCGACAGGATTCAGACTTAACGAGTGGGCCAGACAATTGTTCGACCTTTTTTTATAGGTAATATTACAATGGGGCGCTAATACCAATACTTTACCGCGCATGAGGCGGCGTTCTGGTTATTGAGTCTACCCAAGTGTGTCACTAAATGGTAGTAGTATTTCCACCTACTCGAATTACCCTTTTTATGGTACTTGACTAAGTTTAAACTGAACCTAATGGATAGAGCGGCCTGATGCAGTGGGGCATGATTGATGGGAGCATGAGTCCCATAATCCTTCTTTATCAATTTACACTGGAAGATCACGTCTGGGTTCAAACTCACAGGTTCGGCGACAAGTTTCACTAAGGGATAGTTAATGGGCGTGGTTCTTACGGCGAACTGAGTTTTTAATGGTACTTCCGTGGACGTTCTCTTCGGAGAGGAGACTACTAGGGGTAGGGGATACTCATAATCCGCGTCTAACCTATGAATTGGTTTACATGGGTATACCACCTTGACAATTCTATCTACATTCATTGTCACCACATATGGCTGGGTTGTACTTGTAGGTACTTTCTTAGTTACACCGGTTTGTACCTCTTCCCTAGTTACTACTTCGTCCATCATTACCCCATTTCGATGGGTATTCATCGATCCTTTCCTAGGTACAGAGCGGGCTAACCCTTCCTCGACCTCAATCTGGTACTCGATAAATGCACTTTCAAGTGCAAGCAATCTTTCTTTCTCTTCTCTCTCTCCTCTCTTTCAGCTTGAGCAAGTTCTCTTTCCCTTTATATTCTTCTTTCAACTACTTATTTTTTATCTTTATTCTTCTCTCTTTTGACTCTTTTTCCCTTATCATTCTTCTTTCCTCGGCTTCTCTTTCCGCTTTCGCTAGTTCGATTTTGCGTAGTGTTCTTCTTTCTTCATCTTCTATTTTTATCTTTATTGTTCTTTCATTATCTTCGCTTTCTATCCTTATTCTGAATTCTTTTGCTTCTCTTTTCAACTGTCTTATTCTTTCGTTTGTTTTAATTCCGCTCTGTATTCTTCTTTGTGCTGTTTCTAATTTCCACTTTATTCTGTCTTCTTCTCCTTTTCTGTCCATCCGTATTTTAATTGCTTTGTATTCTTTTTTACACTCTCTTCTTTTTAATTCTATTTCTCTATCAAACTGTATTATTTCTTCTTCTTTTTCTCTTCTCATTCTTAATTCTGACAGGACGTAGGCATCCATATCCTCGCCTTCAATTCTAGAATTTAGTCTTGTTTGTTGAGTCTTTCGACCGGATCGATTTTGTGTTTGTCAGTCAATTTTTCTTTGCTGTACTCTCAGGTACTTATGCCACCACTCACCAGGTAGCGCGCAGCCTAAATCAACCTTAATCCCACTAATATGCTGATTCTAATACCACTCCGACAACAAATTTACGACTTGGCCTAACAATTACATTCAGATTGTTTCCACCCTAACTTTACCAATTTTCCTCTCGCCAATGATTCTATTATTTATGGTACTCCTTCTACGTGTTGGCTCTTCCTAACTTAGACGCTGCTGGGTTCTTTCTAATAAAAACCTACAGGCCTGACACCACTTTTGTCGAAGACTACCTTTTGATCGAGATATACTTTTTATTTTTTTGAAGTATACTTTTGTCTAAGAAAGCTATATTTTGTGGTTTTTAATGAAGAGCCGCTTCAACAGGTAAAGTTATAGAAAAACGCACAGGAATTATCCCAAAATAAACATATATTTTACCTTTAACAATTAACTATGACAAAAAAATAGTAAACACATTTATATCCTCCTCCTAAGCTAACCGAGGCCAAACCGGTTGGCAACTGGGCCTATTACAATATCTCTTAAAGACAAAAATAAACTGATAGGCTACACGTAAACATACCAATTGCCGACTAGTTATTTTATCGTGCCCCTTTTATATTGACGATTTATGTTAATTCAGCACTGGGGAGGGGGAAGATCGATCTTCTCAATCTGATCCTTTATTGTCTCTCTTCGAGTAATCTTGAATGGCTGAAGGGGTGATCTTCAGGAACTGATCCTATGTCATTCTCACCAAATAATCTTGACTAGCTGAATGATCGATCTTCACGAACTGATCCTTTATTCTTCTTACCGAATAATCTTTGCTGGCTGAACGATCGATCATCACGAAATGATCCTATGTCGTTCTCCCCGAATAATAATCTCTTCTCTTTCCTTCATAGGCCTATTTTTAAGCGGACCACCACCCCATCTAAGGAGGAAGGGGCGAGGCAACAGAGGAAATAGCGAGTATTAAGGTCGCATCTGGGAGAGCGAGGAGTGAGGAGGTTGGCACTGAGGTTCCCAAGTCGGCTTGTTAATTAGAGAGACCACCAACCCTTACCCTCCTTGTCGTGCCTTTTGACTGGCACCGCTTTTCGGTGATATGACCACGGGCCTACGGATCTCGTAGGTAATTGGATCTTTTGAGCGTCGTTTAAGGGCCTTATGTGGTTACCATAATAGAGATAGGCGCTCCAACTACCATTGAGGCATCTTCTCATGTCCGTACTTTTTCTATAAACTTTGTGATATATCTACCATTCAGGTTTTGAACTTCAACGTCCAAAGAAGGGAGTTTATTACCCGTACTTAATTTCTAAGTGAATTTTATCACGGATTTCTCCTCAAATTGACGTTTGATGTTTAGCAGATGTTCTCCAATTTGATTGAGGTGGTTAATTGTGACACCGATCTATTTTTAATTGTAAAAGGGATCCAAGATCGTGTGATAAAATTCGAATAATGATCAGCAAGTTAAGGGATTTCAAACCGAATTCATCTCTGGTCGGTCCAAAACGAAGAACATCTCCTAAACATCAAACAGCAATTTGAGGAGAACTCCGTGATAAAATTCACTGATGAAATGAGCACGGTCATTACCTCCCTTTTTTGGACGTTGAAGTTCAACACATCAATGGTAGATATATTACAAAAGTTAATAGAAAAAATACGGACATGGTAAGATGCCTCAATGCAAATATCAATTGCCCTGAAAAAAAAAAAAAGAGTAATCGTCTTATACATCTGCGCAGCATATAAATGCTGCTCTACGTGGGTAATTTTTTACTAGGAGGTATAACGTGTAAAACAAACACTCGTGAACAACGGTTTCCTGAACAACATGATTTACAAACAGCTCCAATAAATTTTTAATAATCGCTTTAAAAATACGGATATAACGAAAAGTAATCAGGACGAAGTAAACAACATCAAACTGTACTACAGAAACTAGATGTCTAACGTCTATAAAATAGATGGAAAAAAACATCTAGGAGATTATTAACCGTAACATCAAGGTTAAGAATCAAATAGGTAAAATTTAACTGATTATTTACTATTAAACAACAAAGAACAACAATCTCCTAATGGAAAACAACAGCTGCAAAAACTCCTTGAATCTCAATTCAACCAACATAGTTTACGAGTTCATCTGCCCCAATAAAGACTGCAAGCTTTATAATTACTCTAAATATATTGTCATGACGACTACAACACTTTCGAGACGTTCAAAAAAAGCATCTGCAAAGCGGATGACTTAAAAATCATATGCAGAGCGCAGATAACATCAATCTAACAAGAGAAATTCGAGTTTACAACACCATAATTTAAATAAAAGTGAGAAATAGAGCTAAACTGAACATCTTAGGATCCATTTTAATAAACGAAGACGAGTCATCCATCAATAGTCAAGCGTTAAGCTGGAATCGAACATTAAAATTGTTTTAAAATTCCACTAAGCGGATTGGCTCGTTTCTTCTAACGTTATGATCAACCAGGTGGAAGAACAATATTCGGAAATAAGGAATTTTCGGTTCAAACAGAAAAAGAAGCGGAGAATTAAAAAGACTGAAAAAGGAAATGGTATTTTTATAGAAGAGCAACATGAATAAAACTGGAAAGATTTCACGAACAAAATAAAGGTCACGGAAAACCCAAGAGGGACCTGGAGAATGATAAAAATATTCAGAGGAAAACCACCAAGAGAGCCAATAAAAATAAAAAACGATCAAGATGAATACCTCAAAAGCAAAGCGGAAATAGAAGAGAAGTTTAGAGGCATTGGGAAAAAGTTTATACAATAGAGGAAGAAGATAATAAGCGATTCGACAGAGAACAGAAGAAATGGTCATCGAAAACCTATGAAGAAACATAGGAAGAATAACACCACTTAGGAGAGTTGATGTGAGTACGGATGAGTACGCGGGATTAGGAGCTCTAATTACTTTGGAGGAGGTAAAAAGAACAATCAGCACCTATAAAAAAGGGCACCCAGAAATAACTGGCTCACAAAACAAAACTACAATAAACGCCTGAAAAGATACTAATATATATTGAAGATCTAGTCAATGCATTCCTGAATGTTGGAGCCAACCCACGAATCTTGAAAGTAGCGAAAATGGTTTCCTTCACAAACCAGGAAAAAACACCGACATCGGTCTCAAATTACAGACCAATATTGCTGCCTAATTTTCTGGAAAAGGTATTTGAGAAAATATTGAATACCAGACTGGTAGAATAGCTAGAAAACCTCATGGAAATACAACGAGCAACAGTACGGCTTCAGGAAGAGAAGAGACGCAACTATGGCACTCGCGATCATAACCAAAAAGATCGCACAGGCAAAATCTGAAAAAGAATATGTGGACGTGGTACTCCGGGATGCCGAGAAAGCCTTCGACAAGATAGGGGTATATGGGTTAAAATACCAACTTCTCCAACTCGATCTCGGCAACCGGATGGAGAGAATCCTAGCTGACTACTTAACAAACAGAGAGGCGTACATTGACTTTGAAGAGCACGAAGGACCTAAATTCCAGCTGAAAACTGGGTTCGCACAAGGGAGGTGCCTGAGCCCGACTTTGTACTCGATGTACACAGCGGATATGCCACTTCCATTAACACCAGGCTGCATGAATGTGCAATATGCCTATGAAATCAGTCAGGTGATCTCCACTCGGGCCAAAAATCCTAGATGGCAAGCCAAGACAACAGAGCAAGAGATCCAAAATATAAATAAATTCGAATGGAGATGGAAAATTAAAATCAACCTGAACAAATTTGAAATAATACCAATAATGAGAATAAAAAAGGACAGGATAACCATGAACGAAACAGAATACAGCTACACAGCCGAAGGAAAAGTGCTGGGCCTGCAGATGGGAGAAAGAGGATACCGCGCCACATAAAGGAGAGGATTACTAGTGCTAAATCAGGCCTGAGATTGTTTTTCAGCCTGATACATCTGGAGCATAAAAGCAAAAAGACGCTCTACAAAGCACTTAGTGTATCCACATATGCCCGTCCACACAACAACTAAGATAAACGAACAAAAATTACAAAGAGTACAATATAAAGCGGCCTGCGTTATAACTAATGCAAGGCGCCTAGAAAAAAAAGACTCAGCAAAATAATAGGTACGGCATGGCTGGACCCAATAAGTAAAACTATTGAGAAACGGGCCAAAGAAATCTGGCGAAATATTGAGGTAGATAACCAGGAGATTATAAGAATTCTAGAAATAGAAAACATCAATTACGACCGTCTCGTCTTCCCCAGCAGCAGGTTCAGCCTACGGCGAGAGAAAAACCCAATATTCAGTTAAAACAAGGAACAAAAACAAAACAATCGAACAAGCAAAAACTATCACAAAGGCATGAATGCCTGAAAACAAAGACAGATAATAAAGAAGACAGAACAAAATAGTCAGAAGTAATCAAATAGCAAACACAATCCGAAAAGAAATTAAAAGAACATAAAAAGGAAGAAAAAAAGAGAGCAGCCAGTATCCTGGCATTTTTTAACGTTATATTCTTTCACGCACACTAACGCCCATCCCCTCTACTAAAATAATAATAATAATAATGATAAAATAACTCTCATGCTATATTCTCACTATTCCCACTCTTCCCTCACCTTATATTCCTTTCATTCACTCTAATTCCGATATTTTATTGTTAAAAGAGGCGAGAATATATCAACACGCTCCAAAGATGATCGAATAAGATCGAAAGCTCAGCAATTTTGTTTAGTTTTACCAAACACATTCATTTAAAAGAGAGATGAATAGAGGACAAGTGATCTACCATCTACAAGATGGAATAAAAAAGACAGTCAGAAGAATAGAGAATTGCCAAAGGAAATTAACTAAGGCGAAATACACCATGGTCTTCAATAAAATTTGTATATATATATATATATATATATATATATATATATATATATATATATATATATATATATATATATATATATATATATATATATATTTATATATATATATATATATATTTATATAGATAGATAGATAGATATAGATATATTTCAGATGAATGTTTCTAGCGATGCTACTAATGATCTTTAACTACTTTATAAAATGAAAAAAAAGGTATTAAAAATTACCTTACTAAGAGTTTTTGTAAAATAGACAAATTTATTTTGTAGCTGACCTAAAACAATCTAGAAAAATGACCCTACCTGGTCACATAGTACATATATATATATATATATATATATATATATATATATATATATATATATATATATATACATATATATATATATATATATATATATATATATATATATATATATATATATATATATATATATATTATCACTGAATAAGAATAAATATATTCTTGTTACAATAACTAACACATGAAACAAATATTTTTCACAATGACGGTCCTAGTGAAGAAAATGTGAGTAAAAGATTAAGTAAATGAGAAGAAGTGACAAATAATATCAAATGATTTTCATATTCTAAATCAATTGTATGCTTTCTTTGAGGCGAGTATTTTAGAAATTTCCTTGGTACAATGCTTTTACATTAGTAACACTGTTGTCTCTTTTGCATTTTGCTTTTTACAAAGAAAGTTACCCCTTCTTAAGCTACAGTCAAACTAACTAAAGAAATCAGCCTTATCCATTAAGTAACGCACACTACTTCATTTATAGCTCCCTTGCTTCCAGCTCATACAGGTAAATTTATAATCAACTGCGCAAATGCTTTAGTTTTGTGTCTCTCCTTACATTTGAAATACATCCTTCTGCTGACCTTATTCAGAAAACCAAGTTTGAAATTTATCCGAAAATAGCATTTTCTTAAGAGTTTGGAAAATAAGCAACGAGCTATCTTATTAAATGGACTATGTTCTGTTAACAGAAAATATCTTACATCCCTAAGGTTATAAAGGGTAGGAAGTTTGGGGATAAATATATTAGTACAAAAGTAAGAAACAGTTTTAGTATACATAAGATGATGGATTATAATCGTTCTAATTAAATATTGTTTTAAAGAGTTTGAAATAATAGTACATCAATGAGATATTGGCAGATAATTTCTAAATCCGGGTTAATATCGTCTGGATTTTACTATATTTGTAAGATAAATCGCAGTTACTGAGAACTCTCGAGTAAATCTCTCTAAAAGTTTGTTTACAATAATGCAATTAGTTAAATCAAAATATCTCAAAAATGAATGAATAGAGTTTGTTCTCTTCCTCTGGTTCAAAATTGATTTGGGGGCTATCTGATTTACATAGTCTATAAAACATTTAGAATTAAAGATCTTTTTCAAAAATAAGAAAGATGTCATCAACACGTCTTCGAGAAACATGCGTTTAAAAGGTTCTCAAAAGCGTAAGAAATCATTCTCAAAATTTGGCTTAAGTATTTCTCAAGCACACGTACATGTGTAAAATATCCAATTTACATTCATTGCCTCACATAGACTTTTGAAAAAAAAAACGTATAGAAAATATAAAACAAAGTGAAACATTGTTTATAAAGAAGTAAGTTATATAGGTCATCAAATTCTCTTATCCTTTTTCCTGCCTCCATGTTTGGACATTGTTGTTACTGGTCAATGACGAGGTATATATTTTGTTTTGAAGTTCTCTTAATTAAATTTTACGAGCGATTAATTTAGGCTTTAACTTGAGGTATTAATCTTCAGGAACAATTAATATTTTGCGCGTGCAAGAAAAGAGTGTCTTTAAATTTTGGTTCGGATGCGTTAATACCGTAAAGTAAGCTGTAGATGTTTTCCTCCAAAGTACACCTATAAAGTTCAAACCTAAAACCTAAAACCACACAATAGGATTTAACCTAATATTTTTGTAAGATACATTTTTACTCTAAAGTACAGCTTCATACATATTTAACTAAAATTAAAACTATAGTCATTTTCCTCACAGCTGTAAACTTATTCACGATTATTTACAGAACTACAGAATCCAGGACCAGCAAAGACCCTAAGGTGCACTCGAGGCTAGTCCGCTACACTAAATCCATAACTACGATGCAAACTTATCTACGAGTGTATCTCTAACATGCTATATTTTTTTTTTATTTTTATTTTTTTAATATATAAACTACTTTACACACTTATTTACATGTGTACATTGTCATGCATATTAACTACTTCAACCTAGGGGTGTGTGGGGGGTGGTGATAGAAAGTTTTTCTTCTTAACTTCCGCAGCCCTCGACTGCTAGTGGTAAAAATCTAATTTTAGGATAGTATGACTATTTATAGGATAGGCGAAAAAGAAAATGGATATCTAAACTACACATGCAAGAGAAATCGCTGGCATCATTTTTAGGCACATTTTTACTCGTTGTTCCTCCGCTCCAAACTCCTTTTGCAAAGAGGTTTTTATTTACTGTGCTCAGACTACGTTATATTTATACTATTTAAGTGCGCGTCGAGACGGTTTTTAAACATATTTACCGACGTACTATCTACTACGTGGGTGGGTAGCCTATTCCAAATTTGACTAATTTTAAACGCAAAAAAGTTTTGGGCTATACTAGTGTTAAATCGCTTGTTCACTAATTTTAATCCGTGTTGGCGAGTGTTTTCCCTAAGATCCAATTCGAACAAATTCCTATAATCAACGTTTGAAAATCCTTTCAATATTTCAAATACTTCTATTAGCTGGCTACGTAATCTTCTGCCTTCGAGAGATGGCAAATCTAATGCCCTGAGTCTTTCCTCATACGGCTTGTTTCTCAGCTCGGGAATTAATTTTGTAGCCCTACGCTGCACTTTCTAATTGCGCGATATCTTTGTTTTAAGTATGGAGCCCAAAATTGAACCGCGTTTTGAAGCAGTGGACGCACAAGTGATTTATATAACGGTAAAATTACATCTTTGGATTTGAACATGAAATTAGGCGCGATATAACCCAGCACACGATTTGCTTTTTTACATGCATCCGCGCATTGTTTCGTGACTTTGAAGTCATCCGAGACTAAAACTCCCAGGTCTTTTTCCAATTTAACCACGTCGAGGACCTGGCCTTTCATGGTATACTCTACCCTCGAATTATGACAACCCAAATGAATCACCTTGCACTTACTTAAATTAAACTGTATTTGCCACTTATCCGCCCAACTGACAATCAAGTTTAGGTCCTTTTGTAATTTTTCTACATCCGATCTTACATAGGCACGGTTGCCCAGCTTTGTGTCGTCAGCAAATTTAGAAATCGTACTAAATACGCTATTATCCAAATCGTTTATATATATTAGAAACAATAATGGGCCAAGAACCGAGCCTTGTGGCACTCCACTACTGACGTTGACCCAATCAGAACATTCACCATTTATAACTACACGCTGCGAGCGATCCTTTACTAATTTCTAATCCAATTTGATATCTTACCCTTCACACCGATTGCTTCAACTTTCATTAATAATCTCTCGTGCGGACCGGTTTCAAACGCTTTTTTTAAAGTCTAGATAGATTACATTCACAGCTTTGCTTTCGTCGTAAACGTAAATTATTTTATGGAAGAATTCCAGCAAATTTGTCAAGCACGATCTCGCCCGCCTAAACCCATGTTGGGAATCTTTAATCAGATTATTTAGCTCGAGGTGGCTCACTATTCTATCTGAAATTAGCGATTCTAAAAGCTTTCCAACTACCGAAGTTAGACTAATAGGACGACAATTCGTTGCTTCGTATCTATTCCCATTCTTAAATATTGGTGTAACGTTTGAACGCTTGAAGTCTAAAGGGACTACGCCAACTTCTAATGAACGTTTTAAAATTGCACGCAACGACTTCGCAAGCTCATTCTTTAGTTCCTGTAAATGAGTGGGGTAAACGCCATCGGGGCCCAGGTGATTTCGACTTTTTCATCAGGTTAATATATTTAAGAATTTCCTCTTCATTAACTGTTATATCGGATATGCAAATATCACTATTATCTACTTCTTCAACTAACGATCCTAATTCGGACGAATCTTAAACAGTAAAGACGCTTGTGAAATGTTCATTTAAAATTCTAGACATTTCTGCCGGAAATTCCGTCATAGACCATCTTTGTCTTTAATCGGCCCTATTGAACCTTTTCAAGGGTTTCCTATTGTTTACATAGCCGTAAAACCGTTTCGGTTCCTTCTTCGAAACCTTCGCGAGTTTGATTTCATATTTCCGCTTCGCATCTCTAACCGACCGTTTAACTTCTCTTCGAGAATCTATGTAATTTTGCCGACTTATAAATGACTCATTGTTCTTATGTATTTGAAATTTTCTTTTTCAGTCCTTAATTAAGTTTAATATTAGTGGGATAACCCACGGCGCTCTCATCGACTTCCCGCTCTTACGGCGCTCATACTTTACTAAGTCAAAATTTACACTAAGGAGTGTACGCCGAAGCTCAGCGTACATTTCTCCTACTGACCTATTCTCGAAGCGCATTCCCCAGCCTACATCCTTAATCCTTTTGCGAAAAGTATCAAAATTACAGCTACCAAAACATGGGATGAGCTGAGTACTCATTTTTACTTCTACACACGTGTTTACTACGAATCTAATCGCATTATGGTCACTCGAGGCTAAATGCTCTCCTACACAAACATTTTCTACCAATGACTCGTCAGTCGCCATGATTAAATCGAGGATATTATTATCACGAGTTGGTTCCTCCACTTTTTGAACGAGAAAATTCTCCAGAACAAAGTTTAGTAGTCTCTCCCCAGATTTTTCTGACGTTATGTTACTATAATTAACGTTTGGATGGTTAAAATCGCCGCAGACTAATGTGGTCCTTTTTTTAACCCAAGATAAAAGCATATCAAAGAGTGCAGCATCTTCTCTTTCTATTTGAGATGGAGGACGATATATGACCGCTAAATTAATTTTATTTTTTGCATTACAACATAATTGGATTAATAAGGCCTCACTTCTCATATGTGCCGTAGACGAGTCGATCGTTATAGCGTTTAAGTCATCTTTTATATACACTAATACGCCCCCTCCTCTACCAGTTTGTCTATTTGTATAATGAATTTTATAACCTGGTATATCAAATTCGCAAACGCTAATCCCCGAATGTGTATCTATCCAAGTCTCACTTAAGAATACGAGATCGTAGTCTCTTTCTAGAATTACGGCTTTTATTTCGGCAAGTTTATTATTTAAGCTACGAACATTTAAATATATACATTTCAATTTGCGCTTTAAGCGTACTCTTTTATCACACTCGCCACGGTTCCGTTTCCCTGCTCCCGAATACTCATTGCCCCTTCAAGCGAGGACCGGTCCGACGCATGGGCATCACGTGGCCCCGCAACTAAATAATAAATAATAATGATAATAATTTAATTATAATAATATAATAAATAAATAATAATCAAATACTAATTATAATAATACCAATAATAGTCACAAAAATAATTATAGTAACCAACAATAAAATCTCCTACCCTTATCTTGATAACTGTGTGCAATTTTAATTAGAATTAATTCTTTAAAAATTGTAAAATCTTCTCCTTTTTTCCACAGGCATTTAAATCTTTAAAATTGCGAGTTGAGTTATTGTCAACGAGGCCTTTGATCGATTTCAAACTACTCCCAAGTAATACCACTTCCACCCTTTCAAAGTTAGTAATGCTGTAGTAATCCTTTTGCGGGGTCTATTCCCTTAGCAAAGCAAATGAATTGTGACAAATACGTGAAAGAAAACCTTAAACAAAAGGTGAATAAAAAGAACTTCCACGATGAGAGGTTCATAGGATTGCAACACAAAAAGGGGTTAACTTGAAAGGACTCGTCTTTTGAATTACGCGGAAAATTTTATGAAAGAGCGCAAAGTCCCTTTCCTACATGTTAGTGATTTTTTTTGCAGGGGGTTTTAAGGTTAATACTTTCAGAGCTGGTGTTTTTTTTAAATCGAGCTCGTGAGCTCTCTGTAACCGCTGGGTTTAAATGAGTAGTAAGCGGGGTGATACCGAGTCCCCCCCCCCCTTACCGTGAAAGCCGAGTGGAGAAAGTGTTCTTAATAAAATTAACCTCCTAAATCCGAATCTGGCATTCGTTTTTCTCCATCGGGTCTAGCTTTTGCGATACAAGGGTTGATAACAATTTTATAGTATATGCATGTCCTATCTTACATCAAAATTTCAATAGCTTTGGCACTGCTGTATTCGCAGTAAATTTGTGTACATTTTAAGTAATTATGTTAATGAGTTTATATTTTTGCAGGTTAGAAATTTTTTAGCATTATAATAATAATAATAATAATAATAATAATAATAGTGGTTGAGTTAAAAATTATCAGACAATGTAAGAATAGCTCCGACAGATTTGGCTATGCTTGCCTCAAAGTGACCTTTTCCGAGCAGCAATGAATAATTTCTCCTGTAATTAAATCTTTGTATCATGCATATATTGGAGTAAGGCTAGGAGATCAGGATATAAGTTTTGCACCACATATGTGCCGCAAGGGATGATACATAAGTTTAAGACGTTGGAGTCAGGGCAAACAGAAGTCTCTCTCTTTTAGTGTTCCCATGATTTAGAGAGATGGCAAGGACCACACCACGGACTGCAATTTTTGCATGAAAACCTTAAAGGTGAGCATTGTATCAAGTATTTACCATTCTGTATTATACAGGCTCCTAAAATGGCATTATTATCCATAGAATTAGCATAAAATTAAAAACTAAATAGTTCACTACAGCATAAACATATCATTTACTAAACATTTATGTACTATCTGCAACTCCAAATTAATTCCTTTAAGTAATGTGCAATTATATTTTCGGAAGGTATAAATTAGAAGAATAAACATAGTGTGGCATATCAGGAAGTTCTTTCTGCCATCAAACCCCTGCCCCATGGTCTAGAAATTCCTATACCTTCTCCCCTTGAACATATAAAGCTCCATGAAGAGATTAATATAGAAGTTGATCAAGATTATGACACATCTGAGTATTATCAGGTTTCACACATGATATGGTCGCAAGATAATTCACTCAAGTTCAGTTAAATGACCTAACCAGGGATCTGGGGCTTTCAAGGGAGAATGCACATCTTTAGGCTCTCGACTTCGTGAAAGTAATGTTCTTGCTAAAGAAACAACATTTTGTTGGTAGAAAATAGAGTACAAGAGTTTCGAAGCTATTTTTTACAGCATTCTTCCAGCTCTTTATTATACTGAGCCAATATTTAAGAACTTGTTGAGGCCCTTGGAATTCCACACAACCCATTAGAACGGAGACTTTTCATAGATTCCTCCAAGGAGAAGTCTAAAAGCTGTGTTACTGAATATTGATAACAAGATAGCTTCCGTTCCTATAGGCCATTCAATTCAACTTATTGAAAGTTATGAAAATATGAAAAAATGCTGGATGCAATAAATTACTGTACACACAATTGGAGGATGAAATCATTTTACACTTGGCATTTATAAGCTCTTTGATATTGACATTTTTATTTTCAATTGTTAATAATTGTATACACCTTTTGGTCAACTTACATTTTACAAGAATGGAAATCTGGAAATTATGAGTCATATTTTAGTTATATTTTTTTGCTGAAGTGTGTCCTTATACGTTAATGCATCCTTTTAGGTTAATGTGGAACTTATCGTAATTAAAAATGTACAAAACATAACTCAATAAACTCAAAATAAGATGTACATATATCTAATTAGTTCCAATACAATGATTTAATGCATCGGCATACATGATTTTTCAGTACATATTCATATTCTTATTGTTTTATGAATATTACTTTGAATTTGTTTTTAGAAATATTACACTTTGAATTTACATTTTTTGCTTAATTTGTTTTCAGGTAGTGTTTTTTATACTTGGAATGCAAACAGAATACACGAAGCATCCCTGTTTCTTATGTTCATGGGAGAGTCGTGCAGATATGCATTATGAGAAGAAGGTTTGGCCTCCACGAGAAGCATTTAGAATTGGAATGTGATAGCTAAACCTTTAATGCCTCCTCACAAAATACTGCTTACTTTACTGCATATTTGCTTGGCATAATGAAAAATTATGTCAAAACCATTAATAAAAAAGGCCAAGCTTTTAAATTTCTTCTTCAAACATTTCCACAAATCAGTGACGCTGAGCTCCATGCGGGAATTTTTGATGGACTTCAGATCAGGAACTCGATGAGAGATCAGCAGTTTGAGGCATCGATGAGGGAGATAGAAAAATATACCAGGAAAGCTTTAAAAGCTCTAGTTAACAGTTTTCTATGCAATAAAATAAGCCCATAATATGTTGCCCTGGTCAATCAGCTTCTAACAAGTCTCAAATATTTGGCAACTCGAATGTCTATAAAGATACACCTTTTACAGTCCCATCTGGATTATTTTCTCAACAACTGCGAGGATTACAGTGAAGAACAGGGGGAAAGATTCTATCAGGACATAAAAACAATGGAATCCAGGTACTAGGGTAAATGGGACGTAAACATGCTTGCTGACTATTGTTAGTGTTTGAAGGTTGATGCATCAGATGAGAGTTTCATACGAAAATTTTCAAGGGCGTTTTTTCGTGGAAATTAGAAATATTTTCTTTATTATGTTGCATTCTTCAATTTTTTGTTATATTAAAAAGATTATAGTTTACATACGTTTATTCCTGTTCCAATGATATAACAATAATAATGCATTATTAGATAGAGAAAGGTTTTTGAAAGTTTTTTCAGGAAAAATGAGGTAATCTCAATGAAAATGGTGTGTGCTGTACTGAGGAAATCTGACCTGATTGAACAAAAATACATTCATTTTTGAGCTCAAGAGGTTGGATTCATTAAGAAACCACAAATAAATCCTTAGGAACCTAAAATATTTTTTCAAACGCAGGCCTGTGTAATCTTTAGATTACAGGCATGATTTTCTCCAATATATGTGTGTGTATGTATATATATATATATATATATGTGTGTGTGTGTTTGTGTAGACTCTTTTTTCTTCGAAAAAAACTCTAATTTTGTCCTCGAACAGCTATAGCTTGCTGGATAAAAAGCATTAATTTTTATACGTGTATGATTTACAGCCGATAATGACTTTATGAGGGATCTTACATGACATTTAAAAAGTAATATCCATTGAATCCCTGTCAGCTATTATTAGCTCTTTATGTATATATTTTTAATCAATAACAATATTTTCTGATTAATTTGAATAAAATAAAGATGAAGTAATAAATAACGCGTTTAATTACCAATGTTTTAATTTTTCTACACAATAACTCATAACATTCTCTCGATTTTGTGAGAAGGAGAATTCATTCATTCTTGCCTCTTCAATCTTGGTTTTCATCATATCAGTGAGCTTATAGGAGTACCATTAAAGAAAGTGAAATAACAGGGGTTTTGTGTCAAATATAGTGATGATCACTACTTTCTCACCATCATTAACCATAGTACACCTAACGTTCATCCAACGAGTCTAAGAGAGAGTATAACAAACGTTCATCCAACGAGTCTTAGAGAGAGTATAACAAACGTTCATCCAACGAGTCTAGGAGGCCATAGAGCTTGATTCGACCATAGGCGGTTGTGAATGAGGTAATTGAAAGATTCGTTACTTATAACTCAACGTCTACATGTTCAGCATTCTCCACTTTTGCAATGTATGCTTGCCAACCACATCCAAAAAATTCCGAATGTAGTCGTTGTTTCCGATAAGCTCGATTACATCATGATCAGAAGCACAGATGACCGTTTTGATACCGCGAATCTTCTGAGCGAATTTTCCCCATAGACTATATAAGGAAGAAAATATGATCAGGATTGAAGGGTTTTTTATTATTATTATTATCATTATCGCCTTCAAGTTTTAGAAATTATTGACTTCATATTCGTTGTACAATGTGGTAATATTTATAAAAATTACATTTGAAATGTAATACGTTAATGCAGAAAAAAATAGTCGCAGGAAGAATTCCTTACCTGTTTAGACAGAGCTTTGTTCTAAACCAATGAAGTAATTTGAACTTACGTTCATACGCTGTAACCGTAAAGAGGAAGATCCTGCATCTAAGCTCTCATTCTATTAAAGAAAACTGATCTACAGTGACAGCCTCTTCGTACACGAGATTGCATTTTCTTGCCACCTCCTGAGCTACTTTTGTTATTGTCAGAAGCCAAAAGTTTTTGAAAGAAACAAAGGCGCAACCTGTAGAATTTATATGTCTTCTATATATTCTATAGCGATCAAGTCGAACATTCGATGGAATTATAACATCGTCTGCAGGAATCCTATAAATACCAACTACGGGATTTAAAGTTCCAAACTCGACTGTGTTTGCAGACTGGAATGCATAATACAATCGAATAGTGTCGATTCGCGCAGTTTAACGAATGGAATGTGTAAATAGATTGTATCAGTGGTTGCATCCACGTCGCCTTATCGGAATGCGAATTACATGGCATAGAGTGCGGAAGATATCTACCAATGCCCCCAAATTTCGTGTCATTCTACTATTCCGACGGACACTCGCAGACATCCGTGTGGGGGGTGTACGCATCCCATACCACACGGAGGGCACGGTTCTGAGACTCCGTATTAAGACTGGTGGATATGGGATTCATGTAGCAAAAACTACATCTCCAACAAACTTAAGACCTACAGTGCATGCAAGTGCTAATATTTTTCTAAACTTCCCTAAAATTTTGTGCGAAAAACTCGCCAAAATTTTTAAAAAAATAAAAAACAAAAAACATAAAACAAAAAAAAAATATAAAATAACCCTCAAAATCTGGGTGTTAACTTCCCGAATAAGAAGATGCAAATCTTAACAAATAATCAAGTAGAGAGCAAATAAACCCGCTCCTACAAGGGCTTGAATGCCTTCTACATACATACATATAATATATATATATATATATATATATATATATATATATATATATATATATATCATAAATTTTATAGAAAACGCAAAGAAAGCCGAGATGCCCTTTCAGCAGGGACCAGTTTTTCACACTTCTTTTCATTTTCGCTTTCCTATAAATTTCCCCATTTTTCCACTATTTCTCTTACTAAAACCTTCTATTACTATATTCCTCACTTTAATATGTCAAATATCCATCACTTGGAAGAATCTTCTTATCTACGCTTTAAAAGAAGTCATAGCTGGCAAAAGAGGAAAAGTCGAGGGTGAGTCACCTCCAAAACCTTTACGATTTTCAACAAGCCATAACATGGCCGGTAACCCACAGGCAGCCAGCTACCTACGGGACCTAAAAGATCTTTAAGCCGACCCCTCCCTCACCCCCTCTGAATAAAACTTCCTTTATTTCCCTGGCACGTCATACTGATATGACGTGCTAAACTCTCCCACATCCCTGCCCTGCCGTGATCTGGTTCTGTGAATATGACTCTACACATAACAGCTCCGTTGCAACTATGCCGTTCTACTTAGAAAAGGCATATTTGAAAACTTTGGAGCAAGGAGGTTTGAGGCTTCGCCCGCTGCAGAACCCAAAGGAAAGAGCAACCTGGATTGGGATTTAGTTACCAACACGGGGAGGCATAACACCCTACCCTGTGGTACCGTCCAAGACCAGAGAGGTAGACTCTACC
This sequence comes from Ceratothoa steindachneri, assembly GCA_963969495.1. Classification (NCBI taxonomy): domain Eukaryota; kingdom Metazoa; phylum Arthropoda; class Malacostraca; order Isopoda; family Cymothoidae; genus Ceratothoa; species Ceratothoa steindachneri. The sequence goes on from OZ018326.1 coordinate 171,751,870, forward strand.
GTCTTTGTGAGATGTCAGATGTAACTGTTAAATACCCAAAGCAATAGAGGGGGCGGCACCCTGACTGGAGAGAGTTGATTCTGGCCTCAGTCATCATTAAGTCCGGCATGTTTTTACACCCTCTGAGGAGCCCAACCAGGTCCATACTCACTTATTATCCTTCACCACATCCGAGTCATTTTCATAGGGCCGTTATCAGCGGGCGGGGAGACTCCCCAAAAGGAAAAAAAATATTGTAAAATGGCAGGTAACACGTCTTACCTCACTCTGCTACACTCATCAGACACAAAACCAACAACAAACAACGAACACACATTCATAAACTTAGCAGCTACACATGACACTCCCATCACAAACATCCTAAAAACATACACAGCCTACAAACTCGTCTTTCACTCACAGGAGGACGCAGTAAAATTCCACCAAAACGCTTCAGAAACACTGACCGCACTAGACTTACACACAAAATTAGCCGACCAGGTAATCAAAAGACACCAAGTACGCGTCACAAAAACCAACCCCCTATGGTTGGCATTCACAACAGATGAACTCCGCACACACCTAAGACAAATGTATAGGGAGGAGGCCATCACAGATATCTACTACAACCTCGCGAAACATTGGGCAGTCATGACACTGTCCGATGAACACAACATGTTACTGCTGCTAGACCAAGGCATCAAGGCCTGCGACCTAAGGCACCCACTTCACATCGAGCCAGTACATCACACAGTACAATAATCACTACACTAGAGGCCCACGGGAACACAACATAAATCACTTACCTGCCCCCATCTTACAGTGTGTGCAGCTAGATAAGAAGCTTCAGTGGCAAGAAGTCGTCCGCATCGTGGACGATACCCGTTGCACGAGCCCTTCCTTCTTCTGGCGGCACGTTAAAAGCATGATAGTAACTGATCCACGCAAACCCATCAGCGTCCAAGTAAACAACCAAACACCTAAAGACACTAACGTCATCCTCGACGCATTCAGGTCCCACTGGAATACAGTACACACACACAACCCACCCAAACCACACGCTCAGGAGCACTTCCAGGAAGTCTAGGAATGGTTTCGGGCCCACGCTCCGAGCTTACGCTTGCCCACTGATACGAATGGAGCTGCTCGAATACGCATCCACACTGACCGCTCCTATCACCGTCGAGGAAACAATACACTACATAAAAACGTCAACAAAACGTGCCAACGGCTCCTCTGGGCTACCAGCTACACGAATACACAACCTCCGCACGAACATATACCCCACACTTACCCACACTTAGACACATATTCAACGCCTCACTAGCCTCAGACCACTTCCCTAAAACATTCAAAGTCTCTCACAACATACTTCTTAACAAAGCAAACAAAGACCCAAAACACCAAAACAACTACAGGTCTATTGCTCTATTAGAGCACCTAGGCAAAATACTCGAATGAATGAGCAACTGCTGCCTACGGGAATACCTGGAAGAGAGAGACTGGTTCTCCCCCACCAATATGGGTTTATGATATGCCTGTCTATTTAGGCGACCGTGACTATCATTCACGACAGAATACAAAAAAACGCCTGGTACATCAGAAGACTCTCTCTATCAGTATGGACGTGGAGAAGGCCTTCGATAAAGGATGGCAAAAAGGACTCCGTTGGAAACTTGCCAACAACACGGAGTTACCTCTCTTCGCCAGAAAACTCCTCTCGCACTACCTCAATGAACTGAGATGCCACATAAAATACAATAATACCCTTTCACAACCCTTTACACCACGCTCAGGTGTTCCTCAAGAAGGCAAACAGGCACCCACACTATACATTATGTTTACAAACGACACCCCACGCCTACCCGAAAACTGCTGTCACACATGCACAGTGGCCTACGCCGATGACGAGCCATTCTCGTCAGTGGCCGAGGTCCAGAAGAAATCGCGCTCCACAAACAAACAATACTAGACAATAATACAGATAACGAGGACAAATAGCTGATTGCTACTAATCCTTGGAAGACACAGATGACACTCTACGGCGCAAGAGATCAGTTCATTCACAACCTACAAATCTTCTCACACACACCAGACATGAACGACCTTAAACCAACAAGGCTCGAATATACTCAATATACAAAAAATCCTTGGGGTAACTATAGACGAGACCCTCAGGTTAAATATACACCAGAACATCACACAAGCAAGAGCCTCACGAACAAACACATCGCTGAGCAGGTTCTACCCTGTGGGAAAAAAAACAAAGTTACAGCTCTACAAAACACTCGTGCGATCTGCTCTCACTCGTAGCCGTGAGTGACACGTAGAAACGGAAGGCTCAGCTCATTCAGAACTCTGCTCTGAAGCGCGCTTGCCGCTCTCCTTTGTAGTCGAGAATGGCCATACTACACGACAACAACAAATTACTACCGCTCAACACATATGCTCACACCAGACTAATAAAACAACTCGGGAAAATCGCCAGAGACCCACTATACACAGCACTACATGTAAGAAGGTATGCGATGGCACCGCGATACCCCGCGGCCCATGACCACCCGTAACCCATACCGTTCTTTGCATAAACTAAAGAAATCATGAATAACGCGTTTCCGACTGAGCAGACACCCTCTTCTTCCCAACCAACCTCCAACCGTCGTCCAGTCACAAAACTTCGTTACCAACGAGACCACACCAACACCACGCATTGGTGTCTAGCCACCGACCTATCAACTCTTGTTATCCTTTCTTAAGTTATTTCCGCAACCTTTCCTCTATGACTGCCCGTTTGCCTGTGTTACACAGTGATCCATCTCTGTCCTTTCTATAGACAAAAGCATAAATGCAAGCTCCGTCGGGTCACAGAGTCCTCTGCACTTCCGACAATCTCTCTGCATTTTCGTGCTATCTTTTAGATACAGTATGCAAGGCCCATCGACGCTTCCCACTGAGAACAGTGATTTTTGCAAGTTATACCGTGGATGGTATAATCCCTTTATTTTGCCAGCTCATCATAGTGATATGACGTGCTAAACCCTCCCCATCCCTGCCTCGTCGTGACTTGGATCTGTGAATGTGACTCTACACATAGAGCTCCGTTGAGACTATGCCGTTCTACTTAGAGAGGGCATAATTGCAAACTTGGGAGAAAGGAGGTCTGAGGCTAAGCCCGCTGCGGAACCGAAAGGAAGTTGCTAACCTGGATTAGGACTCAGTTGCCAACACGGGGAGGATTAATACCCTACCCTGCAGCACCGTGCAAGACCACAGAGGGAGACACCACCGTCTCTGTGAGATGTCGAACGTAACTGAGAAATACCCAAAACTCAATAGAGGGGGCGGCACCCCGACTGGAGTCAGTTGGTTGGGGCTTCAGTCACCATTAATTTCGCCATGCTTTCACACCCTCTGAGGAGTCTAAACAGGTCCATACTCACTTATTAATTATCACCTTATCTCACTCATTTTTACGGGGTCGTTATCGGTGGGGCGGGGAACCCCATATAAAGTAAAAGGAAAGTAAGTTAAAACCAATAATCAATGGCATACAACATATCCACACTCACATTCCTACACATAACAAAGAAAACACCCACTACCAACAATGAACACACACTTCTCAACCTAGCCGCTATACACGCCATCCCCATCACAAACATAATAAAAACCCACACAGGCCACAAACTCGTCTTTCTCTCACAGGAGGACGCAGCCAAATTCCAGGAACGTGCATCGGACACACTCGCCGCAAAAACCTTCAGACAAAATTAGCCGACGGTGTACACAAGAAAAACCAAATACGTATCCTTAAGACCAAACTACTATGGTTGGTTTTCTCCACTGTTGACCTCCGCACACACCTCAGACAGAATTATGGGAAGGAAGTCATCAGAAATGTCTATTACAACTGCACGAAACAATGGGCAGTAATCACACTATCAAACGAACATAACAGAACACTGCTGCTAGACCAAGTTATCAAGCTCTGCGTCACTTTAATGCATCCACACAACATCAAGCCACAGCTAAACATAAAACCTACACAGTGCCACCGGTGTTCAAAAACCCAACACTTGACACGTAATTTCCAAGGATACCTGGTCTGCTCTAAGTGTAGTGTAGTGGACCACCACTACACCACCTGCATAGCAACCACACCCATTTACACAAACTGCGGCGGTAACCATGTCGCGGTCAACCCAAAATGCCCTTACATAAGTAAGGCCCGCTCTCACGCAGTAGCGGCAATACAGTGTCCACAACCGACCAACACAACCAAACACTCCGCCCCCGCCTCTCCTCCCCTCACACGAACATTCGCTGCTCCTGCCGGCGCAACGGTGTCGAGACCTTTACTTGCCCTAATCCAGGCCTATCCATATGTTCCGACACCCGCCCTCATCCAAACACCCACACCCAGTGATCCCTACTACTTAAGACACCCACACCTACCCCACACAACACACCCAAAGCTTCCCCTGGCCGCCTTGATTTCAACGGTTGCAAAAGACCTGTCGAGGGGTGACCCCCGACTATACACAAAAATACTCGATACACTGTTCGACTCGCACAGACTAGAACAGATCACCTTCCCCGAAAAGGTGTTCTCTTTAATCGACGAGCATACACACAGGAGTCCCGCACTCCGTTATGCACAAACACCTTTCCTTCCGTACCCACCGCCCCCTCACATCCCGCCCCGCGCCCTCACCACGCTGTCGCCTCCTCCCGCCCTTTTGTCCCTGCCACTCTCGCTAGTGTACCCTCTTTACCTGCTCCTCTGCCCACTGCTCTCACCTCTATTTCAACCACCTCCTCTGCTCCCTCCACAGCTACCATTCCTTCCTCCTCTATACCTTAACTCTCTACTACCACCAGAAATCCTCCTTTGGCAACGTCCACTCCCCCCCTACTTCCACCAACCCCTCTCCCACCGACCCTACACCGCTCTCACAGCCTCCAACCCCACTCTCACTTTAACCATGACCGCACCTCCTCCACTTCCCCCAAGGCCACCACACCCTCAAAACCCTCCACAACACTACATTAAACAAAAAACTCCACCACGACCCCCCCCCTACACACACCACCACGCTTAATTCCAACCAACCCCCTCTCTGCTGTTCCTTCCTCTTCTCCTTCCACCATTCCTTCTTCACCTTCCCAACCTCCTCTCTCTCCCTACACCCCTTCTCATAATTTGCCCCCCTCCTACTATCTCTAACCCCCCATCTACTAGCTCTACTTCCTCCTCCTTTGTTCCTAACTACGCCCTCCTAGACTCTACTCTCCCCAACCCTGCTTCCATGACCACCATCTACTCTCACACTATCTCTAACCCTCCCTCCACAGAACACATTCTTCCCTCCACCATGGCCTGCCCACCCAATAACACTAGTGACAACCTATCCACTCCCTCGAAACCACAGCCAACACGCGTAAAGTTACTCGCTCCCCACGCCTCATGGGCAATAACCAAGGAGCGGAAAACGGTCCTGGCTAAATCAGCCCTACTCGCACTCTGCCTCCGACAATAGGTTGCCTCAACGTAACACAAATAAACGGATGCAGTTGCCACGGTATTTGCCATACTGTTGCCAACTGGGTCCTAAACACATAAAGACCTGACAAAATACTCTTGTACTCGACCAGCCTACACCCTACCAACAACATACTCCGCATTGCAGGCTACCACACATATCTATCTCCACAAGCGCTGCACTTAGGATCAGCGATCCTAATAAAGCGGTATATACACCAGTTCCTCATTCAAACACACGATGACTCTTTTCTAGCCTGCAAGGTATAGAGAAGCTCCGGCCCCATCCTAGTGGCCACGCATACAATTAAACATAGAAGTCCCAATCCAAGCTCTATCAAACCACAACCTCCCTATCTTTTTTGCGGGGCCCCTTAACGCTCTCCACCAAACACTCCTTTCTAACACTATGAATGATGCAGGAAGGTGCCTGGCTGGTGCCCAGCCGTGTTATCGCTGCGAGCACATTGGCCTGGCCTTCCTTACATTCTCCGGTCCTCGCGGGGAACCACTTCTCCGGACGTGGTAGTCCACCACGACCACGCTACACGCTTCTACATTCACATCTCACCGGATTCCACGTACTCTCTGACCAGATACTGATATGCCTTATCGTATCCATATCTCACATACTCATACCCACACCACTTCTCTTCGGCTAAAAAAACACGAACTGGCAAGAGTTCAAGAGACACATAACAGAAAACACGTCACAAAACCGCAACCTGGACCACACCAATCCAGAAAAGTTAGACGACCACTGGTGCTCAATCTTAAACACTATAACCACAGCACGCGACCTACATACACCACACAAAACCTACACATGTATAAAACATTTAACATATTCCATACACACTCAAATACTCATCACACAGTACAACAATCACTCACTAGAGGCCCACGATAACACAACATCACTCACCTACATGCCCGCAACTAGATAGGAACCGACAGGGGCAAGAGGTTTTTCGCATCACGGACGACACTCGTTGCACTAAATTCTCCCTCTTCACACTAAAGGGGGGGTAAGGGGGGAGGGGAGACTCTGCAATCACCCCGCATTAATTAAAGACTGCATAGAGTAAATGTAGAGTCACCAAGCTCCAGTGTATATGTGTGTGCATGTGTGTGTGTGTAGACTCGGCATCCACGGTAATGGTGTGAGGGGAGAAGGAGGGGGGACTTGGCATTCACTCTGCATTAATACTTACATGAATTCAAGTTATGAATATGCATGTGGGAAGCGGTTCAAATTTCGCCCCTTCTACTGTCCTGGAATAAGTTTCAGGCTGGTGACCTTAAAAGTGTTAACGACACGTATTAAAAGTAACACATATATAAAACAGGCCGCTGTTCTCTTCCTTAACAGGAAGAGCTTGGTTACGCAGGTACCCCTGCATGGTGTGGCCTACGGCCTTATTTGCTAATCTTAACCGCCTTTTTAATCCCCTTTATAGACTTTATTTTAACACCCTGAACACCCTTTTCTTTTTCTTCTTCTTTTATTTTTAATCTTCTTCCTTTTCTTATTCTTTTTTTTTCTTATTTTTTTTTTAGGTGACAACCGAACTAAAAGAATTTTTTTTATTCAAACACCTTCAAAAAATCTCGTTCTTAAAATATAGGCTTATGCATAACGTTAATGGATAATTATAAATGCATGAATACTTTAGTTTCACCTTGTCATTATCATATCACGCAAGAAAGAATAACAAAGTAGTTTGAAGGAAGAGACATTTGGCAGCCAATGTTAGCGACTGTTGAGATTTGAAGGATTGCCGAGACTGAGATCGAAAATCACTTTCATAAAAGCAATGGAAACTAGACCCACACGATTCTGTAGGACCTATTATATAACGAAATGCAAGACTAATTTGCCTTATTTGAGGTATATTTAGATCTTACCGCTAGGAAAAGAGGAAATTTATTAAATTGTGATATTTATTTTAATAGTATAAATTCCACATTTAAAATAAACTTAAATTAAATCTTAATCGAGGTCGAACCAAACTGATTGGAAACTCTATTTCCGGGCTGAGCAAAATAAAACCACATCGGTTGTGATTAGCAAGCTAATGAAGTCTCGCCTTGGGTCGATTGGCGAGGGGTTTCAAATGGTGTAGAATTTTTTAGTTCGAATCTGAAGTTTAGCTGAAAGACACCAGGCAGTTTAAAAAACGAACGAATGGGTGATAAATTTGGTATCAAAATAAAAGATAATTTTTAAAGAAAACCTTTGTGGATTTATTAGAGTTTCTTAACCAGGTTAAACCTTAAACTTGATGTGAGATCATTGATTTTTACTTAAACTATGAAGCATCTCTGCTATACTCTCAAGAGATGGCCTAGCTTTCTTAGAAAAATTGAGGTAGGATTAGGAGAGCTGCGGGCCCATGTTCAAAATCGTTTTCAGGAGTCTACTTGATCTATAAATCTTCCACAAATTCTCACTTGCCCAAATTTTACCACTAGCTATACGAACCGCTTTTCCAAAACATTTGCGTAGAGATGACGTCATTTTTTAAAACTTTTTACATACTAGGGAAGGTCCATAGTTTTTGCGAATCGGTAGGGCAAAACAGAAGAAGGTGGATGGCTGTTTGTGCGAGTGTTAGGACAAGTTATGACAAATCAGGACCTGCAGCCGCACGCTCCTGCCTCGTCTATTTAAGAAGCAGAAGCTGATCTAAGATCGTCAGTCACAAATTTTGCAACAATGGAGAAGGTTGAGCACCACGCAGTGATCAAACTTTTGACCAGGGAAGGCAAGAATGCAAAAGAGATCCATAAACGCATGGTTGCAGTGTACACCGACACCGCCACTTCCTATGCAACCATTGCTCGCTGGAATAGGGAGTTTCGCAATGGTCGTGATTCCCTTGAAGTTGATCCCCGTCCAGGACACCTGTTAAACGTGACCAACGAGGACAATGTAGCCCGTGTGGAGAGGATGATCCTCAAAAATCGATGGGTAAAGGTCGAAGAAATCGAGCGAAAACTTGTTATATCGCATGAAAGTGTTATCAACATGATCCACGACAATTTGGCCATGACCAAATGCCGGGCCCGTCTGGTCCCTAGAAACCTCACGCCCCATGATCGACTTCAACGTCGTCAAAGTCCACAAGGCCAGAGTTGCACAAGCTGCCCTGTGCGAGTGCGAATTCGATGAGATCAACCATTCTTCCTACAGTCCAGATCTGGCCACTAGCGACTACTTTTCATTCCGCCTCAAGGCTGCACTGCGTGGACGCCGGTTTGGGGACGATGAAGATGTCCAGCTCGCCGCCTAGGAGTGGATTGAACGGCAGTCGGAAAGTTTTCTAGTTGTCGGGAATTTGAAGCCGCAGCGACAAGTGGCGCAAGTGCATTAAAGTGGAGGGTAGTTATATTGAAAAATAATAAAACACTTTTCCTCATATCTCATTTCCTTATATCAGAATTGCAAAACTTATTGACCGCCCCTTGTATCAAATAAAAAAAGACACTTGATACATATAGTTACATTAAGGCACATGGATAAACAGGTCACAACAGACCTTGTTTTATATAATAGGTGACCTGGGAGAGAGATTATAGGGGAGATAGATAGTACACCATGCAACATCGGTGAACCTGTCACCTGAAGGCTAAAAAGTTAATTATTCGAAAGAAAACTCTGTTAGTCGGGGATTAAATTCAAAGTATTTATCTATAAGACGTTTTAAAGTATCTATGGTGTTTCATTCTATTATTTTACGAGGAAGCCTATTCCATAAGCTGACGATTCGGTTTAAAAAAAATTCTTAGATTCGTGCGGGTTGCCTATAATTTTGCAACCGTTTCCTATCGTGCAATCTCACTGGTCGATAGTGAAATATTTGTTGAAATCCATATTTTCTATGCCTTTGATAATTTTAAAGACCTGATTTAGGTCCCCTCTTAATCTACGCTGAGTTAACGGAAATAGATTGCAGAAGTCTAAATACCACGTACATTAGTGTACGTAGAAATACCCCGACAAAAGCTGCGTGTCCCTCCTGTATTTCAAATTCGCCTTTCACCTCGAATTTCCTCCACCCCTTTTCGCACCAAAGAGACGACCAAATTTGCGGCCGGTTGCTCAGGAAAATGTCTGCCGCTAAAAGATACCCGAACCGATGAAGGGCCGAATTTTTGCGCTGTCGTAAACCATGACGTGGAGCAAGGATAACTCGAAGGTGTGAAGGATTTATTCTGTCTGGCGGCAAATGAAAAGGTCTTTCGCGCAGCGATACCGATTTTACGAGAATTCGGTGCTCTCTCCCGATTTTTGCTTATGAGGGAAATAAAAGGGAAACTTCTTCCTGGAGTCAGGCAGAAGATCTTTAACCTACGACGAGTGTGGAGAGCTAGTCCCAAAAGGAAACAGTTCGCCCCTTGTAAGAAAAAAACTTCGTGGAATTTGTGTGTTGCCGTCACGGTACTTGTAGGTGCCAAACTTCTCGCAGACCCCACTCTCCATTCAGAGTTAGAGGTTCAACACGACATCCCTCTGCAGATTACCCTAGACTTAACTAGGTAATCGGTTTTGGCTACCCACTGCAGGAGCCGAATAATCGGACAGTCACTTCGAGAAAGAAGAAGTCCGATTTGAGCCATAGTTTGGCTCGCCTTTGTGATCAGGCATATGATCATTATATCACCAGTCTAGGATTACCTTTTCATTCGGTAACCTTGGACGGCCGGACTAAGTGCGATCATCGTCACTAGAAGAAGATCTTCACCATCATTCTCAAAAATACTTACGAACTCAAAGGTATCGTTAAAGTGAATTATCCCCTCCCCTAACTTCACCATTTTTTCGTTAACTAGAATTCCATTTAGTGAATACCATTAAGTGAGTATATTGCCTTGCCGTTACGGTATTTGATATGGAGCACTTTAAATTTATTCGTGTTAAAAGGCATTTCCAGGTGTGCACCCAGTTCGACAATTCGTCGAGATTGTTTTGCATTTCAGTAATCTTTTCGTTAGTGAGTACTGAATTCGCAATTTTGGTCTGGTCAGCAAACTTCGATTTTATGCCTGAAAGGTGTTCGTCTAAATCGTTAATGTATACTAGATATAAAACTGGTCCCAGAACAGACCCCTGAGGTTCGCTGCTAGTGACCCCTGTCCAGCTAGATGATTTTTTGTTTATAACTACGCGTTACCTACGATTGCTCAGCCAGTCTTCTACCTACCTTGATATTGCGCCTTGAACTCCGTCCGCTTTTACCGTAGTTAGTAAACGTTTGTGGGCAGATTTATCAAAGACCTTTTGAAAGTCAATGTAAACTATGTCAACTACTTTACTCTCTTCGTATTCATTAAAAATGTCTTTAAAGAAGTCTAATATATTCGTTAGGCAAGAGCGTTTATTACGAAAGCTGTGTTTGGTTTCTCTAAGTATCTTCTTTTCTTCCAAGTGGTTAAAGAGTTGGTTGCGTATAATTGTTTCTTACAATTTTGAAGGGACCGAGCTTAAACTAATTGGGTGATAATTACTAGGTAGGAATTTACTGCCTTTTTTAAATATTGGTGTTACATTAGCGAGCTTCCACTTATCGGGTATTGTTCCGGTCTGTAACGAATATTATTGTTAGTGTTTATATTATTGTTGTCACGCAAACTGTTTTAGTCTTTTTTCCTAAATTTTGCACTGAGATTAATCAAAACTGCATTTCTAAAGTCGAGGACTTTTTCTTTGCTACCAATTATATAGCTTCTAGTGAAATTTATACTAAGCGTGATTGCACGGCGGTCGATATAGCTAAATTCCTGTCCGACATCAATAGCCTCTATTAAAGCTTCTTTTGTTGCAATAATTAGGTCAAATATGTTACTTACGCGAGTACGGTCTAGTAGAAACTGAGTAAATGAACTTTCTTGTAAGTTAGTATAGAGTTCATCTCCATAATGAACGGATAGTGGTTCTCGCCACTATCATACTGATAAATTAAAATCGCCCAAAATTACGGTATTATACGTGTTACTTATTTCACTGTTTTGTTCATAGATATCGCATTCGGTGTACATTGGCTGAGTTGAAGGTCTGTGTATTAGGGCCAGCACTATTTTCATCTCGTACTTGTTTTTAAGAAGTATTTACAATGTGTCGACGTTTGCGATTTGTAGCTTTGATAACACTGCTCTGCGTTGTTTTCAAGGTCAAATATATAATACCTTATTTTGGATCAGTTTTTTGCACTGAATCTGAAAATCATGCTCATTTTACCCGATCAGGTCAGGTTTTTAAAGTATAAGCACATACCAAAAACTCCTATATTTCCAAATATTTGTTGTGAATAAAACACATAATAGCAAATATTGGACCGATTTACTCACAGAAGGTATACAAAATAGTACAATGCACAAAATAAGCTACTCATGGATGAATGGTCTCTTCAGTGACCTCCGATTGTGACGAGAAGACACCACATCCCTCTTAAGACACCAACAGTAGTCAGCCAGAAAGTTCACATCCCATTGGCCTTGATAGCGTTCCTCCATGACACGGATGTCTTGGTGAAAGCGCTCACCCTGTTCTTCACTGAAGTCTCGGCAATTTTCTGGAAAATAGTCCAGATGGGACCGAAGAAAGTGCATTTTCACTGACATACGCGCACCAAGTTTGCGTAAATTCTCCATTAAGTCATCAACCATCTTCTGGCACTGAGGACTTCTGTGGTTACCAAGTAAGTTTGCAATGACTAACTTAAAGAACATCAAGGCAGAGAGTTCAGTAGAATTTAATGAATCATCAAAACTGGTCTTTTATGAGTTCTCTTATCTGAGGACCATCAAATATACCTGTCTAGGGCTTCCTAAGGCTGATTTGTTTGTACTTGTAGTGGAGGGAGGCAAATCCTCCACCTTCCCTGTCCACTGCTTTTACAAAGTTCTTCATTAGGCCGAGTTTAATGCGAAGGCTGGACGTAACACCTTGCTCGGTTCAACCAGAGGGTGGGACAGAACATTGTGTGACCTGGGTTCTAATCCTTGTCTTGATGGCCACTTTTTTCTAAAATAATGCTGGTCGTCAGCCCGACTATCCCACAACCACAAAAGCTTGGATACTTTGTATACCTATCATGAAGTCCTAGGATGAGTCCAACAACTTTATGATCTCCACAAATCAACCATTTATGTTCCTGGTAATTGAGAGCAGAAAACAGATGTTAGATGCTGTTGTGAGATTCTTTTATTTCACCAGAGTGTCCAACAGGGATTGATGGAACCTTATTTCTGTTATTTAGAAGAACTGCCTTGAGACTTCTGTTAGAAGAGACAATAAAATGTCTCCCCATTTCACGGCAATATAGTTCATACCTATTAAGTTGATCAGTTCAGCAATGTAGGGGAATCGTCACTCCCCCTCCGTTCTCTCGTGGTGGAGTCACGAGACGATTACCGAAAAGACATGTTGCCCTAGGCACCGTCGGGTCAAGCGCGTAACCGCAGCGCCACACCACTCTTCGCTATGAAAGACCTAAAGGTTAAAATGCAAGATCTCCCCCGTGAGAGTGAGATTCAATTTCACGTCAAATAAGAATTTGGAGACGTGTTACTTCCGATGTAAGACTTGGTGAAAAAACCATTTGGCATAAGAACCCTCCGGGGGCCGTCCTTAAGCCCCCTTCCTCTTACTACTCCCCCAGTGGGGTGACAAGGTATAAATGAAGAACACTGAGGAAAATCGAGGTAGAATACGTCAGTCTCCAGGTGACGAAGTCCTCGGATTAAAACCGAGCTACCTAGACTGGATAGGTAGTATACGTCAGTCTCCAGGTGACGAAGTCCCTGAATTAAGATCGGGCTACCGAGACTAGACAGGTAGATTACTTGGCTCGCCAGACCAAGAAGTACCCTGCAAGAGAGGCAGGGATACCCCTTACCTTAAGGAGCTAAGAAGCAGCTCATCCTCGAGCTAGTCCCTGGTTATCAAACCAAACGATAAGTTAACTTTGTTAAGTTTAACTTACTCTCGTCAGAGAGACTCATCATATCCTGTTGCCTCTTAAACACCAGGGGTATTCCTCGTCCTTGGGGGAATTAAGGAAAGAAGAAGGAAAAGGCTCCCCCTCGAGCCCGTTACTCGGTTCTCACACCGAACTCATAAGTTAACTTGGTCGAGGAACCAAGTTCTACTTGTTCTCGTCAGAGAAACTCCCTCCGTTATACTCGCCCTTGAGTAAGACTGGAACTAAAAAGAAGCTCATCCCTGAGCTAGTTCCTGGTTACCAGACCGACCTTTAAGTTAACTTATTCAAGTTTAACTTATTCTCGTCAGAGAAACCCCACCTCATCGATCCTTACCCTTGAAGAAGACCCTCCGCGAGTTCAGTCTTCGCCCATGAGGAATTAAGTAACGAAGTAGAAAAGCTTCCCTTTGAGCTCGTTACTCGGTGGTCACACCACACTCCAAGTTAACTTGGTTTAAGAACAAAGTTCGACTCACTCTCGCCAGAGAGACCACGACTACTTTGGTGCCGCATAAAGCACCGTAATTGTTCTCGTCCTTGAAGACCCCCTTCCCTGAATACCGTGTGGACCCCTTAGCTGCTACCCTCCCTAAAATTACCCAGTGATCCCGCCCACCTACATCTGGCCAGGCGGCACGCGTCGTGAGACAATAACATTCCAGAGGTATTTAAACTCCAGTTGAGTCCGTAAGCCAAAATCTTATATATTGCTGTGTGTAGCGAAATTATCCAATTTTAGAGGGTCAAACTAATTCAATTAAATCTTATGTATGATAATATTAGGGGTATTGCTGTGGTTAATGTTTAAATTTTGTGTATTCAATTGTTAAAGTTTAAATATAAGTTTATTTGGGGAATTTTTGTGCGTTTCTCTATATCTTCACGTGTTTCCAACGGCTCTCTTCTTTAAGATATCAAAATAGCACTCTTAGAACAAAAAGGGGGACATTTTACGACAAGTAATATTGTTACAGTAGGTCAGTGAAGACGCTTCATCGAACATAAAGAATTTTTTGAATTCGCTCTCGCGTTCCTGATGCCAATAGAACGTTATTCCTGGGGCAAGTTGATGTTTCTCTTGAGGAAGAGAACCCAGTAGCTGGGCAAACTCCTTAGATAAGTTCAGGTCTAGTGTCAAGTTGTTGAGTTCGGCTTTGGTCAATGGCACCGATCGGTCGTCCTCTTCTGGCTCGTATGCACCACGCTCGCTTGTATCAGTCATGTGAGTAGATTCTGAATCAGAACTAGATTCCATAATGACATTCGGCTCAGGAACAGGAACATCTGGTCCATGGGGGAGTGGCTTTATAGCAAAATGAACATCAGAGTATTGAACAGAGTGGTTGCTCTTGCGATTGATGCCTTTTAAATTTGTCATGCAGAAGTAGCAGTCGGTAACGTGATCAATCCCTTCCCTCCACACCATTGGGACACCAAATGGCATACTCTTTCTTTTCCTATTCCTCTAATCCCGTAAGTTCTCCACACATGTTTTGCAGCATATATGAGGAAAAAATGCCTTATCCTGGCCCCCTAGTTTGACTCCAAAATAAGCGTAATAAGCCTTCTTCACAAATTCCATGATTTTTGCTTGACGGTCTGGAAGAACCACGTGTCCGCAGATGAAACAAAATTTGTTAGGATGATTCTTACACTTCCGATCCATTGTACTGCACAACTAGACCTGAAAAGAGAAATAATAACTAGTTATTTAAGGTAAACCATGACCAGCTGTGGCAAAAACAAAGCCCATATACGCTTGGATGATAGCGCCATTTGGGAAAAAAAAAGCTGTAATAAAAATCAAATGTATCTTAGAAACCAGACCTGACCAAAGAAAATGAATAATATTTTTGAATTCAGCACGCAAAAAGGATCCTAAATCAGTTAAAAAACCCTTGAGCTTGGAAAAAGTTTTAAAACGCAAGCCAGTGTAATTGAATCGGGTTGAGATTTTCTTTGATATAAAATAGGACACCACCTCTTTATTAATTCGACTTTCTCCAAAATTTTGTATCCGGATAGTTTATACTCTGCTAGGAAATCTCTGTTCTCGATATTTAACCACGATTCTATTATGCCGATTATGTCGTAATTATCTGTTAACGCAATTTCCTCTAAATCTGAAAATTTGTTTCGAATGCTACGTGCGTTGACATAGGAAACCTTCCAGGTGTTACTGATGGGTGCCCTCGCGCTTTTCCCAAATATTAATTGCTAATTTCTAGTATGGAAAGAATTACTTATTATTTTAGTGCGTGAAATCTCTTTAGTATCTGAAAATTTGTGATTGCCTCTGTAAACAATCGTGACAACCTTGTTGAATCCATCGTGTCGGTTAGATCCGTCTGGAAGGAAAAGTTTTTTTATTATAAAAGTCATTCCAGAAGTTTACAAATTCAACCTATTCACTCCTACAGATAGTCTCAAGGCAATCATTTGTGTAGTGGGCTCTACTGAAAAAACTACCTCTGCCTTTGCTCGGTGGGATAATGCCTGAAATAATATAATTATTTGTTTTTCTTTTAACCCACTTCATCATTTCTCTATATTTATCTAGCAGTCCTTTGGATCTGGTGGTCAGAACGTCGTTTGTTCCTACGTGCAGGACAAGTACCGTGTCTTTCTTGACCTCCAGAAAGAGAGATTCAAGAGAATTTGTTATGCCCACACTGGACGCAACCGGGAGGCAAAAACGTTTGGTTCTTTTAGGATTTGCTCTAAAAAAGGTGTCAAGTTGACTTCTTATTATAGTCTCCTACAATAGCGGATTCTAATTCAGTCTCATGCTCCTCGGCCCTAACCTGAAAGGAAATGAATGTTTTAATGGGAAAGAACTTTTTATGCTTGGGTTTTGCACCGTTTTTAACCTGTTGGAATGAGCTATTTTTATTAGAATTATTATTATTGTTATGGGGCAGGTTCTTCGGCTTTTTCTCTGTGGGAAAAGATGGTACCTTCTTCCCCTTTGCGAGTTGGGGGCTATCGGTGTCATTTTCTCGTTCCTGCAAAGGAAAGACCTTTTCTAAATTAGTAAATGCCTCGAAAGGAATATTTGCGGGTACATTGGTCGCAGTAGAGGTACTACGGGAACATTTTAATTCGGCTAAGGCTACTTTCAGTGCTGCTAACGTAGCTCTTAGTTTGCCCGTTTCCTTCTTGTGTTCTTATCGAGTCTCACAAAATAGGCAAAGGGAAGAGTTAGTTATGGCTTCATCACACTCCTTTCAAAAGTCAATTGCCCAGCGAGTGCCTTTAAATTGTGCAGACGACTCTCTTCTTTTCGGCACCTGGCATCGCAGAAGAATCTAAGAAATGTACAGACGAGTGAAAAGGAGAGAGCGAGAGAGAGAGAGAGAGAGAGAGAGAGAGAGAGAGAGAGAGAGAGAGAGAGAGAGAGAGAGAAAGAGAGGACGCAGACTTCTCCTTCTTGACTCTCCGAGATAACGATGGTTAGGGATTAGGGCGACTCAACGTTTGAGATGGGGGAGGAAATAATGGCTGATCTGCTTTAAATTATTGTTTACTAATTATTTTTTCTTCTTTTTTAATGTAACTTACTTCTTCACAGTAAAAATATGAAAAAAGAGGACGATGCGAAAAGAATAATATAAAATGGAGTCACAGGAAGTTAAGGAAAAGGCAATGGAATATATGACTACAGAACTCGACTTATCTGAGTGAGCGTTGAATCTGAGCCCAGCGGAAATACGTCCAGCTTCGTTAAAGTGAATTTCTTAATAGTTTTGTATTTAAATCACTTTTCGATAGGTTGTACATATATAAACGGTAGATATTTGAATTAAAATGCAATAAAAACATCACTGACTAGCAGACAACAAAGGCACCCTCTCAACACTAGAAAAATAAAGTTTAATATTCAATAAATTTATAAGCGAGGACGAGATAACTTCGTATAGCGAACTTCCTACGGGCATATAATTTAAAACCCTTTTAAATACTTTTCAAATAAAACACTAAAAAACAACAAAAACAAACAAAATAATTACACAAGATAGAAACAATACTACCTAATACAAATATAGAGGACTTCACTACACTATAATATATAATTAAAACCAATAATGATAGTAGGAAATTACGGAGCAAACAGAGGCACGTCTTGTCTTTGCAGAGACATTAACGGAAAAGTGAACCACATAAATCTAAAATTAGATTTTAAAATAGTAGGTTAAAAATAACCTAAGGGTACTCTTTGCAGTTTGTAATGAGTAGCCACCTTCATACTGCTTCGTGCATGTTGGGGGACACTATTTATCCCCCTAAAGCCAGTGACTATGTCCATGAGAAGAATTTAACAGTCTTAAAATTAATTATATCAAAGGTCACTTCGCATTGCTTCACTCTTTGCATGCCATCACTTCGTACATTACAGTTTTACTTACCAATGGCGATGCAAGTAACACTGACTCATCTCATTAGTGAGTCGGTATCAAATCGGACTTGACTAGGAGTGCCACTTAAGAGCTACGGGATCCATGCAATCACTCACTTTGCTCCGGCCATCTCATCGTCTCTCTCTCTCTCTCTCTCGCTAGAACACACAATCTCCATGAACAAGAACGTCAGGTCCAGAGAAATTACCAATAATCATTATAACTTCTATATCAATGAATCATCTGTAGATAGTCACGCTGTCTTTCTCTCTTTGAGGGAACCCGCATAAAGAGAAAGCTGCGCAAAGAAGCAAAACGTATAATATTATAGCAACACTCAACCATTGTAACCCCTGCTGCTCCCTCTTTTCGATTGCAGTAAAATATACAGAAAGGGTCAGTTCAAACTTAAAGGTAAATTAAAGATAAGCGAGTAAAGTTGATGTTCTTAAAAAACAGTTCAATTTAGTCTAAAATTGTCAGGAAATTTACCCAGGTAAATATGCAGTACGAAGGCAGAATTACTCATGTAGGAAAGTATACCTCTACTTCTGGTGACTAACAGACAGTAAAATATTGGGATCAATTGCTTCCAGGGTTGAGTAGAAAGATATAAGTTAAAGTGATTTTAGCTGAAATATAATATATTATTTTTTACATTTGTATACATCTAGTAACAACCGATATGGTTGGAGGTGAAATTAAATTAACCAAACCTAACCTAGGTTTGGTTTATAATGGAAATCAATAATTTAAAATGTGAGAAGCAATAGGTGTGATTGTTTGAGATTCAATATTGAAAGTGATTTCAAATATTATTTCCATAGTCACAAATATTGGACTGTGTTGCAAAAAAACATTAATCAACTACGTTATACATCAAATATTCCACAAAAAACAAAATTTTTCATTTATTTTAGCGTGAATTCCGTGCAATGAATGCGTTGATGCGTCCAAAACTGAGATAACAATTTTCATACATTCTCCCTTCTATGTTTATAGTTGCAGAGAAATGACATTGTTTTTCGAACTTTTTAAGCATTATGTTCTGTGCACTCCAGAATCGAATAAAATATACACAACTCCACCTTAGCAGGTCTAGTAAATAGCTTTCATATATGCATGATGAATAACTGGAGATCCATATTTTTATGGCAACATTTATTCGTCTCCAACCATTGCCATTTGTTTGGGGTATGTTCACTTTCTTTTACTGCCAAAAAGATTTTTAAGTTAGGGTAGTTTTTGTTCAGTCTAAGAGAGGAGTCTGAATATTCCTTATACTACCAATATAATAATACGCTATTATTAAAGTAAAATATAAAAAATAAGGGAAATAGTTATAAAAGTGATTATGACACACTGAACAAATAATAACCTATCATATTATTATTATTCTTCCTAGTTAACCAAACATAAATACACACCCAAAATACATCGACAAATGTATAAAGAACAAAATTATATCAGCAGTGCGTACTTTTCAAAAGACCGAGGAAAGCTAGCATCAACGCCAGTACCAGGATGACCTTACATAGAGCAATATAAGAGGAAGTCCCCATTTAACTATTAGTAATATCAGGAAAAAGACCGATTTTGCTTAGGAGATGACCAGCAAGATTGGCATCTTAAGGCACAATAGCATCGTCTGTGACAGGTCTTGATTTACTCAGTTTTCTAACATTGGACTTGTATATGGCTTCAGATTACTTTTGTTGGCTAGAAATAAATATAAAAATTATATAGCTGTAATAGCTATTTGTCGTCGAATTAGTCAGCTATCGCCTTTTTCTCGATTCCTTCGTTTGTTCGGGGAAGGACTACATCAGCCCCCAAATAATAATTAGAATTGAATTTCATTGAGTGCGAGTGGTTTTTGTTATTCGAATACTTTCAATATGGTTGGTGGGATTAGTCTTATTTAATTATGCTTTGGTGGTTCGAGGACTTAAACAAGAATTGCAAAAATAATTTTTAATTACACAACAAAACATATAATACAAATATTTACACTATAAAGTTATTAATTAATTCAGCAATGGGAAAATTATTAATAATTACCAATAATTACTCATGCCGCAAGGGTTCAATACTTAGAGTACTTACCCGATAGGGTTTAGGAAGAAACAACAAATGGAATCACTTGAGTTATCCGAGATGACTCGGTAGGAGACGACTTGACGAGTCTTAGTCAGAGAGCGTCGCACTGCCTCGATGAGGAAGGGAAAGGTGTAAATATCTTACTATTTTAGGGAGATTACCAAAAGTAGACGCTCAAAATGGGAAGATTCTCCTGTAGATGCTAGAGGGTGAAAACTCCTGTGGGGCTGAGACTGTGCGCTTCTTCTGGCTGCATCTTTCGTTCCTGCCACCGTCGTTCAAAATAAGATCCTAGCTGCGGGCCGGTATGACGCCGTGTTCGATCGCTCGAGAATATGCGCTGCCAGTAGATGATTTGACAGATGTCTTCAAAGAGGCCGCCGACTACCTTCTGTATTTTCCTGGCTTGGCTCACTCGGGAGCAATGTAGACACAGCTCACCCCCTGACCTGAGGTCTTCTCCAACGAGGTGGTGGAGTACGTCTTTGGATTGGAACTCTTCCTTGGCGGATTTTTACGGAATACTTCCGAAATTAATTATGCGAGGGGAATAAATAGAAGGTCGCCGAAACTCCTATATTTGCTAACAAAAGCAATTAAGCCCTGACCTCACTGCCTCGGCTTTTATAGCTCGGCGACGGAGTTTTGATGGTTAAATTGAACCGAAGAATTTCTCGGCTAATCGATTTCTCTTTCTTCGACACAACTCCCTCCTCAAGATGGAACGCACATTGGAAGTGACCTCACAACTTATAGTAATGAAAGGTGTACACCGAGTACACCCCGAGTGTCGTGCCAATTACAAAAAATAATACATATATACAATGGTTTTATAATAATTATACTCGGGATTTTAAGAAAACTTGTTCACTCGTTACTACAATACCAAGGGTGATAAATAATTCAACCAGGCTACGACTGCATATAAGTATGTACATAAAAAAAAATCATATTACCTCAAACTAAAGTTCATGGTAGACATGGATAAATTAAATTACAGAACTTTATGGGGGCCACCACTACTTGTGACATCCGGTGAAGTAGGCGCAATCGATGAGGTACTTTACTATGGGGAACCTATTAGCACGTCCCAGGTAGTCCTAGGTGGAAGTAACTTATCCGAGACCACAATACACGTGCACCCTATATCTCGCACCTGATTCGAACCAGAGACCACCAGGTTTACTTTTATTGAATAAAAAGTTTTTCTGGTGGTCAGACGGACCAGGTTCACTTAACGAGGTCGAGGATTTTGGAGGCGAAGTGTGTTGAGTGGGAGTTGCATTTACCTGGTCAAACTGGAAGGAAAAGTTGTTTCTAAGCTGGGTGTTCTGAGGGCAATTATATTTAACGCATCCATTAACCACACACCAAAAACACACGATGTTTTTTTCTGGAGAGTGCTAACGGATGGGGAAGGGAAGAGAACGGTCGATTTTTTTGCTTGATGGGAAATTGCTTCAATTTTGACATAACCCGGCCTAGTATCTGGACAGACTTTCTTTTATTTTAAGGGAAGAAGGGGCGCTTCTGAAAACACGATTTTGGAGACATGGGCTCCATTTTCTTTGCTTCATTATGATAACAATTATGGCTAGCGGCTTATACGTCAGCCTCTTCTACACATTCCTTAAAGTGCTTACATCTATTGTCCTTGATGATTGATCATATTTCGAAACAAAGAGATGTTAAAAATTGGTCCTACAGGAGGAAATCATTAAGGGCATCATAAACTTGGGATAATTTCGAGGCGTCGAATTAAAATTTAGGAGTCTTTAAAAAGTAAATCCAAATTGTTAAAAAGTCTGTTTGAGTTAAATACGAGTCTGCATGAACTTAACTCGAGAGAAGTCGGGAATCATGTTACAGGCAGAGAGCAATTCAGCCTTTAACGTGGAGTAATCGATGGTTACTTCCGAGAGGAGGGAGAAAAAGACATCCCTCATGGAGGTGTTTAAGAGTAGCAACAACATCGCTACACCTTCCGACTTAATATTTCAGTTGTTGATTTCAAAGATCCTTTCAAAATGAGTTAGGTAAAAGGCGAGGTCTTTCCCATCTTTAAATTGGGTAATGTAAAGGACGGCTGTTAATGAGTCGATGGTCCCGAGATGATTGATAGAGGCTCATTACTCATTTTGATTTTGATTTCATGTTCAAGAATTGTGTCCCTTTCTTCTCTCTCTTTTCTTCTATTTGTCTTTCTCTTTTTTCTTCTTTCTTTTTCTTGTTTTTTATTTCTTCTTTTTTCTTGCGCAGTCCTTTTTCTGTTTGTATGAAGGACATCAATTCTCTCACACTTACCAACTTAATCTTAAATATTCTCTTTGTGTTTTAAATATGTCAAACGACGACATTCTGAATTGCTCACTGCTAATCTTTTTTTTTAAGACGGAAGCACTTGAGATAATATAAAAGTAATTTATTGCCCCAAATTATACTCTCGGAGGGGGAAGGGAAGTCGCGCCGACGAGTTTTGAGGAACCCAAAATGGGCACACCGAGAGCAAATGTATGAGTGAGAAGGGAACTTGAACTAAGCGAAGCAAATTCTAACCTTGACCGTTATCAAAACCAATTAAAATACTATGCACCATGTTTGAAATTTCCCCGGACGTTTGCCTACCACCGCAAATAATTAATTAAGGTTGTTGTCTCTTGAACTCCTCAAACCACCACTTTAAAAGCCTTTGTTTAATCCTTACTAATGCCCCTTAAATATCTGACACCAATTTAATATAACACTGTATATATATATATATATATATATATATATATATATATATATATATATATATATATATATATATATTGTGATGGGAGAAATAACGTCGCTTTTAAGCATTGCCTCTACGTGATGGGCCTCGTGTAGCTTAAAAGCTTGAGAAAGTATAAGAGCGGGCTCATGGAATGCAGCCCTTATCAATCAGTGTATTTAAACAATACAAGAAGTTTCCACCCCCTCCCGTCCAGCTACGATGGGAGCGGCTGAGACAAATGCCACCCGGGCCGCGTTCGTCATTACTGAAACGATGGGCTATAGTCCCAGCCCCCTTCTATTGGGTAAGCTCCCTCACTTCAGGTGCCCACCCCCTTGATTACGCATAGTCGACCAAACAAACCGTTCGACGTCTCGGAGAAACTCACCTTCCGTTTTCTTCAAACAAATTTACACCTAAAGAAATCCCATCCTCCATTCTGGAAACTCTGCTCATACCCCCCCCTCCCATCACTACAAGCAAGCTCAACTTGGATCTAACCATGATCTCATTGCCTCACCGGAAACGACCATCGTCTCCCACAACCCTTCCATTTTGTACAAGGTATTGTAACGAATATTTTAGCTTCCCCCAAATTTTATAATTGCCGTCTACCGTTCCCCCATTATCACTTGTCTGCTAACCATGTGCCTGTGTAAAGCTCAGATCTTAATTCCATCCAGCCTACCCAATTTTAATGCATTTTAGAATACTTAGTCTTCTTTATAGCACATTGACCACTCTAACTATTTGTCTTATATGTCTCTTTATTGTTGTACTATTTAACTTTAATTCTTAATATTTATTTAAGTCTATTTTTGCCGACTCCTTTACTTTCTGACCCTTGAGCTCATTAAAGCCGTGTAACAGCTTGTAACTAAGTGAGATTTGGAACTCTCAGTCAATACCAATATTTAAAGTAGCATCTATTGGACTATTCCTACCTTACGAGGATCTGACCTCGTAACCGGACATCGGCCTATGCAAAGTTATTAAAGGATACCCCCGCGCACTCGAAAAATCAAATATAATAGACGTATGTATGGTATATAGAGCTATACCACGATATATAGTAATTTATATATATATATATATATATATATATATATATATATATATATATATATATATATATAAAATCTGTTGTCATGTGTGTTAGGCGGATTTAAAAGGATTTTTTTAGATTTTTTAAAATCCCTCAAATATATTTTTGTGTTAGGTGAAATGGCTAAAGATGTGCTCAAAGTTTTAAGGAGAATAATTTTTCATTTAAATTTTAAAGTTCTTGTATTTAAATTGGGGGGTGCCTGTGTACCTAAATCTCAGCCGAATCGAGCGTAAATTTCCTAGGCGGATGAGGTAAAGTGACCATTTATCTTTTTTTTTCGTGCATTGAGATTGTCCCAGACATAGGAACTCGAATAGTTCGTTAGTGTAGTTAAAAGTTTGCGCACACGCTGTAGGTCTTCATTTGGAGAGATTTTTTTTAGTATAAACAAAGCTACGAAAATTTTGAAAAAAAATAAGGCTTTATTTGAAGTTTTCAAAGCACAAGGCGAATCTCTTGGCCTGTCTAGAAGAGATTTAGTAGAATATATTCAAAATAAAGAAGAACATGTTAGGAAAGAAAGAAGAAGTAAAGAGAAACTAGAATAAGAAAAAGAAGAAAGAAAAAGTGACCAAGATGAAAGACAACGTAAGCTATAACAAGAAGAAAGACAATGAGCACAAGAAGGAGGACAACGAGACCAGGAAGAAAGGCAACAAATATGCCAGCACGAAGCGGAAATGATGCGACCACAAGCAGAAACACAATCTGTGAGTGGCAGATCAGAAGCCCCGCAAGGCGTCCCCCTTAAACTCCCCATATTTTAGGAGGGGAAAGAATTTTCCTGATTCATAACGCATTTTGAGAAAATTCTCGAAATCAATCACATTGATTTGGAAAAGGAAGGAGTAGTGATATTTCTCCCCTTGCTCACCTCGAAATTGAGAGATATCTTCAACTCATTGCCCCAAGAATGCACAATTAATTATTTTACCCTTAAGGCTGAATTACTCGCAGCCCATAATATGACCCCTGATTACTACCGCCATAAGTTCCGTGCGCCAGGATCATACCCGATCAAACGTTCCGACAGTTTGGGTACACCCTCCAAAATCCTTAAGTTTTGGCTAGAGTCGTCAAAGATTACCCCCGATTATGAGTCCTTATTAGATTTTTTTTTAAGGGACCAGTTACTAGCTTTACTGCCCCCAGAGTTCCGCGCAGCCGTGAAGGACCGGCGTTGTCGATCCGTCAAGGAATGCGGTGAAGAAGCAGACATCTTTGCGCAAGTCATAACTTGTACCCTAAGGACTCCAAGAAGCCCTCCCCCCAGTGCCCTGAATGGAAAACCGGAAATCGCCGATTTAATCAAAATTTCGAGTCGAAGTTCGTGAAAATTGCAGGCCCCTTCAAACCAAGATGTTTTCCCTCCACTGAACCTCAAGCCGTGAAGCCCCCTTCCCAGTCTTTCCTTCCAGCATCCTTCCCAAAGAGACCCATTTTATGCTATATGGGCGGAGTAGCAAACCACATAAGTTTAAACTGTCCCGAGAACTCTAAATTTCGGAGCAACCCCCTCTACAGGTTCACCAAGTAAGAGCCGCTGCCGCTCCTCCTCTTCTTCCCGTTGAACACCCTGTTCCTTCATCCCCCGCGGCCTGCCGGATCACCAAGGGAATTTTATTTTTAATAAGAGCTCACCAGGAGCCGTAAAATTTGAGAATGGCAGTGTAAACGGCTTTCGTACGTCCACTATCGTCCGTAATACAGGGTGTACTTGCATCATTGTGTCTGAGAAGCTTCTTTCCCCCTGTTTTCCCTGATCACGATAAATTTGCAGTAGTCCACGACTACTTAAGACGTTCCAACCGCTTCCTAATTGTAAGGTGCTACATCGACTGTTAGTACTTTAAAGGCTAGTCCTAAGCAGTTTCGGCCCCAATTAAATTCTGTTTTGTACTAATTGGACAGAGTCCCAAAATCTTTCATAACCCACTCGTCCATCCGGTCACCACTCGCGCAGGAAAGCGAAAAGAATTCTAGGATCTTGCCCCCCTCGATGTTCCAACTAACTCAGAATTTAAGAGAATTCTAAACCCAGAATTCGCCAAGGGCCAGAAGGAATGTAGAATTCTCCTCTCCTTGTGGAAAAAGTCGCAAAATAAAGAGGAAGACTCGGTTCGTGGGAACAAAACCATGTCCTACGCCAAAAGGAATGACCTCCTTAACAGAGAGACTACGGAAGGCGTTAACCCAGTAAATCTCTCTCTTTGCATTCCCCAATCTTATGTTCCCATGGTTTTCAAGGTCGCGCATGATATTGTCTTTTCTGGGCACTTCCCTGATAACAAGACAGGTCAGAGAATTTTCAAGCATTTCTTTTGGCCCGGCGAGGCAGCTGACATCTTAAAACATTGCCAGTCGTGTGACATTTGTTAGAAGACCTCCGCTAAAGGTCGCGTAAAATCTGCCTCCCTTCAGAGAGTCCCCATCATTTCTGAAGCCTTCTCCCGTGTGTCCATCGACCTTTTCGGCCCCATTCACCCCCCATCTAGTGAAGGGAACAGCTATATATTCACACTAGTGGATTTTGCCACGCGTTTCCCCGAGGCTGTCCTACTAAAGATGATAAATGGCATCACCTCTGCCGAAGCCCTCATATCCATTTTTTCGAGAGTAGGCGTTCCGAAGGAGGTATTCTACGACAGAGAAAGACAGTTTACTTCAGAATTAATAGAGCATGTGGAAAAATTACTGATGGTAAAGCCCCTGTTTACCACTCCTTTTCACCCAGAGACCAATGGAATGTGTGAGAAATTAAATGGTACTCTCAAGTTCATCCTCCATAAGATATGTGCCGATCAGCCACGTGACTGGCACCGCTATCTTCCTGTGGCCCTCTTTGCCTACAGGGAAATCCTGCATCGTACACTTGGTTTTGCTACGTTCGAATTACTGTACGGTCGTAACGTAAGAAGCCCCCTT
Source organism: Ceratothoa steindachneri (assembly GCA_963969495.1). Classification (NCBI taxonomy): domain Eukaryota; kingdom Metazoa; phylum Arthropoda; class Malacostraca; order Isopoda; family Cymothoidae; genus Ceratothoa; species Ceratothoa steindachneri. The sequence continues at coordinate 171,778,667 of OZ018326.1, forward strand.
AGTATTTTAAAGGAGTTGTTCTCACAACCTCAACTCGATCAGGAAGTTCAATCTTCCTATACATATGTGCTGGAACTCCGCGAGAGGTTAGCACAATGCCCCAGCATCGCATCCCAGAACGCCGAGGTAAATTTAGATAAATACAAAACATACTTCGACGTTAAATCTAAAGACCACCGCCTCAAAGTATTAGACTAAGTTCTCTTATTGCTGCTGCCCACCGAGAGAAATAAATTCCTAAGCCAATGGAAGAGTCCTTTCCCTGTTTCGTTGGCACGAGGACCTGTGGACTATCTAATCCGAACACTTTCCGGAGAAAAATTATTTCACATCAATGTGCTGGAGAGCTACTACCCCCGTGCCCACATTAATAATATTGTGGCCCTCGATGAAAGATCCACCATGGAATCGGATTACCCCTCCGAATCCCTTGATATTGTGCAAACTGTATGATTTGAACATGACGAAGACTACCATTTACCGTCCATACCAGGAGAGACCGACTTATCCATTGACAGTCTGAAAATCGACGGGCGGCTTACATCACAACAACGAAATTAGCTCCAGCTCCTCCTTAGTCGGTTTAGTAAAGTTATTTTGCTAAACCTGGATGCGCAACTCTGTTCGAGCACGACATCTAGCTCACGACACATGAGGCAAGCCTTTAATTTAGAAGTGGAGAATTTGCTCCAATTAAACATAATTGAGCCCTCTACTTCTAATTATTGCTCGCTGATAGTTATGGTTAAGAAACCCGATGGCTCTTATAGGATGTCTGTCGACTTTCGGAAACTAAATTCCGTCAGCGTTTTTGACGCCGCACCGATCCCTCTGATAGATTAAACCTCCATGTGTTGGATGAAATTCATTACTGAACTCGACATGTGTAAAGCCTATCACCAACTCTTGCTCAAGAAAGAAGTGAGAAAATTTACGTCGTTTGCCACTGGCAAAGGGCTTATGCAGTTCCAGAGGCTTCCCTTCGGGCTCATAACCACTTGTAGCAATTATATTCGGTTAATGCGGAGAATTTTAGATGGTTTGCCAAATACAACTTTCTATTTTGACAATATTGATATTGCTACTCGCGACTAGGACCAACATTTAGTATCCCTTCGAAGTTTGCTGACCCGGTTTTGATAAAACGGCCTTACTATTTGCCCCGGTAATTGCCACTACGCCTTTAAAACCATTAAATATTTATGGTTTAATATTTGGAAAAACCAATTTAGTCTCCAAAAGGAGAAGATAAAAGCCATCGTCGATATGCCTCTTCCCTGCAATAAGAAGCAGCTCCGGTCTTTCATAGGATCCGTTTAATTCTACCGACGCTTTATCCCAAATTTTGCGCCCCTGGCCACGCCGCTCTGCGGCCTTTTGAAAAAGAACTCCCCCGACTCAATAATCTGGAACCCGAAGGCCACCGTAAATTTTAACTCCTTGAAAATGAGGTTAGTTTCTGCCCCCATTTTGAAGATGCCCAATCCTGAAAAGTCGATCGGGATTCGAAATGACGCCAGCAACGAAGGCCTTGGTTGTGTGCTACCCTAATATGAGGACGAAGGCGAAAGTCACCCTGTGGCCTACGCTAGTCGCAAATTATTACCCCGCAAAAAGAACTATTTAGTTATTAAAAGGGAAGCATTAGGAATAAGCTGTGCAATTCAGAAATTAAAAATGTTTTGGGTAGGGAAAGAGTTTCGTGTGGAAACTGATTACTGCCTCCTTGCGGATCTCCGGAACGTGAAACGCACGAACGACAGATTAATGCGCTGGAGTCTCCTCCTTCAGGAGTAGCAGTTTAAAATCAATTACATTAAAAGGACAGATAATTAGATGGCCGATTCCCTCTGCAGAAATGCGTTAACGCTAATCCCGATTAATTCCGTGGGAAATGGCCTTAAACAAATGTTTGTTAGTTGTATATATTTATATCCGTAAGAATTTAAGGTAATTTTAAATTATTTTTTTTTAGGATAAGCGATTATTTTGTGTATGCACATTTCTTTGTAGTTTTTATGTATTTATGAAGTGAGAATAATTGTCCTCGCCATATAATTTGGGAATATTCCCGTTATCTTCATGTTCTCTTTTTGGTTCAGCTCCCTCACTTCAGGCGTCCACATGTACACTCCTGAAGAGAAATCAAAAGAGATTTGTGCGGGAGAAGCTCACGAGAGCAGACGATCTTACTCATCCTCGATTAGGGTTGTCATGCGCCGAAGACAAGGAAACGTTGTGGGATAAAACCGAGTATCCCTCCTTGGATGAAACAAATATCCACCATAGAACTAGTTAAGAACACTTCTCCCCGTAAGAATACCAGTCCGACTCCGCTCAACGACGCCATCTAAGCAACTCTCGCTGTAAGTTTGCCTACGGGCGTAGGGCGTTCCTCTTATCGATAACTCTTGTTTCACACTACTCCTCTAAACAAATCTAACTTGATCTCTTTTTTTTTCGACACTATCCATTATTGGTTAAAGAGTCATTTGGGTCAATATAAATATAATGATCACAATAGCTTTTTGCTATGAAGTTTTTTTACGTTGAGTTTTGGGGTCGCTTTCTTGACATGGATACTTTAGGACTAGCTTTTTAGGTTAAATATTTTCTTAGGTTAGTTAACCGAGCATAGTATTAATAACACAGCGGATGTTGTAAAGAATAATGAACAAGGAATCTGTGCATTGAGGAAGCTAAAGTTTGTCCTTGTTTTCATTTTTCTACATTGCCTTCGTAGATGGCAAGCAGAAAAATTGACTCTGATGATTGCCGTGAATTAGCAAAACCAAATGAATGGAAATTTCGGCAAATGAAACGAGTTTGTCATTACGCCGTTAAAATTCATATCACTCTTACTAATTTCTCCCTACAGTGTGTGTGGCTTAATTCAAAGTAGCGTTCACAAAACGTGTGCAGTGAGCTGCTTGTCCACGAATTTGAGGAGCTGAGACTGTTGCGAATCATTTTGGAATTGAAGGTGAGTTAACGCTGGGGCTTCCCTTCCTCCAAACCAAGGGAAAATTAATCATCTCCCTCATTGCCGCAGATGCATCCCACTGGAGCGTGTGTGGATAGTCCTAAAAATAAAAGGATTCATCTTTTGGACAAATCGAGAGGACGATGATGAAATTTGTTTGGTTATGCTTCGTGACCAAAATAAAGAGGAATAAAGTTACGCTCTAATGTTGAATTCTCTCTCAGTGGGTGCGTCTTTGCACACTGACCCGCATTAATGCACCGCATTAATGCTTAGTTGATCCGAATATAAAGTTAGAACTTAGATGTCCCCTGACCCTCAAAGTAACGATTAGGAGCTTAAAGTTTAAGGTGTGGAAGGAAAGGCACCTTCGGGAAGTTGCCCTTAGCCTACGCTAAGGGGTTAAATATATGTTAGAGAAATGTCCTCAGATCGACGCTCATTTATATCAGGAGCCTGAATCAAGGTGAGCCTCTCTTTATTGATGTTAACTTCATAATGAGAACGGTCAGCTCGGATCATCCGAGAAATTAATTCCCGAGAGGTCATGTTGTCAACAGATTGTGCCCAACTTCTGGACGAAAACAGTACGGTTACTTTTTCTTTATTCTCTTCCTTAAATTAATATATTAAAGTTTGATTTAAATGATAACGGATAAGAGATTAGAGTAATAAAGGCTCTGTTTATTTAATAAGGAAAGACTATAGGGAAGAATTGGGCGAAGCGAATAAAAAATATAAAAACAACAAGAAAGTTATAGTGATTAAGCGAATAATAAATGAAAAGCATTACGAAGGTTAGTCATGCCAACTTTAAATGCTTGTGGATAACAGGACCTTTCTAGAGGGATAATAGAAACAATACCAATTGAATTTTTACCAAATAAAACATGAAGCCAGGTATAAAACAATTATATGAAGGAAAGAATAAGACTACTTTAACCCTTATAATCCACATTGCTAATTAAGAAGCAAGGCTCAACTAGACCAATGGGTACAGTTTGGAATAGATGTATGAATACACGTAACATCATTGTCAAATTTATTAAATGATATCCTTTATCATCTCCAAATTCTTGGCAAACTCTTTATAGGCCATAAGACACGTGATACCTAACCATACATTGTTGTATCTATTTACCTCTCTTTAAATTTATATATTTATATTCATTAGAATTAATATTATCATATACATATACAGACCAATATACAAATGCTAGTTCACTTGATATACTCCAGCAACACATAGGGTAAAAATAAAAGATGTCCAATAAATTGTTTCTAGGTTGTCAGACTTTGCTGCTCTACAGAAGTACATAGAATCATAAACATATTCGAATCGGCGTTTTTCCTCCCGACTTTGTTAAACTAAATTGGTGCCACATCTCAAAAAGAGCAAAAGCAAGGAACGTAGAAAAGATATTAGAAGTTGTCAAATTGCATTTATAGGTCTCGGCAAACGTAAATAAGAATATTGTAGCGCATGTGCAACTTACGGAGTATGGTTAAAACAACTATACGTAGGTCGCAGGGCAGTGCAATAGTGTAAACCGTGGAACCATGTTACCCGCGACGCCAGCCGCCCGCTTATAGATCCTAGGCCCAGTCGCCGCCTCGAAGAGGCCGTGGGAGCCACTCTATAAACAGGACTTGCCAGGGACCGCGTCTTCCTCCAAGATGTTCGTGATGGCCTTTCGTGGGAGAAGGAACTCCGGGTGGCCAGAGCACAACGTCGCTTCGTTCTTGACGACCGGCCTCGCTGTGATACCTCTGAAGAATTATGATCCCTCTCCCCCGCCAGCCCTCCCTACTTTCCCACCCGATCTCTCTCCTTGGATTCAGGGCCTCCCATTAGGATTTCAGCTAGCGACTGCGATGATCTCCTGTTCTCTCCAGGTACTAGAAACGATCTCTTTGGGCTCGGGGAATCGTTCGCCTCGGTCTCTATCTCCGATGCCGGACCTGACGACCCGCCAACGCCCCCGCCGTTCCCGCGGGACTACTTATTCACCGACTTCCCTCTCCTTCTCCCACAGATGCTTGATCTCTTATTGGATGACGAGATTATCGTCCTGGACCCACCGGTCATCCTTCACCCGCCCTCTCTTCAGCCGAGCCTCCGTACCTTCTTCAAAGAAGCGTCGTCCTCCCTGGGGTGTCACTTCATCGTGGACTACGTCACCCTTAGGAACTTTTTCGTCGAGGCAGCTGGGGAGCTGGGCGCGCTCAACATATAGGACGCACCACCAGAACCGCTGGGACTCATCACTACCATCCCTTTGCACGGCCTGGCGGTTCCCACGGTCGTTAACATCCCTCTCCCATCCACTTCAGTGGAATCCTCGCGACTCTACTCTCACCCTTCCGAACAAGGTGATGTCCTTCGCGACGTCATGAGTGGTCCCCCGGAAATCGTCTCGCCTAGAAATAACCAGGACAAGCAAGACAACAACAACCAGGCCAACGACAACACAAACAACAACGGCAAGAAGGGAAAGCAGCAACAGAAAAGGGTTAGCCTAAGACTAGACCCCTCGAGCAGGCGTAGGAGGCGCTCTCATCGGACGCCCGTTTTGACGTCCTCCCGCCCGGGTCCTTTGACTCCGAGCCCCGTTCCTCCCACTTCCTCAATTCCACCGCCGCCGATGGTGTGAAGATCTTCATGAAGCGGGAATATCGCCACTGGCAGGCTTCTTTTATTTGAATGACCTCCCTCATTGATCAGCTCCTAGAGGCCGACATAGTAGAAGAGGGTCCCATCAACCGTGCTCACATGATTTCCGGGGTGCCAAGGCCAATAACTGCGGCCGCCTCATCTACGACATGTCTCCTGCTTCTGAGGCCTAGGACCAGCCCTCCTTCCACCTGTCCTCTATTCCCAAAGTCCTGGCTCAGGCCCCGGAGGGGTCCTTCGCCATCAAGCTTTTTTTTGGGACGGATTCTACCACGTGAGGCTTCACCCGTCAGCCCAGCCTAACTTCGGATTCGTGGTGGATGGCCGCCATTTTCGCTTCAAGCGCCTGCCCATGGGGTTATCCGGGGCCCCATACCTAATGCAAATAACTTTATTCACAGTCGTCACCGGGGAGGCAACGGCTGTACGCGTCGTCGCCCATACTTACCTCGATGACGTCATGGCATTGAGCTCCAAGGCCTCGCCTACGTCAGCTCAGGCCATCTTAACATTAGGAAGTGTATCTTAGCCGCGACCACCATCACTTACCTGGGTGTCGAGATCGATCTCAGGGGATAGAGGACGTGAATCACATATCAGCTCCGTCAAAAGACCATCAACGCCTTTGAATTCGTCGCCTCACAACCCGTCCCCCGTAAGTGCTGGCTACATTTGGCTGGCCTCATGAACATCTTCGCTCCCGTCCTCCCTCTCCCCTTCCTGTGGGTGCAACTCTGCTACTCCCAGCTATCTACCCGCAACTCGGAATCTTCAGCAGCCTTATCCTTTTCGTCCCCCGAAGATAGACTTGCTGGAAGCTTCCCCACCCCTCGCCGATCCGCGTCGCTGTCGACGCCTCCTCTTGGGGAATGGGACTCGTATCCAGCTCCTCCCAACTTGCTTGGGACTCCCTAAGTTGGGAATTGGGCATCTTCGCCCTAGAATACCTTGTCTCATCTTTGCCCTCCTCGTCTTCCCGAAGGTTCAGATTCTCTCTTACAACATCCCGGCGATCAGAAACGCCTTTCGGGGTAAGGTATACACCGGCCTGCTGGATCTCCTCTCCCCCACTTTCATTGTGGAATTTACCAAGTTCTTCAGAGGAAGCTACAAGCACGTCACTTACGTCAATAGCTGACGGAACCTGGCGGGTGGCGCTTCACGGACCTTTTTCAGAAACATTATTTTAGCCATGGTAGCGTCTTCCTCTAGTGTGGCTATATAGGAAGCCGTCCGCACCGCGGAGCGCCATTCGCCGTTTAGTGCTCGTTCCAACACGTTACCAGCCCAGCCATCTGCTCCGTCTTCGCCCCTCCCTCCCATCCTGTGTTCTTTCTTTGTATCCCCTCTGCCCAGTTATAAGGCTGGTATCTCCCTCTGTCCCGGGCTTAAGGCCCAGCTTTTGTTAGAGTCATGGCTAAAGCCAGACATTCTTGTACTTTAAAAGTAAAGGAAGGGTCCTCCTCCCCAGAGTGGGGCGAGGATAAACTAAAGAAGTATTTACTTGAAATACCCACTACTACGAAGTAAATATATTAATATTTTGCATCAGCTCGAGATAGTGTTTGATGAAAGATGATGAAGAAATTCCCACACCAAGATGTCTAGGATGACTACACGGTTAGAAAGTAACCCATATTTTCCTAAAATTAATGCTGCAGCAAGGCTCCCTTTTTCCGAGAAACAGGTTTTATGTGATAAATGATTCGAAAGCAAATATTTGGGGTGACCAAAAGAAAAACAAACTATTTAGCCCTAATTGCCAAAGAAATATTTTGGAGGAAATCATGGCGAGGCGTTAATTCCGAAAAACACAAATCTTACCGTAAAGCACAATAGAGAAGGCACTAAGTTACGGCCTTATTTCTTTATTGTTAATTATGCAGTAATAATTCCCAAAACAACGGAAGTATGAGGAAAGATTATTTGATATTTCGAAAGAACAAATTTCGTTATCAGCGAAAAAACGAAAAAGAATTGTAGGCAGTTATACTATAATCAATGCAATGATCCAAACCATACCACTTATGTACATAAGAAAGGGTTGGTAGTTAACAAAATTAATGTTCTGTAATGCGAATCACAATGCCTAGACATGAGACTAATGGAGAATAGGTGATGAAATTCAAAATTTTCGCCCACCAAAGAAATCTCATAAAGATGGAAGACTTGTAAATGTAATTTGAAGAGAATTGACCAAAATATTTACCAACTAATATTTCCAATTAATAGAAAAAGTGAACGAACTTTGACAGCTTTAATTTTAATGAAACTTAATACTAATTATTATTATTTTCTAACTATAGTAACCTTTGTTCTGAATTTAATTTTGTAATGTTGCTAAAAAAATTTCAAAATATACTATATTAACGGAATTATCTATCGAGTAAATAATTGAATCCTACATCAATGTCATGGATTTAAACTTCACATACCAACTAGATCTACCCACCACTTTCAATTTCGTACAAGGAAGAACCATTTTAAAATGAAAGACAAATATACAAATCGATGTCTATTATTGATAACTCATTATTATTTTCGATACATGTGTAAAATTCGACTCAACCCTAAAGTAGAAATCCATGAGAAATGCTTTTGTGAAAATTACCTCCCTTCTATCAATAACCATTTAAGCGCGCATTTAATGACCTCGAAGCCCTTTACAAGACCTGCAGTCTCTAATAACAAGATAGGAAACAACAAAATCATTGTATGTTTCAGGACTCTTCATCATTGTAGAACACATGTAGAACAGTTCATGTGACGTCGGCTGCTGACAAGAATCATGAACACCGTTTTTCCAGTTAGAAAATCAAGACCCATCGTAGGATTTTACTGCAAGGCTTCAGGAAAAATGTTCATAAAAAGATCACATGTTGGGAAAATAAAAATATTGGGATGATGCACAAATTTAACTGCGAAAAAGACTACGTACTCTGCTCTAACCTCAGAGTGTGGAGAGGTCATTCAAATTCAGTCATAGTCAAGAATGCAGGCAGGTGATTTTCAAGATTTAATTCCAGAATTAATTCTATAAATTAGAAGATGACCTTTGTAGATATCAGTTTAATTTGCTTCCCAGATACGCGCCGTATCCCCTCTTTTCTAATTCTTTGTTCCTTTTGCATTCAAAGTTCTAAGAGTTAAGAATTTCTTTTTTTTGTCCTATAGTACAGTATTACTATTATGCATTCACGATCCCGCGTCCCCTCTCTTGCTCACGGATAATCAATCATACAATTCTACAGGGTGATGCAAATCTCTTCCATCAAATATGAAACAATAAAAAAATATGATCAAGCAATTCCAGATCTAGTTCTCAATATTTGAATAAAAAGTTTACTTGGTTTTCTGTCATAGTTAAGTAATACGCTCATTTTGAGTTGCCTATTCTTTGTTAAAATGAGTGGTTATCTATATAAGTTTAGAGGCTCTGATAGTTAATCAGGTTGTGGCATTAAGTTCTGAATAGTTCATAAACTAATGCAAATTGGTCCCCTGACGAGACCTTGTAACATTAATCATAAAGTACATAGCCAATGGAAGTGAAAGAACAAAAATCTAGCCTCACTCGAGCATCATGTAGCCTCAAATCCTTAATGACACTGCTTTTTCAATACCTATAGGAGAAACATCCAAACATGGGTTGCTCATAGCCCTTCCATTGCTATTTCCATAAGTTCTTTCTCTATATTGAATCATCAAACCATGTGTTTCATATCTCATTCTTCCGCAAGGCCTGTTTATCGTCTCACGATATTAGGGAGTCAGGTTAGTATTTTTGAGCTTCCAAGCTTGTTTATCAAGCCCGGGTCACGATGATTTGCATATATATTTTTATATAAGCACCTAAATTGAATAAATTTCGGTTTTTCAGTAGATATAGTTTTTTACTAAATTGTCCCAGATTAGTTATAATACACCCTACCTGGCAGCGTATATAGGTTTGACCAGTCTTTTTTGCACACATTGCTATAGATAACTAGCCTTCTTTTCTTTTTCTATTTACCTTGCTCTTTTCACACCTTTATTTTGTGTCTTGGAATTAGCCCCAGCCAGTGACGTAAATCCATTTGACGATCGCAACCGTGCGATTTTTCCGACGTCACTTATCAACTCCTGTCGATGCTTTCCTCGTTCTCCCCCATCCCCTTTTTTGGAGAACCGTCATCACTTTAAGTTCCCGCTCAGAAGCTCCAAGCAGACTCACCTTACGTGCAGAAGACATCCGTGAAGCCTTATCCCGAAGTCTCACCCGGAATCCTCTGAAAGCCAACCCCTCTTTCCCTTCAATAACCCATTTAAGTTAATACCACCCATTTGAATAGTCTCCTTCTGTAATACATTAAATTTTAAATTCATAGTCTGATGCATAAATACAATTCCCTCCCTCGTTTACCGATGTAATTTTGCCCATTAATTCTCTTATGTAATTTTTCCCATTAATTCTCTCATTTTTATGTAAATATAATTATATTTTTGTACATGCCTCTTTAAATAACCTTGAGCTTTGCCATTGCCTAAAATTTACCTGACTTCGTTGCACTCTTATCTCGTTGTTTCGCGCGTCTAAACTCGTGGTCTTCCCTTCCATTGTCGGCTCACCTTTTAGTTATTGGTCCCTCCCTTATAGATATAATATGGTATTGATGTAATGTAATGTCATACCACGACAGAAGGTATAGTTTACATAAATAGCTTTTCGCTTGTGTTTTCCATGAATTCTCCGTTCGTTTGGACATCTAATTTACCCCTATTGTTTTCATATAATTATTATCTTCTCATTACTTTTTCGCATCTAATGTTCACTAAGTGGTTATCACATATCTTTTCAGTTCATTTTCATATACAATTTTTTCCCCTATGAAACGATGGGTGATCAATAGGTTTTGCGAATCACGGGGGCAAACAGAGAAAGGGGATGGGTGTTTGTGAGGGTGTTAGGACAAGTTATGACACGCTCCTGCCTCGTCTATTTAAGAAGCAGTAGCTGATCGCAGATTGTCAGTCACAAATGTTTCAACAATGGACAAGGTTGAGCACCAACGCAGTGATCAAACTTTTAACCAAGGAAGGCAAGAATGCAAAAAGAGATCCATGAACGCATGCATGGTTGCAGTGTAAACCGATACCGCCCCTTCCTATGCAACCATTGCTCACTGGAATAGATAGTTCCGCTATGGTCGTCCCTTGAATATGACCACCATCCAGGACGCCCATCAGACATGACCAACAAGGAAAATGTGGCCCGTGTGGAGAGGATGATCCTCGAAAATCGATGGGTGAAGGTCAAAGAAATCGAGCGAGAACTTGCAATATCACATGGAAGTGTTATCAACATTATCCACGACAATTTGGCCCTGACCAAGGTCTCTGCCCGTTGGGTCCCTAAAAACCTCACGCCCAATGATAGACTTCAACGTTGTCAAAGTCCATAAGGCCAGAGTTGTACAAGGTGCCCTGCGCGAGTGCGGATTCGAGGAGCTCAATAATCCCCCCTACAGTTTAGATCTGGCCCCTGGTAACTACTTTTTATTCCGCCAGCTCAAGGCTGCACTTCGTGGACGCGGGTTTAGGGACGATGAAAATGTCCTGCTTGCCGTCCATAATTGGATTGAACAGCAGTCAGAAGATTTCCGGTTTTCGGTAATACGAAGCCTCAGGGACAAGTGGTGAAAGTGCATTCAGGTCGAGGGTAGTTATATTTAAAAATAAGTAAACACTTTTCCTCATATCTCGTTGCCTTATATCCGAATTGCAAAACTTATTGACCGCCGCTTGTAGTAATAATATTTCCTTTCCTTTGTCCTATAAATCCCCCCCCCCCTATCTGGTTGTTACTTATATCTTTTCATCCACTGCCTATGGAATAAAATGTGGTAAGATTTAAAGGCAATATGAGACTTCGCTTTGACCAGTTCTCTTGAAGATAAGCCCGAAACGCAACTCTTCCTAGCGCCGAATTCGCTCGTTCCAATTTTTGAAAGATTTTGGCAATTAGTTATCCTCACCACCTTTGCATTTCTCTCCAAACTAATTTTACTCCTCTGTTTTAGACTTCGTTCCGTATTTAAAAAGTGTGCGTCGTCATTAAGGATCAATTCAAAGGCCGTAAATATCATCATAAGAAAGAGATGTGGCCATACATGCAGAGGTGTTATTCTCATGAAAATTTCAATACTGAGTGAAAAGTGGGCAAACATCATCACTAAAAGTTGTTTTCAAACATGATGAGAAGATTTAATATATGAATAGAACGTCACTTAACTGTAGAGTTTAAAATTGTAATGGAAAAATATTGAGGCAAGTGTTAAGGATGAACATAACAAGATATGGATATATAAAAGCAAAATTAAACTAAGAAGGAGTAATCGATATACCGTATTTAACATTCACTACCTTGATATAATTATAAAAAAATGAAACAAGCATCATCGAGAAAATCCTCCTCAGAAAGGTTTGTTGTATAATTTCATTAAGAAAGTGACAATGTGAGGTGATATGCAAGCGTATAAGGTAAATGCCTCGAGTAAAACATTACTTAGGGCAATAGAACCAGCCGAGGATTGTAACACCTCTCGGGAAAATACTCCTCCAAACGGAAATTATAGGACAAATAATTACTACAAAAACCACAATGAAAATAATAGTAAACAACAATATAAAAATAATATATAAAATATCACTGATTTTATGGAATGAAATTATTTTGAAACTAGAGGGAAAAAATAAAAACTGCAGGCAAATGTCTAAAGTCTAATTCTTTTATTTTAAAAATTACCTCTGAAAAGATTGTGTCGGTTTGGTGCTGAATGCTTAGTACTCTTACTTTCCATACTTTCCATACTTTGCCTCCTGCAGAAATTTATTGCTAAAATATTTTCCAAATTGAAATTACTTTGTTTTTCACTGTAAGGGAATCGATACCCCACCCTCACAATTGAGCCACTGGTCTGTAGCCACAACGTCATGGCAGTAGGAGCGGGATAGGCCGACCACTTAACCTCCTCCCCTCTCGCCCTTCATCTCGAAGAGAAGTTGATCGGCCACCCCAGACAACATAATGCACTAATCAGCTCAGGTGGGTCCCGTGACCCTAACATGGGTTAAAACAGCAAGATTTGCCCTAAGAGGTGATATTCAATTTCACCGTATATGCGAAATTAGAGGAGCGTCGTCCTAAAGCCAGAAGGTCGCTTAGGGTTAATTGAATGACCCTATGAGAAAAACCGTGAGAGACGGAGACTTAATGAAGCCTGTCTACGCATCCCCTCCCCCGTTCTTCCCCTGCCTCCAGCGGAATGGCGAAGTATAAAATAAAATAACTTTGGAAAAACGAGGTAGATTAGGTTAGGCAAGAAGACAACCAATGATCGGCAAAGGCCCGGCTACCAACAGAAGGGACTAAGAAGGAGCTCATCTGGAGTCAGTTCCTGGTGTTCACAATGAATTTAGAATCTTGTCGGAGGTAGATCGCTAGAGAGATCTTGACAGCGAAGACCGGGATAAGTGCCCGGCAAACCAACGAGAGGAACTAAGAAGAAGCTCATCCTCGAGCCAGTTCCTGGTGGTCATACTGAACTTTAAGTTAACTTGATTTAAGATGCAAGTTTAACTAACTCTCGTCAGAGAACCCCCCGCCCCCTATCCTGGTGTATCCCAAAGCACAGAGATAGTCCTCGCCCTTGAGAACTACCCCCAATTAAGATCCTTCAACCACTCCCCTGAGTCAAAAGATTCACGCATTGACTCATCGCTCGCCAGTGCGAATTATTCCCAGAGTAACCCGAAGGGTAGAAGAATCATTCTTTCTCTGTCCCCTGGTGAGGTCATTTCTCCCAGAAGGCGTGCGTCTCTCCATCTGCTACACGCTCCAAAGACCTCTGTGGCTTCAAAGTATTTCTCCCGCCGAGCACATCTGAGTGCTGAGTTGATGCCTTTGATGCTCAGGATAAAGAATGTGAAACTGAAGATACGTCCCTGCGGGAGGCCCTTTTCCTGCGCAATTGGGCCAGAGATGGCTCGCCACACCCTCATGATTCAACACTCTCCCCAAAAATTCAGATCTAAGATTAGTTGGCATCCACTCGCCCACATTGTGTGGAGAGTATCCATGATACTATATCAACCTGCGGTATTATAGGCTTTCTGTATATCGAGAAACACCGTGGTTTAGTGCTGTCTACGAAGGAAGGCCTCTCAGATGGCATATTAATGTCGGAGCAGAGAATCCTACGTGGAATGGAACTTGCAGAAGCCGCAATGTACTTATGACAGGTTGTCACTGCTGTCCAGAATAAAAGAATACTATAACATTCACCCACTTCTCCATCAACTTTCAAACGCAGAAGTTAGAGAGATTCGGCAGAAACCGGGCAGGGTTGAGTGTTCTCTCCCCGGGTCGTGAAAACCGAGCACAGTAGCGATTCACAAGGATTCTTGGACGATTCCCTCTATCTAGACCATCTTGACTAAATTTATTAGATAGGCCATGCCTTGCTCACCCAGGTGTCGAAGCATGGCCTACCTAACATCGTCAAGACCAGAGGCGGTGTTCACGCACAAAGCGAGAGCGGAACGCAATTCACTCACTGCAAACCTGTCGTTGAAGGGTTCTTAGTTTCTGGATATAAAACCCAGTTGGTGGTCTTCCGCTACATCACATGGCACATTGAATGCTTGCGTAGAACTCTTTCTTCTAGAAAATGCAGAGAAAGTGGTTGCAAACGACTTGGACATGGACGAGGGGTCCTAGATTGCGTTCCGATTCTCCTGGACAACGAAAGGGTTGCTCTGAATCAGTTTTATTCGCTTCCACACCTCTGCTAGAGGAGTCTTCCCTTCAAGTGAAGACACGTATGCTCGCCAGGAAGAGCGCTGGCTTGCCTCTAAAAATAACGGAACCTAGCCTTAGATCGACGAAATTGACCGACAGTAAAATCGATCGGGTGGCGTTTATAGCGCATAGGGGTATAATGCTTCTGTTTGACGGCCACCTCTAACTCGGCTGACCACCATAGAAGCGGTTGGCGTTGAAAACGTTCGGGCAATCTAATAATAGTATTTAGGCCCACTGTGATGAAGTTGCCGTTGTAGAACTCAACTAGCTCATTTACTGACCTGAACTCCTCGAGTGAGACAGAGAAATCGGTCATTCCTGAAATGTGGACCACCGTGACCGCGCCAATCACCAACCGGGTGGGCTTTCATGTGGCAGCGGGACAGAAGGTGATATTTGAATGGGAAAGTGATCACTACCACCCAAAATCAGGCTCTGCATCCGGAGAGCAAAAAGATTGATAGAGACAGGAAAATGAAGCGTTTTTCGGGCAGTTAAGCGTAAGCTCATTCACATTTAGGATACCAATCTACAACTTGAGACAAGATTGGTAGGGTCTTGAACCTTGGGATTGATCGAAAAGTCTTTCCAGTGGGGCTGTTTACCATACAGATCCACGAGCCTGAGAAAGAGCCTCGTCAACCATGCTACGACTCGGCGGAAGTCCCCGTCGTCTAACTTGGCTGACGGTGGAATGTACCCGGAAATAACAGTATACCTCCTATCCAGCTGCAGCTGCCTAGCTAATCCCTGAAAGTAGGTATTCAAAGCTAATGGAAGGACGGAGACATCATGCCTGGAGTAAATAGCACATCCTTCTGCAAAACCCTTATACCCCAAGTGGGTGGTCCTGCGGCTAGCGCTCAGCATGGTCTCCTGCACAAAGATAGCTAAGGAAAACGATAGGGGAAAAGCCATAGCAGCTCCTCCCAGTTAGACCGGATTCAGCGGCAATTCGTTTGAAGGAATATGTCGTTCATGCCGAGCTCAGAAAAGATGTAGGGACCCTTTTTAAAGATAAGACCCACGCAAGAGTTGGCATACGCTTCACAGGGGCAGAACTCAGAGCGCTGTTGTCTGGAAAATGCGCTGAAAGCGCTGTCGCCTTCGATGACATATCGGGGGAGTTTGAGCTCGCCATGAGAGTCTTTTCCTCCCTCCACATTGAAATTTTAAGCAAGCAGGGTGGCTTTGGGGGCAGGGGGCCCTCTTTTGGAGGACCCATCACCTTGGAATCACCCAGCCTAGCACTCAGAGTGTGCGTAGGAGCTGAAGCTCCTTTAGTGCTGTCCTCCTTTCGTGGGATAACGTCATGGGTTTTTGCCTCCTGTGAGTCTAACGACTTGGTTTAGGTGCGTGGCCCTTTTGTTTTACGGGAAACGGTCACGCTGGCGGAGCGGGGAGGAATACTAGTTTTACCTAAGGCTCAGTCTGAACCGTATGTGCCGCCAGCTATATAAAGGGAGCGCCTGGATGTGTAGAACCCGCAGGATGGTTCCGCTTTTTCGTGGAGACGTCTGTGCTCGTAGGCTTGGAAGTTCCAGGAGCAGTGTCTTTTTTAACATTGAGGCATAAGACATCCTAGGCAGCGACGGGCGTGCCATGACAAAATCCTAAGCCTCACGAAATGAGAGACAATCCTGGAACTGAATGGCCAGGATTTGCTTTTGAATGAGATAGGCGCCACAGTGCTTCGAAGAAGCGGAGTGCGGCTCTCCACAATTTACACAATTGGCCACACACGATTTCGACTTATCGTTTGCGGCCTTGTAGAAACTAAAACAGACTTTGTTTAACCCTAAATTCTCACGTCTGCCGCAGTGATTCGTATGGCTGAACGGGTGTCAGTGGTAGCATCTTCGCGGCAGTTAAACAAATGACCACATGGTAGCGATACCAACCGGCACGTACCGACTGAGGAGGCTTGTCACAATCGAACGTACCGAAGAGTGTAGGGATATGTCCTCAAGGCTCCTCCGTTTTCTCATCAGAGGTTTGACTTTGACCGCTTCATGCTCGGTTAGCTCTAAGGTTGTGTCATCTATTGAGTAATCCATGAATTCCATTGCATAAACCACTCCTTCACGAAGTTCATGGTAAAGTGAGGCGTCACACTCACCGCGTGCCATCAAGTGTCCCGTCCGAAAAACTGTTCAAATTCGGCTCTCTACTCAACACGCCAGATAGTGTTCTTCTCTGATAAATCATTTTGCTCTTGGCAAGTATGCTGCCATCAGTAAATAACCAGAAAACGTTTGAAATCAACAGGCTCAAAAACACCAGGTAGTCGCAGAGTGAGTGCACTGACGTAATCGAGGGTCAGCTTTGCTCACTTGCAACTTCAGTCTTTGTCTGAGACTCTCAACCTGATGGAACACCGGAGCCGGACGTGCTGTCCTTGGCTTGGTCGCTTACCAAAACGGCAGTACACCTGTCCGTCCATGTGACTCCAAAGAGGGAGAGGAGCCCTTAGTATTTTTCGTTTTCTAGCTTCTGTTCTTTTTGGGAGAGGGGGGGTGGGAAATGAACCTGCCTCTTTTCCCCGCCAGAAGGAGCCCTTAGGCCGGATGTACCAGCCTCAGCAAGATTTTCCTTTAAGATAGAGAAGGTTTCAAGTGTCAAAGGGGCACCTGTAGGGACAGGAGGTGCCTCCTATCCTTAAGAATCCTCGTGGGCACGAGCAGGCTGAGGATTAGCTTACACAGGGGTGGTCTCGGTTTCTGTGCTTGTCACCAAGCCCTGTTCTACCGAATCGAAGAACATACCGTCTGACGCTGGGTCATCCTAGGGACCATGTCCATTTCAGGGGGGAGTAATCTATGTGTCATACCCCCCCCCCCCCTCAAGATATCACGGATTCTATTCAAGTGTCCTTTTCTATCATGTAATGCCAGCAAGCCAACATTCGTTGGATAAGAGAGGGGGGTAGATACACTGACTCCCCATAAAACTGTCATGCATGCATGCATGCAGGACATTAGTGCACACGGGGCACTTTAATCCCTTACTTCTCTAAGGAGGTTGTCATATCGAGCCAGTGGGAGTGGCTGATATTTAGGCCGTTATAGCAGTCGCTAGATAAGCGCGAAAATAATAGAAACATAATGGCAGATCCAAATTTCGTTTTCGTCCAAATATAACTATTCATCTTTAACAAAATGACAAAATCGATTTCAAGCAAACTAAATCTTCATTATCAGATACAAAATGTTCTAAGTTCCATGTTTTTAACTTTCTTTCCTATTGCACTATGTCTTGGTAAAGGTTGCGCTTACAAATTTATATTTCGTTTTCACAGATACCGATTACGTTTATCATCCTTATAAAATTGTATATATTAATAGAACGTCATAATTGGGTGATTTTTAATTTATATTACACCTTATTTTTAATGTCTATGACAAAAATGTCAGATTATTTACTAGCTAGCAATATTAAAGACAGAGGAATAAATAATCCAGAATCCGCAGTCGATCTAGATCCACTTCCATATCTAGTCAACTCCAGATTAACACAGGCCTTACCCCACCACAAAATTATATCGAAATCCCTCAGCATCTTTTTTACATATTTTGCACACAATCATACACAGGGATCACAAAACCACCGCCAAACTCTGTTAGCAAAGTTATGTCATGGGAAAGTGTTAGACCCTCAAAATTTGGCAGTAGTCGTAATTACATTGGTAAAGGGCAAAATAAATCATTTAGGTTTATTGATGAGTTATGAGTACTTACGAGGAACATGAATAATATAACGGAAAGGGACGCCAAGAAGAATACCCTTTTAATTTGTTTCATGAATTCCTTTCCTCTATATGTCGCCTAAGTATAACTTCACGTGGAGTAATCTCTGAATCCAAGAAAAAAGAAGAAAGAACTTGAATATCCGTCAGCCGCCTCAAAGGTGCAGTTAATTAAGTTGGACGCTAAAAGCTTTTACCTCGCCGAGGAAGTGCTAATCTCCGTAGTCAGAAAACTGCTAGCCGAAAGTTTCCTGCCTACATCGTATGGCCATTTAGACTTGGGCCAGGCAACAGACGCTAATCCATCTGGCCGCCGAAAGTGGTCAGCCAGTCGTCTGAGCCAGACAACGAGGAGAGACAAAAAAAATGACCCTCATATAAATAACCTGGGGTTTCAAATATCGGCAGATTGAGTTTGAGAACCCGTCGCCCTCGGTTCAGATCGTGAGCCTGTTTTTCCAATTCTCTGGTATTTGCTTACACTATCGAGGTTGGATCTCACCAGGCAGATCAATCTCTTTTATGAAGGCTTACTTTGTCCAGAGCAAGCTTCGAATCGTTTCATCCTTGAAAGATTCATCGGGATTCCTCTCGTCTCATCCGGAACCCCCCTAAAGGATCCGCAGTTTCCATTGTGAGACTTCTGAGTTTGCACTTCTTTGGAGAAGAGGTACCATATTCCGTCTTCAAGGAGGATCGTGAACTCGTCTTCTGCCCCCCCCCCCACTATATCCTCGTCACCATCAGGATATTCGGCAGAGAATCACAAGCATTCACCTCCTCATTTTCCCTTGCGTTGACTCGCTAAAGGATTCCCCTTCCTCGAGGTGGCCCCATTTAAATAAAACGACACCGTGCTTGTATCTCTCGTTAATCGTCTTACTTTCCGACATATAAATATTCCCTCTGTATAACTGATTTATAGTATCCTATTTAAAAGCTGATTAACGAGTAATTAACGTTACCCGATTGCCAATTAATCTATATTCTGTCAGAATTGTCCTTATTTACATTACCTATATTTCCCGTTGTATATATATATGTTAAATATTGACTTATTAAAATTATATATTTGGTTTGCACTCTTTAAATATATCCTTGAACTGCAACTTGGTAAACTCATTAAACGCTATCGGCCCCTGTAGTAAATAACACTCTTATACCTCGTAATCAATGGATTACTCTTACGAAGTGAACGTACGTACATTAGAGGGTATATGTATATATAACTGTATATATACATATTATCGTGGCTTTTATCTCTTTCCTCCCAAGTAATAGATACATATATGTATATATATATATATATATATATATATATATATATAGACGTATTGTCTGGGAAGGTGATCTATTCCTCGAAAAATAACATAAAATAAAACAAAAAGAACGAGGGCATTTGCCGAAAGACTTTCAAACGATTTAGAAACTAAGTGCAAAGTGGAGTTGTTGTTGTTGTTGATGGTTACAATTTAGAGGCGAAAACCAAGGTACGCCTTCCAGAATTTGGATAAGGAGGGATCTGCAAATAAAGGAGTCACGATGGAAAAAGAAAAAAGTGGCAAAGATAAAGGAAGTAAATATGTGTGAAAGACATGGATGAATATCTTCCTGCTGATGTTGGGGAAAGAAAGGTACACAATAATTTATATAACAGCTGCAGCACATATTGCTAGGGAAATACTTCTTTCAAATGAAATTTCAAATTGCTTTTGTCAACAAAATAAATAGAAAATCTTTCTTTACAATAAAGGATCCGGTTCCAAAGAGTCTTCGGAATTCGATTATATACTTATTTAAATGTCCTGGGTGTTCCCGAGGCAAATATATCGGAAGCTCCGTGAGAACTCTGAAGGAGGGATTCTCTTTCCATATTGGTATAATTAATAGAACCGGTAAGATACTTACCACCAAAGAAAATTTAGCGATAAATGATCACGTAATAAAGTGTAAAAGTAATATCTCCCTAGAAAACTTTCAAATTCTAAATTCACACAAATGTCCTATTACCCTTCGAATCCTAGAAACACCTTATATAAAACCTCTCTCCCCAAATTTAAATAATGATCTCTCGTCGGTTCCCCTCGTTGTTACCTGAATTCGTTTGAATTTGGGTTACGGGGCGCAGTTTTAGTTCTTTTGGGTCGGCCAAAGCACTCAACCCGCTTGTTGGTAAGGTTTGTGATTTTGTATATTAGGTTTTGCAAATTTTTGCTTGAATTTTTCGTTTAAAATTGATTTTAAAACAGTTTATATGATTATTAGATTCATAAATCAAAGCACCCCTACCTTAATAGATTTTAGCAATTATATAATCGCTAACTAATTTAAATATTTTAAAATCCTTCCCTTATCTCTCTATTGTAAATTTGAGCTCTATTTCTAAATATTCCCTTTAACCCTAAATTTGCAATTCAAAGCTATTACTAGCTAGTAAAGTTCTAGATGTACATTTAGCAGTGTACTCTCTTAACAGTGCAAACTATTTTATTTCGTTTATTTGTATTTTAGGCCTAAGAAGATGACCGTATTGTGGTCGAAACGTCGCCGGTAAATAAAAAGGATGATGCCAACACTGTCCTGCAGGAAAAATGAAAAGGTGCTTCCGAGTAATTTTGAAGTACTTTTCATTTTTCCTGCGGGACATTGCATTCATTGCGAACCTTACGTGCTACTTTGTGAGTTATTTATTTCATATATATATATATATATATATATATATATATATATATATATATATATATATATATATATATATAGCATAAAACACTATGACTAGCAGTTAATGAATATAGAACTAGTTTCTTCTATATCATCATAAGAATGTAGTAGAGATGTTTTTTTCAGAGAGGGTACACAAATAAAGAGATTATATAATGAAAAGAAATGGAAAGTAGAAAATAATTATCAAGAATAAAAGAAAATGAGTATAATGATTTGGGAGGCCATATAAACTATATTTGATGACCAAGGCCATTCTGGGCGGAGGAAGTAATGGAGTCATAAAAATTTCCTGGAAATCTTTAGCTTTCTATTGCAAAATTAGTCCTTTATATTAACCAAATATATGAAGACGAAAAATATAGAGCTATATTTTTTTCAGATGTAAATGTAGTATTCAGCTACAATTGCCTCATATGGAGAATACAACTATTACTTAATGTAGAATCAGATCACAACTTATTCCTGATGTACAATCGCAATAATTGTAAAATTATATTTAGTTTAATTTAAATCACTTAAAAGGTTATTATAAATTTTAGTTTAATTATCATAAAATTAATTAAAAGAATATTGCGAAAAATATGTTATCACAAAATTGGAAAAAAGTATTGTAGTCTTTTATGCCACATGGATTCTTCTAACTATGAATCTAAGTGTGCTCTCTTACATTTATTCATTGATTTTATACAACATTTTTTGCCAATTTCAAAAACTTTTGATAGTTTGTGTATAGTAGTAGTGTCATGCTTCACAGTCCTGTGAGTAAATCCCAGATCTTCTTGAATGCGCCTCTAAGCCTGCCATTTATCCCTCTGAAGTGTAGTTCCAGGTTTTCCTATTTTTTTTAATAATTCGTGTTAAAATATATGCTTTTCTTTTGTTCACAATCTCCCTATATCTTGCCTCAGGTTTAGCGCTTGTATCAACCAGACCAAAATCCCATAATGGCATGCTCAGAGCTGTCCCTCGATGGTGCTTTGGCGTGTGTGAAAAACATGAGTTATTTATTTCTATAACGATGCCAGGACAACCAAGTTGTACTGGATTATCTTCCAGGTATTTTGGACACACTACTCAGAAAAAGTTATATATATATATATATATATATATATATCCATGATAGTTTTTTTCTTAAACATTAAGGTGAATCGTAGCATTTGGAAAAAATAGTTATTTGGTGAAGTCCTTATTTTGCCATTCCTATGCAAATTTCGTTTGAGATGAAGAATGTTATGTCCAGTTCATAACATGATCACAGCTGCAACACTTCACATTACTTGCAAGAATAGGATGTTATTTCACCCACTCAGTAATCATTTAAGTGTCTTCGATTGATTTTAGAGGCAAAGCAACATCTTGGACAATTGATGAATCCAGGCGTGTAACCAATATATTGCCCAAGTAATAAATGGAGCTATCTTGTTTTTCAGATAAATTTTAGACTATGTAAAAGTAACTCGTATAGTTAAAGCGAAGCCCAAAATTTATTTAGTCAACATTAAAAAGGCCATATTTCATTTAATATGAAATTATTAAAATAAAACAATTTTTTGTTAAAATTATATTTTTATTTATTTTTCGGGAAAGAAACTCATGGTTTTAAAGGATAGCTTAAATAAGCCAAATTCATAATAAAGACCCTAAGCTTTCGCTTTGTAGAATTCGCACCCAAACATTGACATTGGTCTGAATTCTACATATGAACCTAAATTTCTCATACCTAGCTATTCCTCGTCTTCATTTCCTTTTCAAAATCACTTTTATAGTTTAACCGCTTGATGTAAAAATACGTTACATTTGAACCACTTTCAGAAGTAAATACCGTGTTATTATAGATTATTATATTTTTATTATAAAACCACGAAATATTTGAAAAAAACAGAAGAAATTTGCATTTCCTCTTATACTTCAATCTTCGTAATAATAATCTAAATTAGCTCATGACAGTTCTTCATATTAGGTCCATATATATATATATATATATATATATATATATATATATATATATAGAAGAATGACGCTTAAAATATAAAAAAATACACCGCAGCAATCAACATAGTAAATCCTTGATTTTTACAAAATAGATGCAAGGAACCAGGAAAGAATATGCTAATTATAATTACCTATACCCTTACTTATAGTGTTAGGTGCCAATTTTGTTTATTATGTAATCATGCATTTTGTTCAAAGGTTTACGCAATATAAACTAATGAATTCCATGTTCTGAATAAAATATTTTAAAAATTTATTTATAATGTATAGCTGGGTAAGCATTGCTTGCTTTTCTTACTCTACGCCACGTGTCTGATATATATATATATATATATATATATATATATATATATATATTTACATGCAAATGTAAATATAGTTCTTAAGTTGTTTTATATTACGTTGGAAATAAGGAAATCAGCTGAAGGTAAATCCTTTGCGATATAATTTGCATAGTGATACCAAGCAGAGAGTAATTTATTTTAATGACCATATCGTTTCTGAATGATGTGGTGTGAATGATAGGTAGGAATATAACACCGATTTTAGGTGAACTATTTCTTTTATTATGAAATAAAGATTTTTTATAAATTTTCTAAAGAGAGTTCAAATTTAATACTTATAATGGACTAACAATCTCTAATTTGAATAATTTATAACTTAAAATATAAGATATTTACAAAATCCATGTATGTTTTTAGCAAATGCCACTATGACCACCATTATTATTAATTTATACAGTATATGTGGTTTGCTTACAGAATTATCTCAACCCGGTCCATAAGTAAAGGGTAGTTAGTTGGACAACAGTGGCTTAATTTGTAGACAAATTCACTTAAGAAATAAATACGTATCCTTTCGTGGCGCAGCAGCAATTTTATGAAAGGGAAGTTGAAGAATTTAAAGAGAACGGTAGAACTTATATAAAGAATATCAAAATTATATTCGTTAAATTAAAATTTTGTACCAACAGTTACGAAAAACAAAAAAGGGTTTCCGAGAAGATCAATAAAAATGATTAAATTTCTCTCCAAATTAGTTGCGATTTTTTATATTGCTCGTGAACTGGCGCTTTACCTTATGAACAAGGTCTTCTGATCAAAGTCGCTTGCACTCACTTATTCTGATTTATCACCTTAGGACCTTTAAAACTTTTAATAATTCCCAGACTAACTTTGAGAGGACCTTGGCAATTATATCATTCGAAAGAGAATGTAAAGCAACACATAAGGGTTTTAAATTTCATTAGAATCGGTCAAACAGTTATGATGTTATTTTTAAAACAAAATAATTCCAAGGCTAACCTTAGGAGGACATTGACAATTATATAATTTGAAGTAAAATGTAAAACAACATAAAGGTTTCAAATTTCGTTAGAATTGGCTGAATAGTTACAATGTTATTATAGTAAGATATAGAGTCGCACGAGACTAAAATCGACATACTGCGTTTCTTAAACCACAGAGAAAAACAGAAAGACGTGTATGTCTGATGGGTAGCAACATAAAATGAGCTGAGGTGACATTTTGAAATTTAAATTATCTTACGCCGAATGAGAATTACGAGAACGATACCTTCAGCATTGTTAGCAAGCAGATAATGTAGATGTTGCTTATCCTGATAATGATGTAGAAATTGAGATAACAAAAGAAGATTGTGAAAACTTATAGTTATTGTAACTTCAGTAGACTTTAAATGTAAAAGTGGTCTTATTAAACGCCGTCACTAAATTCTGACGTTATCCTTAGAATCGCGAAAACGATGCATTCAGCAGTTATAGCAAGTTACATATAGCCGATAAGGTGTCCAAAAGTGAGATCAAGGAGAAAGATTGTGAAGCAGTTTAGTTCTTTAAACATTAATAGACTTCTAAATGAGAAACTTCCCTTTTAAACAACCACGCTAAATTCTGCCCTCATATTTTGATCGAACCAAGAGGACAGACCGCTTCTACTTTTTAGCAAAACCCCTCAGCATGGTCTTTGAACTGCTAAAATATTCATCGTGCTCATATAAGATTTTTAAAGGAGCCCAGTAACATATTGCAGGAATCATTCAATCCAAAGGCTTCAATAATTATTTTTGTGGGATAGTAAAAAAAACATTCTAACATAAGAGCGAGCTATTTCTAAAGATATCTCGAAATTATCATTTATAACCATGAGGAATTGAAAAATGTTATATTTGACGGGGAAAGGATGCCTCCCACCCCCATTAATGGGGAAAAATAGTTTTAAGATCATTATTTAGTGTAAAACAAAATCCCACACAATACCAGCACACCTTTCCACGCAAGTGAGAACCGGCTCATGGTTGCCTTCGTGCTAACCAGTGATTGTCGTTTAGATCTTTATATGTCTTTCCTTATCCAGTATGGAGGATTTCCTCTCCAGAATACAGGATATCATCAAATTTCAATTTTTGGCCTCACTCAATACTTTCCCTTAAGCCTTGTTTTAATGAAATAAAGGAAAAGTGATTTGGTTGATTACAAAGCAGGAATCAGAGCTGCTTATAAGGCCCACAATTTAGCCATATATACAAGGAGCTGTCAATAAGTTTTGCGAATCGGTAGGGTAAAACAGAGGAAGGGGGATGGCTGTTTGTGGGGGCTTTAGGACAAGTTATGACAAGTTAGGACCTGCAACCGCACGCTCCTGCCTCCTGCTTCATCAAAGGGATATTTTGCTGTATTTCCTAATTACTGTCAAAATCGTTAATATACATAGATTATGGACAATAATGGACCAAGAACTGACCAAGA
Source organism: Ceratothoa steindachneri (assembly GCA_963969495.1). Classification (NCBI taxonomy): domain Eukaryota; kingdom Metazoa; phylum Arthropoda; class Malacostraca; order Isopoda; family Cymothoidae; genus Ceratothoa; species Ceratothoa steindachneri. Next base: position 171,804,391 of record OZ018326.1, read on the forward strand.
ACTGATTAAAAACTGGTCCAAACAGTTTTCGATCCATTTACGTAGATTTTTCCCTAACATTGTATAAGAAGTTTCTTAAGAGGAAGGCATCAAACGTCTTCTGAAATTATTTCGTCGAAAGATTTCAATATGCGACAACTAAACTAGGTATGATTAAATAAGTTTGGAAGCTACAATTTTTTTTACGATTATGTTTCTATTAATATATTATAACAATAAATTACCCTTAAGAACCTTCCGAATCTTCCAGCAGTCGATGTATGTAGATAATGCTTGATCGGTTCCTGATTACACGAGGCAATCGAAGTTTAGTTTGTTGTTTATTTTGCTGTATCTAGATTTATTTGAGTCCAGCTGAGCTTAAAATCTTACTTTCTGTCTATCATCAATATTTTTGAAAAATAATTGTATTTGATATGGTGCTGCCATAGATCTAGGCGTTGGCAATATTTTTATTCATATCTTAAGAAAAAAATAAATAAAGTTTCTATTTATTTGCCTCTTTTTCTAATAAAACGAATATATAAACATAATAATTAGCTTATATAATTTCAATTAAAATTAAATTTAAACAGTGTATATAATAAATTTTCAAACTCAGAAAATATAAAGTATTTTCAACTTAAAACTGCTTTGAATATCTAAGTTTTCTTTTGTGTACAATTTAATCTTCCCTAACTACAGATCGACCATATATATAATCGTCCATCGTAACTGTAACTTGGCCTTTGAAACCTTTTTTTCCATTGTTGAAATATCTTGGAAAAAAAACCCTTAACCTTAATTTAAATGAAAAAAGGCACATTACAATAGAAGAAATTATTTTGCTGCCGTTTGCGTACCGTAAGTTGTGTCTATCAGAATAGGATGATAAGTATTTCGAAGGTAAAGAAATTGCATTTATTTTCAATTATAAAAGATATATGCAGAAACTGCACCGGGATGGCAGCTACAGACATGTGTATAATCTTTCACGAAGAAGCAGAAAGTGCTTAGAGTACGAGATTATGCGCAATTGCTCGAAGATATTTCAAAACTGGTAAATGTTCTTTATTTATGACAACACCTTGAAGTCTTGTTTCGGGTTACACAGTCAGTTACATTTTTGTTACGCCCACTCTGCCTCGGAGATAACGCTCAAATGTATTTTTCACCTGACATTGTATTTTATTCTTTTTTCTATCTTACTTTCCGATATTTGCACTTCTAAATAAAATTTTCCATCTTTGATGATATGCCTCTAAGGGGGTTTTGAGTCTAGTGGTCTTTATTTTAGAAACAATACTTTGGATCGAACGTCAAAACCATTGCTATCTTCTTACTTTGCCATGCACATAATTAGTTTTGAATCACTCAGCAACTTCAGCTGGTTATTCGGGTAAATGGGGCCTTAATTCATTACAACTTTTATTTGGAGGAAGAAATGCTGTCAAATTACATATTTTCGTCAGTGCAGTATTGCCTTCAATTTCAGCAGCATAAATTTTCTCCATGCACATTATTCTAGGAAGAATAAAACAATTTCCTGCTAACTTCGTGGATTTTACTTCAGGAAAGGTTAGGTTTTTTGGCTTTTTGGATATTGGCTTTCGGAATTTTAGATTTTCCGGGCTTTGGTTTTTGAGATTACGAACCAAACCACCTAGAAGCTATCTAATAAAGTTTAACCTCCTTGGATGTAAACCTTGTATTAGTGCTAAGGAAGTTTCCAGTATTGTTTATAACAGCTGTGCTTTCTACAAAACAAAGAAACATGAGCATTTTATATTAAAAAAAAACAATTTAGCAATAATTTTAAAATATCCACACGCATTCCACTTCAATTCTACATAGTTGGCTGTTACAAATAGTGTAAAAATACTGTAGTAGTCTTTTTTTCTTTCGTACCGAGTGAACAAGAAGTAGAAATAGATATTGGTCTCCATTTTGAAGTACAAGTTACATCAACCATGCAGATATAGTGGCTATTACTCTGATTCTTTGACTTTCTATACATATAAGATGAGGGCCCAAATAGTTTCAAGATCCCTCAATGGCATTCCTAAGTAAAATCTATAAGTTATAAATAATCTTACACTTTTAACGATTTGATGTGATATCTGCTTCCGTTCATCATAATAGCCCAAAACATAAGAATATACGAGTACCGACCTGCTTTTTTCATTTTACATTTGACAAATTTAAAAAAGTATATTCCCAACTCTAAAGAACAACCTTAAACGGAAAAATATAATTTCAGATATTTAAAATCTTTTAATTACATATGCAAGTATAAAGTTTATTAACTGTAGTGTAAGACGATAAAAAGAATTATAAATGTTACTATGCAAAAGTTGATGATAGGGAAAAACTTATATTATTTTGCGATTCAGCGACTTCAATCTACATAGTAAGAAATTGTGGAAAAATTGTTACAGAAAAATTATGGGCAGAATATTTTACCTAAGTAGTGTGATTATTGCATAGGATTAATTTTTCGTATTTTTTTCCTTCCAGCATTTTTCATCTTGAACTGAATCTTAAAAACCACCAGCAAAACCTGTCTGATTTTAAGGGTAATTCCTCTAAGTTCTTGCTAACTATATCAAGGAGGCACCCAAAAAGTTAGAGAAGTTGGTTCAGAAAGTATAGTGTCTGGTACCAATCCTGCTGCCACATAATTTCTAGATCTAATGGTTAATGATTAAGTGCAATTATAATTTAGGGATAGTATTAGTAGTCACACAGTATTAAATCTAACGAGAAGGCACTAAGTGAGGAACGAGAGAAAGTAAATTCTTCTCCCTAACAAAGGTATGTAAAGGAAAGCAAAAATGAAGAGAGAGCCAAGGATCGCTGAATAACCATCATCAATTTTAAATGACGGGCAGGAATGGCTTACTTCAAACTTCTGCGAACCTTTTCGGAGAAAAAGAGCTCATGGGCGTTAAAGAATGAAATTAAACTTCTCCCTTGGCCTAGAATTCATTTTCTAAGTTGAGTTGGTACTTAAGGTCGACATAGCTTACAGTCGAAACTCTTTGCCGTTCTGCACCACTAATGCCCCTTCACACTGAGTAAAGAGTAATTCATTTGATTGCACCAATCCCTCGGTCTTCGCCATTGATAAATATAAGTAATTATCTTTGATGGTCTATACAATTCCTAGTTACATTTCTAGTCAATTCACATAAATAAAAGCCTCCGTGTGTAAAATAATGTCTTTCGAGGTAACTCTTTTATCGACCACGGATTTCCTTTGGAGAATTGTGACTTTTACTTTCAAAGTTTGGGCAAAGGTGGAATCTTCATATTTGTCGATGCGAATACATCCCGAGCGACGTACCAACTTGTCTCTCCCTCTGGCTTCGCTGCTCCTCAATTATTGGACGAAATCAGATAAGCAGAGAGAGTTTCTACAAAGATTCCCCAAAGGCGAATCTCATTTTGCAATTGAATTGAGATCAGAGGAAATTTCAAATCCTAGTTTAGGCCGGGAATCCCCAGTGAGACGGAATCCCGCCCAAATTAGTAGCCAAATGGACGCAGTAAATTCGATAGGTGCCATGTTTATTTCCGATAATTCACGCATCCTCAAAGTTGGGTTAATATTTATCAATGTTTTTCTACCAAAATAAAGTTATGTCGCCTCCTGCATTGTAAAATGTCAGATGTTATGAAAAAATCAAGAAGTAAATATACTATTATCATACACTTCTGCTGATCTGAGTAAATTAAATAAATTATTTTTCTGGTTTTATCATAATACTGTAAGTTATTTTAAAAAATGACATACTAGTACAAACCTACTATATTTTTCAATACAATATATTGAATGAATTTATCTAAAATGCTACGTAAGGATGCAGCATTAAATACTATGTTCATTTTAAACTCAGATTCTCTTGACTGCACAACAGATGGATGAGACGACATTTTGTACATAACAAATTTATAAAATAGCGTTTAAATTAATTAAGTTAAATAAATTCATCTAAGCTCACCACTTGTATAGACGTGCAAGCCTACAGAACAAATTGGATTTGTTCTCAATATATTACTTGAGAACCTTGGGCGCCTTTGCTGAAGTGGATTTGCTCCCAAAGATGGTCAGGCCAAATAAAAGTTTTCGGGGTACTACTACTACTACTAATAATAATAAGTATTTATAATGCGCAATTTAGGGCTGTTAGCCCTCCCAGAGGGCTAACAAAAGGCGAGTAGATGATATATCCTTTAAAGCAGAAAGGACGCCGTCTCAGCCAGAATAAAGTTTTGTTGTCAGGTATCTTCTGAGGTTGAATGTTTATCAAAAAATAAGGGTTAAATTAATATTGATTTATGTTAATTTTATTAGCGCTTATTTCCAAGAGATTATTATTAAATTATTTTTAGACTTGTGGACTTATATATGGGCTATATGGAATTGTCTAGAAACACACGTTTCATTACCATGCAGCCTTTGTTTATTTGTGACCTTTCTGAACTTTACACTTGCTGTAAAATACATGTGGTTTTGAAGACACGGGGTGTTTCGTGGGTCACGATAAATATTTCAATATATAAGTTTTCTAAAAACTTGCAAAAGTAAAGTAAATGAATCTAACTGATTTAAACATTTTCAACAGTTTAGTGGGAATGAGTTGAGTGTCAGGTATTTAAAGAAAAGAGAAATAAAAAGAATAATGAAAAGGTTGAAGATTGCAAAAACTGCAAGAACAATTCGCTTTAATCGTGAAGTTCAGAGACCATCTCGGAGAAAATTATTATAAAAAGTTATAAGTATATACATAGGCCTTTTTTAAGAGGTTCAAGTTTTAAGCTGGAATGAGAAGTTCCATGTTCAAAATAACCTTGTAATTAAACGGTAAGGAGAAGTTTAGACCCAAAGAAATAATGCAGCCTGTATAGCTAGCTTTGCACTCTATCGGACTCTCTTTGGCGAGGATCCTTATACACACTTGGTAAATAACTGTATCCAATAGACCAATCTATCAACCATAAAAAGAATTGCATCAATTATTTATTTTAAGCTTGACTTTTGTCGTGGCAAAGCACTGGAGTTTTCACCTACCCGTGTGAGGTTAGTATAAGGAACATTGCAGTTTATCTTAATATTTTAAAATATAGTGTTTCCTACGAGTGGGTATAATCACCATGTTAATTGATAAGACGTTTGTTACTTACTTCTTTTTTCTTTTTTCTTCAAAATTATTGAAATAATTGAGAGCACGCAACTTAGGTCTGTTGAACTTGTTTTTAATTATTCTAATACATAGATCAATCTCTTTTTGATTTAATTACAGTCATACTTCTTTATAGCCTGGATTTTACAAATGTCTGACGTTATCTTTTTCCGTTCAATTTGTAATTTTCAAATAGTTCAATTATATTTGCACTTTTAGTTCTTTGCTTTGCTTTCCAGAACCTCCCCACAAGTGTTCTATTTGATTTAAGCCTAGGCTCTTAGATGAACACCCCTGTGGAGTGATCCCATTTTTTCAAACAAATTCTGGGAATTGTCCTGCTAAAATATACCTTGATTGCCCTGTTCTGTGGGATACAATTTCTGGGTAGTTGTCTCTAAAACTTGACAACACTGGTATAAGTTGTAGAATCTATTCTTTCGTGGCAAAATTAAATCTCTCTTTTACCTGATAAAGACATGCAGTAACAATGACATGATGAAAGTCCTCACAGGTTTAACAGTTAGTAGTACGCAAGCAAAGTAAAGTAAAAGGTTTTCCAACTTCTTCTCTCACAAAGGTATGATATCTAGATCTAATGGTTAATGATTAAGAGCAAGTCTAATTCAAGGATAGTATTAGTAGTCGCCCAGTATTTAATCTAATGAGGATAGGCTGAGTGAGGAATGATAGAAACTAAATTCTTTTCACCAACAAAGGTATGTAAAGGAACGCAAAAATAGAGAGCTAAGGATCGCTGAATAAACATCATCAATTTTAAATGCCGGCAGGAATGGATTTATTTTATTTATTTATTTATTATATTCCATATTAATCAAATGTAGGGTATAAATATATTACATTTTATATCTTAATGACAAGTTACAATAAGTACTTTATACATATATATATATATATATATATATATATATATATATATATATATATATATATATATATATATATATATATATATATATATATATATATATGCATACAAAGATTAGTTATGGGCCCCAAATAACTTAGTGACTTTTAGGGCAGAAACTTAAAAATTAAGAGTAACTGCGAAACTTCTGCGAACCCTTTAAGAGAAAAGAGCTCATGGGCGTTAAAGAATCAAATTAAACTTCTGTCTTGGCCTAGAATTCACTCTCGAAGTTGAGTTAGTACTTAAGGTCAACGTAGCTTACAGTTGCAACTCTTTACCGCTCTGCACCACTAATGCCCCTTCACACTGATTAGAGATTAATTCATTTGATTACACTAATTTCCTCGCATTTACCATTGATAAATATGAGTAATTATCTTTGATATCCTATATAATTCCTCCTTAATATTTCCGGTAAATTTACATGAATAAAAACCTCCTGGTGTAGAATAAAAGACTTTCTAGGTAACTCTTTTATCAACCACGGATTGTGACTGTTACATTCAAAGTTTGGGCCAACGTGGAATCTTCATATTTGTCACTGCGAATACGTCCCGAGCTGCGTCCCCACCTGTGCTTTCCTCTGGCTTCACTACTTCTCATTTGTTGCACGAAATCAGATAAGCAGAGTTGTCCAAAGATTCCACAAAAGTGAATCTCATTTCGCAATTGAATCGAGATCTTACATACCTACGAATTAATTTCTCCTAAATAGATAAATTGTCCATCTTGTGATCTTTAACCAGGTCAAGATGTTTTATCTCTGTTGACTTCAGTCAAGCATATCTCCTTTCACTCTTTACATCCTTGTAGCTCATAAGTCTCCCTCTAGGAGTTCTGTGTGATAGTTTCTATTTGGAAGCTTCTTTGAACTCTCTACAGTAGTATGTGCAGAAGATTCTTTATGTGATTCTGTTGTGAATCACGAAGAACGATCAGTATTCTTTGGGTGATGTAAGACGTTTGCTCTTAATTTCATTCCCTGATAATAAAGCTACTCGTATTTTTCTCTTAATATCGTCTTATAGTGATTTGAAAAGCATATTTGAAATTTTATTTGTTATCAATTTATTATTTTATAAACTTTGGATATTGCGAGGTTGGATTTGGTTCTGTTCTTCTGTAGGAATTTTAGTTTTAGTTATATTTCTTATTTAGAAGGATATTAACTACACAATTGTTCGAAATTTAAACTGAAACATAAGAATTACCATTTAGTAATAGTTAAGTAACTCAAACACATTAACAAATTATTTAAACATATTAACAAACTACACATTATTAGTATACATCATGATGAATAATATGATAAACTTTACAAAGTCTGATTGGAAATATAAATACTATGAGGGATGCTTTATACAGGGTGAGTCAGAGATGAGTAATATTTATAAAATAAATGACCATTACTCAGTGTCGAGAAGAGAAGCTCATTGCAGCCACATTGCCCGTTGAAAGCCCAAGGTCAAGCTCTAGGACCGTGAGAACAGTCAGAATATCGAACTGCTTTTCGCAATAGGCGGTGAATTGGAAACTCAAACGCTCGCTTCTCTCGGCCTTTCATGGTGTTATCAAGAAATCCCCGCTGGAATAATTCCCATCCTTCAAGCGCCGTGTTAGTTCGTGGAAAGGGTTCCACCGCGCCCTCCTCCTCTTGGCAGAGGCAGTCAGGGATTTGGCTGCCCCCTATATATTGTTGACAGCAATAGTACATCGACAGGATAGGCCTGCTTCTTATAACGAAACACGTCATTCTCGATCGTGCTTCTTTCTCCCGTCGAGCTTAAGGCTAGAATTATACCGAAAAATCTAAGCTCCAGTCGATTGGCCCATCCTTGGTTTTGATACATTGCGTTTGGCACGAATACTTTCTCCATGGTAGTGTTAAAAGGAGTTATAAGGAAAGAACGTAGCCTAGAAGACCTTAAGGGCCATTCAAAGAGTGTACCTTTGGACTAGCAATCGAGCGGGCACATGGCTGCTCAATTGTTTTGCGTCCCTAAACGGCTACTTTTCAAGACTTTGTCTAGTTTTGACTTAAACTGGTCAACAGATTCGCTGTTGACAACTTCCACTGGAAGTGCGTTCCACTTACCGCAGATACTGTAGGTGAAAAAAATTACAAACAGATTGCGGTTGCAACGCTTCAGTTTAAGTTTGAAGCCGTGATTTCGCGTTCTGTTTTCACTGAGGGTAAAAATAACTCGGTAGTCAACAATGTCGAACCCTCAAAGTATTTTAAAAACTTCGATGAGCTGACCACGCAGTCTACAGGTTTCCAGCGAGAACAGATCTAATTCCCTTAGTCTATCCTCATAACTTTTATGTCGGATAGAGGGGATCAGCTTGGTTTCCTTGGCTTGAACGGGTTCCAACCTTGCGATATCCTATCGAAACAAAGGACTACAAAATTGTACGGCAAACTCCAAGTGCGGCCGAACGAGGGAGTTGAACAGACAAAGAACTATCTCCTTGTTACGGTATCCAAACTGGAACTTTATGCAGCCTAAAATCCTTTGGGATTTCTTCTCTGCCCTGATGCACTGTTTCGAGAACTTGAGGTCGCTAGTGATAGTTACGCCCAAGTCCTTCTCACTATCCCTCGATTCAAGAGCAGTGCCCTTAAGGATGTACTGAGATTTAGGGTTTCGGTGGCCGATATGCATTACTTTGCATTTCCCCACGTTGAAAGTCATTTGCCACGTATTCGACTAATCCCCAATCCTTTGAAGGTCCTCTTGGAGGCGGGCAGTGTTCCAATCCTTTGCTAAATTGATACTAAGCTTGGTGTCGTCGGCAAATTTGCAATTTTGGTAACCATGTCTCCGTCCATGTAGTTGACATAGATAATAAACAGTAGAGGTCCCAGGACGGAACCTTAAGGAACACCGTTAGATACGGGCGCCCATTCAGAGGCCCGTTCATTCACCACTACTCGTTGCCGTGTGTCACTTAGCCAGATTTCTATCCAACCTGCTACCTTGCCGTCTATGCCCCGCGCACGCACTTCCCAGAGAAGGTGGCGGTGCGGTACCTTGTCGAAGGCCTTTTAGAAGTCAAGGTACACAACATCCACCGCTTTATCCAGATCATGCTCTCTGAACACGAAGTGGAAGAATTCCACAAGGTTTGTCAAGAATGACCGTTGCCTTCAGAAGCCGTGCTGGGAATTCTTCAGTAGCAGGTTTGACTCTAAATAAGACGTTATCTTGTCCACTATCATGCTTTCCATGAGTTTACCGAGTATCGAAGTCAAACTGATGGGTTGGTAGTTTGATGGATGGCTGAGGTCTCCTTTCTTGAAGATCGGAGTCGCCTCCGCCTCACGCCAGTCTCTAGGAACGCATCCGGTCAGGATTGACACGTTAAAGATAGTGCCAGATGTCATGTTACTTCCTCGTACACTTCCTTCAACACCTCGGATAGAAACCCGTCAGGTCCAGGGGACCTATTCGTCTTTAGGTCAGCGATCTTATTATTTATTTCTCCTTCAGTAAAGTCCATTGCCTCCAGCTTTTTTCCCCGAGTAGGAATCCGTGAGCTGGGGGATGGGACCACACTCTTCAGTAAACACTGAAGAGAAGTAGTCATTGAGCAGGTTAGCACTCCGCGTGAGTGTAGTTAAACTCCCCGTGGTTAAAGCTCCTTGAATAACCATCCGATCCCCGTTTCATCTCTTAAAGCCTCGAACCCAAGCTAGGCTAAGACGAATCATCTGTGGCTTCCGGATATCCATCCCTGTCTGTGTTTGTACAGAGGCTCGCATCACCTCTCAACTGTCAATCCCTCTGTACAGCCCGCTCTCAGTCTCTCTGATACGTTCAGTCCTGGTATTCATGGAGTTTTATTGCCATGATTTCATTTAATCTACATATTTATTGTGCATAAATGTGTATATAATAAAGTTTATTTTGTACTTACTTATTGGCCAACTACACTCAATCTTTTAAATTTAAAAATCCTTCGCACTCGTCCCCCCTCCTCCCTTACTTCTATTCTCCATCTTTGTCGTAACCAGAGTAGAACCAAGGTTACTGGTTGACTTTGAGCGACCACGCCTTTTGTGTAGAAGTGTTGTATATGTCGGGGTCGTTCTACGACACTCAGCACAAGAGGGACGGACATATATCCGACGGGTAGCATTCAGTGACTGGTGTCTTTGCATTTTTTGTTTTTTTCCTGTGAAGAAGTTAATGCGCTGTGGGCGATCGACTACCGCGGGTTAGCCTACCACAGTTTCATGAATAATAACGAGTCTATCACATCAGTTCCGCGTGAGTTTCGTTGCCTATTCAACATTGCCCAAAATCAGGCAGTCCCAACTCGTAACACAAACTTACATTGGGTTAATGCACTCTGTACTCGAGGTACAATAATAAGTCCCAGACCGATGGGGGCCTGACGAACAGTCCGTACCCCAGAAAATGTGGAACGCGTCATACAAACTTTGCTGCTCAGTCTGATCGCTCTGATTATACGCATGCTACTGAACTTTGGATCGAGAATCGTTCGGTAAGGTGTGTTTTGCATGAAGACCTGCATTTGCATCCATACAAATTTGGCCATGATTGGTAATGATTGATGAAGTTCCTTTTCAACTTAAGAGCATGGTGAACTCCGTAGGTTAATGTTAGATACCAACCTTTACTATATTCCTCAACCCGAGAGAGAGAGGCCTATGAACAGATTAGTCCAATATGAGCGCAGGTGAAATTATAAATACAAATCAGATTGCAATTAAGTTTCAGAGTGCGGTTTAGGTTGGCCAATGCTTAGTTATCTTGGATGTTTCTGGGATAATAGAAATGGAGTACAAAATATGCTTAACTACTATGAAAATAATATATTTATAAAATAAAAACGGGTTTTAAGTAAAGTATATAAACATAGAAGATGTCCTCGAGTCTCATCTTCAAAGAGCGTCCTAGGTGGTGTCGACCACCATACACGCGAACAGATAATGACAGATGGGACGCTCAAATGACCTTGAGCGCATGCGAAGCCCACATGACAGAAGCTGTAAAGGACGGGGGGGGCTTGCACAGGAGAGTTGAGCGTTGCGGTTACCGCGAAGATTAAGTCCAAGGGAGTGGAATCCTGCCTTTTTAGAGACGGGGTAGATTCCACAATAATAGGATCTTGATAACGACTATTACGCTAGATGACCTCAGATCTTGCCTTCTGGTTTAAAATACTGAATCAATAACTTGTATGGTCGCGCCTGGGTAACGGGTACCAACGATGACGTGGTTCAGTCGCGCGAGTTCTAGGAAAATACACGGAACTTGACGACTGTGCAAGGGTTTGCGCAGAACTAACGGGGATGGAAAAATAGCAGCTACGCGTGGTTTTTCGGGACACAGGGGGTTACTTACTGCTGTACAAGTCTGGCGTCGGACGTTTTATAGGGGTGAGACAGAAGGGCTTTTCCCCGCGCCCAAAGGGGGGGCCGTCCGGGCGACAGACGCTTCGCCAGCAGAGGTGGACTTTGCCCGATTCATGCCATCTCATGATAATCCCTCTTCCCCAGCGGGACCCTTCAGGCTCTTAAGCACATCTCAGCGTTCCTCGAGGTCGGGCCTCCAGCTTATCATAGCCTTCAGGATTTTGAGCCTCGTTAGCGTGAATTAAAAATGGTCGCCCAGTGTGTCTTCTCTCTCTCTCCTCAAAAGGGACGACCGTGCGCGTCTTTACACACTCTTACTCTCTGAGAGTGAAACAACAGAATTTTCGTTATTGGGCTCTTGAAAATCCGAGATAGCTGCACAAAAGACCACCACCCTCTCTGCGGTCACTGCGTCATTTCGAGAGATGCTGACATTCCTTGGCCCCCTCGATTCCTTGATTTGTCCATGTGTGATTATTTCTTGTGGAGAAATCTCGATTCACTTGTGTATGAAGATAAAGCCCGTACATTGAATGATTCGAAAGAATAAATTTGTATGGAAGTCGAACATATCAATAGAGCAATGTTGTAAAGTCCAACTCCTAATAACGCCTGCAGAAATGCATCAAGGAAAACGCTCACCAAATGAGGGATATTATTTTCCTAACTTGATTTTGCCAAATCTTAATTCAATAGGAACATATAATGTCAATTTATTTTTTAATCTAAAATTAATGATTTTATGAATTTTTCAGAAATGTCCATCCTCTCTACCTCACCGGGAACTTCAAGTGTTGAGCCAAGGTGAATTAATTGGGACGAAAACTCTATATTAATTTTAACGAAGCTAAAAGATCAAATAACGCTTATCTAAGCATGAAAATTAAAAAAGTGCAAGGACTAAATTTGAAGATTAGCAGGCACGAAGCAAAAATGTGTATGGAAATGAAGCAGTCACTAAACGTTATCTCAAGCTTATATCTTTCAATGGAAAGCAACTTTACTAAAACAATCTATTACATCATCCAAAGAGAAAATAATACAGCTAAGCATTATCACAAATGCACATATACACTTGCTACAGGAAGAAGTCATAACCCTACCTAATACTACAACTTTTTACCATAGCTCATGAACAATATATCACAAGCTAACGGAATAGTGTGGTGTTAAGAGAATGTACTAATGAATACACTCTCCGTAATTAAGTATATCTGAGAGACAAATTAAGAAGTAATAACACATTCTATGAAAATTTAAAACTAAAATGTATTCTTCTGCATCCATAAGACGCTCGACCTGTTCCTGCAGCTACAACGTTGTTCGCTCATTACTAACGGTCATTTACGCGTGCGCGTAAACTGCTTGGCGGAGGCGGCGAATTGTTTACTCATTGCTTTTTAACCCACAAATAATACTTATAATGAGAAGGTAAGGATATTTTTTTGCCACAATATAAGAATTTAAAAGGACATGCATCTGTATTTATTTGCGACGAGAAGTTTTTATCCTGGGCCACGTTGGGTACCGATTCTAGTATGATATAATTTTCCAATCCATGTTTAATTTATTTGGTTTAAATCGTGACATAGTTTCTAAGTCAGACCGATAGTTTTTATGACCTACTATATATAAATTGTCATAGAGAGGAATAGTGTAGAATATTTTAACAACCCTTTCTTTGATATTGAAACCAGTCAGTCTTATTATACAATCTACAAGCAACTATCCTGCAAAGAGTAGTCAACTGTCTTACTACTTCAAATAAAATTATTTAATTAGGAAATTTATATCTAAGAAGAGCTACCAGAAGATTTCTGAAGCGATAAATGTTCCCCTATCTTCAGTGGAGTCAGTAATGAGAAAGATTAAGGATTTGGAGACAAATGCAAATCTCTCTCTTTCGTGCCGTCCTCGGAAAATTCCACTCTGCACGGTTCGTATTATTCTTAGATCCGTTAAAATTAATTCAAAGATGAGACGAAGGGAGATGAACGATTAGTCATCAGAGGAAGGCATTGATATTAGGTTGAAGAATGTCCAATATGTTACGTAAAGAAAGAAATTCGCCAGAGGAAGGGATCTTTATTGGAAAACATTCATTCAATAGCCAGAGAAAGATTGAAATTTTGGGAGCCATGGATAGGATCGGAGGGATTGAAATTTGAGTTATGCTGAACAGCTGACAAATTCTTAGCCCCGATCAATTTGTACTTAATTTAAGTGTTCTAGCCAATTATTTTCAGAAAAAGATTTTATTAAATAAAACTGAAAAGGACTTCAATTAATAGAAAGTTAATAAAAGTTTATGGCATTTCCTGCTTCGTAGGTGATCATCGGTACCCAATTCCATTCTATAATTATGATTAACCTTGTTAAGAAAAACATAAAATGAAATTTAATCTAGCAATGAGACTTCTAATTCCATTCCCAAAGCGGGCATAAGGCAAAGCGCTGGTGTAGAGCCATTGAAGAGTATATCTCTCTTTCTGCCTCTCTTTGCGACGTAACAGGAAACTTTGAGCATCAAAATGCATATTAGAATAAAGTATAGACTCGTTTCACTCTATTATTATTTAGCGACACCAACGTGAGAATAAAAGTGACATGCCAAAAGTTAAAATAATACTTAAGAGAACTGTTCGGGAACACTTTTCCTTAAAAGTCCTATATTTTTAGATTAATAAATTGCCTAGAATATTATTTCATATATAAATATATATGCCTAAACTAAAATAGAGCAATTTAACTCCAAATATAAAAAGATCTTAGATACGCTTTTGACCAAAGGGTATGAATAACCTCCTTAAAATTATATTCGATAGTAAAGGGGTAAATTTTGCTCTTGTGTTGTCAGTGATCACTTTATTTTTAAAGTGGTATTTTATAATTTAAGAAAACAATAAAAACTTTTAAAGACTATCTGGGCGGAAGCCTTTAGAAACAAGTGTATTTTACACTGTCTCTTGATTGTAAGTCTTTTAATATGATACCCTAGAGCAGCGGTTGGGTAACATTTTTGGGTGTTACCCCAAAAGAATTTGTATTAAAATGAATTTACCCCTGACTTTGAAATAATCTGGGGGACAAACCAATTTACTTATAAAAATCATGGATAATAAAGCAAAAAAAATTATATTGGGATAATGTTTCATTTTTTATTTCATCTATCATTAGGAAATAAAACTACGTCTTTCTGGCATGGAAATAGCACATCAGAAAAAATTGTAGGAAATTATATATTTATAAACAGAAATAAAATAGTCACTTTTTAGCCTTACATGGCACGCAAAGAAAATTATTTACTATGTCACTATCATGTATTTAAAATTCGTACACAAACAAAATAGGAAAAAGTTATTGAATCCACTATTATGGGGAAAAAATATTTAACCTTTCTGGCATGAGAATGGTACACAAATGAAACTAATGAAAAAATTATTGAACTTGAATATATCAGTTCCCTCAGACTTTGGAAAAATTATACAACAATTTCAATATCAGCGAATTTTTATGTCACTGCTACTTTGATGCTGTCTTCAGGATCCAACCGGTATCTGTATTTTTTATTTAGATTTACAAGGGTAGAAAACCTTGTTCGCAAGGATAGGTATTTGCAAAAGGTAGCAGCATTTTAGTTGCTTCCAAATGTTCAGTTTTATAAGCTTTTGCAGCTTTTGACATCCATGCTTGTTTTACTGTTGGAACGCAGTTCAATAAGCTCTTCTGCCAATCCTTCAAGCTTTTCAAGCAAATCAGCCAGTTCACATTTGAAGGGATTTACAACCCAGTTTACAGTATGTGAATCAAGCTCTGAAAAGTAGTCACATAACCTATTCTTAATTTTGGTCAGGTGCCTTGTGACTGATTCCTTCATGTCACTAAGTCTGCAGTCTTCAAATTCTTTCAAAGACTCTTCCAGGTTTGGAAAGACAGCAATCTAATTGGCATTTACTTTTTGGTTCCAATACTGAAGCTTTGATACAAATGCTGAAATCTTTTCCCATGCTAAGATGAGATTGATTTTCTTTCCTTGCAATTCCTTGTTCACGCATTTACATGCCCAAAAATGTCAACTAAGTATGCAGGAAGAGCTAGCCAGGTTGATTTTCTGAACTTGTGTGCAAGTGTGTGTTTTTGATCAGTCAGAAATATTTAAAGTTTGGTTTCAAGAGCACACTCTATTCAGGACATTTCCACGTTAAAGCCACCTCACTTCCGTATGGAAAAGAAGGGTTGAATATTTAGCCTCTCCATCCTCACATAAATCACGAAACATCCTCGTGTTTAGTGCATGCCCTTTTACAACATTGACAATCTTAATTACATCATTCAACACAGCTTTCACTTCTGGCTCCAAATACTTCACAACTAATGCCTGGCGATATATTATACAATGGATGACTTGAATATTTAGATTCTGTTGTTTGGCCAAAGCCACAAAACCAGTGACGTGGCCAAGCATAGCAGGAGCTCCATCAACTGATACTGCAATACATTCTTTCCACTTTAAATCAACACTTTGTTTTTTGAAGTATGCATTAACCTTATTGAACACATCAATATCACGACTTCTCAACTCAAGAGGAGAACATAGCAACATTTCTTCTTTAATTTCATCAGAACCCCTATATCGAACGTATACCATCAGCTGCGAATTGCTGCTGACACCTGTAGTCTCGTCAAGTTGAATGGCAAGCTCTTTACTCTTTTTAACTGAAGAAATCACTTGTTCTCTCACATTTTTTTGCCAAGATGGAAATTCTTTCTTTAATAACTCTTGCAGACAAAGGCTACTTTCTACACACACATTATTTATGCCATTTTCATAGCCGCTGGTTTGATTAAGTCTTCACCAATAGTAGGTGGTTTCTTGATTCGAGCAACCAACCATGCCACTTAAAAACTAGCTATTGTTGCTGAACATTGTCAAACGTTGTACTCTTGTTATTTTCCAATCTCTGTCTTTTTCCAGATTCACAAAATATTCCCGTGGTTTGCAAAACAGATGTGAATGAATCTTGCCCAAGTGTTTCTTCAGTTGATTCTTTTTGAAAGACTCGGCAGTCAGTACTTTCATACAGACTGCAGATAGAGGTTTCATTTGTCTTTGTCCTCTATTTCTGTGAAGCTATAATTAAGAAACTGCCTGATATTTCCTTTTCCTTGCTGATGCCATCTGAAAATGAAAGACAAATCTATCACTTTTTTAAGGTCTTTTGACTTCTGTTTTTGAAAAATAAAAAATGATTTAGTGAAGAATTCAAGAGTTTAAATTAAAACTTTAAATAACAACATAAAATCAAACCAAAACTCACAACCATATAAAATTCAAACAATAAGACTTAAAAAGAGTGAGCATTACATCTGTACGGGCTGCAGGAAATCTTCTTAAATAGTTAAACTCGTTAAAAAACTTACTTTTAATATAAAATAATGATTTATCTGGATCATTATAGAAGGGAAATAACTATATATAATTTTATAAACCGTCTACATTCATTGGCAACATCAGGCCTAGGTCTTATGGGCAATAAATAAATGATACGCAGGATTTAATGCAAATATCGACGATTAGATACAATCATAGAACTTTGGGCCCTCGCATATTTCCTATAGGGTATCATATTAAAAGACTTAGAGTAGGGAGACGGCCTAAAATAGACTTGTTTCTAAAGTAATCCACCCAGATAGTCTTTAAAAGTTTCTTTTTGTTTCCTTAAATAATAATAAAACAAATTACAAATAAGCTGATCAAAGACAACGCAAGAGCAAAATTAACCCTCTCACCATCGAATGCAATTTTTTTAGAATTTTATTCTTAAATTTTTGATCAAAATTACATATTATTTAAATGAAAACACAGTTTTACCAAAATTTTGACCATAAAAGAGATGTTTATTCTTTATATTGAAGTTGTGCCAGGTGCCTATTCCTGAATTGATCGAATTTAGCTGCATAATCTTGAATTGTAATATACTAACCATATGTAAAAATAAATAAAAAAATATATATATATATATACGTAAGGGAATCGATATCCCACCCTCACAACCGAGGCCCTGTTGCTTAACCGCAAAGTCCTGGCATTTTGGCGGCGTAGCCCGATCATTTATTCTCCCCCCCTCTCTTCTCTCGCCTCAAGGAGAACAAGGAATGCCGCCCAAAACCACATAGTGCACTAATCATCACATGTCGGACTCCCGTGAGCCTAACATTGGTTAAACCGGCAATATTTCCACTAAGAGTTGATATTTAATTTACCTTTATATGCGGAATTTGAGGAGCATCAGGCCAAAGCCAGTAGATTCCCTTTAGGGCAAGCTGAAAGACGATCTAAGAAAAACCGTTAGAGAAGGAGCCTTAATGCCGCCGTCCTCACCCTCGCTCCTCCTTCGTCTACTATAGGAGGGGTGGCAAAGGATATAATCCAATAAATTTGGAAAAACAAGGTAGATCGTGAGAGTCATCGAGAAAGCCAAGACCGCCATAAGTGCCCGACAAACAAACGAAAGGGACACAGAAGAAGCTCATTCTGAGCAAGTTCCTGTTGGTCACACCGAACTTTTAGTTAACTTGTAGTGAGAAACAAATTCAACTAACTCTCGTCAGAGAAGCCCCGTATCCTGGTGTACCCCCAAACCTAGAGATGGTCCTCGCTATTGAGGAATACCCTTAAGTGAACTTCTTCAAGCACTCCCCTTCATCAAAGGATTCACTCGTTTGTTCATCGCTCGTCAGTGCTAATTATTCCCAGATTAACTCGATGAGTGGAAGAAGCATACTTTTCCCGTTCCCGTTGGTGAAATCATCTTACCAACATAACGTGCTTAACACCTTCCGCCGCGCGCGCCGAATTCCTCTGCGGCTTTTGTTCTTGTTGCAATTAAATGTCTATTTTTCTCAAAAGCATTTAATTCAGTCCTTAAAACGCTGAGTATGGCACTAGAAACCCTCAAAGGTAATAAAATAACGTAATAATAATCATAATCAAATATAGCACTCTTAGAGAAAAGTTAATCAAGGAATTTTGAAGTACGTACTAAACCTATATGTACGAACACCATCACTCGGTCCTTGATATACCACGACAATATATATATATATATATATATATATATATATATATAAGAAAGATTTACGTGTGTGATATAAAAAGTTGCGTCAAACAAACCTTATCTTCTACTATTCCACTACGTCTCATTAAAACTTCTTTTGAAAAGTATGCAGGTTTGTCGAGAAGGAAGTGAAATGAATCGAGCTCTCTATTTTCTTGTACGATTTCTATTTTCTTGTACGTTGCCATCGGCAACTGGCTCAACCTCAGTCAGATAACCGTCCACCTAGGCGCGAAAGGGCTCAAGAACGGGGAAGAGCTCTAATATCGATCTCGTTCAGGAAACCTTAAGATTCGATTCGTGTCTTTTACAAAAAATAAAGAGGGAGAATAGGAGATAACAAAAGTGGTAATAAAGAGAGTGTTAAGGGGGAGGGGTGTTTATCGGTTATTGTTAGTTATGAAGTAGAATTGTACATATCTTACTCCAATTGAATGTTCACAATGCCCGCTGGTTCTCCAAAATCTTATATATTGCTGTGTGTAGCGAAATTATCCAATTTTAGAGGGTCAAACTAATTCAATTAAATCTTATGTATGATAATATTAGGGGTATTGCTGTGGTTAATGTTTAAATTTTGTGTATTCAATTGTTAAAGTTTAAATATAAGTTTATTTGGGGAATTTTTGTGCGTTTCTCTATATCTTCACGTGTTTCCAACGGCTCTCTTCTTTAAGATATCAAAATAGCACTCTTAGAACAAAAAGGGGGACATTTTACGACAAGTAATATTGTTACAGTAGGTCAGTGAAGACGCTTCATCGAACATAAAGAATTTTTTTAATTCGCTCTCGCGTTCCTGATGCCAATAGAACGTTATTCCTGGGGCAAGTTGATGTTTCTCTTGAGGAAGAGAACCCAGTAGCTGGGCAAACTCCTGAGATAAGTTCAGGTCTAGTGTCAAGTCGTTGAGTTCGGCTTTGGTCAATGGCACCGATCGGTCGTCCTCTTCTGGCTCGTATGCACCACGCTCGCTTGTATCAGTCATGTGAGTAGATTCTGAATCAGAACTAGATTCCATGATGACATTCGGCTCAGGAACAGGAACATCTGGTCCATGGGGGAGTGGCTTTATAGCAAAATGAACATCAGAGTATTGAACAGAGTGGTTGCTCTTGCGATTGATGCCTTTTAAATTTGTCATGCAGAAGTAGCAGTCGGTAACGTGATCAATCCCTTCCCTCCACACCATTGGGACACCAAATGGCATACTCCTTCTTTTCCTATTCCTCTAATCCCGTAAGTTCTCCACACATGTTTTGCAGCATTTATGAGGAGAAAATGCCTTATCCTGGCCCCCTAGTTTGACTCCAAAATAAGCGTAATAAGCCTTCTTCACAAATTCCGTGATTTTTGCTTGACGGTCTGGAAGAACCACGTGTCCGCAGATGAAACAAAATTTGTTAGGATGATTCTTACACTTCCGATCCATTGCACTGCACAACTAGACCTGAAAAGAGAAATAATAACTAGTTATTTAAGGTAAACCATGACCAGCTGTGGCAAAAACAAAGCCCATATACGCTTGGATGATAGCGCCATTTGGGAAAAAATATGCTGTAATAAAAATCAAATGTATCTTAGAAACGAGACCTGACCAAAGAAAATGAATAATATTTTTGAATTCAGCACGCAAAAAGGATCCTAAATCAGTTAAAAAACCCTTGAGCTTGGAAAAAGTTTTAAAACGCAAGCCAGTGTAATTGAATCGGGTTGAGATTTTCTTTGATATAAAATAGGACACCACCTCTTTATTAATGCGACTTTCTCCAAAATTTTGTATCCGGATAGTTTATACTCTGCTAGGAAATCTCTGTTCTCGATATTTAACCACGATTCTATTATGCCGATTATGTCGTAATTATCTGTTAACGCAATTTCCTCTAAATCTGAAAATTTGTTTCGAATGCTACGTGCGTTGACATAGGAAACCTTCCAGGTGTTACTGATTGGTGCCCTCGCGCTTTTCCCAAATATTACATAATTGCTAATTTCTAGTATGGAAAGAATTACTTATTATTTTAGTGCGTGAAATCTCTTTAGTATCTGAAAATTTGTGATTGCCTCTGTAAACAATCGTGACAACCTTGTTGAACCCATCGTGTCGGTTGGATCCGTCTGGAAGGAAAAGTTTTTTTATTATAAAAGTCATTCCAGAAGTTTACAAATTCAACCTATTCACTCCTACAGATAGTCTCAAGGCAATCATTTCTGTAGTGGGCTCTACTGAAAAAACTACCTCTGCCTTTGCTCGGTGGGATAATGCCTGAAATAATATAATTATTTGTTTTTCTTTTAACCCACTTCATCATTTCTCTATATTTATCTAGCAGTCCTTTGGATCTGGTGGTCAGAACGTCGTTTGTTCCTACGTGCAGGACAAGTACCGTGTCTTTCTTGACCTCCAGAAAGAGAGATTCAAGAGAATTTGTTATGCCCACACTGGACGCAACCGGGAGGCAAAAACGTTTGGTTCTTTTAGGATTTGCTCTAAAAAAGGTGTCAAGTTGACCTCTTATTATAGTCTCCTACAATAGCGGATTCTAATTCAGTCTCATGCTCCTCGGCCCTAACCTGAAAGGAAATGAATGTTTTAATGGGAAAGAACTTTTTATGCTTGGGTTTTGCACCGTTTTTAACCTGTTGGAATGAGCTATTTTTATTAGAATTATTATTATTGTTATGGGGCAGGTTCTTCGGCTTTTTCTCTGTGGGAAAAGATGGTACCTTCTTCCCCTTTGCGGGTTGGGGGCTATCGGTGTCATTTTCTCCTTCCTGCAAAGGAAAGACCTTTTCTAAATTAGTAAATGCCTCGAAAGGAATATTTGCGGGTACATTGGTCGCAGTAGAGGTACTCCGGGAACATTTTAATTCGGCTAAGGCTACTTTCAGTGCTGCTAACGTAGCTCTTAGTTTGCCCGTTTCCTTCTTGTGTTCTTATCGAGTCTCACAAAATAGGCAAAGGGAAGAGTTAGTTATGGCTTCATCACACTCCTTTCAAAAGTCAATTGCCCAGCGAGTGCCTTTAAATTGTGCAGACGACTCTCTTCTTTTCGGCACCTGGCATCACAGAAGAATCTAAGAAATGTACAGACGAGTGAAAAGGAGAGAGCAAACGAGAGAGAGAGAGAGAGAGAGAGAGAGAGAGAGAGAGAAAGAGAGGACGCAGACTTCTCCTTCTTGACTCTCCGAGATAACGATGGTTAGGGATTAGGGCGACTCAACGTTTGAGATTGGGGAGGAAATAATGGCTGATCTGCTTTAAATTATTGTTTACTAATTATTTTTTCTTCTTTTTTAATGTAACTTACTTCTTCACAGTAAAAATATGAAAAAAGAGGACGATGCGAAAAGAATAATATAAAATGGAGTCACAGGAAGTTAAGGAAAAGGCAATGGAATATATGACTACAGAACTCGACTTATCTGAGTGAGCGTTGAATCTGAGACCAGCGGAAATACGTCCAGCTTCGTTAAAGTGAATTTCTTAATAGTTTCGTATTTAAATCACTTTTCGATAGGTTGTACATATATAAACGGTAGATATTTGAATTAAAATGCAATAAAAACATCACTGACTAGCAGACAACAAAGGCACCCTCTCAACACTAGAAAAATAAAGTTTAATATTCAATAAATTTATAAGCGAGGACAAGATAACTTCGTATAGCGAACTTCCTACGGGCATATAATTTAAAACCCTTTTAAATACTTTTTAAATAAAACACTAAAAAACAACAAAAACAAACAAAATAATTACACAAGATAGAAAAAATACTACCTAATACAAATATAGAGGACTTCACTACACTATAATATATAATTAAAACCAATAATGATAGTAGGAAATTACGGAGCAAACAGAGGCACGTCTTGTCTTTGCAGAGACATTAACGGAAAAGTGAACCACATAAATCTAAAATTAGGTTTTAAAATAGGTTAAAAATAACCTAAGGGTACTCTTTGCAGTTTGTAATGAGTAGCCACCTTCATACTGCTTCGTGCATGTTGGGGGACACTATTTATCCCCCTAAAGCCAGTGACTATGTCCATGAGAAGAATTTAACAGTCTTAAAATTAATTATATCAAAGGTCACTTCGCATTGCTTCACTCTTTGCATGCCATCACTTCGTACATTACAGTTTTACTTACCAATGGCGATGCAAGTAACACTGACTCATCTCATTAGTAAGTCGGTATCAAATCGGACTTGACTAGGAGTGCCACTTAAGAGCTACGGGATCCATGCAATCACTCACTTTGCTCCGGCCATCTCATCGTCTCTCTCTCTCTCTCTCGCTAGAACACACAATCTCCATGCACAAGAACGTCAGGTCCAGAGAAATTACCAATAATCATTATAACTTCTATATCAATGAATCATCTGTACATAGTCACGCTGTCTTTCTCTCTTTGAGGGAACCCGCATAAAGAGAAAGCTGCACAAAGAAGCAAAACGTATAATATTATAGCAACACTCAACCATTGTAACCCCTGCTGCTCCCTCTTTTCGATTGCAGTAAAATATACAGAAAGGGTCAGTTCAAACTTAAAGGTAAATTAAAGATAAGCGAGTAAAGTTGATGTTCTTAAAAAACAGTTCAATTTAGTCTAAAATTGTCAGGAAATTTACCAAGGTAAATATGCAGTACGAAGGCAGAATTACTCATGTAGGAAAGTATACCTCTACTTCTGGTGACTAACAGACAGTAAAATATTGGGATCAATTGCTTCCAGGGTTGAGTAGAAAGATATAAGTTAAAGTGATTTTAGCTGAAATATAATATATTATTTTTTACATTTGTATGCATCTAGTAACAACCGATATGGTTGGAGGTGAAATTAAATTAACCAAACCTAACCTAGGTTTGGTTTATAATGGAAATCAATAATTTAAAATGTGAGAAGCAATAGGTGTGATTGTTTGAGATTCAATATTAAAAGTGATTTCAAATATTATTTCCATAGTCACAAATATTAGACTGTGTTGCAAAAAAACATTAATCAACTACGTTATACATCAAATATTCCACAAAAAACAAAATTTTCATTTATTTTAGCGTGAATTCCGTGCAATGAATGCGTTGATGCGTCCAAAACTGAGATAACAATTTTCATACATTCTCCCTTCTATGTTTATAGTTGCAGAGAAATGACATTGTTTTTCGAACTTTTTAAGCATTATGTTCTGTGCACTCCAGAATCGAATAAAATATACACAACTCCACCTTAGCAGGTCTAGTAAATAGCTTTCATATATGCATGATGAATAACTGGAGATCCATATTTTTATGGCAACATTTATTCGTCTCCAACCATTGCCATTTGTTTGGGGTATGTTCACTTTCTTTTACTGCCAAAAAGATTTTTAAGTTAGGGTAGTTTTTGTTCAGTCTAAGAGAGGAGTCTGAATATTCCTTATACTACCAATATAATAATACGCTATTATTAAAGTAAAATATAAAAAATAAGGGAAATAGTTATAAAAGTGATTATGACACACTGAACAAATAATAACCTATCATATTATTATTATTCTTTCTAGTTAACCAAACATAAATACACACCCAAAATACATCGACAAATCTATAAAGAACAAAATTATATCAGCAGTGCGTACTTTTCAAAAAGACCGAGGAAAGCTAGCATCAACGCCAGTACCAGGATGACCTTACATAGAGCAATATAAGAGGAAGTCCCCATTTAACTATTAGTAATATCAGGAAAAAGACCGATTTTGCTTAGGAGATGACCAGCAAGATTGGCATCTTAAGGCACAATAGCATCGTCTGTGACAGGTCTTGATTTACTCAGTTTTCTAACATTGGACTTGTATATGGCTTCAGATTACTTTTGTTGGCTAGAAATAAATATAAAAATTATATAGCTGTAATAGCTATTTGTCGTCGAATTAGTCAGCTATCGCCTATTTCTCGATTCCTTCGTTTGTTCGGGGAAGGACTACATCAGCCCCCAAATAATAATTAGAATTGAATTTCATTGAGTGCGAGTGGTTTTTGTTATTCGAATACTTTCAATATGGTTGGTGGGATTAGTCTTATTTAATTATGCTTTGGTGGTTCGAGGACTTAAACAAGAATTGCAAAAATAATTTTTAATTACACAACAAAACATATAATACAAATATTTACACTATAAAGTTATTAATTAATTCAGCAATGGGAAAATTATTAATAATTACCAATAATTACTCATGCCGCAAGGGTTCAATACTTAGAGTACTTACCCGATAGGGTTTAGGAAGAAACAACAAATGGAATCACTTGAGTTATCCGAGATGACTCGGTAGGAGACGACTTGACGAGTCTTAGTCAGAGAGCGTCGCACTGCCTCGATGAGGAAGGGAAAGGTGTAAATATCTTACTATTTTAGGGAGATTACCAAAAGTAGACGCTCAAAATGGGAAGATTCTCCTGTAGATGCTAGAGGGTGAAAACTCCTGTGGGGCTGAGACTGTGCGCTTCTTCTGGCTGCATCTTTCGTTCCTGCCACCGTTGTTCAAAATAAGATCCTAGCTGCGGGCCGGTATGACGCCGTGTTCGATCGCTCGAGAATATGCGCTGCCAGTAGATGATTTGACAGATGTCTTCAAAGAGGCCGCCGGCTACCTTCTGTATTTTCCTGGCTTGGCTCACTCGGGAGCAATGTAGACACAGCTCACCCCCTGACCTGAGGTCTTCTCCAACGAGGTGGTGGAGTACGTCTTTGGATTGGAACTCTTCCTTGGCGGATTTTTACGGAATACTTCCGAAATTAATTATGCAAGGGGAATAAATAGACGGTCGCCGAAACTCCTATATTTGCTAACGGAAGCAATTAAGCCCTGCCTCACTGCCTCGGCTTTTATAGCTCGGCGACGGAGTTTTGATGGTTAAATTGAACCGAAGAATTTCTCGGCTAATCGATTTCTCTTTCTTCGACACAACTCCCTCCTCAAGATGGAACGCACATTGGAAGTGACCTCACAACTTATAGTAATGAAAGGTGTACACCGAGTACACCCCGAGTGTCGTGCCAATTACAAAAAATAATACATATATACAATGGTTTTATAATAATTATACTCGGGATTTTAAGAAAACTTGTTCACTCGTTACTACAATACCAAGGGTGATAAATAATTCAACCAGGCTACGACTGCATATAAGTATGTACATAAAAAAAAATCATATTACCTCAAACTAAAGTTCATGGTAGACATGGATAAATTAAATTACAGAACTTTATGGGGGCCACCACTACTTGTGACATCCGGTGAAGTAGGCGCAATCGATGAGGTACTTTACTATGGGGAACCTATTAGCACGTCCCAGGTAGTCCTAGGTGGAAGTAACTTATCCGAGACCACAATACACGTGCACCCTATATCTCGCACCTGATTCGAACCAGAGACCACCAGGTTTACTTTTATTGAATAAAAGGTTTTTCTGGTGGTCAGACGGACCAGGTTCACTTAACGAGGTCGAGGATTTTGGAGGCGAAGTGTGTTGAGTGGGAGTTGCATTTACCTGGTCAAACTGGAAGGAAAAGTTGTTTCTAAGCTGGGTGTTCTGAGGGCAATTATATTTAACGCGTCCATTAACCACACACCAAAAACACACGATGTTTTTTTCTGGAGAGTGCTAACGGATGGGGAAGGGAAGAGAACGGTCGATTCTTTTGCTTGATGGGAAATTGCTTCAATTTTGACATAACCCGGCCTAGTATCTGGACAGACTTTCTTTTATTTTGAGGGAAGAAGGGGCGCTTCTGAAAACACGATTTTGGAGACATGGGCTCCATTTTCTTTGCTTCATTATGATAACAATTATGGCTAGCGGCTTATACGTCAGCCTCTTCTACACATTCCTTAAAGTGCTTACATCTATTGTCCTTGATGATTGATCGTATTTCGAAACAAAGAGATGTTAAAAATTGGTCCTACAGGAGGAAATCATTAAGGGCGTCATAAACTTGGGATAATTTCGAGGCGTCGAATTAAAATTTAGGAGTCTTTAAAAAGTAAATCCAAATTGTTAAAAAGTCTGTTTGAGTTAAATACGAGTCTGCATGAACTTAACTCGAGAGAAGTCGGGAATCATGTTACAGGCAGAGAGCAATTCAGCCTTTAACGTGGAGTAATCGATGGTTACTTCCGAGAGGAGGGAGAAAAAGACATCCCTCATGGAGGTGTTTAAGAGTAGCAACAACATCGCTACACCTTCCGACTCAATATTTCAGTTGTTGATTTCAAAGATCCTTTCAAAATGAGCTAGGTAAAAGGCGAGGTCTTTCCCATCTTTAAATTGGGTAATGTAAAGGACGGCTGTTAATGAGTCGATGGTCCCGAGATGATTGATAGAGGCTCATTACTCATTTTGATTTTGATTTCATGTTCAAGAATTGTGTCCCTTTCTTCTCTCTCTTTTCTTCTATTTGTCTTTCTCTTTTTTCTTCTTTCTTTTTCTTGTTTTTTATTTCTTCTTTTTTCTTGCGCAGTCCTTTTTCTGTTTGTATGAAGGACATCAATTCTCTCACACTTACCAACTTAATCTTAAATATTCTCTTTGTGTTTTAAATATGTCAAACGACGACATTCTGAATTGCTCACTGCTAATCTTTTTTTTTAAGACGGAAGCACTTGAGATAATATAAAAGTAATTTATTGCCCCAAATTATACTCTCGGAGGGGGAAGGGAAGTCGCGCCGACGAGTTTTGAGGAACCCAAAATAGGCACACCGAGAGCAAATGTATGAGTGAGAAGGGAACTTGAACTAAGCGAAGCAAATTCTAACCTTGACCGTTATCAAAACCAATTAAAATACTATGCACCATGTTTGAAATTTCCCCGGACGTTTGCCTACCACCGCAAATAATTAATTAAGGTTGTTGTCTCTTGAACTCCTCAAACCACCACTTTAAAAGCCTTTGTTTAATCCTTACTAATGCTCCTTAAATATCTGACACCAATTTAATATAACACTGTATATATATATATATATATATATATATATATATATATATATATATATATATATATATATATATATTGTGATTGGAGAAATAACGTCGCTTTTAAGCATTGCCTCTACGTGATGGGCCTCGTGTAGCTTAAAATCTTGAGAAAGTATAAGAGCGGGCTCATGGAATGCAGCCCTTATCAATCAGTGTATTTAAACAATACAAGAAGTTTCCACCCCCTCCCGTCCAGCTACGATGGGAGCGGCTGAGACAAATGCCACCCGGGCCGCGTTCGTCATTACTGAAACGATGGGCTATAGTCCCAGCCCCCTTCTATTGGGTAAGCTCCCTCACTTCAGGTGCCCACCCCCTTGATTACGCATAGTCGACCAAACAAACCGTTCGACGTCTCGGAGAAACTCACCTTCCGTTTTCTTCAAACAAATTTACACCTAAAGAAATCCCATCCTCCATTCTGGAAACTCTGCTCATACCCCCCCCCTCCCATCACTACAAGCAAGCTCAACTTGGATCTAACCATGATCTCATTGCCTCACCGGAAACGACCATCGTCTCCCACAACCCTTCCATTTTGTACAAGGTATTGTAACGAATATTTTAGCTTCCCCCAAATTTTATAATTGCCGTCTACCGTTCCCCCATTATCACTTGTCTGCTAACCATGTGCCTGTGTAAAGCTCAGATCTTAATTCCATCCAGCCTACCCAATTTTAATGCATTTTAGAATACTTAGTCTTCTTTATAGCACATTGACCACTCTAACTATTTGTCTTATATGTCTCTTTATTGTTGTACTATTTAACTTTAATTCTTAATATTTATTTAAGTCTATTTTTGCCGACTCCTTTACTTTCTGACCCTTGAGCTCATTAAAGCCGTGTAACAGCTTGTAACTAAGTGAGATTTGGAACTCTCAGTCAATACCAATATTTAAAGTAGCATCTATTGGACTATTCCTACCTTACGAGGATCTGACCTCGTAACCGGACATCGGCCTATGCAAAGTTATTAAAGGATACCCCCGCGCACTCGAAAAATCAAATATAATAGACGTATGTATGGTATATAGAGCTATACCACGATATATAGTAATTATATATATATATATATATATATATATATATATATATATATATATATATATATATATATATATATATATATATATATATATATATATAATCTGTTGTCATGTGTGTTAGGCGGATTTAAAAGGATTTTTTTAGATTTTTTAAAATCCCTCAAATATATTTTTGTGTTAGGTGAAATGGCTAAAGATGTGCTCAAAGTTTTAAGGAGAATAATTTTTCATTTAAATTTTAAAGTTCTTGTATTTAAATTGGGGGGTGCCTGTGTACCTAAATCTCAGCCGAATCGAGCGTAAATTTCCTAGGCGGATGAGGTAAAGTGACCATTTATCTTTTTTTTTCGTGCATTGAGATTGTCCCAGACATAGGAACTCGAATAGTTCGTTAGTGTAGTTAAAAGTTTGCGCACACGCTGTAGGTCTTCATTTGGAGAGATTTTTTTTAGTATAAACAAAGCTACGAAAATTTTGAAAAAAAATAAGGCTTTATTTGAAGTTTTCAAAGCACAAGGCGAATCTCTTGGCCTGTCTAGAAGAGATTTAGTAGAATATATTCAAAATAAAGAAGAACATGTTAGGAAAGAAAGAAGAAGTAAAGAGAAACTAGAATAAGAAAAAGAAGAAAGAAAAAGTGACCAAGATGAAAGACAACGTAAGCTATAACAAGAAGAAAGACAATGAGCACAAGAAGGAGGACAACGAGACCAGGAAGAAAGGCAACAAATATGCCAGCACGAAGCGGAAATGATGCGACCACAAGCAGAAACACAATCTGTGAGTGGCAGATCAGAAGCCCCGCAAGGCGTCCCCCTTAAACTCCCCATATTTTAGGAGGGGAAAGAATTTTCCTGATTCATAACGCATTTTGAGAAAATTCTCGAAATCAATCACATTGATTTGGAAAAGGAAGGAGTAGTGATATTTCTCCCCTTGCTCACCTCGAAATTGAGAGATATCTTCAACTCATTGCCCCAAGAATGCACAATTAATTATTTTACCCTTAAGGCTGAATTACTCGCAGCCCATAATATGACCCCTGATTACTACCGCCATAAGTTCCGTGCGCCAGGATCATACCCGATCAAACGTTCCGACAGTTTGGGTACACCCTCCAAAATCCTTAAGTTTTGGCTAGAGTCGTCAAAGATTACCCCCGATTATGAGTCCTTATTAGATTTTTTTTTAAGGGACCAGTTACTAGCTTTACTGCCCCCAGAGTTCCGCGCAGCCGTGAAGGACCGGCGTTGTCGATCCGTCAAGGAATGCGGTGAAGAAGCAGACGTCTTTGCGCAAGTCATAACTTGTACCCTAAGGACTCCAAGAAGCCCTCCCCCCAGTGCCCTGAATGGAAAACCGGAAATCGCCGATTTAATCAAAATTTCGAGTCGAAGTTCGTGAAAATTGCAGGCCCCTTCAAACCAAGATGTTTTCCCTCCACTGAACCTCAAGCCGTGAAGCCCCCTTCCCAGTCTTTCCTTCCAGCATCCTTCCCAAAGAGACCCATTTTATGCTATATGGGTGGAGTAGCAAACCACATAAGTTTAAACTGTCCCGAGAACTCTAAATTTCGGAGCAACCCCCTCTACAGGTTCACCAAGTAAGAGCCGCTGCCGCTCCTCCTCTTCTTCCCGTTGAACACCCTGTTCCTTCATCCCCCGCGGCCTGCCGGATCACCAAGGGAATTTTATTTTTAATAAGAGCTCACCAGGAGCCGTAAAATTTGAGAATGGCAGTGTAAACGGCTTTCGTACGTCCACTATCGTCCGTAATACAGGGTGTACTTGCATCATTGTGTCTGAGAAGCTTCTTTCCCCCTGTTTTCCCTGATCACGATAAATTTGCAGTAGTCCACGACTACTTAAGACGTTCCAACCGCTTCCTAATTGTAAGGTGCTACATCGACTGTTAGTACTTTAAAGGCTAGTCCTAAGCAGTTTCGGCCCCAATTAAATTCTGTTTTGTACTAATTGGACAGAGTCCCAAAATCTTTCATAACCCACTCGTCCATCCGGTCACCACTCGCGCAGGAAAGCGAAAAGAATTCTAGGATCTTGCCCCCCTCGATGTTCCAACTAACTCAGAATTTAAGAGAATTCTAAACCCAGAATTCGCCAAGGGCCAGAAGGAATGTAGAATTCTCCTCCCCTTGTGGAAAAAGTCGCAAAATAAAGAGGAAGACTCGGTTCGTGGGAACAAAACCATGTCCTACGCCAAAAGGAATGACCTCCTTAACAGAGAGACTACGGAAGGCGTTAACCCAGTAAATCTCTCTCTTTGCATTCCCCAATCTTATGTT
This sequence comes from Ceratothoa steindachneri, assembly GCA_963969495.1. Lineage (NCBI taxonomy): Eukaryota > Metazoa > Arthropoda > Malacostraca > Isopoda > Cymothoidae > Ceratothoa > Ceratothoa steindachneri. The sequence continues at coordinate 171,835,358 of OZ018326.1, forward strand.
CCCATGGTTTTCAAGGTCGCGCATGATATTGTCTTTTCTGGGCACTTCCCTGATAACAAGACAGGTCAGAGAATTTTCAAGCATTTCTTTTGGCCCGGCGAGGCAGCTGACATCTTAAAACATTGCCAGTCGTGTGACATTTGTTAGAAGACCTCCGCTAAAGGTCGCGTAAAATCTGCCTCCCTTCAGAGAGTCCCCATCATTTCTGAAGCCTTCTCCCGTGTGTCCATCGACCTTTTCGGCCCCATTCACCCCCCATCTAGTGAAGGGAACAGCTATATATTCACACTAGTGGATTTTGCCACGCGTTTCCCCGAGGCTGTCCTACTAAAGATGATAAATGGCATCACCTCTGCCGAAGCCCTCATATCCATTTTTTCGAGAGTAGGCGTTCCGAAGGAGGTATTCTACGACAGAGAAAGACAGTTTACTTCAGAATTAATAGAGCATGTGGAAAAATTACTGATGGTAAAGCCCCTGTTTACCACTCCTTTTCACCCAGAGACCAATGGAATGTGTGAGAAATTAAATGGTACTCTCAAGTTCATCCTCCATAAGATATGTGCCGATCAGCCACGTGACTGGCACCGCTATCTTCCTGTGGCCCTCTTTGCCTACAGGGAAATCCTGCATCGTACACTTGGTTTTGCTACGTTCGAATTACTGTACGGTCGTAACGTAAGAAGCCCCCTTAGTATTTTAAAGGAGTTGTTCTCACAACCTCAACTCGATCAGGAAGTTCAATCTTCCTATACATATGTGCTGGAACTCCGCGAGAGGTTAGCACAATGCCCCAGCATCGCATCCCAGAACGCCGAGGTAAATTTAGATAAATACAAAACATACTTCGACGTTAAATCTAAAGACCACCGCCTCAAAGTATTAGACTAAGTTCTCTTATTGCTGCTGCCCACCGAGAGAAATAAATTCCTAAGCCAATGGAAGGGTCCTTTCCCTGTTTCGTTGGCACGAGGACCTGTGGACTATCTAATCCGAACACTTTCCGGAGAAAAATTATTTCACATCAATGTGCTGGAGAGCTACTACCCCCGTGCCCACATTAATAATATTGTGGCCCTCGATGAAAGATCCACCATGGAATCGGATTACCCCTCCGAATCCCTTGATATTGTGCAAACTGTATGATTTGAACATGACGAAGACTACCATTTACCGTCCATACCAGGAGAGACCGACTTATCCATTGACAGTCTGAAAATCGACGGGCGGCTTACATCACAACAACGAAATTAGCTCCAGCTCCTCCTTAGTCGGTTTAGTAAAGTTATTTTGCTAAACCTGGATGCGCAACTCAGTTCGAGCACGACATCTAGCTCACGACACATGAGGCAAGCCTTTAATTTAGAAGTGGAGAATTTGCTCCAATTAAACATAATTGAGCCCTCTACTTCTAATTATTGCTCGCTGATAGTTATGGTTAAGAAACCCGATGGCTCTTATAGGATGTCTGTCGACTTTCGGAAACTAAATTCCGTCAGCGTTTTTGACGCCGCACCGATCCCTCTGATAGATTAAACCTCCATGTGTTGGATGAAATTCATTACTGAACTCGACATGTGTAAAGCCTATCACCAACTCTTGCTCAAGAAAGAAGTGAGAAAATTTACGTCGTTTGCCACTGGCAAAGGGCTTATGCAGTTCCAGAGGCTTCCCTTCGGGCTCATAACCACTTGTAGCAATTATATTCGGTTAATGCGGAGAATTTTAGATGGTTTGCCAAATACAACTTTCTATTTTGACAATATTGATATTGCTACTCGCGACTAGGACCAACATTTAGTATCCCTTCGAAGTTTGCTGACCCGGTTTTGATAAAACGGCCTTACTATTTGCCCCGGTAATTGCCACTACGCCTTTAAAACCATTAAATATTTATGGTTTAATATTTGGAAAAACCAATTTAGTCTCCAAAAGGAGAAGATAAAAGCCATCGTCGATATGTCTCTTCCCTGCAATAAGAAGCAGCTCCGGTCTTTCATAGGATCCGTTTAATTCTACCGACGCTTTATCCCAAATTTTGCGCCCCTGGCCACGCCGCTCTGCGGCCTTTTGAAAAAGAACTCCCCCGACTCAATAATCTGGAACCCGAAGGCCACCGTAAATTTTAACTCCTTGAAAATGAGGTTAGTTTCTGCCCCCATTTTGAAGATGCCCAATCCTGAAAAGTCGATCGGGATTCGAAATGACGCCAGCAACGAAGGCCTTGGTTGTGTGCTACCCTAATATGAGGACGAAGGCGAAAGTCACCCTGTGGCCTACGCTAGTCGCAAATTATTACCCCGCAAAAAGAACTATTTAGTTATTAAAAGGGAAGCATTAGGAATAATCTGTGCAATTCAGAAATTAAAAATGTTTTGGGTAGGGAAAGAGTTTCGTGTGGAAACTGATTACTGCCTCCTTGCGGATCTCCGGAACGTGAAACGCACGAACGACAGATTAATGCGCTGGAGTCTCCTCCTTCAGGAGTAGCAGTTTAAAATCAATTACATTAAAAGGACAGATAATTAGATGGCCGATTCCCTCTGCAGAAATGCGTTAACGCTAATCCCGATTAATTCCGTGGGAAATGGCCTTAAACAAATGTTTGTTAGTTGTATATATTTATATCCGTAAGAATTTAAGGTAATTTTAAATTATTTTTTTTTAGGATAAGCGATTATTTTGTGTATGCACATTTCTTTGTAGTTTTTATGTATTTATGAAGTGAGAATAATTGTCCTCGCCATATAATTTGGGAATATTCCCGTTATCTTCATGTTCTCTTTTTGGTTCAGCTCCCTCACTTCCGGCGTCCACATGTACACTCCTGAAGAGAAATCAAAAGAGATTTGTGCGGGAGAAGCTCACGAGAGCAGACGATCTTACTCATCCTCGATTAGGGTTGTCATGCGCCGAAGACAAGGAAACGTTGTGGGATAAAACCGAGTATCCCTCCTTGGATGAAACAAATATCCACCATAGAACTAGTTAAGAACACTTCTCCCCGTAAGAATACCAGTCCGACTCCGCTCAACGACGCCATCTAAGCAACTCTTGCTGTAAGTTTGCCTACGGGCGTAGGGCGTTCCTCTTATCGATAACTCTTGTTTCACACTACTCCTCTAAACAAATCTAACTTGATCTCTTTTTTTTTCGACACTATCCATTATTGGTTAAAGAGTCATTTGGGTCAATATAAATATAATGATCACAATAGCTTTTTGCTATGAAGTTTTTTTACGTTGAGTTTTGGGGTCGCTTTCTTGACATGGATACTTTAGGACTAGCTTTTTAGGTTAAATATTTTCTTAGGTTAGTTAACCGAGCATAGTATTAATAACACAGCGGATGTTGTAAAGAATAATGAACAAGGAATCTGTGCATTGAGGAAGCTAAAGTTTGTCCTTGTTTTCATTTTTCTACATTGCCTTCGTAGATGGCAAGCAGAAAAATTGACTCTGATGATTGCCGTGAATTAGCAAAACCAAATGAATGGAAATTTCGGCAAATGAAACGAGTTTGTCATTACGCCGTTAAAATTCATATCACTCTTACTAATTTCTCCCTACAGTGTGTGTGGCTTAATTCAAAGTAGCGTTCACAAAACGTGTGCAGTGAGCTGCTTGTCCACGAATTTGAGGAGCTGAGACTGTTGCGAATCATTTTGGAATTGAAGGTGAGTTAACGCTGGGGCTTCCCTTCCTCCAAACCAAGGGAAAATTAATCATCTCCCTCATTGCCGCAGATGCATCCCACTGGAGCGTGTGTGGATAGTCCTAAAAATAAAAGGATTCATCTTTTGGACAAATCGAGAGGACGATGATGAAATTTGTTTGGTTATGCTTCGTGACCAAAATAAAGAGGAATAAAGTTACGCTCTAATGTTGAATTCTCTCTCAGTGGGTGCGTCTTTGCACACTGACCCGCATTAATGCACCGCATTAATGCTTAGTTGATCCGAATATAAAGTTAGAACTTAGATGTCCCCTGACCCTCAAAGTAACGATTAGGAGCTTAAAGTTTAAGGTGTGGAAGGAAAGGCACCTTCGGGAAGTTGCCCTTAGCCTACGCTAAGGGGTTAAATATATGTTAGAGAAATGTCCTCAGATCGACGCTCATTTATATCAGGAGCCTGAATCAAGGTGAGCCTCTCTTTATTGATGTTAACTTCATAATGAGAACGGTCAGCTCGGATCATCCGAGAAATTAATTCCCGAGAGGTCATGTTGTCAACAGATTGTGCCCAACTTCTGGACGAAAACAGTACGGTTACTTTTTCTTTATTCTCTTCCTTAAATTAATATATTAAAGTTTGATTTAAATGATAACGGATAAGAGATTAGAGTAATAAAGGCTCTGTTTATTTAATAAGGAAAGACTATAGGGAAGAATTGGGCGAAGCGAATAAAAAAATATAAAAACAACAAGAAAGTTATAGTGATTAAGCGAATAATAAATGAAAAGCATTACGAAGGTTAGTCATGCCAACTTTAAATGCTTGTGGATAACAGGACCTTTCTAGAGGGATAATAGAAACAATACCAATTGAATTTTTACCAAATAAAACATGAAGCCAGGTATAAAACAATTATATGAAGGAAAGAATAAGACTACTTTAACCCTTATAATCCACATTGCTAATTAAGAAGCAAGGCTCAACTAGACCAATGGGTACAGTTTGGAATAGATGTATGAATACACGTAACATCATTGTCAAATTTATTAAATGATATCCTTTATCATCTCCAAATTCTTGGCAAACTCTTTATAGGCCATAAGACACGTGATACCTAACCATACATTGTTGTATCTATTTACCTCTCTTTAAATTTATATATTTATATTCATTAGAATTAATATTATCATATACATATACAGACCAATATACAAATGCTAGTTCACTTGATATACTCCAGCAACACATAGGGTAAAAATAAAAGATGTCCAATAAATTGTTTCTAGGTTGTCAGACTTTGCTGCTCTACAGAAGTACATAGAATAATAAACATATTCGAATCGGCGTTTTTCCTCCCGACTTTGTTAAACTAAATTGGTGCCACATCTCAAAAAGAGCAAAAGCAAGGAACGTAGAAAAGATATTAGAAGTTGTCAAATTGCATTTATAGGTCTCGGCAAACGTAAATAAGAATATTGTAGCGCATGTGCAACTTACGGAGTATGGTTAAAACAACTATACGTAGGTCGCAGGGCAGTGCAATAGTGTAAACCGTGGAACCATGTTACCCGCGACGCCAGCCGCCCGCTTATAGATCCTAGGCCCAGTCGCCGCCTCGAAGAGGCCGTGGGAGCCACTCTATAAACAGGACTTGCCAGGGACCGCGTCTTCCTCCAAGATGTTCGTGATGGCCTTTCGTGGGAGAAGGAACTCCGGGTGGCCAGAGCACAACGTCGCTTCGTTCTTGACGACCGGCCTCGCTGTGATACCTCTGAAGAATTATGATCCCTCTCCCCCGCCAGCCCTCCCTACTTTCCCACCCGATCTCTCTCCTTGGATTCAGGGCCTCCCATTAGGATTTCAGCTAGCGACTGCGATGATCTCCTGTTCTCTCCAGGTACTAGAAACGATCTCTTTGGGCTCGGGGAATCGTTCGCCTCGGTCTCTATCTCCGATGCCGGACCTGACGACCCGCCAACGCCCCCGCCGTTCCCGCGGGACTACTTATTCACCGACTTCCCTCTCCTTCTCCCACAGATGCTTGATCTCTTATTGGATGACGAGATTATCGTCCTGGACCCACCGGTCATCCTTCACCCGCCCTCTCTTCAGCCGAGCCTCCGTACCTTCTTCAAAGAAGCGTCGTCCTCCCTGGGGTGTCACTTCATCGTGGACTACGTCACCCTTAGGAACTTTTTCGTCGAGGCAGCTGGGGAGCTGGGCGCGCTCAACATATAGGACGCACCACCAGAACCACTGGGACTCATCACTACCATCCCTTTGCACGGCCTGGCGGTTCCCACGGTCGTTAACATCCCTCTCCCATCCACTTCAGTGGAATCCTCGCGACTCTACTCTCACCCTTCCGAACAAGGTGATGTCCTTCGCGACGTCATGAGTGGTCCCCCGGAAATCGTCTCGCCTAGAAATAACCAGGACAAGCAAGACAACAACAACCAGGCCAACGACAACACAAACAACAACGGCAAGAAGGGAAAGCAGCAACAGAAAAGGGTTAGCCTAAGACTAGACCCCTCGAGCAGGCGTAGGAGGCGCTCTCATCGGACGCCCGTTTTGACGTCCTCCCGCCCGGGTCCTTTGACTCCGAGCCCCGTTCCTCCCACTTCCTCAATTCCACCGCCGCCGATGGTGTGAAGATCTTCATGAAGCGGGAATATCGCCACTGGCAGGCTTCTTTTATTTGAATGACCTCCCTCATTGATCAGCTCCTAGAGGCCGACATAGTAGAAGAGGGTCCCATCAACCGTGCTCACATGATTTCCGGGGTGCCAAGGCCAATAACTGCGGCCGCCTCATCTACGACATGTCTCCTGCTTCTGAGGCCTAGGACCAGCCCTCCTTCCACCTGTCCTCTATTCCCAAAGTCCTGGTTCAGGCCCCGGAGGGGTCCTTCGCCATCAAGCTTTTTTTTGGGACGGATTCTACCACGTGAGGCTTCACCCGTCAGCCCAGCCTAACTTCGGATTCGTGGTGGATGGCCGCCATTTTCGCTTCAAGCGCCTGCCCATGGGGTTATCCGGGGCCCCATACCTAATGCAAATAACTTTATTCACAGTCGTCACCGGGGAGGCAACGGCTGTACGCGTCGTCGCCCATACTTACCTCGATGACGTCATGGCATTGAGCTCCAAGGCCTCGCCTACGTCAGCTCAGGCCATCTTAACATTAGGAAGTGTATCTTAGCCGCGACCACCATCACTTACCTGGGTGTCGAGATCGATCTCAGGGGATAGAGGACGTGAATCACATATCAGCTCCGTCAAAAGACCATCAACGCCTTTGAATTCGTCGCCTCACAACCCGTCCCCCGTAAGTGCTGGCTACATTTGGCTGGCCTCATGAACATCTTCGCTCCCGTCCTCCCTCTCCCCTTCCTGTGGGTGCAACTCTGCTACTCCCAGCTATCTACCCGCAACTCGGAATCTTCAGCAGCCTTATCCTTTTCGTCCCCCGAAGATAGACTTGCTGGAAGCTTCCCCACCCCTCGCCGATCCGCGTCGCTGTCGACGCCTCCTCTTGGGGAATGGGACTCGTATCCAGCTCCTCCCAACTTGCTTGGGACTCCCTAAGTTGGGAATTGGGCATCTTCGCCCTAGAATACCTTGTCTCATCTTTGCCCTCCTCGTCTTCCCGAAGGTTCAGATTCTCTCTTACAACATCCCGGCGATCAGAAACGCCTTTCGGGGTAAGGTATACACCGGCCTGCTGGATCTCCTCTCCCCCACTTTCATTGTGGAATTTACCAAGTTCTTCAGAGGAAGCTACAAGCACGTCACTTACGTCAATAGCTGACGGAACCTGGCGGGTGGCGCTTCGCGGACCTTTTTCAGAAACATTATTTTAGCCATGGTAGCGTCTTCCTCTAGTGTGGCTATATAGGAAGCCGTCCGCACCGCGGAGCGCCATTCGCCGTTTAGTGCTCGTTCCAACACGTTACCAGCCCAGCCATCTGCTCCGTCTTCGCCCCTCCCTCCCATCCTGTGTTCTTTCTTTGTATCCCCTCTGCCCAGTTATAAGGCTGGTATCTCCCTCTGTCCCGGGCTTAAGGCCCAGCTTTTGTTAGAGTCATGGCTAAAGCCAGACATTCTTGTACTTTAAAAGTAAAGGAAGGGTCCTCCTCCCCAGAGTGGGGCGAGGATAAACTAAAGAAGTATTTACTTGAAATACCCACTACTACGAAGTAAATATATTAATATTTTGCATCAGCTCGAGATAGTGTTTGATGAAAGATGATGAAGAAATTCCCACACCAAGATGTCTAGGATGACTACACGGCTAGAAAGTAACCCATATTTTCCTAAAATTAATGCTGCAGCAAGGCTCCCTTTTTCCGAGAAACAGGTTTTATGTGATAAATGATTCGAAAGCAAATATTTGGGGTGACCAAAAGAAAAACAAACTATTTAGCCCTAATTGCCAAAGAAATATTTTGGAGGAAATCATGGCGAGGCGTTAATTCCGAAAAACACAAATCTTACCGTAAAGCACAATAGAGAAGGCACTAAGTTACGGCCTTATTTCTTTATTGTTAATTATGCAGTAATAATTCCCAAAACAACGGAAGTATGAGGAAAGATTATTTGATATTTCGAAAGAACAAATTTCGTTATCAGCGAAAAAACGAAAAAGAATTGTAGGCAGTTATACTATAATCAATGCAATGATCCAAACCATACCACTTATGTACATAAGAAAGGGTTGGTAGTTAACAAAATTAATGTTCTGTAATGCGAATCACAATGCCTAGACATGAGACTAATGGAGAATAGGTGATGAAATTCAAAATTTTCGCCCACCAAAGAAATCTCATAAAGATGGAAGACTTGTAAATGTAATTTGAAGAGAATTGACCAAAATATTTACCAACTAATATTTCCAATTAATAGAAAAAGTGAACGAACTTTGACAGCTTTAATTTTAATGAAACTTAATACTAATTATTATTATTTTCTAACTATAGTAACCTTTGTTCTGAATTTAATTTTGTAATGTTGCTAAAAAAATTTCAAAATATACTATATTAACGGAATTATCTATCGAGTAAATAATTGAATCCTACATCAATGTCATGGATTTAAACTTCACATACCAACTAGATCTACCCACCACTTTCAATTTCGTACAAGGAAGAACCATTTTAAAATGAAAGACAAATATACAAATCGATGTCTATTATTGATAACTCATTATTATTTTCGATACATGTGTAAAATTCGACTCAACCCTAAAGTAGAAATCCATGAGAAATGCTTTTGTGAAAATTACCTCCCTTCTATCAATAACCATTTAAGCGCGCATTTAATGACCTCGAAGCCCTTTACAAGACCTGCAGTCTCTAATAACAAGATAGGAAACAACAAAATCATTGTATGTTTCAGGACTCTTCATCATTGTAGAACACATGTAGAACAGTTCATGTGACGTCGGCTGCTGACAAGAATCATGAACACCGTTTTTCCAGTTAGAAAATCAAGACCCATCGTAGGATTTTACTGCAAGGCTTCAGGAAAAATGTTCATAAAAAGATCACATGTTGGGAAAATAAAAATATTGGGATGATGCACAAATTTAACTGCGAAAAAGACTACGTACTCTGCTCTAACCTCAGAGTGTGGAGAGGTCATTCAAATTCAGTCATAGTCAAGAATGCAGGCAGGTGATTTTCAAGATTTAATTCCAGAATTAATTCTATAAATTAGAAGATGACCTTTGTAGATATCAGTTTAATTTGCTTCCCAGATACGCGCCGTATCCCCTCTTTTCTAATTCTTTGTTCCTTTTGCATTCAAAGTTCTAAGAGTTAAGAATTTCTTTTTTTTGTCCTATAGTACAGTATTACTATTATGCATTCACGATCCCGCGTCCCCTCTCTTGCTCACGGATAATCAATCATACAATTCTACAGGGTGATGCAAATCTCTTCCATCAAATATGAAACAATAAAAAAATATGATCAAGCAATTCCAGATCTAGTTCTCAATATTTGAATAAAAAGTTTACTTGGTTTTCTGTCATAGTTAAGTAATACGCTCATTTTGAGTTGCCTATTCTTTGTTAAAATGAGTGGTTATCTATATAAGTTTAGAGGCTCTGATAGTTAATCAGGTTGTGGCATTAAGTTCTGAATAGTTCATAAACTAATGCAAATTGGTCCCCTGACGAGACCTTGTAACATTAATCATAAAGTACATAGCCAATGGAAGTGAAAGAACAAAAATCTAGCCTCACTCGAGCATCATGTAGCCTCAAATCCTTAATGACACTGCTTTTTCAATACCTATAGGAGAAACATCCAAACATGGGTTGCCCATAGCCCTTCCATTGCTATTTCCATAAGTTCTTTCTCTATATTGAATCATCAAACCATGTGTTTCATATCTCATTCTTCCGCAAGGCCTGTTTATCGTCTCACGATATTAGGGAGTCAGGTTAGTATTTTTGAGCTTCCAAGCTTGTTTATCAAGCCCGGGTCACGATGATTTGCATATATATTTTTATATAAGCACCTAAATTGAATAAATTTCGATTTTTTCAGTAGATATAGTTTTTTACTAAATTGTCCCAGATTAGTTATAATACACCCTACCTGGCAGCGTATATAGGTTTGACCAGTCTTTTTTGCACACATTGCTATAGATAACTAGCCTTCTTTTCTTTTTCTATTTACCTTGCTCTTTTCACACCTTTATTTTGTGTCTTGGAATTAGCCCCAGCCAGTGACGTAAATCCATTTGACGATCGCAACCGTGCGATTTTTCCGACGTCACTTATCAACTCCTGTCGATGCCTTCCTCGTTCTCCCCCATCCCCTTTTTTGGAGAACCGTCATCACTTTAAGTTCCCGCTCAGAAGCTCCAAGCAGACTCACCTTACGTGCAGAAGACATCCGTGAAGCCTTATCCCGAAGTCTCACCCGGAATCCTCTGAAAGCCAACCCCTCTTTCCCTTCAATAACCCATTTAAGTTAATACCACCGATTTGAATAGTCTCCTTCTGTAATACATTAAATTTTAAATTCATAGTCTGATGCATAAATACAATTCCCTCCCTCGTTTACCGATGTAATTTTGCCCATTAATTCTCTTATGTAATTTTTCCCATTAATTCTCTCATTTTTATGTAAATATAATTATATTTTTGTACATGCCTCTTTAAATAACCTTGAGCTTTGCCATTGCCTAAAATTTACCTGACTTCGTTGCACTCTTATCTCGTTGTTTCGCGCGTCTAAACTCGTGGTGTTCCCTTCCATTGTCGGCTCACCTTTTAGTTATTGGTCCCTCCCTTATAGATATAATATGGTATTGATGTAATGTAATGTCATACCACGACAGAAGGTATAGTTTACATAAATAGCTTTTCGCTTGTGTTTTCCATGAATTCTCCGTTCGTTTGGACATCTAATTTACCCCTATTGTTTTCATATAATTATTATCTTCTCATTACTTTTTCGCATCTAATGTTCACTAAGTGGTTATCACATATCTTTTCAGTTCATTTTCATATACAATTTTTTCCCCTATGAAACGATGGGTGATCAATAGGTTTTGCGAATCACGGGGGCAAACAGAGAAAGGGGATGGGTGTTTGTGAGGGTGTTAGGACAAGTTATGACACGCTCCTGCCTCGTCTATTTAAGAAGCAGTAGCTGATCGCAGATTGTCAGTCACAAATGTTTCAACAATGGACAAGGTTGAGCACCAACGCAGTGATCAAACTTTTAACCAAGGAAGGCAAGAATGCAAAAAGAGATCCATGAACGCATGCATGGTTGCAGTGTAAACCGATACCGCCCCTTCCTATGCAACCATTGCTCACTGGAATAGATAGTTCCGCTATGGTCGTCCCTTGAATATGACCACCATCCAGGACGCCCATCAGACATGACCAACAAGGAAAATGTGGCCCGTGTGGAGAGGATGATCCTCGAAAATCGATGGGTGAAGGTCAAAGAAATCGAGCGAGAACTTGCAATATCACATGGAAGTGTTATCAACATTATCCACGACAATTTGGCCCTGACCAAGGTCTCTGCCCGTTGGGTCCCTAAAAACCTCACGCCCAATGATAGACTTCAACGTTGTCAAAGTCCATAAGGCCAGAGTTGTACAAGGTGCCCTGCGCGAGTGCGGATTCGAGGAGCTCAATAATCCCCCCTACAGTTTAGATCTGGCCCCTGGTAACTACTTTTTATTCCGCCAGCTCAAGGCTGCACTTCGTGGACGCGGGTTTAGGGACGATGAAAATGTCCTGCTTGCCGTCCATAATTGGATTGAACAGCAGTCAGAAGATTTCCGGTTTTCGGTAATACGAAGCCTCAGGGACAAGTGGTGAAAGTGCATTCAGGTCGAGGGTAGTTATATTTAAAAATAAGTAAACACTTTTCCTCATATCTCGTTGCCTTATATCCGAATTGCAAAACTTATTGACCGCCGCTTGTAGTAATAATATTTCCTTTCCTTTGTCCTATAAATCCCCCCCCCCCTATCTGGTTGTTACTTATATCTTTTCATCCACTGCCTATGGAATAAAATGTGGTAAGATTTAAAGGCAATATGAGACTTCGCTTTGACCAGTTCTCTTGAAGATAAGCCCGAAACGCAACTCTTCCTAGCGTCGAATTCGCTCGTTCCAATTTTTGAAAGATTTTGGCAATTAGTTATCCTCACCACCTTTGCATTTCTCTCCAAACTAATTTTACTTCTCTGTTTTAGACTTCGTTCCGTATTTAAAAAGTGTGCGTCGTCATTAAGGATCAATTCAAAGGCCGTAAATATCATCATAAGAAAGAGATGTGGCCATACATGCAGAGGTGTTATTCTCATGAAAATTTCAATACTGAGTGAAAAGTGGGCAAACATCATCACTAAAAGTTGTTTTCAAACATGATGAGAAGATTTAATATATGAATAGAACGTCACTTAACTGTAGAGTTTAAAATTGTAATGGAAAAATATTGAGGCAAGTGTTAAGGATGAACATAACAAGATATGGATATATAAAAGCAAAATTAAACTAAGAAGGAGTAATCGATATACCGTATTTAACATTCACTACCTTGATATAATTATAAAAAAATGAAACAAGCATCATCGAGAAAATCCTCCTCAGAAAGGTTTGTTGTATAATTTCATTAAGAAAGTGACAATGTGAGGTGATATGCAAGCGTATAAGGTAAATGCCTCGAGTAAAACATTACTTAGAGCAATAGAACCAGCCGAGGATTGTAACACCTCTCGGGAAAATACTCCTCCAAACGGAAATTATAGGACAAATAATTACTACAAAAACCACAATGAAAATAATAGTAAACAACAATATAAAAATAATATATAAAATATCACTGATTTTATGGAATGAAATTATTTTGAAACTAGAGGGAAAAAATAAAAACTGCAGGCAAATGTCTAAAGTCTAATTCTTTTATTTTAAAAATTACCTCTGAAAAGATTGTGTCGGTTTGGTGCTGAATGCTTAGTACTCTTACTTTCCATACTTTCCATACTTTGCCTCCTGCAGAAATTTATTGCTAAAATATTTTCCAAATTGAAATTACTTTGTTTTTCACTGTAAGGGAATCGATACCCCACCCTCACAATTGAGCCACTGGTCTGTAGCCACAACGTCATGGCAGTAGGAGCGGGATAGGCCGACCACTTAACCTCCTCCCCTCTCGCCCTTCATCTCGAAGAGAAGTTGATCGGCCACCCCAGACAACATAATGCACTAATCAGCTCAGGTGGGTCCCGTGACCCTAACATGGGTTAAAACAGCAAGATTTGCCCTAAGAGGTGATATTCAATTTCACCGTATATGCGAAATTAGAGGAGCGTCGTCCTAAAGCCAGAAGGTCGCTTAGGGTTAATTGAATGACCCTATGAGAAAAACCGTGAGAGACGGAGACTTAATGAAGCCTGTCTACGCATCCCCTCCCCCGTTCTTCCCCTGCCTCCAGCGGAATGGCGAAGTATAAAATAAAATAACTTTGGAAAAACGAGGTAGATTAGGTTAGGCAAGAAGACAACCAATGATCGGCAAAGGCCCGGCTACCAACAGAAGGGACTAAGAAGGAGCTCATCTGGAGTCAGTTCCTGGTGTTCACAATGAATTTAGAATCTTGTCGGAGGTAGATCGCTAGAGAGATCTTGACAGCGAAGACCGGGATAAGTGCCCGGCAAACCAACGAGAGGAACTAAGAAGAAGCTCATCCTCGAGCCAGTTCCTGGTGGTCATACTGAACTTTAAGTTAACTTGATTTAAGATGCAAGTTTAACTAACTCTCGTCAGAGAACCCCCCGCCCCCTATCCTGGTGTATCCCAAAGCACAGAGATAGTCCTCGCCCTTGAGAACTACCCCCAATTAAGATCCTTCAACCACTCCCCTGAGTCAAAAGATTCACGCATTGACTCATCGCTCGCCAGTGCGAATTATTCCCAGAGTAACCCGAAGGGTAGAAGAATCATTCTTTCTCTGTCCCCTGGTGAGGTCATTTCTTCCAGAAGGCGTGCGTCTCTCCATCTGCTACACGCTCCAAAGACCTCTGTGGCTTCAAAGTATTTCTCCCGCCGAGCACATCTGAGTGCTGAGTTGATGCCTTTGATGCTCAGGATAAAGAATGTGAAACTGAAGATACGTGCCTGCGGGAGGCCCTTTTCCTGCGCAATTGGGCCAGAGATGGCTCGCCACACCCTCATGATTCAACACTCTCCCCAAAAATTCAGATCTAAGATTAGTTGGCATCCACTCGCCCACATTGTGTGGAGAGTATCCATGATACTATATCAACCTGCGGTATTATAGGCTTTCTGTATATCGAGAAACACCGTGGTTTAGTGCTGTCTACGAAGGAAGGCCTCTCAGATGGCATATTAATGTCGGAGCAGAGAATCCTACGTGGAATGGAACTTGCAGAAGCCGCAATGTACTTATGACAGGTTGTCACTGCTGTCCAGAATAAAAGAATACTATAACATTCACCCACTTCTCCATCAACTTTCAAACGCAGAAGTTAGAGAGATTCGGCAGAAACCGGGCAGGGTTGAGTGTTCTCTCCCCGGGTCGTGAAAACCGAGCACAGTAGCGATTCACAAGGATTCTTGGACGATTCCCTCTATCTAGACCATCTTGACTAAATTTATTAGATAGGCCATGCCTTGCTCACCCAGGTGTCGAAGCATGGCCTACCTAACATCGTCAAGACCAGAGGCGGTGTTCACGCACAAAGCGAGAGCGGAACGCAATTCACTCACTGCAAACCTGTCGTTGAAGGGTTCTTAGTTTCTGGATATAAAACCCAGTTGGTGGTCTTCCGCTACATCACATGGCACATTGAATGCTTGCGTAGAACTCTTTCTTCTAGAAAATGCAGAGAAAGTGGTTGCAAACGACTTGGACATGGACGAGGGGTCCTAGATTGCGTTCCGATTCTCCTGGACAACGAAAGGGTTGCTCTGAATCAGTTTTATTCGCTTCCACACCTCTGCTAGAGGAGTCTTCCCTTCAAGTGAAGACACGTATGCTCGCCAGGAAGAGCGCTGGCTTGCCTCTAAAAATAACGGAACCTAGCCTTAGATCGACGAAATTGACCGACAGTAAAATCGATCGGGTGGCGTTTATAGCGCATAGGGGTATAATGCTTCTGTTTGACGGCCACCTCTAACTCGGCTGACCACCATAGAAGCGGTTGGCGTTGAAAACGTTCGGGCAATCTAATAATAGTATTTAGGCCCACTGTGATGAAGTTGCCGTTGTAGAACTCAACTAGCTCATTTACTGACCTGAACTACTCGAGTGAGACAGAGAAATCGGTCATTCCTGAAATGTGGACCACCGTGACCGCGCCAATCACCAACCGGGTGGGCTTTCATGTGGCAGCGGGACAGAAGGTGATATTTGAATGGGAAAGTGATCACTACCACCCAAAATCAGGCTCTGCATCCGGAGAGCAAAAAGATTGATAGAGACAGGAAAATGAAGCGTTTTTCGGGCAGTTAAGCGTAAGCTCATTCACATTTAGGATACCAATCTACAACTTGAGACAAGATTGGTAGGGTCTTGAACCTTGGGATTGATCGAAAAGTCTTTCCAGTGGGGCTGTTTACCATACAGATCCACGAGCCTGAGAAAGAGCCTCGTCAACCATGCTACGACTCGGCGGAAGTCCCCGTCGTCTAACTTGGCTGACGGTGGAATGTACCCGGAAATAACAGTATACCTCCTATCCAGCTGCAGCTGCCTAGCTAATCCCTGAAAGTAGGTATTCAAAGCTAATGGAAGGACGGAGACATCATGCCTGGAGTAAATAGCACATCCTTCTGCAAAACCCTTATACCCCAAGTGGGTGGTCCTGCGGCTAGCGCTCAGCATGGTCTCCTGCACAAAGATAGCTAAGGAAAACGATAGGGGAAAAGCCATAGCAGCTCCTCCCAGTTAGACCGGATTCAGCGGCAATTCGTTTGAAGGAATATGTCGTTCATGCCGAGCTCAGAAAAGATGTAGGGACCCTTTTTAAAGATAAGACCCACGCAAGAGTTGGCATACGCTTCACAGGGGCAGAACTCAGAGCGCTGTTGTCTGGAAAATGCGCTGAAAGCGCTGTCGCCTTCGATGACATATCGGGGGAGTTTGAGCTCGCCATGAGAGTCTTTTCCTCCCTCCACATTGAAATTTTAAGCAAGCAGGGTGGCTTTGGGGGCAGGGGGCCCTCTTTTGGAGGACCCATCACCTTGGAATCACCCAGCCTAGCACTCAGAGTGTGCGTAGGAGCTGAAGCTCCTTTAGTGCTGTCCTCCTTTCGTGGGATAACGTCATGGGTTTTTGCCTCCTGTGAGTCTAACGACTCGGTTTAGGCGCGTGGCCCTTTTGTTTTACGGGAAACGGTCACGCTGGCGGAGCGGGGAGGAATACTAGTTTTACCTAAGGCTCAGTCTGAACCGTATGTGCCGCCAGCTATATAAAGGGAGCGCCTGGATGTGTAAAACCCGCAGGATGGTTCCGCTTTTTCGTGGAGACGTCTGTGCTCGTAGGCTTGGAAGTTCCAGGAGCAGTGTCTTTTTTAACATTGAGGCATAAGACATCCTAGGCAGCGACGGGCGTGCCATGACAAAATCCTAAGCCTCACGAAATGAGAGACAATCCTGGAACTGAATGGCCAGGATTTGCTTTTGAATGAGATAGGCGCCACAGTGCTTCGAAGAAGCGGAGTGCGGCTCTCCACAATTTACACAATTGGCCACACACGATTTCGACTTATCGTTTGCGGCCTTGTAGAAACTAAAACAGACTTTGTTTAACCCTAAATTCTCACGTCTGCCGCAGTGATTCGTATGGCTGAACGGGTGTCAGTGGTAGCATCTTCGCGGCAGTTAAACAAATGACCACATGGTAGCGATACCAACCGGCACGTACCGACTGAGGAGGCTTGTCACAATCGAACGTACCGAAGAGTGTAGGGATATGTCCTCAAGGCTCCTCCGTTTTCTCATCAGAGGTTTGACTTTGACCGCTTCATGCTCGGTTAGCTCTAAGGTTGTGTCATCTATTGAGTAATCCATGAATTCCATTGCATAAACCACTCCTTCACGAAGTTCATGGTAAAGTGAGGCGTCACACTCACCGCGTGCCATCAAGTGTCCCGTCCGAAAAACTGTTCAAATTCGGCTCTCTACTCAACACGCCAGATAGTGTTCTTCTCTGATAAATCATTTTGCTCTTGGCAAGTATGCTGCCATCAGTGAATAACCAGAAAACGTTTGAAATCAACAGGCTCAAAAACACCAGGTAGTCGCAGAGTGAGTGCACTGACGTAATCGAGGGTCAGCTTTGCTCACTTGCAACTTCAGTCTTTGTCTGAGACTCTCAACCTGATGGAACACCGGAGCCGGACGTGCTGTCCTTGGCTTGGTCGCTTACCAAAACGGCAGTACACCTGTCCGTCCATGTGACTCCAAAGAGGGAGAGGAGCCCTTAGTATTTTTCGTTTTCTAGCTTCTGTTCTTTTTGGGAGAGGGGGGGTGGGAAATGAACCTGCCTCTTTTCCCCGCCAGAAGGAGCCCTTAGGCCGGATGTACCAGCCTCAGCAAGATTTTCCTTTAAGATAGAGAAGGTTTCAAGTGTCAAAGGGGCACCTGTAGGGACAGGAGGTGCCTCCTATCCTTAAGAATCCTCGTGGGCACGAGCAGGCTGAGGATTAGCTTACACAGGGGTGGTCTCGGTTTCTGTGCTTGTCACCAAGCCCTGTTCTACCGAATCGAAGAACATACCGTCTGACGCTGGGTCATCCTAGGGACCATGTCCATTTCAGGGGGGAGTAATCTATGTGTCATACCCCCCCCCCCCCCTCAAGATATCACGGATTCTATTCAAGTGTCCTTTTCTATCATGTAATGCCAGCAAGCCAACATTCGTTGGATAAGAGAGGGGGGTAGATACACTGACTCCCCATAAAACTGTCATGCATGCATGCATGCAGGACATTAGTGCACACGGGGCACTTTAATCCCTTACTTCTCTAAGGAGGTTGTCATATCGTGCCAGTGGGAGTGGCTGATATTTAGGCCGTTATAGCAGTCGCTAGATAAGCGCGAAAATAATAGAAACATAATGGCAGATCCAAATTTCGTTTTCGTCCAAATATAACTATTCATCTTTAACAAAATGACAAAATCGATTTCAAGCAAACTAAATCTTCATTATCAGATACAAAATGTTCTAAGTTCCATGTTTTTAACTTTCTTTCCTATTGCACTATGTCTTGGTAAAGGTTGCGCTTACAAATTTATATTTCGTTTTCACAGATACCGATTACGTTTATCATCCTTATAAAATTGTATATATTAATAGAACGTCATAATTGGGTGATTTTTAATTTATATTACACCTTATTTTTAATGTCTATGACAAAAATGTCAGATTATTTACTAGCTAGCAATATTAAAGACAGAGGAATAAATAATCCAGATTCCGCAGTCGATCTAGATCCACTTCCATATCTAGTCAACTCCAGATTAACACAGGCCTTACCCCACCACAAAATTATATCGAAATCCCTCAGCATCTTTTTTACATATTTTGCACACAATCATACACAGGGATCACAAAACCACCGCCAAACTCTGTTAGCAAAGTTATGTCATGGGAAAGTGTTAGACCCTCAAAATTTGGCAGTAGTCGTAATTACATTGGTAAAGGGCAAAATAAATCATTTAGGTTTATTGATGAGTTATGAGTACTTACGAGGAACATGAATAATATAACGGAAAGGGACGCCAAGAAGAATACCCTTTTAATTTGTTTCATGAATTCCTTTCCTCTATATGTCGCCTAAGTATAACTTCACGTGGAGTAATCTCTGAATCCAAGAAAAAAGAAGAAAGAACTTGAATATCCATCAGCCGCCTCAAAGGTGCAGTTAATTAAGTTGGACGCTAAAAGCTTTTACCTCGCCGAGGAAGTGCTAATCTCCGTAGTCAGAAAACTGCTAGC
This sequence comes from Ceratothoa steindachneri, assembly GCA_963969495.1. Taxonomy (NCBI): domain Eukaryota; kingdom Metazoa; phylum Arthropoda; class Malacostraca; order Isopoda; family Cymothoidae; genus Ceratothoa; species Ceratothoa steindachneri. The sequence continues at coordinate 171,854,539 of OZ018326.1, forward strand.
CGAAACTTTCCTGCCTACATCGTATGGCCATTTAGACTTGGGCCAGGCAACAGACGCTAATCCATCTGGCCGCCGAAAGTGGTCAGCCAGTCGTCTGAGCCAGACAACGAGGAGAGACAAAAAAAATGACCCTCATATAAATAACCTGGGGTTTCAAATATCGGCAGATTGAGTTTGAGAACCCGTCGCCCTCGGTTCAGATCGTGAGCCTGTTTTTCCAATTCTCTGGTATTTGCTTACACTATCGAGGTTGGATCTCACCAGGCAGATCAATCTCTTTTATGAAGGCTTACTTTGTCCAGAGCAAGCTTCGAATCGTTTCATCCTTGAAAGATTCATCGGGATTCCTCTCGTCTCATCCGGAACCCCCCTAAAGGATCCGCAGTTTCCATTGTGAGACTTCTGAGTTTGCACTTCTTTGGAGAAGAGGTACCATATTCCGTCTTCAAGGAGGATCGTGAACTCGTCTTCTGCCCCCCCCCCCACTATATCCTCGTCACCATCAGGATATTCGGCAGAGAATCACAAGCATTCACCTCCTCATTTTCCCTTGCGTTGACTCGCTAAAGGATTCCCCTTCCTCGAGGTGGCCCCATTTAAATAAAACGACACCGTGCTTGTATCTCTCGTTAATCGTCTTACTTTCCGACATATAAATATTCCCTCTGTATAACTGATTTATAGTATCCTATTTAAAAGCTGATTAACGAGTAATTAACGTTACCCGATTGCCAATTAATCTATATTCTGTCAGAATTGTCCTTATTTACATTACCTATATTTCCCGTTGTATATATATATGTTAAATATTGACTTATTAAAATTATATATTTGGTTTGCACTCTTTAAATATATCCTTGAACTGCAACTTGGTAAACTCATTAAACGCTATCGGCCCCTGTAGTAAATAACACTCTTATACCTCGTAATCAATGGATTACTCTTACGAAGTGAACGTACGTACATTAGAGGGTATATGTATATATAACTGTATATATACATATTATCGTGGCTTTTATCTCTTTCCTCCCAAGTAATAGATACATATATGTATATATATATATATATATATATATATATATATAGACGTATTGTCTGGGAAGGTGATCTATTCCTCGAAAAATAACATAAAACAAAACAAAAAGAACGAGGGCATTTGCCGAAAGACTTTCAAACGATTTAGAAACTAAGTGCAAAGTGGAGTTGTTGTTGTTGTTGATGGTTACAATTTAGAGGCGAAAACCAAGGTACGCCTTCCAGAATTTGGATAAGGAGGGATCTGCAAATAAAGGAGTCACGATGGAAAAAGAAAAAAGTGGCAAAGATAAAGGAAGTAAATATGTGTGAAAGACATGGATGAATATCTTCCTGCTGATGTTGGGGAAAGAAAGGTACACAATAATAAATATAACAGCTGCAGCACATATTGCTAGGGAAATACTTCTTTCAAATGAAATTTCAAATTGCTTTTGTCAACAAAATAAATAGAAAATCTTTCTTTACAATAAAGGATCCGGTTCCAAAGAGTCTTCGGAATTCGATTATATACTTATTTAAATGTCCTGGGTGTTCCCGAGGCAAATATATCGGAAGCTCCGTGAGAACTCTGAAGGAGGGATTCTCTTTGCCTATTGGTATAAGTAATAGAACCGGTAAGATACTTACCACCAAAGAAAATTTAGCGATAAAAGATCACGTAATAAAGTGTAAAAGTAATATCTCCCTAGAAAACTTTCAAATTCTAAATTCACACAAATGTCCTATTACCCTTCGAATCCTAGAAACACCTTATATAAAACCTCTCTCCCCAAATTTAAATAATGATCTCTCGTCGGTTCCCCTCGTTGTTACCTGAATTCGTTTGAATTTGGGTTACGGGGCGCAGTTTTAGTTCTTTTGGGTCGGCCAAAGCACTCAACCCGCTTGTTGGTAAGGTTTGTGATTTTGTATATTAGGTTTTGCAAATTTTTGCTTGAATTTTTCGTTTAAAATTGATTTTAAAACAGTTTATATGATTATTAGATTCATAAATCAAAGCACCCCTACCTTAATAGATTTTAGCAATTATATAATCGCTAACTAATTTAAATATTTTAAAATCCTTCCCTTATCTCTCTATTGTAAATTTGAGCTCTATTTCTAAATATTCCCTTTAACCCTAAATTTGCAATTCAAAGCTATTACTAGCTAGTAAAGTTCTAGATGTACATTTAGCAGTGTACTCTCTTAACAGTGCAAACTATTTTATTTCGTTTATTTGTATTTTAGGCCTAAGAAGATGACCGTATTGTGGTCGAAACGTCGCCGGTAAATAATAAGGATGATGCCAACACTGTCCTGCAGGAAAAATGAAAAGGTGCTTCCGAGTAATTTTGAAGTACTTTTCATTTTTCCTGCGGGACATTGCATTCATTGCGAACCTTACGTGCTACTTTGTGAGTTATTTATTTCATATATATATATATATATATATATATATATATATATATATATATATAGCATAAAACACTATGACTAGCAGTTAATGAATATAGAACTAGTTTCTTCTATATCATCATAAGAATGTAGTAGAGATGGTTTTTTTAGAGAGGGTACACAAATAAAGAGATTATATAATGAAAAGAAATGGGAAGTAGAAAATAATTATCAAGAATAAAAGAAAATGAGTATAATGATTTGGGAGGCCATATAAACTATATTTGATGACCAAGGCCATTCTGGGCGGAGGAAGTAATGGAGTCATAAAAATTTCCTGGAAATCTTTAGCTTTCTATTGCAAAATTAGTCCTTTATATTAACCAAATATATGAAGACGAAAAATATAGAGCTATATTTTTTTCAGATGTAAATGTAGTATTCAGCTACAATTGCCTCATATGGAGAATACAACTATTACTTAATGTAGAATCAGATCACAACTTATTCCTGATGTACAATCGCAATAATTGTAAAATTATATTTAGTTTAATTTAAATCACTTAAAAGGTTATTATAAATTTTAGTTTAATTATCATAAAATTAATTAAAAGAATATTGCGAAAAATATGTTATCACAAAATTGGAAAAAAGTATTGTAGTCTTTTATGCCACATGGATTCTTCTAACTATGAATCTAAGTGTGCTCTCTTACATTTATTCATTGATTTTATACAACATTTTTTGCCAATTTCAAAAACTTTTGATAGTTTGTGTATAGTAGTAGCGTCATGCTTCACAGTCCTGTGAGTAAATCCCAGATCTTCTTGAATGCGCCTCTAAGCCTGCCATTTATCCCTCTGAAGTGTAGTTCCAGGTTTTCCTATTTCTTTTAATAATTCGTGTTTAAATATATGCTTTTCTTTTGTTCACAATCTCCCTATATCTTGCCTCAGGTTTAGCGCTTGTATCAACCAGACCAAAATCACATAATGGCATGCTCAGAGCTGTCCCTCGATGGTGCTTTGGCGTGTGTGAAAAACATGAGTTATTTATTTCTATAACGATGCCAGGACAACCAAGTTGTACTGGATTATCTTCCAGGTATTTTGGACACACTACTCAGAAAAGTTATATATATATATATATATATATATATATATATATATATATATATGGAAAAATATCCAAGACAAATTGGTGCGGTTAAGGTAATGGCATAATTAGACAACTGCTCTGCTTCAGGTCATCCCTAAGTGTTGTCTTCCAGTTCAAGGAGGATAGGATCACCTGCTGGACCTGAAGCAGAGCAGTTGTCTAATTATGCCATTACCTTAACCGCACCATATATATATATATATATATATTATATATATATATATATATCCATGATAGTTTTTTTCTTAAACATTAAGGTGAATCGTAGCATTTGGAAAAAATAGTTATTTGGTGAAGTCCTTATTTTGCCATTCCTATGCAAATTTCGTTTGAGATGAAGAATGTTATGTCCAGTTCATAACATGATCACAGCTGGAACACTTCACATTACTTGCAAGAATAGGATGTTATTTCACCCACTCAGTAATCATTTAAGTGTCTTCGATTGATTTTAGAAGCAAAGCAACATCTTGGACAATTGATGAATCCAGGCGTGTAACCAATATATTGCCCAAGTAATAAATGGAGCTATCTTGTTTTTCAGATGAATTTTAGACTATGTAAAAGTAACTCGTATAGTTAAAGCGAAGCCCAAAATTTATTTAGTCAACATTAAAAAGGCCATATTTCATTTAATATGAAATTATTAAAATAAAACAATTTTTTGTTAAAATTATATTTTTATTTATTTTTCTGGAAAGAAACTCATGGTTTTAAAGGATTGCTTAAATAAGCCAAATTCATAATAAAGACCCTAAGCTTTCGCTATGTAGAATTCGCACCCAAACATTGACATTGGTCTGAATTCTACATATGATCCTAAATTTCTCATACCTAGCCATTCCTCGTCTTCATTTCCTTTTCAAAATCACTTTTATAGTTTAACCGCTTGATGTAAAAATACGTTACATTTGAACCACTTTCAGAAGTAAATACCGTGTTATTATAGATTATTATATTTTTATTATAAAACCACGAAATATTTGAAAAAAACAGAAGAAATTTGCATTTCCTCTTATACTTCAATCTTCGTAATAATAATCTAAATTAGCTCATGACAGTTCTTCATATTAGGTCCATATATATATATATATATATATATATATATATATATATATATATATATATATATATATATATATATATAGAAGAATGACGCTTAAAATATAAAAAAATACACCGCAGCAATCAACATAGTAAATCCTTGATTTTTACAAAATAGATGCAAGGAACCAGGAAAGAATATGCTAATTATAATTACCTATACCCTTACTTATAGTGTTAGGTGCCAATTTTGTTTATTATGTAATCATGCATTTTGTTCAAAGGTTTACGCAATATAAACTAATGAATTCCATGTTCTGAATAAAATATTTTAAAAATTTATTTATAATGTATAGCTGGGTAAGCATTGCTTGCTTTTCTTACTCTACGCCACGTGTCTGATATATATATATATATATATATATATATATATATATATATACATATATATATATATATATATATATATATATTTACATGCAAATGTAAATATAGTTCTTAAGTTGTTTTATATTACGTTGGAAATAAGGAAATCAGCTGAAGGTAAATCCTTTGCGATATAATTTGCATAGTGATACAAAGCAGAGAGTAATTTATTTTAGAGACCATATCGTTTCTGAATGATGTGGTGTGAATGATAGGTAGGAATATAACACCGATTTTAGGTGAACTATTTCTTTTATTATGAAATAAAGATTTTTTATAAATTTTCTAAAGAGAGTTCAAATTTAATACTTATAATGGACTAACAATCTCTAATTTGAATAATTTATAACTTAAAATATAAGATATTTACAAAATCCATGTATGTTTTTAGCAAATGCCACTATAACCACCATTATTATTAATTTATACAGTATATGTGGTTTGCTTACAGAATTATCTCAACCCGGTCCATAAGTAAAGGGTAGTTAGTTGGACAACAGTGGCTTAATTTGAAGACAAATTTACTTAAGAAATAAATACGTATCCTTTCGTGGCGCAGCAGCAATTTTATGAAAGGGAAGTTGAAGAATTCAAAGAGAACGGTAGAACTTATATAAAGAATATCAAAATTATATTCGTAAAATTAAAATTTTGTACCAACAGTTACGAAAAACAAAAAAGGGTTTCCGAGAAGATCAATAAAAATGATTAAATTTCTCTCCAAATTAGTTGCGATTTTTTATATTGCTCGTGAACTGGCGCTTTACCTTATGAACAAGGTCTTCTGATCAAAGTCGCTTGCACTCACTTATTCTGATTTATCACCTTAGGACCTTTAAAACTTTTAATAATTCCTAGACTAACTTTGAGAGGACCTTGGCAATTATATCATTCGAAAGAGAATGTAAAGCAACACATAAGGGTTTTAAATTTCATTAGAATCGGTCAAACAGTTATGATGTTATTTTTAAAACAAAATAATTCCAAGGCTAACCTTAGGAGGACATTGACAATTATATAATTTGAAGTAAAATGTTAAACAACATAAAGGTTTCAAATTTTGTTAGAATTGGCTGAATAGTTACAATGTTATTATAGTAAGATATAGAGTCGCACGAGACTAAAATCGACATACTGCGTTTCTTAAACCACAGAGAAAAACAGAAAGACGTGTATGTCTGATGGGTAGCAACATAAAATGAGCTGAGGTGACATTTTGAAATTTAAATTATCTTACGCCGAATGAGAATTACGAGAACGATACCTTCAGCATTGTTAGCAAGCAGATAATGTAGATGTTGCTTATCCTGATAATGATGCAGAAATTGAGATAACAAAAGAAGATTGTGAAAACTTATAGTTATTGTAACTTCAGTAGACTTTAAATGTAAAAGTGGTCTTATTAAACGCCGTCACTAAATTCTGACGTTATCTTTAGAATCGCGAAAACGATGCATTCAGCAGTTATAGCAAGTTACATATAGCCGATAAGGTGTCCAAAAGTGAGATCAAGGAGAAAGATTGTGAAGCAGTTTAGTTCTTTAAACATTAATAGACTTCTAAATGAGAAACTTCCCTTTTAAACAACCACGCTAAATTCTGCCCTCATATTTTGATCGAACCAAGAGGACAGACCGCTTCTACCTTTTAGCAAAACCCCTCAGCATGGTCTTTGAACTGCTAAAATATTCATCGTGCTCATATAAGATTTTTAAAGGAGCCCAGTAACATATTGCAGGAATCATTCAATCCAAAGGCTTCAATAATTATTTTTGTGGGATAGTAAAAAAAACATTCTAACATAAGAGCGAGCTATTTCTAAAGATATCTCGAAATTATCATTTATAACCATGAGGAATTAAAAAATGTTATATTTGACGGGGAAAGGATGCCTCCCACCCCCATTAATTTGGAAAAATAGTTTTAAGATCATTATTTAGTGTAAAACAAAATCCCACACAATACCAGCACACCTTTCCACGCAAGTGAGAACCGGCTCATGGTTGCCTTCGTGCTAACCAGTGATTGTCGTTTAGATCTTTATATGTCTTTCATTATCCAGTATGGAGGATTTCCTCTCCAGAATACAGGATATCATCAAATTTCAATTTTTGGCCTCACTCAATACTTTCCCTTAAGCCTTGTTTTAATGAAATAAAGGAAAAGTGATTTGGTTGATTACAAAGCAGGAATCAGAGCTGCTTCTAAGGCCCACAATTTAGCCATATATACAAGGAGCTGTCAATAAGTTTTGCGAATCGGTAGGGTAAAACAGAGGAAGGGGGATGGCTGTTTGTGGGGGCTTTAGGACAAGTTATGACAAGTTAGGACCTGCAACCGCACGCTCCTGCCTCCTGCTTCATCAAAGGGATATTTTGCTGTATTTCCTAATTACTGTCAAAATCGTTAATATACATAGATTATGGACAAGAATGGACCAAGAACTGACCAAGAACTGATTAAAAACTGGTCCAAACAGTTTTCGATCCATTTACGTAGATTTTTCCCTAACATTGTATAAGAAGTTTCTTAAGAGGAAGGCATCAAACGTCTTCTGAAATTATTTCGTCGAAAGATTTCAATATGCGACAACTAAACTAGGTATGATTAAATAAGTTTGGAAGCTACAATTGTTTTACGATTATGCTTCTATTAATATATTATAACAATAAATTACCCTTAAGAACCTTCCGAATCTTCCAGCAGTCGATGTATGTAGATAATGCTTGATCGGTTCATGATTACACGAGGCAATCGAAGTTTAGTTTGTTGTTTATTTTGCTGTATCTAGATTTATTTGAGTCCAGCTGAGCTTAAAATCTTACTTTCTGTCTATCATCAATATTTTTAAAAAATAATTGTATTTGATATGGTGCTGCCATAGATCTAGGCGTTGGCAATATTTTTATTCATATCTTAAGAAAAAAATAAATAAAGTTTCTATTTATTTGCCTCTTTTTCTAATAAAACGAATATATAAACATAATAATTAGCTTATATAATTTCAATTAAAATTAAATTTAAACAGTGTATATAATAAATTTTCAAACTCAGAAAATATAAAGTATTTTCAACTTAAAACTGCTTTGAATATCTAAGTTTTCTTTTGTGTACAATTTAATCTTCCCTAACTACAGATCGACCATATATATAATCGTCCATCGTAACTGTAACTTGGCCTTTGAAACCTTTTTTTCCATTGTTGAAATATCTTGGAAAAAAAACCCTTAACCTTAATTTAAATGAAAAAAGGCACATTACAATAGAAGAAATTATTTTGCTGCCGTTTGCGTACCGTAAGTTGTGTCTATCAGAATAGGATGATAAGTATTTTGAAGGTAAAGAAATTGCATTTATTTTCAATTATAAAAGATATATGCAGAAACTGCACCGGGATGGCAGCTACAGACATGTGTATAATCTTTCACGAAGAAGCAGAAAGTGCTTAGAGTACGAGATTATGCGCAATTGCTCGAAGATATTTCAAAACTGGTAAATGTTCTTTATTTATGACAACACCTTGAAGTCTTGTTTCGGGTTACACAGTCAGTTACATTTTTGTTACGCCCACTCTGCCTCGGAGATAACGCTCAAATGTATTTTTCACCTGACATTGTATTTTATTCTTTTTTCTATCTTACTTTCCGATATTTGCACTTCTAAATAAAATTTTCCATCTTTGATGATATGCCTCTAAGGGGGTTTTGAGTTTAGTGGTCTTTATTTTAGAAACAATACTTTGGATCGAACGTCAAAACCATTGCCATCTTCTTACTTTGCCATGCACATAATTAGTTTTGAATCACTCAGCAACTTCAGCTGGTTATTCGGGTAAATGGGGCCTTAATTCATTACAACTTTTATTTGGAGGAAGAAATGCTGTCAAATTACATATTTTCGTCAGTGCAGTATTGCCTTCAATTTCAGCAGCATAAATTTTCTCCATGCACATTATTCTAGGAAGAATAAAACAATTTCCTGCTAACTTCGTGGATTTTACTTCAGGAAAGGTTAGGTTTTTTGGCTTTTTGGATATTGGCTTTCGGAATTTTAGATTTTCCGGGCTTTGGTTTTTGAGATTACGAACCAAACCACCTAGAAGCTATCTAATAAAGTTTAACCTCCTTGGATGTAAACCTTGTATTAGTGCTAAGGAAGTTTCCAGTATTGTTTATAACAGCTGTGCTTTCTCCAAAACAAAGAAACATGAGCATTTTATATTAAAAAAAAACAATTTAGCAATAATTTTAAAATATCCACACGCATTCCACTTCAATTCTACATAGTTGGCTGTTACAAATAGTGTAAAAATACTGTAGTAGTCTTTTTTTCTTTCGTACCGAGTGAACAAGAAGTAGAAATAGATATTGGTCTCCATTTTGAAGTACAAGTTACATCAACCATGCAGATATAGTGGCTATTACTCTGATTCTTTGACTTTCTATACATATAAGATGAGGGCCCAAATAGTTTCAAGATCCCTCAATGGCATTCCTAAGTAAAATCTATAAGCTATAAATAATCTTACACTTTTAACGATTTGATGTGATATCTGCTTCCGTTCATCATAATAGCCCAAAACATAAGAATATACGAGTACCGACCTGCTTTTTTCATTTTACATTTGACAAATTTAAAAAAGTATATTTCCAACTCTAAAGAACAACCTTAAACGGAAAAATATAATTTCAGATATATAAAATCTTTTAATTACATATGCAAGTATAAAGTTTATTAACTGTAGTGTAAGACGATAAAAAGAATTATAAATGTTACTATGCAAAAGTTGATGATAGGGAAAAACTTATATTATTTTGCGATTCAGCGACTTCAATCTACATAGTAAGAAATTGTGGAAAAATTGTTACAGAAAAATTATGGGCAGAATATTTTACCTAATTAGTGTGATTATTGCATAGGATTAATTTTTCATAATTTTTTCCTCCCAGCATTTTTCATCTTGAACTGAATCTTAAAAACCACAAGCAAAACCTGTCTGATTTTAAGGGTAATTCCTCTAAGTTCTTGCTAACTATATCAAGGAGGCACCCAAAAAGTTAGAGAAGTTGGTTCAGAAAGTATAGTGTCTGGTACCAATCCTGCTGCCACATAATTTCTAGATCTAATGGTTAATGATTAAGTGCAATTATAATTTAGGGATAGTATTAGTAGTCACACAGTATTAAATCTAACGAGAAGGCACTAAGTGAGGAACGAGAGAAAGTAAATTCTTCTCCCTAACAAAGGTATGTAAAGGAAAGCAAAAATGAAGAGAGAGCCAAGGATCGCTGAATAACCATCATCAATTTTAAATGACGGGCAGGAATGGCTTACTTCAAACTTCTGCGAACCTTTTCGGAGAAAAAGAGCTCATGGGCGTTAAAGAATGAAATTAAACTTCTCCCTTGGCCTAGAATTCATTTTCTAAGTTGAGTTGGTACTTAAGGTCGACATAGCTTACAGTCGAAACTCTTTGCCGTTCTGCACCACTAATGCCCCTTCACACTGAGTAAAGAGTAATTCATTTGATTGCACCAATCCCTCGGTCTTCGCCATTGATAAATATAAGTAATTATCTTTGATGGTCTATACAATTCCTAGTTACATTTCTAGTCAATTCACATAAATAAAAGCCTCCGTGTGTAAAATAATGTCTTTCGAGGTAACTCTTTTATCGACCACGGATTTCCTTTGGAGAATTGTGACCTTTACTTTCAAAGTTTGGGCAAAGGTGGAATCTTCATATTTGTCGATGCGAATACATCCCGAGCGACGTACCAACTTGTCTCTCCCTCTGGCTTCGCTGCTCCTCAATTATTGGACGAAATCAGATAAGCAGAGAGAGTTTCTACAAAGATTTCCCAAAGGCGAATCTCATTTTGCAATTGAATTGAGATCAGAGGAAATTTCAAATCCTAGTTTAGGCCGGGAATCCCCAGTGAGACGGAATCCCGCCCAAATTAGTAGCCAAATGGACGCAGTAAATTCGATAGGTGCCATGTTTATTTCCGATAATTCACGTATCCTCAAAGTTGGGTTAATATTTATCAATGTTTTTCTACCAAAATAAAGTTATGTCGCCTCCTGCATTGTAAAATGTCAGATGTTATGAAAAAATCAAGAAGTAAATATACTATTATCATACACTTCTGCTGATCTGAGTAAATTAAAGAAATTATTTTTCTGGTTTTATCATAATACTGTAAGTTATTTTAAAAAATGACATACTAGTACAAACCTACTATATTTTTCAATACAATATATTGAATGAATTTATCTAAAATGCTACTTAAGGATGCAGCATTAAATACTATGTTCATTTTAAACTCAGATTCTCTTGACTGCACAACAGATGGATGTGACGACATTTTGTACATAACAAATTTATAAAATAGCGTTTAAATTAATTAAGTTAAATAAATTCATCTAAGCTCACCACTTGTATAGACGTGCAAGCCTTCAGAACAAATTGGATTTGTTCTCAATATATTACTTGAGAACCTTGGGCGCCTTTGCTGAAGTGGATTTGCTCCCAAAGATGGTCAGGCCAAATAAAAGTTTTTGGGGTACTACTACTACTAATAATAATAATAAGTATTTATAATGCGCAATTTAGGGCTGTTAGCCCTCCCAGAGGGCTAACAAAAGGCGAGTAGATGATATATCCTTTAAAGCAGAAAGGACGCCGTCTCAGCCAGAATAAAGTTTTGTTGTCAGGTATCTTCTGAGGTTGAATGTTTATCAAAAAATAAGGGTTAAATTAATATTGATTTATGTTAATTTTATTAGCGCTTATTTCCAAGAGATTATTATTAAATTATTTTTAGACTTGTGGACTTATATATGGGCTATATGGAATTGTCTAGAAACACACGTTTCATTACCATGCAGCCTTTGTTTATTTGTGACCTTTCTGAACTTTACACTTGCTGTAAAATACATGTGGTTTTGAAGACACGGGGTGTTTCGTGGGTCACGATAAATATTTCAATATATAAGTTTTCTAAAAACTTGCAAAAGTAAAGTAAATGAATCTAACTGATTTAAACATTTTCAACAGTTTAGTGGGAATGAGTTGAGTGTCAGGTATTTAAAGAAAAGAGAAATAAAAAGAATAATGAAAAGATTGAAGATTGCAAAAACTGCAAGAACAATTCGCTTTAATCGTGAAGTTCAGAGACCATCTTGGAGAAAATTATTATAAAAAGTTATAAGTATATACATAGGCCTTTTTTAAGAGGTTTAAGTTTTAAGCTGGAATGAGAAGTTCCATGTTCAAAATAACCTTGTAATTAAACGGTAAGGAGAAGTTTAGACCCAAAGAAATAATGCAGCCTGTATAGCTAGCTTTGCACTCTATCGGACTCTCTTTGGCAAGGATCCTTATACACACTTGGTAAATAACTGTATCTAATAGACCAATCTATCAACCATAAAAAGAATTGCATCAATTATTTATTTTAAGCTTGACTTTTGTCGTGGCAAAGCACTGGAGTTTTCACCTACCCGTGTGAGGTTAGTATAAGGAACATTGCAGTTTATCTTAATATTTTAAAATATAGTGTTTCCTACGAGTGGGTATAATCACCATGTTAATTGATAAGACGTTTGTTACTTACTTCTTTTTTCTTTTTTCTTCAAAATTATTGAAATAATTGAGAGCACGCAACTTAGGTCTGTTGAACTTGTTTTTAATTATTCTAATACATAGATCAATCCCTTTTTGCTTTAATTACAGTCATACTTCTTTATAGCCTGGATTTTACAAATGTCTGACGTTATCTTTTTCCGTTCAATTTGTAATTTTCAAATAGTTCAATTATATTTGCACTTTTAGTTCTTTGCTTTGCTTTCCAGAACCTCCCCACAAGTGTTCTATTTGATTTAAGCCTAGGCTCTTAGATGAACACCCCTGTGGAGTGATCCCATTTTTTCAAACAAATACTGGGAATTGTCCTGCTAAAATATACCTTGATTGCCCTGTTCTGTGGGATACAATTTCTGGGTAGTTGTCTCTAAAACTTGACAACACTGGTAGAAGTTGTAGAATCTATTCTTTCGTGGCAAAATTAAATCTCTCTTTTACCTGATAAAGACATGCAGTAACAATGACATGATGAAAGTCCTCACAGGTTTAACAGTTAGTAGTACGCAAGCAAAGTAAAATAAAAGGTTTTCCAACTTCTTCTCTCACAAAGGTATGATATCTAGATCTAATGGTTAATGATTAAGAGCAAGTCTTATTCAAGGATAGTATTAGTAGTCGCCCAGTATTTAATCTAATGAGGATAGGCTGAGTGAGGAATGATAGAAACTAAATTCTTTTCACCAACAAAGGTATGTAAAGGAACGCAAAAATAAAGAGAGAGCTAAGGATCGCTGAATAAACATCATCAATTTTAAATGCCGGCAGGAATGGATTTATTTTATTTATTTATTTATTATATTCCATATTAATCAAATGTAGGGTATAAATATATTACATTTTATATCTTAATGACAAGTTACAATAAGTACTTTATACATATATATATATATATATATATATATATATATATATATATATATATATATATATATATATGCATACAAAGATTAGTTATGGGCCCCAAATAACTTAGTGACTTTTAGGGCAGAAACTTAAAAATTAAGAGTAACTGCGAAACTTCTGCGAACCCTTTCGGAGAAAAGAGCTCATGGGCGTTAAAGAATCAAATTAAACTTCTGTCTTGGCCTAGAATTCACTCTCGAAGTTGAGTTAGTACTTAAGGTCAACGTAGCTTACAGTTGCAACTCTTTACCGCTCTGCACCACTAATGCCCCTTCACACTGATTAGAGATTAATTCATTTGATTACACTAATTTCCTCGCATTTACCATTGATAAATATGAGTAATTATCTTTGATATCCTATATAATTCCTCCTTAATATTTCCGGTAAATTTACATGAATAAAAACCTCCTGGTGTAGAATAAAAGACTTTCGAGGTAACTCTTTTATCAACCACGGATTGTGACTCTTACTTTCAAAGTTTGGGCCAACGTGGAATCTTCATATTTGTCACTGCGAATACGTCCCGAGCTGCGTCCTCACCTGTCCTTTCCTCTGGCTTCACTACTTCTCATTTGTTGCACGAAATCAGATAAGCAGAGTTGTCCAAAGATTCCACAAAAGTGAATCTCATTTCGCAATTGAATCGAGATCTTACATACCTACGAATTAATTTCTCCTAAATAGATAAATTGTCCATCTTGTGATCTTTAACCAGGTCAAGATGTTTTATCTCTGTTGACTTCAGTCAAGCATATCTCCTTTCACTCTTTACATCCTTGTAGCTCATAAGTCTCCCTCTAGGAGTTCTGTGTGATAGTTTCTATTTGGAAGCTTCTTTGAACTCTCTACAGTAGTATGTGCAGAAGATTCTTTATGTGATTCTGTTGTGAATCACGAAGAACGATCAGTATTCTTTGGGTGATGTAAGACGTTTGCTCTTAATTTTATTCCCTGATAATAAAGCTACTCGTATTTTTCTCTTAATATCGTCTTATAGTGATTTGAAAAGCATATTTGAAATTTTATTTGTTATCAATTTATTATTTTATAAACTTTGGATATTGCGAGGTTGGATTTGGTTCTGTTCTTCTGTAGGAATTTTAGTTTTAGTTATATTTCTTATTTAGAAGGATATTAACTACACAATTGTTCGAAATTTAAACTGAAACATAAGAATTACCATTTAGTAATAGTTAAGTAACTCAAACAAATTAACAAATTATTTAAACATATTAACAAACAACACATTATTAGTATACATCATGATAGATAATATGATAAACTTTACAAAGTCTGATTGGAAATATAAATACTATGAGGGATGCTTCATACAGGGTGAGTCAGAGATGAGTAATATTTATAAAATAAATGACCATTACTCAGTGTCGAGAAGAGAAGCTCATTGCAGCCACATTGCCCGTTGAAACCCCAAGGTCAAGCTCTAGGACCGTGAGAACAGTCAGAATATCAAACTGCTTTTCGCAATAGGCGGGGAATTGGAAACTCAAACGCCTTCTTCTCTCGGCCTTTCATGGTGTTATCAAGAAATCCCCGCTGGAATAATTCCCATTCTTCAAGCGCCGTGTTAGTTCGTGGAAAGGGTTCCACCGCGCCCTCCTCCTCTTGGCAGAGGTAGTCAGGGATTTGGCTGCCCCCTATATATTGTTGACAGCAATAGTACATCGACAGGATAGGCCTGCTTCTTATAACGAAACACGTCATTCTCGATCGTGCTCCTTTCTCCCGTCGAGCTTAAGGCTAGAATTATACCGAAAAATCTAAGCTCCAGTCGATTGGCCCATCCTTGGTTTTGATACATTGCGTTTGGCACGAATACTTACTCCATGGTAGTGTTAAAAGGAGTTATAAGGAAAGAACGTAGCCTAGAAGACCTTAAGGGCCATTCAAAGAGTGTACCTTTGGACTAGCAATCGAGCGGGCACATGGCTGCTGAATTGTTTTGCGTCCCTAAACGGCTACTTTTCAAGACTTTGTCTAGTTTTGACTTAAACTGGTCAACAGATTCGCTGTTGACAACTTCCACTGGAAGTGCGTTCCACTTACCGCAGATACTGTAGGTGAAAAAAATTACAAACAGATTGCGGTTGTAACGCTTCAGTTTAAGTTTGAAGCCGTGATTTCGCGTTCTGTTCTCACTGAGGGTAAAAATAACCCGGTAGTCAACAATGTCGAACCCTCAAAGTATTTTAAAAACTTCGATGAGCTGACCACGCAGTCTACAGGTTTCCAGCGAGAACAGATCTAATTCCCTTAGTCTATCCTCATAACTTTTATGTCGGATAGAGGAGATCAGCTTGGTTTCCTTGGCTTGAACGGGTTCCAACCTTGCGATATCCTATCGAAACAAAGGACTACAAAATTGTACGGCAAACTCCAAGTGCGGCCGAACGAGGGAGTTGAACAGACAAAGAACTATCTCCTTGTTACGGTATCCAAACTGGAACTTTATGCAGCCTAAAATCCTTTGGGATTTCTTCCCTGCCCTGATGCACTGTTTCGAGAACTTGAGGTCGCTAGTGATAGTTACGCCCAAGTCCTTCTCACTATCCCTCGATTCAAGAGCAGTGCCCTTAAGGATGTACTGAGATTTAGGGTTTCGGTGGCCAATATGCATTACTTTGCATTTCCCCACGTTGAAAGTCATTTGCCACGTATTCGACTAATCCCCAATCCTTTGAAGGTCCTCTTGGAGGCGGGCAGTGTTCCAATCCTTTGCTAAATTGATACTAAGCTTGGTGTCGTCGGCAAATTTGCAATTTTGGTAACCATGTCTCCGTCCATGTAGTTGACATAGATAATAAACAGTAGAGGTCCCAGGACGGAACCTTAAGGAACACCGTTAGATACGGGCGCCCATTCAGAGGCCCGTTCATTCACCACTACTCGTTGCCGTGTGTCACTTAGCCAGATATCTATCCAACCTGCTACCTTGCCGTCTATGCCCCGCCCACGCACTTCCCAGAGAAGGTGGCGGTGCGGTACCTTGTCGAAGGCCTTTTAGAAGTCAAGGTACACAACATCCACCGCTTTATCCAGATCATGCTCTCTGAACACGAAGTGGAAGAATTCCACAAGGTTTGTCAAGAATGACCGTTGCCTTCGGAAGCCGTGCTGGGAATTCTTCAGTAGCAGGTTTGACTCTAAATAAGACGTTATCTTGTCCACTATCATGCTTTCCATGAGTTTACCGAGTATCGAAGTCAAACTGATGGGTTGGTAGTTTGATGGATGGCTGAGGTCTCCTTTCTTGAAGATCGGAGTCGCCTCCGCCTCACGCCAGTCTCTAGGAACGCATCCGGTCAGGATTGACACGTTAAAGATAGTGCAAGATGTCATGTTACTTCCTCGTACACTTCCTTCAACACCTCGGATAGAAACCCGTCAGGTCCAGGGGACCTATTCGTCTTTAGGTCAGCGATCTTATTATTTATTTCTCCTTCAGTAAAGTCCATTGCCTCCAGCTTTTTTCCCCGAGTAGGAATCCGTGAGCTGGGGGATGGGACCACACTCTTCAGTAAACACTGAAGAGAAGTATTCATTGAGCAGGTTAGCACTCCGCGTGAGTGTAGTTAAACTCCCCGTGGTTAAAGCTCCTTGAATAACCATCCGATCCCCGTTTCATCTCTTAAAGCCTCGAACCCAAGCTAGGCTAAGACGAATTATCTGTGGCTTCCGGATATCCATCCCTGTCTGTGTTTGTACAGAGGCTCGCATCGCCTCTCAACTGTCAATCCCTCTGTACAGCCCGCTCTCAGTCTCTCTGATACGTTCAGTCCTGGTATTCATAGAGTTTTATTGCCATGATTTCATTTAATCTATTTATTGTGCATAAATGTGTATATAATAAAGTTTATTTTGTACTTACTTATTCATAAAGACTCAGAGAAGGATCCTTCCTTAGTTTAATATTGGCCAACTACACTCAATCTTTTAAATTTAAAAATCCTTCGCACTCGTCCCCCCTCCTCCCTTACTTCTATTCTCCATCTTTGTCGTAACCAGAGTAGAACCAAGGTTACTGGTTGACTTTGAGCGACCACGCCTTTTGTGTAGAAGTGTTGTATATGTCGGGGTCGTTCTACGACACTCAGCACAAGAGGGACGGACATATATCCGACGGGTAGCATTCAGTGACTGGTGTCTTTGCATTTTTTGTTCTTTTCCTGTGAAGAAGTTAATGCGCTGTGGGCGATCGACTACCGCGGGTTAGCCTACCACAGTTTCATGAATAATAACGAGTCTATCACATCAGTTCCGTGTGAGTTTCGTTGCCTATTCAACATTGCCCAAAATCAGGTAGTCCCAACTCGTAACACAAACTTACATTGGGTTAATGCACTCCGTACTCGAGGTACAATAATAAGTCCCAGACCGATGGGGGCCTGACGAACAGTCCGTACCCCAGAAAATGTGGAACGCGTCATACAAACTTTGCTGCTCAGTCTGATCGCTCTGATTATACGCATGCTACTGAACTTTGGATCGAGAATCGTTCGGTAAGGTGTGTTTTGCATGAAGACCTGCATTTGCATCCATACAAATTTGGCCATGATTGGTAATGATTAATGAAGTTCCTTTTCAACTTAAGAGCATGGTGAACTCCGTAGGTTAATGTTAGATACCAACCTTTACTATATTCCTCAACCCGAGAGAGAGAGGCCTATGAACAGATTAGTCCAATATGAGCGCAGGTGAAATTATAAATACAAATCAGATTGCAATTAAGTTTCAGAGTGCGGTTTAGGTTGGCCAATGCTTAGTTATCTTGGATGTTTCTGGGATAATAGAAATGGAGTACAAAATATGCTTAACTACTATGAAAATAATATATTTATAAAATAAAAACGGGTTTTAAGTAAAGTATATAAACATAGAAGATGTCCTCGAGTCTCATCTTCAAAGAGCGTCCTAGGTGGTGTCGACCACCATACACGCGAACAGATAATGACAGATGGGACGCTCAAATGACCTTGAGCGCATGCGAAGCCCACATGACAGAAGCTGTAAAGGAGGGGGGGCTTGCACAGGAGAGTTGAGCGTTGCGGTTACCGCGAAGATTAAGTCCAAGGGAGTGGAATCCTGCCTTTTTAGAGACGGGGTAGATTCCACAATAATAGCATCCTGATAACGACTATTACGCTAGATGACCTCAGATCTTGCCTTCTGGTTTAAAATACTGAATCAATAATTTGTATGGTCGCGCCTGGGTAACGGGTACCAACGATGACGTGGTTCAGTCGCGCGAGTTCTAGGAAAATACACGGAACTTGACGACTGTGCAAGGGTTTGCGCAGAACTAACGGGGATGGAAAAATAGCAGCTACGCGTGGTTTTTCGGGACACAGGGGGTTAATTACTGCTGTACAAGTCTGGCGTCGGACGTTTTATAGGGGTGAGACAGAAGGGCTTTTCCCCGCGCCCAAAGGGGGGGCCGTCCGGGCGACAGACGCTTCGCCAGCAGAGGTGGACTTTGCCCGATTCATGCCATCTCATGATAATCCCTCTTCCCCAGCGGGACCCTTCAGGCTCTTAAGCACATCTCAGCGTTCCTCGAGGTCGGGCCTCCAGCCTATCATAGCCTTCAGGATTTTGAGCCTCGTTAGCGTGAATTAAAAATGGTCGCCCAGTGTGTCTTCTCTCTCTCTCCTCAAAAGGGACGACCGTGCGCGTCTTTACACACTCTTACTCTCTGAGAGTAAAACAACAGAATTTTCGTTATTGGGCTCTTGAAAATCCGAGATAGCTGCACAAAAGACCACCACCCTCTCTGCGGTCACTGCGTCATTTCGAGAGATGCTGACATTCCTTGGCCCCCTCGATTCCTTGATTTGTCCATGTGTGATTATTTCTTGTGGAGAAATCTCGATTCACTTGTGTATGAAGATAAAGCCCGTACATTGAATGATTCGAAAGAATAAATTTGTATGGAAGTCGAACATATCAATAGAGCAATGTTGTAAAGTCCAACTCCTAATAACGCCTGCAGAAATGCATCAAGGAAAACGCTCACCAAATGAGGGATATTATTTTCCTAACTTGATTTTGCCAAATCTTAATTCAATAGGAACATATAATGTCAATTTATTTTTTAATCTAAAATTAATGATTTTATAAATTTTTCAGAAATGTCCATCCTCTCTACCTCACTGGGAACTTCAAGTGTTGAGCCAAGGTGAATTAATTGGGACGAAAACTCTATATTAATTTTAACGAAGCTAAAAGATCAAATAACGCTTATCTAAGCATGAAAATTAAAAAAAGTGCAAGGACTAAATTTGAAGATTAGCAGGCACGAAGCAAAAATGTGTATGGAAATGAAGCAGTCACTAAACGTTCATCTCAAGCTTATATCTTTCAATGGAAAGCAACTTTACTAAAACAATCTATTACATCATCCAAAGAGAAAATAATACAGCTAAGCATTATCACAAATGCACATATACACTTGCTACAGGAAGAAGTCATAACCCTACCTAATACTACAACTTTTTACCATAGCTCATGAACAATATATCACAAGCTAACGAAATAGTGTGGTGTTAAGAGAATGTATTAATGAATACACTCTCCGTAATTAAGTATATCTGAGAGACAAATTAAGAAGTAATAACACATTCTATGAAAATTTAAAACTAAAATGCATTCTTCTGCATCCATAAGACGCTCGACCTGTTCCTGCAGCTACAACGTTGTTCGCTCATTACTAACGGTCATTTACGCGTGCGCGTAAACTGCTTGGCGGAGGCAGCGAATTGTTTACTCATTGCTTTTTAACCCACAAATAATACTTATAATGAGAAGGTAAGGATATTTTTTTGCCACAATATAAGAATTTAAAAGGACATGCATCTGTATTTATTTGCGACGAGAAGTTTTTATCCTGGGCCACGTTGGGTACCGATTCTAGTATGATATAATTTTCCAATCCATGTTTAATTTATTTGGTTTAAATCGTGACATAGTTTCTAAGTCAGACCGATAGTTTTTATGACCTACTATATATAAATTGTCATAGAGAGGAATAGTGTAGAATATTTTAACAACCCTTTCTTTGATATTGAAACCAGTCAGTCTTATTATACAATCTACAAGCAACCATCCTGCAAAGAGTAGTCAACTGTCTTACTACTTCAAATAAAATTATTTAATTAGGAAATTTATATCTAAGAAGAGCTACCAGAAGATTTCTGAAGCGATAAATGTTCCCCTATCTTCAGTGGAGTCAGTAATGAGAAAGATTAAGGATTTGGAGACAAATGCAAATCTCTCTCTTTCGTGCCGTCCTCGGAAAATTCCACTCTGCACGGTTCGTATTATTCTTAGATCCGTTAAAATTAATTCAAAGATGAGACGAAGGGAGATGAACGATTAGTCATCAGAGGAAGGCATTGATATTAGGTTGAAGAATGTCCAATATGTTACGTAAAGAAAGAAATTCGCCAGAGGAAGGGATCTTTATTGGAAAACATTCATTCAATAGCCAGAGAAAGATTGAAATTTTGGGAGCCATGGATAGGATCGGAGGGATTGAAATTTGAGTTATGCTGAACAGCTGACAAATTCTTAGCCCCGATCAATTTGTACTTAATTTAAGTGTTCTAGCCAATTATTTTCAGAAAAAGATTTTATTAAATAAAACTGAAAAGGACTTCAATTAATAGAAAGTTAATAAAAGTTTATGGCATTTCCTGCTTCGTAGGTGATCATCGGTACCCAATTCCATTCTATAATTATGATTAACCTTGTTAAGAAAAACATAAAATGAAATTTAATCTAGCAATGAGACTTCTAATTCCATTCCCAAAGCGGGCATAAGGCAAAGCGCTGGTGTAGAGCCATTGAAGAGTATATCTCTCTTTCTGCTTCTCTTTGCGACGTAACAGGAAACTTTGAGCATCAAAATGCATATTAGAATAAAGTATAGACTCGTTTCACTCTATTATTATTTAGCGACACCAACGTGAGAATAAAAGTGACATGCCAAAAGATAAAATAATACTTAAGAGAACTGTTCGGGAACACTTTTCCTTAAAAGTCCTATATTTTTAGATTAATAAATTGCCTAGAATATTATTTCATATATAAATATATATGCCTAAACTAAAATAGAGCAATTTAACTCCAAATATAAAAAGATCTTAGATACGCTTTTGACCAAAGGGTATGAATAACCTCCTTAAAATTATATTCGATAGTAAAGGGGTAAATTTTGCTCTTGTGTTGTCAGTGATCACTTTATTTTTAAAGTGGTATTTTATAATTTAAGAAAACAATAAAAACTTTTAAAGACTATCTGGGCGGAAGCCTTTAGAAACAAGTGTATTTTACGCTGTCTCTTGATTGTAACTCTTTTAATATGATACCCTAGAGCAGCGGTTGGGTAACATTTTTGGGTGTTACCCCAAAAGAATTTGTATTAAAATGAATTTACCCCTGACTTTGAAATAATCTGGGGGACAAACCAATTTACTTATAAAAATCATGGATAATAAAGCAAAAAAAATTATATTGGGATAATGTTTCATTTTTTATTTCATCTATCATTAGGAAATAAAACTACGTCTTTCTGGCATGGAAATAGCACATCAGAAAAAATTGTAGGAAATTATATATTTATAAACAGAAATAAAATAGTCACTTTTTAGCCTTACATGGCACCCAAAGAAAATTATTTACTATGTCACTATCATGTATTTAAAATTCGTACACAAACAAAATAGGAAAAAGTTATTGAATCCACTATTATGGGGAAAAAATATTTAACCTTTCTGGCATGAGAATGGTACACAAATGAAACTAATGAAAAAATTATTGAACTTGAATATATCAGTTCCCTCAGACTTTGGAAAAATTATACAACAATTTCAATATCAGCGAATTTTTATGTCACTGCTACTTTGATGCTGTCTTCAGGATCCAACCGGTATCTGTATTTTTTTTTTAGATTTACAAGGGTAGAAAACCTTGTTCGCAAGGATAGGTATTTGCAAAAGGTAGCAGCATTTTAGTTGCTTCCAAATGTTCAGTTTTATAAGCTTTTGCAGCTTTTGACATCCATGCTTGTTTTACTGTTGGAACGCAGTTCAATAAGCTCTTCTGCCAATCCTTCAAGCTTTTCAGGCAAATCAGCCAGTTCACATTTGAAGGGATTTACAACCCAGTTTACAGTATGTGAATCAAGCTCTGAAAAGTAGTCACATAACCTATTCTTAATTTTGGTCAGGTGCCTTGTGACTGATTCCTTCATGTCACTAAGTCTGCAGTCTTCAAATTCTTTCAAAGACTCTTCCAGGTTTGGAAAGACAGCAATCTAATTGGCATTTACTTTTTGGTTCCAATACTGAAGCTTTGATACAAATGCTGAAATCTTTTCCCATGCTAAGATGAGATTGATTTTCTTTCCTTGCAATTCCTTGTTCACGCATTTACATGCCCAAAAATGTCAACTAAGTATGCAGGAAGAGCTAGCCAGGTTGATTTTCTGAACTTGTTTTCAAGTGTGTGTTTTTGATCAGTCAGAAATATTTCAAGTTTGGTTTCAAGAGCACACTCTATTCAGGACATTTCCACGTTAAAGCCACCTCACTTCCGTATGGAAAAGAAGGGTTGAATATTTAGCCTCTCCATCCTCACATAAATCACGAAACATCCTCGTGTTTAGTGCATGCCCTTTTACAACATTGACAATCTTAATTACATCATTCAACACAGCTTTCACTTCTGGCTCCAAATACTTCACAACTAATGCCTGGCGATATATTATACAATGGATGACTTGAATATTTAGATTCTGTTGTTTGGCCAAAGCCACAAAACCAGTGACGTGGCCAAGCATAGCAGGAGCTCCATCAACTGATACTGCAATACATTCTTTCCACTTTAAATCAACACTTTGTTTTTTGAAGTATGCATTAACCTTATTAAACACATCAATATCACGACTTCTCTACTCAAGAGGAGAACATAGCAACATTTCTTCTTTAATTTCATCAGAACCCCTATATCGAACGTATACCATCAGCTGCGAATTGCTGCTGACACCTGTAGTCTCGTCAAGTTGAATGGCAAGCTCTTTACTCTTTTTAACTGAAGAAATCACTTGTTCTCTCACATTTTTTTGCCAAGATGGAAATTCTTTCTTTAATAACTCTTGCAGACAAAGGCTACTTTCTACACACACATTATTTATGCCATTTTCATAGCCGCTGGTTTGATTAAGTCTTCACCAATAGTAGGTGGTTTCTTGATTCGAGCAACCAACCATGCCACTTAAAAACTAGCTATTGTTGCTGAACATTGTCAAACGTTGTACTCTTGTTATTTTCCAATCTCTGTCTTTTTCCAGATTCACAAAATATTCCCGTGGTTTGCAAAACAGATGTGAATGAATCTTGCCCAAGTGTTTCTTCAGTTGATTCTTTTTGAAAGACTCGGCAGTCAGTACTTTCATACAGACTGCAGATAGAGGTTTCATTTGTCTTTGTCCTCTATTTCTGTGAAGCTATAATTAAGAAACTGCCTGATATGTCCTTTTCCTTGCTGATGCCATCTGAAAATGAAAGACAAATCTATCACTTTTTTAAGGTCTTTTGACTTCTATTTTTGAAAAATAAAAAATGATTTAGTGACGAATTCAAGAGTTTAAATTAAAACTTTAAATAACAACATAAAATCAAACCAAAACTCACAACCATATAAAATTCAAACAATAAGACTTAAAAAGAGTGAGCATTACATCTGTACGGGCTGCAGGAAATCTTCTTAAATAGTTAAACTCGTTAAAAAACTTACTTTTAATATAAAATAATGATTTATCTGGATCATTATAGAAGGGAAATAACTATATATAATTTTATAAACCGTCTAAATTCATTGGCAACATCAGGCCTAGGTCTTATGGGCAATAAATAAATGATACGCAGGATTTAATGCAAATATCGACGATTAGATACAATCATAGAACTTTGGGCCCTCGCATATTTCCTATAGGGTATCATATTAAAAGACTTAGAGTAGGGAGACGGCCTAAAATAGACTTGTTTCTAAAGTAATCCACCCAGATAGTCTTTAAAAGTTTCTTTTTGTTTCCTTAAATAATAATAAAACAAATTACAAATAAGCTAATCAAAGACAACGCAAGAGCAAAATTAACCCTCTCACCATCGAATGCAATTTTTTTAGAATTTTATTCTTAAATTTTTGATCAAAATTACATATTATTTAAATGAAAACACAGTTTTACCAAAGTTTTGACCATAAAAGAGATGTTTATTCTTTATATTGAAGTTGTGCCAGGTGCCTATTCCTGAATTGATCGAATTTAGCTGCATAATCTTGAATTGTAATATACTAACCATATGTAAAAATAAATAAAAAAATATATATATATATATACGTAAGGGAATCGATATCCCACCCTCACAACCGAGGCCCTGTTGCTTAACCGCAAAGTCCTGGCATTTTGGCGGCGTAGCCCGATCATTTATTCTCCCCCCCTCTCTTCTCTCGCCTCAAGGAGAACAAGGAATGCCGCCCAAAACCACATAGTGCACTAATCATCACATGTCGGACTCCCGTGAGCCTAACATTGGTTAAACCGGCAATATTTCCACTAAGAGTTGATATTTAATTTACCTTTATATGCGGAATTTGAGGAGCATCAGGCCAAAGCCAGTAGATTCCCTTTAGGGCAAGCTGAAAGACGATCTAAGAAAAACCGTTAGAGAAGGAGCCTTAATGCCGCCGTCCTCACCCTCGCTCCTCCTTCGTCTACTATAGGAGGGGTGGCAAAGGATATAATCCAATAAATTTGGAAAAACAAGGTAGATCGTGAGAGTCATCGAGAAAGCCAAGACCGCCATAAGTGCCCGACAAACAAACGAAAGGGACACAGAAGAAGCTCATTCTGAGCAAGTTCCTGTTGGTCACACCGAACTTTTAGTTAACTTGTAGTGAGAAACAAATTCAACTAACTCTCGTCAGAGAAGCCCCGTATCCTGGTGTACCCCCAAACCTAGAGATGGTCCTCGCTATTGAGGAATACCCTTAAGTGAACTTCTTCAAGCACTCCCCTTCATCAAAGGATTCACTCGTTTGTTCATCGCTCGTCAGTGCTAATTATTCCCAGATTAACTCGATGAGTGGAAGAAGCATACTTTTCCCGTTCCCGTTGGTGAAATCATCTTACCAACATAACGTGCTTAACACCTTCCGCCGCGCGCGCCGAATTCCTCTGCGGCTTTTGTTCTTGTTGCAATTAAATGTCTATTTTTCTCAAAAGCATTTAATTCAGTCCTTAAAACGCTGAGTATGGCACTAGAAACCCTCAAAGGTAATAAAATAACGTAATAATAATCATAATCAAATATAGCACTCTTAGAGAAAAGTTAATCAAGGAATTTTGAAGTACGTACTAAACCTATATGTACGAACACCATCACTCGGTCCTTGATATACCACGACAATATATATATATATATATATATATATATATATATATATATATATATATATATATATACGTAGGTGAGTCAAAAAGTTCTCAGACAAATGCCAGATTATTGAAATGTTCGATTTTGTACAAGTAAATACAGGGTCAAACACGACTTTCATGTTTTCTGAACAATTCCTACAAAATTCGTCATTCAATTTGTCGAGACTCTTTGTATTAGATGTGCTTCAAAAAGGTTACTTTTTTGAACCCATAAAATGGCAAATTTTGAGATAAGAGCGAACATTAAATTCCTGACTAAACTTGATTGGAAGCGTGTTAAGATTATTGACGCTCTACAACAGGTTTATGGTGACTCTTCGCCATGTAGAGCGGTAGTTTACGACTGGATTAAGCGCTTCAAGGGGGGCAGAGAAGAAGTTGAAGATGATCCACGTGAAGGGAGACCCTCCACCTCCATTAACCCAGAAAATGTCGAGCTTGTGAGGAATCTAGTGGATAAAGATCGACGTATTACTATTGATGAAGTTGCCAATGCATGTGAAATCTCTCATGGCTCAGCATTTGGAATTCTAACTGAAAATCTTGGCCTGAGCAAGCTTTCAGCACGTTGGGTCCCAAAAGCGTTGCGAGAAGACCAGCTGAATCATAGGGCCAACCTTTCTTTGGCTATTTTGACCAAGATTGAAGCAAACGAGGATAGTTTTTTTGAGCGCCTCGTAACGGGAGATGAAACTTGGGTGTATCAGTTTGATCCTGAAAGTAAAAATCAATCAAAAGAGTGGCACCCAAGGGGGGCAGCAGGGCCTATCAAGTTCAAGACAGAGAGGTCCGTTAAGAAGATAATGGCTACAGTTTTTGGGGATTCGGAGGGAATTATTTTAATAGACTTCTTAGAAGGACAAAAAACTGTTACATCCAGCTATTACGAAGGAGTTTTAAGGAAGCTGAAAACTTCAATAGCCAAAAAACGACGAGGAAAGCTCCACAAGCAAATCTTGTTCCACCATGACAATGCCCCTGCACATTCGTCCAAAGCTGTGAGATCTCAGCTACGGGAATTTCGATGGGAAACTCTTGCTCATCCCCCTTATAGCCCTGATTTAGCACCCTCTGACTTTTTTCTGTTTCCAAATTTAAAGGGACACCTAAAAGGAACCCGGTTTCAATCATTAGATGAAGCAAAAAAGCAGGTCATTACTTGGTGCCAGAGACAACCCCGTGAATTCTACAAAGATGGTCTTTACCGTTGGATTCATAGATTAAGAAAGTGTATAGATGTTAATGGAGCTTATGTAGAAAAATGATTACAGTATTATTACAAATAAAAATTTTATGCCATTTATCTGAGAACTTTTTGACTCCCCCTCGTATATACCGGGTTTTGCCAAATTTCTTTTACACTGTTTTTTAACATAAGAAAGATTTACGTGTGTGATATAAAAAGTTGCGTCAAACAAACCTTATCTTCTACTATTCCACTACGTCTCATTAAAACTTCTTTTGAAAAGTATGCAGGTTTGTCGAGAAGGAAGTGAAATGAATCGAGCTCTCTATTTTCTTGTACGATTTCTATTTTCTTGTACGTTGCCATCGGCAACTGGCTCAACCTCAGTCAGATAACCGTCCACCTAGGCGCGAAAGGGCTCAAGAACGGGGAAGAGCTCTAATATCGATCTCGTTCAGGAAACCTTAAGATTCGATTCGTGTCTTTTACAAAAAATAAAGAGGGAGAATAGGAGATAACAAAAGTGGTAATAAAGAGAGTGTTAAGGGGGGAGGGGTGTTTATCGGTTATTGTTAGTTATGAAGTAGAATTGTACATATCTTACTCCAATTGAATGTTCACAATGCCCGCTGGTTCTCCAAAATCTTATATATTGCTGTGTGTAGCGAAATTATCCAATTTTAGAGGGTCAAACTAATTCAATTAAATCTTATGTATGATAATATTAGGGGTATTGCTGTGGTTAATGTTTAAATTTTGTGTATTCAATTGTTAAAGTTTAAATATAAGTTTATTTGGGGAATTTTTGTGCGTTTCTCTATATCTTCACGTGTTTCCAACGGCTCTCTTCTTTAAGATATCAAAATAGCACTCTTAGAACAAAAAGGGGGACATTTTACGACAAGTAATATTGTTACAGTAGGTCAGTGAAGACGCTTCATCGAACATAAAGAATTTTTTTAATTCGCTCTCGCGTTCCTGATGCCAATAGAACGTTATTCCTGGGGCAAGTTGATGTTTCTCTTGAGGAAGAGAACCCAGTAGCTGGGCAAACTCCTGAGATAAGTTCAGGTCTAGTGTCAAGTCGTTGAGTTCGGCTTTGGTCAATGGCACCGATCGGTCGTCCTCTTCTGGCTCGTATGCACCACGCTCGCTTGTATCAGTCATGTGAGTAGATTCTGAATCAGAACTAGATTCCATGATGACATTCGGCTCAGGAACAGGAACATCTGGTCCATGGGGGAGTGGCTTTATAGCAAAATGAACATCAGAGTATTGAACAGAGTGGTTGCTCTTGCGATTGATGCCTTTTAAATTTGTCATGCAGAAGTAGCAGTCGGTAACGTGATCAATCCCTTCCCTCCACACCATTGGGACACCAAATGGCATACTCCTTCTTTTCCTATTCCTCTAATCCCGTAAGTTCTCCACACATGTTTTGCAGCATTTATGAGGAGAAAATGCCTTATCCTGGCCCCCTAGTTTGACTCCAAAATAAGCGTAATAAACCTTCTTCACAAATTCCGTGATTTTTGCTTGACGGTCTGGAAGAACCACGTGTCCGCAGATGAAACAAAATTTGTTAGGATGATTCTTACACTTCCGATCCATTGTACTGCACAACTAGACCTGAAAAGAGAAATAATAACTAGTTATTTAAGGTAAACCATGACCAGCTGTGGCAAAAACAAAGCCCATATACGCTTGGATGATAGCGCCATTTGGGAAAAAATATGCTGTAATAAAAATCAAATGTATCTTAGAAACCAGACCTGACCAAAGAAAATGAATAATATTTTTGAATTCAGCACGCAAAAAGGATCCTAAATCAGTTAAAAAACCCTTGAGCTTGGAAAAAGAATAAAACGCAAGCCAGTGTAATTGAATCGGGTTGAGATTTTCTTTGATATAAAATAGGACACCACCTCTTTATTAATTCGACTTTCTCCAAAATTTTGTATCCGGATAGTTTATACTCTGCTAGGAAATCTCTGTTCTCGATATTTAACCACGATTCTATTATGCCGATTATGTCGTAATTATCTGTTAACGCAATTTCCTCTAAATCTGAAAATTTGTTTCGAATGCTACGTGCGTTGACATAGGAAACCTTCCAGGTGTTACTGATTGGTGCCCTCGCGCTTTTCCCAAATATTAATTGCTAATTTCTAGTATGGAAAGAATTACTTATTATTTTAGTGCGTGAAATCTCTTTAGTATCTGAAAATTTGTGATTGCCTCTGTAAACAATCGTGACAACCTTGTTGAACCCATCGTGTCGGTTGGATCCGTCTGGAAGGAAAAGTTTTTTTATTATAAAAGTCATTCCAGAAGTTTACAAATTCAACCTATTCACTCCTACAGATAGTCTCAAGGCAATCATTTCTGTAGTGGGCTCTACTGAAAAAACTACCTCTGCCTTTGCTCGGTGGGATAATGCCTGAAATAATATAATTATTTGTTTTTCTTTTAACCCACTTCATCATTTCTCTATATTTATCTAGCAGTCCTTTAGATCTGGTGGTCAGAACGTCGTTTGTTCCTACGTGCAGGACAAGTACCGTGTCTTTCTTGACCTCCAGAAAGAGAGATTCAAGAGAATTTGTTATGCCCACACTGGACGCAACCGGGAGGCAAAAACGTTTGGTTCTTTTAGGATTTGCTCTAAAAAAGGTGTCAAGTTGACCTCTTATTATAGTCTCCTACAATAGCGGATTCTAATTCAGTCTCATGCTCCTCGGCCCTAACCTGAAAGGAAATGAATGTTTTAATGGGAAAGAACTTTTTATGCTTGGGTTTTGCACCGTTTTTAACCTGTTGGAATGAGCTATTTTTATTAGAATTATTATTATTGTTATGGGGCAGGTTCTTCGGCTTTTTCTCTGTGGGAAAAGATGGTACCTTCTTCCCCTTTGCGGGTTGGGGGCTATCGGTGTCATTTTCTCCTTCCTGCAAAGGAAAGACCTTTTCTAAATTAGTAAATGCCTCGAAAGGAATATTTGCGGGTACATTGGTCGCAGTAGAGGTACTCCGGGAACATTTTAATTCGGCTAAGGCTACTTTCAGTGCTGCTAACGTAGCTCTTAGTTTGCCCGTTTCCTTCTTGTGTTCTTATCGAGTCTCACAAAATAGGCAAAGGGAAGAGTTAGTTATGGCTTCATCACACTCCTTTCAAAAGTCAATTGCCCAGCGAGTGCCTTTAAATTGTGCAGACGACTCTCTTCTTTTCGGCACCTGGCATCACAGAAGAATCTAAGAAATGTACAGACGAGTGAAAAGGAGAGAGCGAACGAGAGAGAGAGAGAGAGAGAGAGAGAGAGAGAGAGAGAGAGAGAGAGAAAGAGAGGACGCAGACTTCTCCTTCTTGACTCTCCGAGATAACGATGGTTAGGGATTAGGGCGACTCAACGTTTGAGATTGGGGAGGAAATAATGGCTGATCTGCTTTAAATTATTGTTTACTAATTATTTTTTCTTCTTTTTTAATGTAACTTACTTCTTCACAGTAAAAATATGAAAAAAGAGGACGATGCGAAAAGAATAATATAAAATGGAGTCACAGGAAGTTAAGGAAAAGGCAATGGAAAATATGACTACAGAACTCGACTTATCTGAGTGAGCGTTGAATCTGAGACCAGCGGAAATACGTCCAGCTTCGTTAAAGTGAATTTCTTAATAGTTTTGTATTTAAATCACTTTTCGATAGGTTGTACATATATAAACGGTAGATATTTGAATTAAAATGCAATAAAAACATCACTGACTAGCAGACAACAAAGGCACCCTCTCAACACTAGAAAAATAAAGTTTAATATTCAATAAATTTATAAGCGAGGACAAGATAACTTCGTATAGCGAACTTCCTACGGGCATATAATTTAAAACCCTTTTAAATACTTTTTAAATAAAACACTAAAAAACAACAAAAACAAACAAAATAATTACACAAGATAGAAAAAATACTACCTAATACAAATATAGAGGACTTCACTACACTATAATATATATGTAATTAAAACCAATAATGATAGTAGGAAATTACGGAGCAAACAGAGGCACGTCTTGTCTTTGCAGAGACATTAACGGAAAAGTGAACCACATAAATCTAAAATTAGGTTTTAAAATAGAAGGTTAAAAATAACCTAAGGGTACTCTTTGCAGTTTGTAATGAGTAGCCACCTTCATACTGCTTCGTGCATGTTGGGGGACACTATTTATCCCCCTAAAGCCAGTGACTATGTCCATGAGAAGAATTTAACAGTCTTAAAATTAATTATATCAAAGGTCACTTCGCATTGCTTCACTCTTTGCATGCCATCACTTCGTACATTACAGTTTTACTTACCAATGGCGATGCAAGTAACACTGACTCATCTCATTAGTAAGTCGGTATCAAATCGGACTTGACTAGGAGTGCCACTTAAGAGCTACGGGATCCATGCAATCACTCACTTTGCTCCGGCCATCTCATCGTCTCTCTCTCTCTCTCTCGCTAGAACACACAATCTCCATGCACAAGAACGTCAGGTCCAGAGAAATTACCAATAATCATTATAACTTCTATATCAATGAATCATCTGTACATAGTCACGCTGTCTTTCTCTCTTTGAGGGAACCCGCATAAAGAGAAAGCTGCACAAAGAAGCAAAACGTATAATATTATAGCAACACTCAACCATTGTAACCCCTGCTGCTCCCTCTTTTCGATTGCAGTAAAATATACAGAAAGGGTCAGTTCAAACTTAAAGGTAAATTAAAGATAAGCGAGTAAAGTTGATGTTCTTAAAAAACAGTTCAATTTAGTCTAAAATTGTCAGGAAATTTACCAAGGTAAATATGCAGTACGAAGGCAGAATTACTCATGTAGGAAAGTATACCTCTACTTCTGGTGACTAACAGACAGTAAAATATTGGGATCAATTGCTTCCAGGGTTGAGTAGAAAGATATAAGTTAAAGTGATTTTAGCTGAAATATAATATATTATTTTTTACATTTGTATGCATCTAGTAACAACCGATATGGTTGGAGGTGAAATTAAATTAACCAAACCTAACCTAGGTTTGGTTTATAATGGAAATCAATAATTTAAAATGTGAGAAGCAATAGGTGTGATTGTTTGAGATTCAATATTAAAAGTGATTTCAAATATTATTTCCATAGTCACAAATATTGGACTGTGTTGCAAAAAAACATTAATCAACTACGTTATACATCAAATATTCCACAAAAAACAAAATTTTTCATTTATTTTAGCGTGAATTCCGTGCAATGAATGCGTTGATGCGTCCAAAACTGAGATAACAATTTTCATACATTCTCCCTTCTATGTTTATAGTTGCAGAGAAATGACATTGTTTTTCAAACTTTTTAAGCATTATGTTCTGTGCACTCCAGAATCGAATAAAATATACACAACTCCACCTTAGCAGGTCTAGTAAATAGCTTTCATATATGCATGATGAATAACTGGAGATCCATATTTTTATGGCAACATTTATTCGTCTCCAACCATTGCCATTTGTTTGGGGTATGTTCACTTTCTTTTACTGCCAAAAAGATTTTTAAGTTAGGGTAGTTTTTGTTCAGTCTAAGAGAGGAGTCTGAATATTCCTTATACTACCAATATAATAATACGCTATTATTAAAGTAAAATATAAAAAATAAGGGAAATAGTTATAAAAGTGATTATGACACACTGAACAAATAATAACCTATCATATTATTATTATTCTTTCTAGTTAACCAAACATAAATACACACCCAAAATACATCGACAAATCTATAAAGAACAAAATTATATCAGCAGTGCGTACTTTTCAAAAAGACCGAGGAAAGCTAGCATCAACGCCAGTACCAGGATGACCTTACATAGAGCAATATAAGAGGAAGTCCCCATTTAACTATTAGTAATATCAGGAAAAAGACCGATTTTGCTTAGGAGATGACCAGCAAGATTGGCATCTTAAGGCACAATAGCATCGTCTGTGACAGGTCTTGATTTACTCAGTTTTCTAACATTGGACTTGTATATGGCTTCAGATTACTTTTGTTGGCTAGAAATAAATATAAAAATTATATAGCTGTAATAGCTATTTGTCGTCGAATTAGTCAGCTATCGCCTATTTCTCGATTCCTTCGTTTGTTCGGGGAAGGACTACATCAGCCCCCAAATAATAATTAGAATTGAATTTCATTGAGTGCGAGTGGTTTTTGTTATTCGAATACTTTCAATATGGTTGGTGGGATTAGTCTTATTTAATTATGCTTTGGTGGTTCGAGGACTTAAACAAGAATTGCAAAAATAATTTTTAATTACACAACAAAACATATA
The DNA here is from genome assembly GCA_963969495.1 of Ceratothoa steindachneri. NCBI lineage: Eukaryota > Metazoa > Arthropoda > Malacostraca > Isopoda > Cymothoidae > Ceratothoa > Ceratothoa steindachneri. Next base: position 171,888,167 of record OZ018326.1, read on the forward strand.
ATACAAATATTTACACTATAAAGTTATTAATTAATTCAGCAATGGGAAAATTATTAATAATTACCAATAATTACTCATGCCGCAAGGGTTCAATACTTAGAGTACTTACCCGATAGGGTTTAGGAAGAAACAACAAATGGAATCACTTGAGTTATCCGAGATGACTCGGTAGGAGACGACTTGACGAGTCTTAGTCAGAGAGCGTCGCACTGCCTCGATGAGGAAGGGAAAGGTGTAAATATCTTACTATTTTAGGGAGATTCCCAAAAGTAGACGCTCAAAATGGGAAGATTCTCCTGTAGATGCTAGAGGGTGAAAACTCCTGTGGGGCTGAGACTGTGCGCTTCTTCTGGCTGCATCTTTCGTTCCTGCCACCGTCGTTCAAAATAAGATCCTAGCTGCGGGCCGGTATGACGCCGTGTTCGATCGCTCGAGAATATGCGCTGCCAGTAGATGATTTGACAGATGTCTTCAAAGAGGCCGCCGACTACCTTCTGTATTTTCCTGGCTTGGCTCACTCGGGAGCAATGTAGACACAGCTCACCCCCTGACCTGAGGTCTTCTCCAACGAGGTGGTGGAGTACGTCTTTGGATTGGAACTCTTCCTTGGCGGATTTTTACGGAATACTTCCGAAATTAATTATACAAGGGGAATAAATAGACGGTCGCCGAAACTCCTATATTTGCTAACGGAAGCAATTAAGCCCTGCCTCACTGCCTCGGCTTTTATAGCTCGGCGACGGAGTTTTGATGGTTAAATTGAACCGAAGAATTTCTCGGCTAATCGATTTCTCTTTCTTCGACACAACTCCCTCCTCAAGATGGAACGCACATTGGAAGTGACCTCACAACTTATAGTAATGAAAGGTGTACACCGAGTACACCCCGAGTGTCGTGCCAATTACAAAAAATAATACATATATACAATGGTTTTATAATAATTATACTCGGGATTTTAAGAAAACTTGTTCACTCGTTACTACAATACCAAGGGTGATAAATAATTCAACCAGGCTACGACTGCATATAAGTATGTACATAAAAAAAAATCATATTACCTCAAACTAAAGTTCATGGTAGACATGGATAAATTAAATTACAGAACTTTATGGGGGCCACCACTACTTGTGACATCCGGTGAAGTAGGCGCAATCGATGAGGTACTTTACTATGGGGAACCTATTAGCACGTCCCAGGTAGTCCTAGGTGGAAGTAACTTATCCGAGACCACAATACACGTGCATCCTATATCTCGCACCTGATTCGAACCAGAGACCACCAGGTTTACTTTTATTGAATAAAAAGTTTTTCTGGTGGTCAGACGGACCAGGTTCACTTAACGAGGTCGAGGATTTTGGAGGCGAAGTGTGTTGAGTGGGAGTTGCATTTACCTGGTCAAACTGGAAGGAAAAGTTGTTTCTAAGCTGGGTGTTCTGAGGGCAATTATATTTAACGCGTCCATTAACCACACACCAAAAACACACGATGTTTTTTTCTGGAGAGTGCTAACGGATGGGGAAGGGAAGAGAACGGTCGATTCTTTTGCTTGATGGGAAATTGCTTCAATTTTGACATAACCCGGCCTAGTATCTGGACAGACTTTCTTTTATTTTGAGGGAAGAAGGGGCGCTTCTGAAAACACGATTTTGGAGACATGGGCTCCATTTTCTTTGCTTCATTATGATAACAATTATGGCTAGCGGCTTATACGTCAGCCTCTTCTACACATTCCTTAAAGTGCTTACATCTATTGTCCTTGATGATTGATCGTATTTCGAAACAAAGAGATGTTAAAAATTGGTCCTACAGGAGGAAATCATTAAGGGCGTCATAAACTTGGGATAATTTCGAGGCGTCGAATTAAAATTTAGGAGTCTTTAAAAAGTAAATCCAAATTGTTAAAAAGTCTGTTTGAGTTAAATACGAGTCTGCATGAACTTAACTCGAGAGAAGTCGGGAATCATGTTACAGGCAGAGAGCAATTCAGCCTTTAACGTGGAGTAATCGATGGTTACTTCCGAGAGGAGGGAGAAAAAGACATCCCTCATGGAGGTGTTTAAGAGTAGCAACAACATCGCTACACCTTCCGACTCAATATTTCAGTTGTTGATTTCAAAGATCCTTTCAAAATGAGCTAGGTAAAAGGCGAGGTCTTTCCCATCTTTAAATTGGGTAATGTAAAGGACGGCTGTTAATGAGTCGATGGTCCCGAGATGATTGATAGAGGCTCATTACTCATTTTGATTTTGATTTCATGTTCAAGAATTGTGTCCCTTTCTTCTCTCTCTTTTCTTCTATTTGTCTTTCTCTTTTTTCTTCTTTCTTTTTCTTGTTTTTTATTTCTTCTTTTTTCTTGCGCAGTCCTTTTTCTGTTTGTATGAAGGACATCAATTCTCTCACACTTACCAACTTAATCTTAAATATTCTCTTTGTGTTTTAAATATGTCAAACGACGACATTCTGAATTGCTCACTGCTAATCTTTTTTTTTAAGACGGAAGCACTTGAGATAATATAAAAGTAATTTATTGCCCCAAATTATACTCTCGGAGGGGGAAGGGAAGTCGCGCCGACGAGTTTTGAGGAACCCAAAATAGGCACACCGAGAGCAAATGTATGAGTGAGAAGGGAACTTGAACTAAGCGAAGCAAATTCTAACCTTGACCGTTATCAAAACCAATTAAAATACTATGCACCATGTTTGAAATTTCCCCGGACGTTTGCCTACCACCGCAAATAATTAATTAAGGTTGTTGTCTCTTGAACTCCTCAAACCACCACTTTAAAAGCCTTTGTTTAATCCTTACTAATGCTCCTTAAATATCTGACACCAATTTAATATAACACTGTATATATATATATATATATATATATATTGTGATGGGAGAAATAAGGTCGCTTTTAAGCATTGCCTCTACGTGATGGGCCTCGTGTAGCTTAAAAGCTTGAGAAAGTATAAGAGCGGGCTCATGGAATGCAGCCCTTATCAATCAGTGTATTTAAACAATACAAGAAGTTTCCACCCCCTCCCGTCCAGCTACGATGGGAGCGGCTGAGACAAATGCCACCCGGGCCGCGTTCGTCATTACTGAAACGATGGGCTATAGTCCCAGCCCCCTTCTATTGGGTAAGCTCCCTCACTTCAGGTGCCCACCCCCTTGATTACGCATAGTCGACCAAACAAACCGTTCGACGTCTCGGAGAAACTCACCTTCCGTTTTCTTCAAACAAATTTACACCTAAAGAAATCCCATCCTCCATTCTGGAAACTCTGCTCATACCCCCCCCTCCCATCACTACAAGCAAGCTCAACTTGGATCTAACCATGATCTCATTGCCTCACCGGAAACGACCATCGTCTCCCACAACCCTTCCATTTTGTACAAGGTATTGTAACGAATATTTTAGCTTCCCCCAAATTTTATAATTGCCGTCTACCGTTCCCCCATTATCACTTGTCTGCTAACTATGTGCCTGTGTAAAGCTCAGATCTTAATTCCATCCAGCCTACCCAATTTTAATGCATTTTAGAATACTTAGTCTTCTTTATAGCACATTGACCACTCTAACTATTTGTCTTATATGTCTCTTTATTGTTGTACTATTTAACTTTAATTCTTAATATTTATTTAAGTCTATTTTTGCCGACTCCTTTACTTTCTGACCCTTGAGCTCATTAAAGCCGTGTAACAGCTTGTAACTAAGTGAGATTTGGAACTCTCAGTCAATACCAATATTTAAAGTAGCATCTATTGGACTATTCCTACCTTACGAGGATCTGACCTCGTAACCGGACATCGGCCTATGCAAAGTTATTAAAGGATACCCCCGCGCACTCGAAAAATCAAATATAATAGACGTATGTATGGTATATAGAGCTATACCACGATATATAGTAATTTATATATATATATATATATATATATATATATATATATATATATATATATATATATATATATATAAAATCTGGTGTCATGTGTGTTAGGCGGATTTAAAAGGATTTTTTTAGATTTTTTAAAATCCCTCAAATATATTTTTGTGTTAGGTGAAATGGCTAAAGATGTGCTCAAAGTTTTAAGGAGAATAATTTTTCATTTAAATTTTAAAGTTCTTGTATTTAAATTGGGGGGTGCCTGTGTACCTAAATCTCAGCCGAATCGAGCGTAAATTTCCTAGGCGGATGAGGTAAAGTGACCATTTATCTTTTTTTTTCGTGCATTGAGATTGTCCCAGACATAGGAACTCGAATAGTTCGTTAGTGTAGTTAAAAGTTTGCGCACACGCTGTAGGTCTTCATTTGGAGAGATTTTTTTTAGTATAAACAAAGCTACGAAAATTTTGAAAAAAAATAAGGCTTTATTTGAAGTTTTCAAAGCACAAGGCGAATCTCTTGGCCTGTCTAGAAGAGATTTAGTAGAATATATTCAAAATAAAGAAGAACATGTTAGGAAAGAAAGAAGAAGTAAAGAGAAACTAGAATAAGAAAAAGAAGAAAGAAAAAGTGACCAAGATGAAAGACAACGTAAGCTATAACAAGAAGAAAGACAATGAGCACAAGAAGGAGGACAACGAGACCAGGAAGAAAGGCAACAAATATGCCAGCACGAAGCGGAAATGATGCGACCACAAGCAGAAACACAATCTGTGAGTGGCAGATCAGAAGCCCCGCAAGGCGTCCCCCTTAAACTCCCCATATTTTAGGAGGGGAAAGAATTTTCCTGATTCATAACGCATTTTGAGAAAATTCTCGAAATCAATCACATTGATTTGGAAAAGGAAGGAGTAGTGATATTTCTCCCCTTGCTCACCTCGAAATTGAGAGATATCTTCAACTCATTGCCCCAAGAATGCACAATTAATTATTTTACCCTTAAGGCTGAATTACTCGCAGCCCATAATATGACCCCTGATTACTACCGCCATAAGTTCCGTGCGCCAGGATCATACCCGATCAAACGTTCCGACAGTTTGGGTACACCCTCCAAAATCCTTAAGTTTTGGCTAGAGTCGTCAAAGATTACCCCCGATTATGAGTCCTTATTAGATTTTTTTTTAAGGGACCAGTTACTAGCTTTACTGCCCCCAGAGTTCCGCGCAGCCGTGAAGGACCGGCGTTGTCGATCCGTCAAGGAATGCGGTGAAGAAGCAGACGTCTTTGCGCAAGTCATAACTTGTACCCTAAGGACTCCAAGAAGCCCTCCCCCCAGTGCCCTGAATGGAAAACCGGAAATCGCCGATTTAATCAAAATTTCGAGTCGAAGTTCGTGAAAATTGCAGGCCCCTTCAAACCAAGATGTTTTCCCTCCACTGAACCTCAAGCCGTGAAGCCCCCTTCCCAGTCTTTCCTTCCAGCATCCTTCCCAAAGAGACCCATTTTATGCTATATGGGCGGAGTAGCAAACCACATAAGTTTAAACTGTCCCGAGAACTCTAAATTTCGGAGCAACCCCCTCTACAGGTTCACCAAGTAAGAGCCGCTGCCGCTCCTCCTCTTCTTCCCGTTGAACACCCTGTTCCTTCATCCCCCGCGGCCTGCCGGATCACCAAGGGAATTTTATTTTTAATAAGAGCTCACCAGGAGCCGTAAAATTTGAGAATGGCAGTGTAAACGGCTTTCGTACGTCCACTATCGTCCGTAATACAGGGTGTACTTGCATCATTGTGTCTGAGAAGCTTCTTTCCCCCTGTTTTCCCTGATCACGATAAATTTGCAGTAGTCCACGACTACTTAAGACGTTCCAACCGCTTCCTAATTGTAAGGTGCTACATCGACTGTTAGTACTTTAAAGGCTAGTCCTAAGCAGTTTCGGCCCCAATTAAATTCTGTTTTGTACTAATTGGACAGAGTCCCAAAATCTTTCATAACCCACTCGTCCATCCGGTCACCACTCGCGCAGGAAAGCGAAAAGAATTCTAGGATCTTGCCCCCCTCGATGTTCCAACTAACTCAGAATTTAAGAGAATTCTAAACCCAGAATTCGCCAAGGGCCAGAAGGAATGTAGAATTCTCCTCCCCTTGTGGAAAAAGTCGCAAAATAAAGAGGAAGACTCGGTTCGTGGGAACAAAACCATGTCCTACGCCAAAAGGAATGACCTCCTTAACAGAGAGACTACGGAAGGCGTTAACCCAGTAAATCTCTCTCTTTGCATTCCCCAATCTTATGTTCCCATGGTTTTCAAGGTCGCGCATGATATTGTCTTTTCTGGGCACTTCCCTGATAACAAGACAGGTCAGAGAATTTTCAAGCATTTCTTTTGGCCCGGCGAGGCAGCTGACATCTTAAAACATTGCCAGTCGTGTGACATTTGTTAGAAGACCTCCGCTAAAGGTCGCGTAAAATCTGCCTCCCTTCAGAGAGTCCCCATCATTTCTGAAGCCTTCTCCCGTGTGTCCATCGACCTTTTCGGCCCCATTCACCCCCCATCTAGTGAAGGAAACAGCTATATATTCACACTAGTGGATTTTGCCACGCGTTTCCCCGAGGCTGTCCTACTAAAGATGATAAATGGCATCACCTCTGCCGAAGCCCTCATATCCATTTTTTCGAGAGTAGGCGTTCCGAAGGAGGTATTCTACGACAGAGAAAGACAGTTTACTTCAGAATTAATAGAGCATGTGGAAAAATTACTGATGGTAAAGCCCCTGTTTACCACTCCTTTTCACCCAGAGACCAATGGAATGTGTGAGAAATTAAATGGTACTCTCAAGTTCATCCTCCATAAGATATGTGCCGATCAGCCACGTGACTGGCACCGCTATCTTCCTGTGGCCCTCTTTGCCTACAGGGAAATCCTGCATCGTACACTTGGTTTTGCTACGTTCGAATTACTGTACGGTCGTAACGTAAGAAGCCCCCTTAGTATTTTAAAGGAGTTGTTCTCACAACCTCAACTCGATCAGGAAGTTCAATCTTCCTATACATATGTGCTGGAACTCCGCGAGAGGTTAGCACAATGCCCCAGCATCGCATCCCAGAACGCCGAGGTAAATTTAGATAAATACAAAACATACTTCGACGTTAAATCTAAAGACCACCGCCTCAAAGTATTAGACTAAGTTCTCTTATTGCTGCTGCCCACCGAGAGAAATAAATTCCTAAGCCAATGGAAGGGTCCTTTCCCTGTTTCGTTGGCACGAGGACCTGTGGACTATCTAATCCGAACACTTTCCGGAGAAAAATGATTTCACATCAATGTGCTGGAGAGCTACTACCCCCGTGCCCACATTAATAATATTGTGGCCCTCGATGAAAGATCCACCATGGAATCGGATTACCCCTCCGAATCCCTTGATATTGTGCAAACTGTATGATTTGAACATGACGAAGACTACCATTTACCGTCCATACCAGGAGAGACCGACTTATCCATTGACAGTCTGAAAATCGACGGGCGGCTTACATCACAACAACGAAATTAGCTCCAGCTCCTCCTTAGTCGGTTTAGTAAAGTTATTTTGCTAAACCTGGATGCGCAACTCAGTTCGAGCACGACATCTAGCTCACGACACATGAGGCAAGCCTTTAATTTAGAAGTGGAGAATTTGCTCCAATTAAACATAATTGAGCCCTCTACTTCTAATTATTGCTCGCTGATAGTTATGGTTAAGAAACCCGATGGCTCTTATAGGATGTCTGTCGACTTTCGGAAACTAAATTCCGTCAGCGTTTTTGACGCCGCACCGATCCCTCTGATAGATTAAACCTCCATGTGTTGGATGAAATTCATTACTGAACTCGACATGTGTAAAGCCTATCACCAACTCTTGCTCAAGAAAGAAGTGAGAAAATTTACGTCGTTTGCCACTGGCAAAGGGCTTATGCAGTTCCAGAGGCTTCCCTTCGGGCTCATAACCACTTGTAGCAATTATATTCGGTTAATGCGGAGAATTTTAGATGGTTTGCCAAATACAACTTTCTATTTTGACAATATTGATATTGCTACTCGCGACTAGGACCAACATTTAGTATCCCTTCGAAGTTTGCTGACCCGGTTTTGATAAAACGGCCTTACTATTTGCCCCGGTAATTGCCACTACGCCTTTAAAACCATTAAATATTTATGGTTTAATATTTGGAAAAACCAATTTAGTCTCCAAAAGGAGAAGATAAAAGCCATCGTCGATATGCCTCTTCCCTGCAATAAGAAGCAGCTCCGGTCTTTCATAGGATCCGTTTAATTCTACCGACGCTTTATCCCAAATTTTGCGCCCCTGGCCACGCCGCTCTGCGGCCTTTTGAAAAAGAACTCCCCCGACTCAATAATCTGGAACCCGAAGGCCACCGTAAATTTTAACTCCTTGAAAATGAGGTTAGTTTCTGCCCCCATTTTGAAGATGCCCAATCCTGAAAAGTCGATCGGGATTCGAAATGACGCCAGCAACGAAGGCCTTGGTTGTGTGCTACCCTAATATGAGGACGAAGGCGAAAGTCACCCTGTGGCCTACGCTAGTCGCAAATTATTACCCCGCAAAAAGAACTATTTAGTTATTAAAAGGGAAGCATTAGGAATAATCTGTGCAATTCAGAAATTAAAAATGTTTTGGGTAGGGAAAGAGTTTCGTGTGGAAACTGATTACTGCCTCCTTGCGGATCTCCGGAACGTGAAACGCACGAACGACAGATTAATGCGCTGGAGTCTCCTCCTTCAGGAGTAGCAGTTTAAAATCAATTACATTAAAAGGACAGATAATTAGATGGCCGATTCCCTCTGCAGAAATGCGTTAACGCTAATCCCGATTAATTCCGTGGGAAATGGCCTTAAACAAATGTTTGTTAGTTGTATATATTTATATCCGTAAGAATTTAAGGTAATTTTAAATTATTTTTTTTAGGATAAGCGATTATTTTGTGTATGCACATTTCTTTGTAGTTTTTATGTATTTATGAAGTGAGAATAATTGTCCTCGCCATATAATTTGGGAATATTCCCGTTATCTTCATGTTCTCTTTTTGGTTCAGCTCCCTCACTTCAGGCGTCCACATGTACACTCCTGAAGAGAAATCAAAAGAGATTTGTGCGGGAGAAGCTCACGAGAGCAGACGATCTTACTCATCCTCGATTAGGGTTGTCATGCGCCGAAGACAAGGAAACGTTGTGGGATAAAACCGAGTATCCCTCCTTGGATGAAACAAATATCCACCATAGAACTAGTTAAGAACACTTCTCCCCGTAAGAATACCAGTCCGACTCCGCTCAACGACGCCATCTAAGCAACTCTCGCTGTAAGTTTGCCTACGGGCGTAGGGCGTTCCTCTTATCGATAACTCTTGTTTCACACTACTCCTCTAAACAAATCTAACTTGATCTCTTTTTTTTTCGACACTATCCATTATTGGTTAAAGAGTCATTTGGGTCAATATAAATATAATGATCACAATAGCTTTTTGCTATGAAGTTTTTTTACGTTGAGTTTTGGGGTCGCTTTCTTGACATGGATACTTTAGGACTAGCTTTTTAGGTTAAATATTTTCTTAGGTTAGTTAACCGAGCATAGTATTAATAACACAGCGGATGTTGTAAAGAATAATGAACAAGGAATCTGTGCATTGAGGAAGCTAAAGTTTGTCCTTGTTTTCATTTTTCTACATTGCCTTCGTAGATGGCAAGCAGAAAAATTGACTCTGATGATTGCCGTGAATTAGCAAAACCAAATGAATGGAAATTTCGGCAAATGAAACGAGTTTGTCATTACGCCGTTAAAATTCATATCACTCTTACTAATTTCTCCCTACAGTGTGTGTGGCTTAATTCAAAGTAGCGTTCACAAAACGTGTGCAGTGAGCTGCTTGTCCACGAATTTGAGGAGCTGAGACTGTTGCGAATCATTTTGGAATTGAAGGTGAGTTAACGCTGGGGCTTCCCTTCCTCCAAACCAAGGGAAAATTAATCATCTCCCTCATTGCCGCAGATGCATCCCACTGGAGCGTGTGTGGATAGTCCTAAAAATAAAAGGATTCATCTTTTGGACAAATCGAGAGGACGATGATGAAATTTGTTTGGTTATGCTTCGTGACCAAAATAAAGAGGAATAAAGTTACGCTCTAATGTTGAATTCTCTCTCAGTGGGTGCGTCTTTGCACACTGACCCGCATTAATGCACCGCATTAATGCTTAGTTGATCCGAATATAAAGTTAGAACTTAGATGTCCCCTGACCCTCAAAGTAACGATTAGGAGCTTAAAGTTTAAGGTGTGGAAGGAAAGGCACCTTCGGGAAGTTACCCTTAGCCTACGCTAAGGGGTTAAATATATGTTAGAGAAATGTCCTCAGATCGACGCTCATTTATATCAGGAGCCTGAATCAAGGTGAGCCTCTCTTTATTGATGTTAACTTCATAATGAGAACGGTCAGCTCGGATCATCCGAGAAATTAATTCCCGAGAGGTCATGTTGTCAACAGATTGTGCCCAACTTCTGGACGAAAACAGTACGGTTACTTTTTCTTTATTCTCTTCCTTAAATTAATATATTAAAGTTTGATTTAAATGATAACGGATAAGAGATTAGAGTAATAAAGGCTCTGTTTATTTAATAAGGAAAGACTATAGGGAAGAATTGGGCGAAGCGAATAAAAAAATATAAAAACAACAAGAAAGTTATAGTGATTAAGCGAATAATAAATGAAAAGCATTACGAAGGTTAGTCATGCCAACTTTAAATGCTTGTGGATAACAGGACCTTTCTAGAGGGATAATAGAAACAATACCAATTGAATTTTTACCAAATAAAACATGAAGCCAGGTATAAAACAATTATATGAAGGAAAGAATAAGACTACTTTAACCCTTATAATCCACATTGCTAATTAAGAAGCAAGGCTCAACTAGACCAATGGGTACAGTTTGGAATAGATGTATGAATACACGTAACATCATTGTCAAATTTATTAAATGATATCCTTTATCATCTCCAAATTCTTGGCAAACTCTTTATAGGCCATAAGACACGTGATACCTAACCATACATTGTTGTATCTATTTACCTCTCTTTAAATTTATATATTTATATTCATTAGAATTAATATTATCATATACATATACAGACCAATATACAAATGCTAGTTCACTTGATATACTCCAGCAACACATAGGGTAAAAATAAAAGATGTCCAATAAATTGTTTCTAGGTTGTCAGACTTTGCTGCTCTACAGAAGTACATAGAATAATAAACATATTCGAATCGGCGTTTTTCCTCCCGACTTTATTAAACTAAATTGGTGCCACATCTCAAAAAGAGCAAAAGCAAGGAACGTAGAAAAGATATTAGAAGTTGTCAAATTGCATTTATAGGTCTCGGCAAACGTAAATAAGAATATTGTAGCGCATGTGCAACTTACGGAGTATGGTTAAAACAACTATACGTAGGTCGCAGGGCAGTGCAATAGTGTAAACCGTGGAACCATGTTACCCGCGACGCCAGCCGCCCGCTTATAGATCCTAGGCCCAGTCGCCGCCTCGAAGAGGCCGTGGGAGCCACTCTATAAACAGGACTTGCCAGGGACCGCGTCTTCCTCCAAGATGTTCGTGATGGCCTTTCGTGGGAGAAGGAACTCCGGGTGGCCAGAGCACAACGTCGCTTCGTTCTTGACGACCGGCCTCGCTGTGATACCTCTGAAGAATTATGATCCCTCTCCCCCGCCAGCCCTCCCTACTTTCCCACCCGATCTCTCTCCTTGGATTCAGGGCCTCCCATTAGGATTTCAGCTAGCGACTGCGATGATCTCCTGTTCTCTCCAGGTACTAGAAATGATCTCTTTGGGCTCGGGGAATCGTTCGCCTCGGTCTCTATCTCCGATGCCGGACCTGACGACCCGCCAACGCCCCCGCCGTTCCCGCGGGACTACTTATTCACCGACTTCCCTCTCCTTCTCCCACAGATGCTTGATCTCTTATTGGATGACGAGATTATCGTCCTGGACCCACCGGTCATCCTTCACCCGCCCTCTCTTCAGCCAAGCCTCCGTACCTTCTTCAAAGAAGCGTCGTCCTCCCTGATGTGTCACTTCATCGTGGACTACGTCACCCTTAGGAACTTTTTCGTCGAGGCAGCTGGGGAGCTGGGCGCGCTCAACATATAGGACGCACCACCAGAACCGCTGGGACTCATCACTACCATCCCTTTGCACGGCCTGGCGGTTCCCACGGTCGTTAACATCCCTCTCCCATCCACTTCAGTGGAATCCTCGCGACTCTACTCTCACCCTTCCGAACAAGGTGATGTCCTTCGCGACGTCATGAGTGGTCCCCCGGAAATCGTCTCGCCTAGAAATAACCAGGACAAGCAAGACAACAACAACCAGGCCAACGACAACACAAACAACAACGGCAAGAAGGGAAAGCAGCAACAGAAAAGGGTTAGCCTAAGACTAGACCCCTCGAGCAGGCGTAGGAGGCGCTCTCATCGGACGCCCGTTTTGACGTCCTCCCGCCCGGGTCCTTTGACTCCGAGCCCCGTTCCTCCCACTTCCTCAATTCCACCGCCGCCGATGGTGTGAAGATCTTCATGAAGCGGGAATATCGCCACTGGCAGGCTTCTTTTATTTGAATGACCTCCCTCATTGATCAGCTCCTAGAGGCCGACATAGTAGAAGAGGGTCCCATCAACCGTGCTCACATGATTTCCGGGGTGCCAAGGCCAATAACTGCGGCCGCCTCATCTACGACATGTCTCCTGCTTCTGAGGCCTAGGACCAGCCCTCCTTCCACCTGTCCTCTATTCCCAAAGTCCTGGCTCAGGCCCCGGAGGGGTCCTTCGCCATCAAGCTTTTTTTTGGGACGGATTCTACCACGTGAGGCTTCACCCGTCAGCCCAGCCTAACTTCGGATTCGTGGTGGATGGCCGCCATTTTCGCTTCAAGCGCCTGCCCATGGGGTTATCCGGGGCCCCATACCTAATGCAAATAACTTTATTCACAGTCGTCACCGGGGAGGCAACGGCTGTACGCGTCGTCGCCCATACTTACCTCGATGACGTCATGGCATTGAGCTCCAAGGCCTCGCCTACGTCAGCTCAGGCCATCTTAACATTAGGAAGTGTATCTTAGCCGCGACCACCATCACTTACCTGGGTGTCGAGATCGATCTCAGGGGATAGAGGACGTGAATCACATATCAGCTCCGTCAAAAGACCATCAACGCCTTTGAATTCGTCGCCTCACAACCCGTCCCCCGTAAGTGCTGGCTACATTTGGCTGGCCTCATGAACATCTTCGCTCCCGTCCTCCCTCTCCCCTTCCTGTGGGTGCAACTCTGCTACTCCCAGCTATCTACCCGCAACTCGGAATCTTCAGCAGCCTTATCCTTTTCGTCCCCCGAAGATAGACTTGCTGGAAGCTTCCCCACCCCTCGCCGATCCGCGTCGCTGTCGACGCCTCCTCTTGGGGAATGGGACTCGTATCCAGCTCCTCCCAACTTGCTTGGGACTCCCTAAGTTGGGAATTGGGCATCTTCGCCCTAGAATACCTTGTCTCATCTTTGCCCTCCTCGTCTTCCCGAAGGTTCAGATTCTCTCTTACAACATCCCGGCGATCAGAAACGCCTTTCGGGGTAAGGTATACACCGGCCTGCTGGATCTCCTCTCCCCCACTTTCATTGTGGAATTTACCAAGTTCTTTAGAGGAAGCTACAAGCACGTCACTTACGTCAATAGCTGACGGAACCTGGCGGGTGGCGCTTCGCGGACCTTTTTCAGAAACATTATTTTAGCCATGGTAGCGTCTTCCTCTAGTGTGGCTATATAGGAAGCCGTCCGCACCGCGGAGCGCCATTCGCCGTTTAGTGCTCGTTCCAACACGTTACCAGCCCAGCCATCTGCTCCGTCTTCGCCCCTCCCTCCCATCCTGTGTTCTTTCTTTGTATCCCCTCTGCCCAGTTATAAGGCTGGTATCTCCCTCTGTCCCGGGCTTAAGGCCCAGCTTTTGTTAGAGTCATGGCTAAAGCCAGACATTCTTGTACTTTAAAAGTAAAGGAAGGGTCCTCCTCCCCAGAGTGGGGCGAGGATAAACTAAAGAAGTATTTACTTGAAATACCCACTACTACGAAGTAAATATATTAATATTTTGCATCAGCTCGAGATAGTGTTTGATGAAAGATGATGAAGAAATTCCCACACCAAGATGTCTAGGATGACTACACGGCTAGAAAGTAACCAATATTTTCCTAAAATTAATGCTGCAGCAAGGCTCCCTTTTTCCGAGAAACAGGTTTTATGTGATAAATGATTCGAAAGCAAATATTTGGGGTGACCAAAAGAAAAACAAACTATTTAGCCCTAATTGCCAAAGAAATATTTTGGAGGAAATCATGGCGAGGCGTTAATTCCGAAAAACACAAATCTTACCGTAAAGCACAATAGAGAAGGCACTAAGTTACGGCCTTATTTCTTTATTGTTAATTATGCAGTAATAATTCCCAAAACAACGGAAGTATGAGGAAAGATTATTTGATATTTCGAAAGAACAAATTTCGTTATCAGCGAAAAAACGAAAAAGAATTGTAGGCAGTTATACTATAATCAATGCAATGATCCAAACCATACCACTTATGTACATAAGAAAGGGTTGGTAGTTAACAAAATTAATGTTCTGTAATGCGAATCACAATGCCTAGACATGAGACTAATGGAGAATAGGTGATGAAATTCAAAATTTTCGCCCACCAAAGAAATCTCATAAAGATGGAAGACTTGTAAATGTAATTTGAAGAGAATTGACCAAAATATTTACCAACTAATATTTCCAATTAATAGAAAAAGTGAACGAACTTTGACAGCTTTAATTTTAATGAAACTTAATACTAATTATTATTATTTTCTAACTATAGTAACCTTTGTTCTGAATTTAATTTTGTAATGTTGCTAAAAAAATTTCAAAATATACTATATTAACGGAATTATCTATCGAGTAAATAATTGAATCCTACATCAATGTCATGGATTTAAACTTCACATACCAACTAGATCTACCCACCACTTTCAATTTCGTACAAGGAAGAACCATTTTAAAATGAAAGACAAATATACAAATCGATGTCTATTATTGATAACTCATTATTATTTTCGATACATGTGTAAAATTCGACTCAACCCTAAAGTAGAAATCCATGAGAAATGCTTTTGTGAAAATTACCTCCCTTCTATCAATAACCATTTAAGCGCGCATTTAATGACCTCGAAGCCCTTTACAAGACCTGCAGTCTCTAATAACAAGATAGGAAACAACAAAATCATTGTATGTTTCAGGACTCTTCATCATTGTAGAACACATGTAGAACAGTTCATGTGACGTCGGCTGCTGACAAGAATCATGAACACCGTTTTTCCAGTTAGAAAATCAAGACCCATCGTAGGATTTTACTGCAAGGCTTCAGGAAAAATGTTCATAAAAAGATCACATGTTGGGAAAATAAAAATATTGGGATGATGCACAAATTTAACTGCGAAAAAGACTACGTACTCTGCTCTAACCTCAGAGTGTGGAGAGGTCATTCAAATTCAGTCATAGTCAAGAATGCAGGCAGGTGATTTTCAAGATTTAATTCCAGAATTAATTCTATAAATTAGAAGATGACCTTTGTAGATATCAGTTTAATTTGCTTCCCAGATACGCGCCGTATCCCCTCTTTTCTAATTCTTTGTTCCTTTTGCATTCAAAGTTCTAAGAGTTAAGAATTTCTTTTTTTTGTCCTATAGTACAGTATTACTATTATGCATTCACGATCCCGCGTCCCCTCTCTTGCTCACGGATAATCAATCATACAATTCTACAGGGTGATGCAAATCTCTTCCATCAAATATGAAACAATAAAAAAATATGATCAAGCAATTCCAGATCTAGTTCTCAATATTTGAATAAAAAGTTTACTTGGTTTTCTGTCATAGTTAAGTAATACGCTCATTTTGAGTTGCCTATTCTTTGTTAAAATGAGTGGTTATCTATATAAGTTTAGAGGCTCTGATAGTTAATCAGGTTGTGGCATTAAGTTCTGAATAGTTCATAAACTAATGCAAATTGGTCCCCTGACGAGACCTTGTAACATTAATCATAAAGTACATAGCCAATGGAAGTGAAAGAACAAAAATCTAGCCTCACTCGAGCATCATGTAGCCTCAAATCCTTAATGACACTGCTTTTTCAATACCTATAGGAGAAACATCCAAACATGGGTTGCCCATAGCCCTTCCATTGCTATTTCCATAAGTTCTTTCTCTATATTGAATCATCAAACCATGTGTTTCATATCTCATTCTTCCGCAAGGCCTGTTTATCGTCTTACGATATTAGGGAGTCAGGTTAGTATTTTTGAGCTTCCAAGCTTGTTTATCAAGCCCGGGTCACGATGATTTGCATATATATTTTTATATAAGCACCTAAATTGAATAAATTTCGATTTTTTCAGTAGATATAGTTTTTTACTAAATTGTCCCAGATTAGTTATAATACACCCTACCTGGCAGCGTATATAGGTTTGACCAGTCTTTTTTGCACACATTGCTATAGATAACTAGCCTTCTTTTCTTTTTCTATTTACCTTGCTCTTTTCACACCTTTATTTTGTGTCTTGGAATTAGCCCCAGCCAGTGACGTAAATCCATTTGACGATCGCAACCGTGCGATTTTTCCGACGTCACTTATCAACTCCTGTCGATGCCTTCCTCGTTCTCCCCCATCCCCTTTTTTGGAGAACCGTCATCACTTTAAGTTCCCGCTCAGAAGCTCCAAGCAGACTCACCTTACGTGCAGAAGACATCCGTGAAGCCTTATCCCGAAGTCTCACCCGGAATCCTCTGAAAGCCAACCCCTCTTTCCCTTCAATAACCCATTTAAGTTAATACCACCCATTTGAATAGTCTCCTTCTGTAATACATTAAATTTTAAATTCATAGTCTGATGCATAAATACAATTCCCTCCCTCGTTTACCGATGTAATTTTGCCCATTAATTCTCTTATGTAATTTTTCCCATTAATTCTCTCATTTTTATGTAAATATAATTATATTTTTGTACATGCCTCTTTAAATAACCTTGAGCTTTGCCATTGCCTAAAATTTACCTGACTTCGTTGCACTCTTATCTCGTTGTTTCGCGCGTCTAAACTCGTGGTGTTCCCTTCCATTGTCGGCTCACCTTTTAGTTATTGGTCCCTCCCTTATAGATATAATATGGTATTGATGTAATGTAATGTCATACCACGACAGAAGGTATAGTTTACATAAATAGCTTTTCGCTTGTGTTTTCCATGAATTCTCCGTTCGTTTGGACATCTAATTTACCCCTATTGTTTTCATATAATTATTATCTTCTCATTACTTTTTCGCATCTAATGTTCACTAAGTGGTTATCACATATCTTTTCAGTTCATTTTCATATACAATTTTTTCCCCTATGAAACGATGGGTGATCAATAGGTTTTGCGAATCACGGGGGCAAACAGAGAAAGGGGATGGGTGTTTGTGAGGGTGTTAGGACAAGTTATGACACGCTCCTGCCTCGTCTATTTAAGAAGCAGTAGCTGATCGCAGATTGTCAGTCACAAATGTTTCAACAATGGACAAGGTTGAGCACCAACGCAGTGATCAAACTTTTAACCAAGGAAGGCAAGAATGCAAAAAGAGATCCATGAACGCATGCATGGTTGCAGTGTAAACCGATACCGCCCCTTCCTATGCAACCATTGCTCACTGGAATAGATAGTTCCGCTATGGTCGTCCCTTGAATATGACCACCATCCAGGACGCCCATCAGACATGACCAACAAGGAAAATGTGGCCCGTGTGGAGAGGATGATCCTCGAAAATCGATGGGTGAAGGTCAAAGAAATCAAGCGAGAACTTGCAATATCACATGGAAGTGTTATCAACATTATCCACGACAATTTGGCCCTGACCAAGGTCTCTGCCCGTTGGGTCCCTAAAAACCTCACGCCCAATGATAGACTTCAACGTTGTCAAAGTCCATAAGGCCAGAGTTGTACAAGGTTATCTGCGCGAGTGCGGATTCGAGGAGCTCAATAATCCCCCCTACAGTTTAGATCTGGCCCCTGGTAACTACTTTTTATTCCGCCAGCTCAAGGCTGCACTTCGTGGACGCGGGTTTAGGGACGATGAAAATGTCCTGCTTGCCGTCCATAATTGGATTGAACAGCAGTCAGAAGATTTCCGGTTTTCGGTAATACGAAGCCTCAGGGACAAGTGGTGAAAGTGCATTCAGGTCGAGGGTAGTTATATTTAAAAATAAGTAAACACTTTTCCTCATATCTCGTTGCCTTATATCCGAATTGCAAAACTTATTGACCGCCGCTTGTAGTAATAATATTTCCTTTCCTTTGTCCTATAAATCCCCCCCCCCTATCTGGTTGTTACTTATATCTTTTCATCCACTGCCTATGGAATAAAATGTGGTAAGATTTAAAGGCAATATGAGACTTCGCTTTGACCAGTTCTCTTGAAGATAAGCCCGAAACGCAACTCTTCCTAGCGCCGAATTCGCTCGTTCCAATTTTTGAAAGATTTTGGCAATTAGTTATCCTCACCACCTTTGCATTTCTCTCCAAACTAATTTTACTCCTCTGTTTTAGACTTCGTTCCGTATTTAAAAAGTGTGCGTCGTCATTAAGGATCAATTCAAAGGCCGTAAATATCATCATAAGAAAGAGATGTGGCCATACATGCAGAGGTGTTATTCTCATGAAAATTTCAATACTGAGTGAAAAGTGGGCAAACATCATCACTAAAAGTTGTTTTCAAACATGATGAGAAGATTTAATATATGAATAGAACGTCACTTAACTGTAGAGTTTAAAATTGTAATGGAAAAATATTGAGGCAAGTGTTAAGGATGAACATAACAAGATATGGATATATAAAAGCAAAATTAAACTAAGAAGGAGTAATCGATATACCGTATTTAACATTCACTACCTTGATATAATTATAAAAAAATGAAACAAGCATCATCGAGAAAATCCTCCTCAGAAAGGTTTGTTGTATAATTTCATTAAGAAAGTGACAATGTGAGGTGATATGCAAGCGTATAAGGTAAATGCCTCGAGTAAAACATTACTTAGGGCAATAGAACCAGCCGAGGATTGTAACACCTCTCGGGAAAATACTCCTCCAAACGGAAATTATAGGACAAATAATTACTACAAAAACCACAATGAAAATAATAGTAAACAACAATATAAAAATAATATATAAAATATCACTGATTTTATGGAATGAAATTATTTTGAAACTAGAGGGAAAAAATAAAAACTGCAGGCAAATGTCTAAAGTCTAATTCTTTTATTTTAAAAATTACCTCTGAAAAGATTGTGTCGGTTTGGTGCTGAATGCTTAGTACTCTTACTTTCCATACTTTCCATACTTTGCCTCCTGCAGAAATTTATTGCTAAAATATTTTCCAAATTGAAATTACTTTGTTTTTCACTGTAAGGGAATCGATACCCCACCCTCACAATTGAGCCACTGGTCTGTAGCCACAACGTCATGGCAGTAGGAGCGGGATAGGCCGACCACTTAACCTCCTCCCCTCTCGCCCTTCATCTCGAAGAGAAGTTGATCGGCCACCCCAGACAACATAATGCACTAATCAGCTCAGGTGGGTCCCGTGACCCTAACATGGGTTAAAACAGCAAGATTTGCCCTAAGAGGTGATATTCAATTTCACCGTATATGCGAAATTAGAGGAGCGTCGTCCTAAAGCCAGAAGGTCGCTTAGGGTTAATTGAATGACCCTATGAGAAAAACCGTGAGAGACGGAGACTTAATGAAGCCTGTCTACGCATCCCCTCCCCCGTTCTTCCCCTGCCTCCAGCGGGATGGCGAAGTATAAAATAAAATAACTTTGGAAAAACGAGGTAGATTAGGTTAGGCAAGAAGACAACCAATGATCGGCAAAGGCCCGGCTACCAACAGAAGGGACTAAGAAGGAGCTCATCTGGAGTCAGTTCCTGGTGTTCACAATGAATTTAGAATCTTGTCGGAGGTAGATCGCTAGAGAGATCTTGACAGCGAAGACCGGGATAAGTGCCCGGCAAACCAACGAGAGGAACTAAGAAGAAGCTCATCCTCGAGCCAGTTCCTGGTGGTCATACTGAACTTTAAGTTAACTTGATTTAAGATGCAAGTTTAACTAACTCTCGTCAGAGAACCCCCCGCCCCCTATCCTGGTGTATCCCAAAGCACAGAGATAGTCCTCGCCCTTGAGAACTACCCCCAATTAAGATCCTTCAACCACTCCCCTGAGTCAAAAGATTCACGCATTGACTCATCGCTCGCCAGTGCGAATTATTCCCAGAGTAACCCGAAGGGTAGAAGAATCATTCTTTCTCTGTCCCCTGGTGAGGTCATTTCTCCCAGAAGGCGTGCGTCTCTCCATCTGCTACACGCTCCAAAGACCTCTGTGGCTTCAAAGTATTTCTCCCGCCGAGCACATCTGAGTGCTGAGTTGATGCCTTTGATGCTCAGGATAAAGAATGTGAAACTGAAGATACGTCCCTGCGGGAGGCCCTTTTCCTGCGCAATTGGGCCAGAGATGGCTCGCCACACCCTCATGATTCAACACTCTCCCCAAAAATTCAGATCTAAGATTAGTTGGCATCCACTCGCCCACATTGTGTGGAGAGTATCCATGATACTATATCAACCTGCGGTATTATAGGCTTTCTGTATATCGAGAAACACCGTGGTTTAGTGCTGTCTACGAAGGAAGGCCTCTCAGATGGCATATTAATGTCGGAGCAGAGAATCCTACGTGGAATGGAACTTGCAGAAGCCGCAATGTACTTATGACAGGTTGTCACTGCTGTCCAGAATAAAAGAATACTATAACATTCACCCACTTCTCCATCAACTTTCAAACGCAGAAGTTAGAGAGATTCGGCAGAAACCGGGCAGGGTTGAGTGTTCTCTCCCCGGGTCGTGAAAACCGAGCACAGTAGCGATTCACAAGGATTCTTGGACGATTCCCTCTATCTAGACCATCTTGACTAAATTTATTAGATAGGCCATGCCTTGCTCACCCAGGTGTCGAAGCATGGCCTACCTAACATCGTCAAGACCAGAGGCGGTGTTCACGCACAAAGCGAGAGCGGAACGCAATTCACTCACTGCAAACCTGTCGTTGAAGGGTTCTTAGTTTCTGGATATAAAACCCAGTTGGTGGTCTTCCGCTACATCACATGGCACATTGAATGCTTGCGTAGAACTCTTTCTTCTAGAAAATGCAGAGAAAGTGGTTGCAAACGACTTGGACATGGACGAGGGGTCCTAGATTGCGTTCCGATTCTCCTGGACAACGAAAGGGTTGCTCTGAATCAGTTTTATTCGCTTCCACACCTCTGCTAGAGGAGTCTTCCCTTCAAGTGAAGACACGTATGCTCGCCAGGAAGAGCGCTGGCTTGCCTCTAAAAATAACGGAACCTAGCCTTAGATCGACGAAATTGACCGACAGTAAAATCGATCGGGTGGCGTTTATAGCGCATAGGGGTATAATGCTTCTGTTTGACGGCCACCTCTAACTCGGCTGACCACCATAGAAGCGGTTGGCGTTGAAAACGTTCGGGCAATCTAATAATAGTATTTAGGCCCACTGTGATGAAGTTGCCGTTGTAGAACTCAACTAGCTCATTTACTGACCTGAACTCCTCGAGTGAGACAGAGAAATCGGTCATTCCTGAAATGTGGACCACCGTGACCGCGCCAATCACCAACCGGGTGGGCTTTCATGTGGCAGCGGGACAGAAGGTGATATTTGAATGGGAAAGTGATCACTACCACCCAAAATCAGGCCCTGCATCCGGAGAGCAAAAAGATTGATAGAGACAGGAAAATGAAGCGTTTTTCGGGCAGTTAAGCGTAAGCTCATTTACATTTAGGATACCAATCTACAACTTGAGACAAGATTGGTAGGGTCTTGAACCTTGGGATTGATCGAAAAGTCTTTCCAGTGGGGCTGTTTACCATACAGATCCACGAGCCTGAGAAAGAGCCTCGTCAACCATGCTACGACTCGGCGGAAGTCCCCGTCGTCTAACTTGGCTGACGGTGGAATGTACCCGGAAATAACAGTATACCTCCTATCCAGCTGCAGCTGCCTAGCTAATCCCTGAAAGTAGGTATTCAAAGCTAATGGAAGGACGGAGACATCATGCCTGGAGTAAATAGCACATCCTTCTGCAAAACCCTTATACCCCAAGTGGGTGGTCCTGCGGCTAGCGCTCAGCATGGTCTCCTGCACAAAGATAGCTAAGGAAAACGATAGGGGAAAAGCCATAGTAGCTCCTCCCAGTTAGACCGGATTCAGCGGCAATTCGTTTGAAGGAATATGTCGTTCATGCCGAGCTCAGAAAAGATGTAGGGACCCTTTTTAAAGATAAGACCCACGCAAGAGTTGGCATACGCTTCACAGGGGCAGAACTCAGAGCGCTGTTGTCTGGAAAATGCGCTGAAAGCGCTGTCGCCTTCGATGACATATCGGGGGAGTTTGAGCTCGCCATGAGAGTCTTTTCCTCCCTCCACATTGAAATTTTAAGCAAGCAGGGTGGCTTTGGGGGCAGGGGGCCCTCTTTTGGAGGACCCATCACCTTGGAATCACCCAGCCTAGCACTCAGAGTGTGCGTAGGAGCTGAAGCTCCTTTAGTGCTGTCCTCCTTTCGTGGGATAACGTCATGGGTTTTTGCCTCCTGTGAGTCTAACGACTCGGTTTAGGCGCGTGGCCCTTTTGTTTTACGGGAAACGGTCACGCTGGCGGAGCGGGGAGGAATACTAGTTTTACCTAAGGCTCAGTCTGAACCGTATGTGCCGCCAGCTATATAAAGGGAGCGCCTGGATGTGTAGAACCCGCAGGATGGTTCCGCTTTTTCGTGGAGACGTCTGTGCTCGTAGGCTTGTAAGTTCCAGGAGCAGTGTCTTTTTTAACATTGAGGCATAAGACATCCTAGGCAGCGACGGGCGTGCCATGACAAAATCCTAAGCCTCACGAAATGAGAGACAATCCTGGAACTGAATGGCCAGGATTTGCTTTTGAATGAGATAGGCGCCACAGTGCTTCGAAGAAGCGGAGTGCGGCTCTCCACAATTTACACAATTGGCCACACACGATTTCGACTTATCGTTTGCGGCCTTGTAGAAACTAAAACAGACTTTGTTTAACCCTAAATTCTCACGTCTGCCGCAGTGATTCTTATGGCTGAACGGGTGTCAGTGGTAGCATCTTCGCGGCAGTTAAACAAATGACCACATGGTAGCGATACCAACCGGCACGTACCGACTGAGGAGGCTTGTCACAATCGAACGTACCGAAGAGTGTAGGGATATGTCCTCAAGGCTCCTCCGTTTTCTCATCAGAGGTTTGACTTTGACCGCTTCATGCTCGGTTAGCTCTAAGGTTGTGTCATCTATTGAGTAATCCATGAATTCCATTGCATAAACCACTCCTTCACGAAGTTCATGGTAAAGTGAGGCGTCACACTCACCGCGTGCCATCAAGTGTCCCGTCCGAAAAACTGTTCAAATTCGGCTCTCTACTCAACACGCCAGATAGTGTTCTTCTCTGATAAATCATTTTGCTCTTGGCAAGTATGCTGCCATCAGTGAATAACCAGAAAACGTTTGAAATCAACAGGCTCAAAAACACCAGGTAGTCGCAGAGTGAGTGCACTGACGTAATCGAGGGTCAGCTTTGCTCACTTGCAACTTCAGTCTTTGTCTGAGACTCTCAACCTGATGGAACACCGGAGCCGGACGTGCTGTCCTTGGCTTGGTCGCTTACCAAAACGGCAGTACACCTGTCCGTCCATGTGACTCCAAAGAGGGAGAGGAGCCCTTAGTATTTTTCGTTTTCTAGCTTCTGTTCTTTTTGGGAGAGGGGGGGTGGGAAATGAACCTGCCTCTTTTCCCCGCCAGAAGGAGCCCTTAGGCCGGATGTACCAGCCTCAGCAAGATTTTCCTTTAAGATAGAGAAGGTTTCAAGTGTCAAAGGGGCACCTGTAGGGACAGGAGGTGCCTCCTATCCTTAAGAATCCTCGTGGGCACGAGCAGGCTGAGGATTAGCTTACACAGGGGTGGTCTCGGTTTCTGTGCTTGTCACCAAGCCCTGTTCTACCGAATCGAAGAACATACCGTCTGACGCTGGGTCATCCTAGGGACCATGTCCATTTCAGGGGGGAGTAATCTATGTGTCATACCCCCCCCCCCTCAAGATATCACGGATTCTATTCAAGTGTCCTTTTCTATCATGTAATGCCAGCAAGCCAACATTCGTTGGATAAGAGAGGGGGGTAGATACACTGACTCCCCATAAAACTGTCATGCATGCATGCATGCAGGACATTAGTGCACACGGGGCACTTTAATCCCTTACTTCTCTAAGGAGGTTGTCATATCGAGCCAGTGGGAGTGGCTGATATTTAGGCCGTTATAGCAGTCGCTAGATAAGCGCGAAAATAATAGAAACATAATGGCAGATCCAAATTTCGTTTTCGTCCAAATATAACTATTCATCTTTAACAAAATGACAAAATCAATTTCAAGCAAACTAAATCTTCATTATCAGATACAAAATGTTCTAAGTTCCATGTTTTTAACTTTCTTTCCTATTGCACTATGTCTTGGTAAAGGTTGCGCTTACAAATTTATATTTCGTTTTCACAGATACCGATTACGTTTATCATCCTTATAAAATTGTATATATTAATAGAACGTCATAATTGGGTGATTTTTAATTTATATTACACCTTATTTTTAATGTCTATGACAAAAATGTCAGATTATTTACTAGCTAGCAATATTAAAGACAGAGGAATAAATAATCCAGAATCCGCAGTCGATCTAGATCCACTTCCATATCTAGTCAACTCCAGATTAACACAGGCCTTACCCCACCACAAAATTATATCGAAATCCCTCAGCATCTTTTTTACATATTTTGCACACAATCATACACAGGGATCACAAAACCACCGCCAAACTCTGTTAGCAAAGTTATGTCATGGGAAAGTGTTAGACCCTCAAAATTTGGCAGTAGTCGTAATTACATTGGTAAAGGGCAAAATAAATCATTTAGGTTTATTGATGAGTTATGAGTACTTACGAGGAACATGAATAATATAACGGAAAGGGACGCCAAGAAGAATACCCTTTTAATTTGTTTCATGAATTCCTTTCCTCTATATGTCGCCTAAGTATAACTTCACGTGGAGTAATCTCTGAATCCAAGAAAAAAGAAGAAAGAACTTGAATATCCGTCAGCCGCCTCAAAGGTGCAGTTAATTAAGTTGGACGCTAAAAGCTTTTACCTCGCCGAGGAAGTGCTAATCTCCGTAGTCAGAAAACTGCTAGCCGAAAGTTTCCTGCCTACATCGTATGGCCATTTAGACTTGGGCCAGGCAACAGACGCTAATCCATCTGGCCGCCGAAAGTGGTCAGCCAGTCGTCTGAGCCAGACAACGAGGAGAGACAAAAAAAATGACCCTCATATAAATAACCTGGGGTTTCAAATATCGGCAGATTGAGTTTGAGAACCCGTCGCCCTCGGTTCAGATCGTGAGCCTGTTTTTTCAATTCTCTGGTATTTGCTTACACTATCGAGGTTGGATCTCACCAGGCAGATCAATCTCTTTTATGAAGGCTTACTTTGTCCAGAGCAAGCTTCGAATCGTTTCATCCTTGAAAGATTCATCGGGATTCCTCTCGTCTCATCCGGAACCCCCCTAAAGGATCCGCAGTTTCCATTGTGAGACTTCTGAGTTTGCACTTCTTTGGAGAAGAGGTACCATATTCCGTCTTCAAGGAGGATCGTGAACTCGTCTTCTGCCCCCCCCCCCCACTATATCCTCGTCACCATCAGGATATTCGGCAGAGAATCACAAGCATTCACCTCCTCATTTTCCCTTGCGTTGACTCGCTAAAAGATTCCCCTTCCTCGAGGTGGCCCCATTTAAATAAAACGACACCGTGCTTGTATCTCTCGTTAATCGTCTTACTTTCCGACATATAAATATTCCCTCTGTATAACTGATTTATAGTATCCTATTTAAAAGCTGATTAACGAGTAATTAACGTTACCCGATTGCCAATTAATCTATATTCTGTCAGAATTGTCCTTATTTACATTACCTATATTTCCCGTTGTATATATATATGTTAAATATTGACTTATTAAAATTATATATTTGGTTTGCACTCTTTAAATATATCCTTGAACTGCAACTTGGTAAACTCATTAAACGCTATCGGCCCCTGTAGTAAATAACACTCTTATACCTCGTAATCAATGGATTACTCTTACGAAGTGAACGTACGTACATTAGAGGGTATATGTATATATAACTGTATATATACATATTATCGTGGCTTTTATCTCTTTCCTCCCAAGTAATAGATACATATATGTATATATATATATATATATATATATATATATATATATATATATAGACGTATTGTCTGGGAAGGTGATCTATTCCTCGAAAAATAACATAAAACAAAACAAAAAGAACGAGGGCATTTGCCGAAAGACTTTCAAACGATTTAGAAACTAAGTGCAAAGTGGAGTTGTTGTTGTTGTTGATGGTTACAATTTAGAGGCGAAAACCAAGGTACGCCTTCCAGAATTTGGATAAGGAGGGATCTGCAAATAAAGGAGTCACGATGGAAAAAGAAAAAAGTGGCAAAGATAAAGGAAGTAAATATGTGTGAAAGACATGGATGAATATCTTCCTGCTGATGTTGGGGAAAGAAAGGTACACAATAATTTATATAACAGCTGCAGCACATATTGCTAGGGAAATACTTCTTTCAAATGAAATTTCAAATTGCTTTTGTCAACAAAATAAATAGAAAATCTTTCTTTACAATAAAGGATCCGGTTCCAAAGAGTCTTCGGAATTCGATTATATACTTATTTAAATGTCCTGGGTGTTCCCGAGGCAAATATATCGGAAGCTCCGTGAGAACTCTGAAGGAGGGATTCTCTTTGCCTATTGGTATAAGTAATAGAACCGGTAAGATACTTACCACCAAAGAAAATTTAGCGATAAAAGATCACGTAATAAAGTGTAAAAGTAATATCTCCCTAGAAAACTTTCAAATTCTAAATTCACACAAATGTCCTATTACCCTTCGAATCCTAGAAACACCTTATATAAAACCTCTCTCCCCAAATTTAAATAATGATCTCTCGTCGGTTCCCCTCGTTGTTACCTGAATTCGTTTGAATTTGGGTTACGGGGCGCAGTTTTAGTTCTTTTGGGTCGGCCAAAGCACTCAACCCGCTTGTTGGTAAGGTTTGTGATTTTGTATATTAGGTTTTGCAAATTTTTGCTTGAATTTTTCGTTTAAAATTGATTTTAAAACAGTTTATATGATTATTAGATTCATAAATCAAAGCACCCCTACCTTAATAGATTTTAGCAATTATATAATCGCTAACTAATTTAAATATTTTAAAATCCTTCCCTTATCTCTCTATTGTAAATTTGAGCTCTATTTCTAAATATTCCCTTTAACCCTAAATTTGCAATTCAAAGCTATTACTAGCTAGTAAAGTTCTAGATGTACATTTAGCAGTGTACTCTCTTAACAGTGCAAACTATTTTATTTCGTTTATTTGTATTTTAGGCCTAAGAAGATGACCGTATTGTGGTCGAAACGTCGCCGGTAAATAAAAAGGATGATGCCAACACTGTCCTGCAGGAAAAATGAAAAGGTGCTTCCGAGTAATTTTGAAGTACTTTTCATTTTTCCTGCGGGACATTGCATTCATTGCGAACCTTACGTGCTACTTTGTGAGTTATTTATTTCATATATATATATATATATATATATATATATATATATATATATATATATATATATATATATAAATATATATATATATATAGCATAAAACACTATGACTAGCAGTTAATGAATATAGAACTAGTTTCTTCTATATCATCATAAGAATGTTGTAGAGATGTTTTTTTCAGAGAGGGTACACAAATAAAGAGATTATATAATGAAAAGAAATGGAAAGTAGAAAATAATTATCAAGAATAAAAGAAAATGAGTATAATGATTTGGGAGGCCATATAAACTATATTTGATGACCAAGGCCATTCTGGGCGGAGGAAGTAATGGAGTCATAAAAATTTCCTGGAAATCTTTAGCTTTCTATTGCAAAATTAGTCCTTTATATTAACCAAATATATGAAGACGAAAAATATAGAGCTATATTTTTTTCAGATGTAAATGTAGTATTCAGCTACAATTGCCTCATATGGAGAATACAACTATTACTTAATGTAGAATCAGATCACAACTTATTCCTGATGTACAATCGCAATAATTGTAAAATTATATTTAGTTTAATTTAAATCACTTAAAAGGTTATAATAAATTTTAGTTTTATTATCATAAAATTAATTAAAAGAATATTGCGAAAAATATGTTATCACAAAATTGGAAAAAAGTATTGTAGTCTTTTATGCCACATGGATTCTTCTAACTATGAATCTAAGTGTGCTCTCTTACATTTATTCATTGATTTTATACAACATTTTTTGCCAATTTCAAAAACTTTTGATAGTTTGTGTATAGTAGTAGCGTCATGCTTCACAGTCCTGTGAGTAAATCCCAGATCTTCTTGAATGCGCCTCTAAGCCTGCCATTTATCCCTCTGAAGTGTAGTTCCAGGTTTTCCTATTTCTTTTAATAATTCGTGTTAAAATATATGCTTTTCTTTTGTTCACAATCTTCCTATATCTTGCCTCAGGTTTAGCGCTTGTATCAACCAGACCAAAATCCCATAATGGCATGCTCAGAGCTGTCCCTCGATGGTGCTTTGGCGTGTGTGAAAAACATGAGTTATTTATTTCTATAACGATGCCAGGACAACCAAGTTGTACTGGATTATCTTCCAGGTATTTTGGACAGACTACTTAGAAAAAGTTATATATATATATATATATATATATATATATATATATATCCATGATAGTTTTTTTCTTAAACATTAAGGTGAATCGTATCATTTGGAAAAAATAGTTATTTGGTGAAGTCCTTATTTTGCCATTCCTATGCAAATTTCGTTTGAGATGAGGAATGTTATGTCCAGTTCATAACATGATCACAGCTGCAACACTTGACATCACTTGCAAGAATAGGATGTTGTTTCACCCACTCAGTAATCATTTAAGTGTCTTCGATTGATTTTAGAGGCAAAGCAACATCTTGGACAATTGATCAATCCAGGCGTGTAACCAATATATTGCCCAAGTAATAAATGGAGCTATCTTGTTTTTAAGATAAATTTTAGACTATGTAAAAGTAACTCGTATAGTTAAAGCGAAGCCCAAAATTTATTTATTCAACATTATAAAGACCATATTTCATTTAATATGAAATTATTAAAATAAAACAATTTTTTGTTAAAATTATATTTTTATTTATTTTTCGGGAAGGAAACTCATGGTTTTAAAGGATAGCTTAAATAAGCCAAATTCATAATAAAGACCCCAAGCTTTCGCTATGTAGAATTCGCACCCAAACATTGACATGGGTCTGAATTCTACATATGATCCTAAATTTCTCATACCTAGCCATTCCTCGTCTTCATTTCCTTTTCAAAATCACTTTTATAGTTTAACCGCTTGATGTAAAAATACGTTACATTTGAACCACTTTCAGAAGTAAATACCGTGTTATTATAGATTATTCTATTTTTATTATAAAACCACGAAATATTTGAAAAAAACAGAAGAAATTTGCATTTCCTCTTATACTTCAATCTTCGTAATAATAATCTAAATTAGCTCTTGACAGTTCTGCATATTAGGTCCATATACATATATATATATATATATATATATATATATATATATATATATATAAATAGAAGAATGACGCTCAAAATATGAAAAATACACCGCAGCAGCAACATAGTAAATCCTTGATTTTTACAAAATAGATGCAATTTTTGAATGAGATCGCGGAAGTAGGAAAGAATATGTTAGGTGCCAATTTTGTTTATTATGTAATCAGGCATTTTTTCAAAGGTTTTCGCAATATAAACTAAGGAATTCCATGCTTTGAATAAAATATTTAAAAAATTTATTTCTAATGTATAGTTGGGTAAGCAGTGCTTGCTTTTCTTACTCTACGCCACGTGTCTGATATATATATATATATATATATATATATACATATATATATATATATATATATATATATATATATATATATACATATATAGATATATATATATATATATATATATATATATATATATATATATATATATATATATATATTTATATATATATATATATATATATATATATATATATATATATATATTTACATGCAAATGTAAATATAGTTCTTAAGTTGTTTTATATTACGTAGGAAATAAGGAAATCAGCTGAAGGTAAATGCATTGCGATATAATTTACATAGTGATACAAAGCAGAGAGTAATTTATTTTAGAGACCATATCGTTTCTGAATGATGTGGTGTGCATGATAGGTAGAAATATAACACCGATTTTAGGTGAACTATTTCTTTTATTATGAAATAAAGATTTTTTATAAATTTTCTAAAGAGAGTTCAAATTTAATACTTATAATAGACTAACAATCTCTAATTTGAATAATTTATAACTTAAAATATAAGATATTTAGCAAATCCATGTATGTTTTTAGCAAATGCAACTATTTATTTATTTATTTATTTATTTATTTATTTATTTATTCCATACTAATCCAATGTACAGTAAAAACATATTACATTTTCAGATCTTAATGCCAAGTTACTATAAGTACTTATACATACAGGATTATTTATGGGCCCAAAATAAGTCAGTGACTTTTAGGGCAGAAACTTAAGACTAAGCATAAAATTATAAAGACTAGAAATCCCTTCATGTTTATACAAATATAAACAACTTAATATTCATTTGAGAACCTAACCATTGTAATGATTGCAAATAACGAATAATTATATAATTGAAATTTAGAGATAAATTAAAAACTATTTTATTTACAGCGATTCTTTCAAGAGGTATGTAGTTAACATAGTCAACAGTCTTATATAAATAATAACATATTTATAATGTATAAATCAAAGTAGTAGTACACAGTATAACATTGTACGGCAACAAATAAATACACAATAACAAAAGCTGAATAGAAATTTAGTAAGCCGAAATTATATTGTTTTTAAGAGCTTTTTTGAATTGAGCTAAATTGGTTTGGGATTTGATATTGTCGTCCAAGCCATTCCATATTTTGATAGATTTGTACAGAAAGCTACATTGAGATTTTGATTTTGAACACAAGGGTGAAATAAATTTTGTTCTATTGCGGGTTTGGTGATTATGGATATTATCAGCTGTTTGTAACATATTAAATATATAGCTATTATAGGAACACTTTATTGTTTTGTAAAGGAATAAGGATGTTTGAAAAACAAAGAGATCATTTAATTTTAGAATTCTGGATTCCTTAAAATAACGATTAGTGTGCTCATTGTAGTGAAGTTGATGGATGGCTCGAATTGCTTTTTTCTGTAATATGACTAATTTATTGAGATAATTTTGATATTTTCCATACCAACTCTCTATGCCGTATGTCAAGTAAGGTTGCACCATTGTCATATATAAAGAGTGAAGAATAGATTTAGGAAGAAACTTATTTAATTTATATAATATTCCAATCGATTTTGATAGTTTTGTTGAGATATGCGTAATATGTTGTTTAAAACTCAGATTTTTGTCAATAAACATGCCTAGGAATTTGATATGAGTAGTTTCATAAATTATTCCGTCGCCCATTTTAATATGGGGCAATTCAATAGATTTTTTGTAAGAGAAAAGAATATATTTGGTTTTATCTACATTTATTGATAGTTTATTAACATTTAGCCACCTGAAGACATTTTCGAGTTCTTTATTTATTGTAGATGCAATGTTGCTCGGTTTGTCATATGGCAAGGGAGTTGATAAGGCACTATCTTTCGCGAATAATATAAATTTAAACAGAGAAGATGATTTAACAATATCATTAATATAGATTAAAAATAACAGTGGCCCTAGCACGGAGCCTTGTGGGACCCCAGTTGTAATATTAAGGTGGGATGAGTCATGACCATTGACGGAGACAAATTGCTTTCTTTCAGTTAAATATGATTTGAACCAATTTTGACAGTTGCCTCTAATTCCGTACATAGCTAATTTTGACAGTAGAATATTATGGTTGACACAATCGAAAGCTTTTTTAAAATCGAGAAAAATTGAGAATACAATGTGGCCCTTTTCAATGTTATCATATAAATATTGAAGGTGGTTAATTATCGCGTGAATCGTTGATTTCTGACGTCTAAAACCATATTGGTGTTTATACAACAGTGAATTAGATTCCAGAAATTTATAAAGTTTATTGAATGCTATCTTTTCAAATATTTTACTGAACATTGTAAGACATGAAATAGGGCGGTAATTGCTGACGTTTGTGAGGTCTCCGGCCTTTGGTAACGGTGTTACTCGAGCAACTTTTAATACACATGGGAATATATGACCACCATTATTATTAATTTATACAGTATATGTGGTTTGCTTACAGAATTATCTCAACCCGGTCCATAAGTAGAGGGGAGTTAGTTGGACAACAGTGGCTTAACTTGTAGACAAATTCACTTAAGAAATAAATACGTATCCTTTCGTGGCGCAGCAGCAATTTTATGAAAGGGAAGTTGAAGAATTCAAAGAGAACGGTAGAACTTATATAAAGAATATCAAAATTATACTCGTTAAATTAAAATTTTGTACCAACAGTTACGAAAAACATAAAAAAGGGTTTCCAAGAAGATCAATAAAAATGATTAAATTTCTCTCAAAATTAGTTGCGATTTTTTATATTGCTCGTGAACCGGCGCTTTACCTTATGAACAAGGTCTTCTGATCAAAGTCGCTTGCTCTCACTTATTCTGATTTATCACCTTAGGACCTTTAAAACTTTCAATAATTTACAGACTAACTTTGGGAGGACCTTGGCAATTATATCATTCGAAAGAGAATGTAAAGCAACACATAAGGGTTTTAAATTTCATTAGAATCGGTCAAACAGTTATGATGTTATTGTCAAAACAAAATTTTTCCAAGGCTAACCTTAGGAGGACATTGACAATTATATAATTTGAAGTAAAATGTAAAACAACATAAAGGTTTTAAATTTCGTTAGAATTGGCTGAATAGTTACAATGTTATTATAGTGAGATATAGAGTCGCACGAGACTAAAATCGACATACTGCGTTTCTTAAACCACAGAGAAAAACAGAAAGACGTGTATGTCTGATGGGTAGCAACATAAAATGAGCTGAGGTGGCATTTTGAAATTTAAATCATCTTACGCTGAATGAGAATTACGAGTACGATACCTTCAGCATTGTTAGCAGCAGATAATGTAGATGTTGCTTATCCTGATAATGATGCAGAAATTGAGATAACAGAAGAAGATTGTGAAAACTTAAGGTTATTGTAACTTCAGTAGACTTTTAATGTAAAAGTGGTTTTATTGAACGCCGGCACTAAATTCTGACGTCATCTTTAGAATCGCGAAAACGATGCATTCAGCAGTTATAGCAAGTAACATATACCGGATAAGGTGTCCAAAAGTGAGATCAAGGAGAAAGATTGTGAAGCAGTTTAGTTCTTTAAACATTAATAGACTTCTAAATGAGAAACTTCCCTTTTAAACAACCACCCTAAATTCTGCTCTCATATTTTGATCGCACCAAGAGGACAGACTGCTTCTACTTTTTAGCAAAACCCCTCAGCATGGTCTTTGAACTGCTAAAATATTCATCGTGCTCATATAAGATTTTTAAAGGAGCCCAGTAACATATTGCAGGAATCATTCAATCCAAAGGCTTCAATAATTATTTTTGTGGGATGGTAAAAAAAAACATTCTAACATAAGAGCGAGCTATTTCTAAAGATATCTCGAAATTATCATTTATAACCATGAGGAATTAAAAAATGTTATATTTGACGGGGAAAGGATGCCTCCCACCCCCATTAATGGGGAAAAATAGTTTTAAGATCATTATTTAGTGTAAAACAAAATCCCACACAATACCAGCACACCTTTCCACGCAAGTGAGAACCGGCTCATTTTGCCTTCGTGCTAACCAGTGATTGTCGTTTAGATCTTTATATGTCTTTCATTATCCAGTATGGAGGATTTCCTCTCCAGAATAAAGGATATCATCAAATTTCAATTTTTGGCCTCACTCAATACTTTCCTGTAAGCCTTGTTTTAATGAAATAGAGGAAAAGTGATTTGGTTGATTACAAAGCAGGAATCAGAGCTGCTTATAAGGCCCACAATTTAGCCATATATACAAGGACCTGTCAATAAGTTTTGCGAATCGGTAGGGTAAAACAGAGGAAGGGGGATGGCTGTTTGTGGGGGCGTTAGGACAAGTTAGGACAAGTTAGGACCTGCAGCCGCACGCTCCTGCCTCCTGCTTCATCAAAGGGATATTTTGCTCAATTTCCTAATTACTGTCAAAATCGTTAATATACCTTGATTATGGACAAGAATGGACCAAGAAGTAACCAAGAACTGATTAAAAACTGGACAAACAGTTTTCGATCCATTTGCGTAGATTTTTCCCTAACATTGTATAAGAAGTTTCTTAAGAGGAAGGCATCAAACGTCTTCTGAAATTATTTCGTCGAAAGATTTCAATATGCGACACCTACACTAGGTATGAGTAAATAAGTTTGGAAGCTACAATTGTTTTACGATTATGTTTCTATTAATATATTATAACAATAAATTACCCTTAAGAACCTTCCGAATCTTCCAGCGGTCGATGTATGTACATAATGCTTGATCGGTTCATGATTACACGAGGCAATCGAAGTTTAGTTTGTTGTTTATTTTGCTGTATCTAGATTTATTTGAGTCCACTGAGCTTAAAATCTTACTTTCTGTCTATCATCAATATTTTTAAAAAATAATTGTATTTGATATGGTGCTGCCATAGATCTGGGCGTTGGCAATATTTTTATTCATATCTTGAGAGAAAAATAAATAAAGTTTCTATTTATTTGCCTCTTTTTCTAATAAAACGAATATATTTACATAATAATTAGCTTATATAATTTCAATTAAAATTAAATTTAAACAGTGTATATAATAAATTTTTAAACTCAGAAAATATAAAGTATTTTCAACTTAAAACTGCTTTGAATATCTAAGTTTTCTTTTGTGTACAATTTAATCTTCCCTAACTACAGATCGACCATATATATAATCGTCCATCGTAACCGTAACTTGGCCTTGGAAACCTTTTTTTCCATTGTTGAAATATCTTTGGAAAAAAAAACTCTTAACCTTAATTTAAATGAAAAAAGGCACATGACAATACAAGATATTATTTTGCTGCCGTTGGCGTATCGTAGGTTATGTTTATCAGACTAGGATGATAAGTATTTCGAAGGTAAGGAAATTGCATTTATTTTCAATTATAAAAGATATATGCAGAAACTGCACCGGGATGGCAGCTACAGACATGTGTATAATCTTTCACCAAGAAGCAGAAAGTGCTTAGAGAACGAGATTAGGCGCAATTGCTCGAAGATATTTCAAAACTGGTAAATGTTCTTAATTTATGACAACACCTTGAAGTCTTGTTTCGGGTTACACAGTCAGTTAGATTCTTGTTACGCCCACTCTGCCTCGGAGATAACGCTCAAATGTATTTTCCACCTGACATTGTATTTTTTTTTTTCTATCATACTTTCCGATATTTGCACTTTTAAATAAAATTTTCCATCTTTGATGATATGCCTCTAAACGGGGTTTTGAGTTTAGTGGTCTTCATTTTAGAAACAATACTTCGGATCGAACGTCAAAACCATTGCCATCATCTTACTTTGCCATGCACATAATTAGTTTTGAATCACTCAGCAACTTCAGCAACTTTCATTTGGAGGAAGAAATGCTGTCAAATTACATATTTTCGTCAGTGCAGTATTGCCTTGCAATTTCAGATGCATAAATTTTCTCCATGCACATTATTCTAGGAAGAATAAAACAATTTCCTGCTAACTTCGTGGATTTTACTTCAGGAAAGGTTAGGTTTTTTGGCTTTTCGAAAATTGGCTTTCGGGATTTTAGATTTTTCCGGGCTTTGGTTTTTGAGATTACGAACCAAACCCCCTAGAGGCTATCTAATAAAGTTTAACCTCCTAGGATGTAAACCTTGTATTAATGCTAATGAAGTTTCCAGTATTGTTCATACAAGCTGTGCTTTCTCCAAAACAAAGAAACGTGAGTATTTTATATTCAAACAAAACAATATAGCAATAATTTTAAAATATACACACGCATTCCACTTCAATTCTACATAGTTGGCTGTTACAAATAGCGGAAAAATACTGTAGTAGTCTTTTTTTCTTTCGTACCGAGTGAACAAGAAGTAGAAATAGATATTTGTCTCCATTTTGAAGTACAAGTTACATCAACCATGCAGATATAGTGGCCATTACTGTGATTATTTGACTTTCTATACATATAAGATGAGGGGCCCAAAGAGTTTCAAGATCCCTCAATGGCATTCCTAAGTAAAATCTCTAAGCTATAAATAGTCTTACACTTTTAACGATTTGATGTGATATTTGCTTACGTTCATCATAATAGCCCAAAACATAAGAATATAAGAGTACCGACCTGCTTTTTTCATTTTACATTTGACAAATTTAAAAAAGTATATTCCAAACTCTAAAGAACAACCTTAAACGGAAAAATATAATTTCAGATATATAAAATCTTTTAATTAAATATGCAAGTATAAAGTTTATTAACTATAGTGTAAGACGATAAAAAGAATTATAAATGTTACTATGCAAAAGTTGATGATAGGGAAAAACTTATATTATTTTGCGATTCAGCGACTTCAATCTACATAGTAAGAAATTGTGAAAAAAATTGTTACACAAAAATTATGGGCAGAATATTTTACCTAAGTAGTGGATCTTGAACCGAATCTTGAAAACCGCCAGCAAAACCTGTCTGATTTTGGGGGTGATTCCTCTAAGTTCTTGCTAACTATATCAAGGAGGCACCGAAAAAGTTAAAGAAGTTGGTTCAGAAAGTATAGTGTCTGGTACCAATCCTGCTGCCACATAATTTCTAGATCTAATGGTTAATGATTAAGAGCAATTATAATTTAGGGAAAGTATTAGTAGTCACACAGTATTTAATCTAACGAGAAGGCACTAAGTGAGAAACGAGTGAAAGTAAATTCTTCTCCCTAACAAAGGTATGTAAAGGAAAGCAAAAATGAAGAGAGAGCCAAGGATCGCTAAATAACCATCATCAATTTTAAATGACGGGCAGGAATGGCCCACTTCAAACTTCTGCGAACCCTTTCGGAGAAAAAGAGCTCATGGGCGTTAAAGAAGGAAATTAAACTTCTCTCTTGGCCTAGAATTCATTTTCTAAGTTGAGTTGGTACTTAAGGTCGACATAGCTTACAGTCGCAACTCTTTGCCGTTCTGCACCACTAATGCCCCTTCACACTGAGTAGAGATTAATTCATTTGATTGCACCAATCCCTTGGTCTTCGCCATTGATAAATATAAGTAATTATCTTTGATGGTCTATACAATTTCTAGTTACATTTCTAGTCAATTCACATAAATAAAAGCCTCCGTGTGTAAAATAATGTCTTTCGAGGTAACTCTTTTATCGACCACGGATTTCCTTTGAAGAATTGTGACCTTTACTTTCAAAGTTTGGGCAAAGGTGGAATCTTCATATTTGTCGATGCGAATACATCCCGAGCCACGTTCCAACTTGTCTCTTCCTCTGGCTTTGCTGCTCCTCAATTATTGGACGAAATCAGATAAGCAGAGAGAGTTTCTACAAAGATTCCCCAAAGGCGAATCTCATTTTGCAATTGAATTGAGATCAGAGGAAATTTCAAATCCTAGTTTAGGCCGGGAATCTCCAGTGAGACGGAATCCCGCCCAAATTAGTAGCCAAATGGACGCAGTAAATTCGATAGGTGCCATGTTTATTTCCGATAATTCACGTATCTTTAAAGTTGGGTTAATATTTATCAATGTTTTTCTACCAAAATAAAGTTATGTCGCCACCTGCATTGTCAAATGTCAGATGTTATGAAAAAATCAAGAAGTAAATATACTATTATCATACACTTCTGCTGATCTGAGTGAATTGAAGAAATTATTTTTCTGGTTTTATCATAATACCGTAAGTTATTTTAAAAAATGACATACTAGTACAAACCTACTATATTTTTCAATACAATACGAGGGGGAGTCAAAAAGTTCTCAGATAAATGGCATAAAATTTTTATTTGTAATAATACTGTAATCATTTTTCTACATAAGCTTCAGTAACATCTATACACTTTCTTAATCTATGAATCCAACGGTAAAGACCATCTTTGTAGAATTCACGGGGTTGTCTCTGGCACCAAGTAATGACCTGCTTTTTTGCTTCATCTAATGATTGAAACCGGGTTCCTTTTAGGTGTCCCTTTAAATTTGGAAACAGAAAAAAGTCAGAGGTTGCTAAATCAGGGCTATAAGGGGGATGAGCAAGAGTTTCCCATCGAAATTCCCGTAGCTGAGATCTCACAGCTTTGGACGAATGTGCAGGGGCATTGTCATGGTGGAACAAGATTTGCTTGTGGAGCTTTCCTCGTCGTTTTTTGGCTATTGAAGTTTTCAGCTTCCTTAAAACTCCTTCGTAATAGCTGGATGTAACAGTTTTTTGTCCTTCTAAGAAGTCTATTAAAATAATTCCCTCCGAATCCCAAAAAACTGTAGCCATTATCTTCTTAACGGACCTCTCTGTCTTGAACTTGATAGGCCCTGCTGCCCCCCTTGGGTGCCACTCTTTTGATTGATTTTTACTTTCAGGATCAAACTGATACACCCAAGTTTCATCTCCCGTTACGAGGCGCTCAAAAAAACTATCCTCGTTTGCTTCAATCTTGGTCAAAATAGCCAAAGAAAGGTTGGCCCTATGATTCAGCTGGTCTTCTCGCAACGCTTTTGGGACCCAACGTGCTGAAAGCTTGCTCAGGCCAAGATTTTCAGTTAGAATTCCAAATGCTGAGCCATGAGAGATTTCACATGCATTGGCAACTTCATCAATAGTAATACGGCGATCTTTATCCACTAGATTCCTCACAAGCTCGACATTTTCTGGGTTAATGGAGGTGGAGGGTCTCCCTTCACGTGGATCATCTTCAACTTCTTCTCTGCCCCCCTTGAAGCGCTTAATCCAGTCTTAAACTACCGCTCTACATGGCGAAGAGTCACCATAAACCTGTTGTAGAGCGTCAATAATCTTAACAGGCTTCCAATCAAGTTTAGTCAGGAATTTAATGTTCGCTCTTATCTCAAAATTTGCCATTTTATGGGTTCAAAAAAGTAACCTTTTTGAAGCACATCTAATACAAAGAGTCTCGACAAATTGAATGACGAATTTTGTAGGAATTGTTCAGAAAACATGAAAGTCGTGTTTGACCCTGTATTTACTTGTACAAAATCGAACATTTCAATAATCTGGCATTTGTCTGAGAACTTTTTGACTCACCTACGTATATTGAATGAATTTATCTAAAATGCTACGTAAGGATGCAGCATTAAATACTATGTTCATTTTAAACTCAGATTTTCTTGACTGCACAACAGATGGATGAGACGACATTTTGTACATAACAAATTTAAAAATAGCGTTTAAATTAATTTAGTTAAATAAATTCATCTAAGCTCACCACTTGTATAGACGTGTAAGCCTACAGAACAAATTGGATTTGTTCTCAATATATTACTTGAGAACCTTGGGCGCCTTTGCTGAAGTGGATTTGCTCCCAAAGATGGTCAGGCCAAATAAATGTTTTCGGGGTACTACTACTACTAATAATAATAATAAGTATTTATAATGCGCCATTTAGGGCTGTTAGCCCTCCCAGAGGGCTTACAAAAGGCGAGTAGATGATATATCCTTTAAAGCAGAAAGGACGCCGTCTCAGCCAGAATAAAGTTTTGTTGTCAGGTATCTTCTGAGGTTGAATGTTTATCAAGGAATAAGGGTTAAATTAATTTCGATTTATGTTAATTTTATTAGCGCTTATTCCCGTGTGATTATTATTAATTTATTTTTAGACTTGTGGACTTATATATGGGCTATATGGAATTGTCTAGAAACAGACGTTTCATTACCATGCAGCCTTTGTTTATTTGTGACCTTTCTGAACTTTACACTTGCTGTAAAATACATGTGGTTTTGAAGACACGGGGTGTTTCGTGGGTCACAATAAATATTTCAATATATATGTTTTCTAAAAACTTGCCAAAGTAAAGTAAATGAATCTAACTGATTTAAACATTTTCAACGGTTTAGTGGGAATGAGGGGAGTGTCAGGTATATAAAGAAAAGAGAAATAAAAAGAATAATGAAAAGGTTGAAGATTGCAAAAACTGCAAGAACAATTCGCTTTAATCGTAAAGTTCAGAGACCATCTCGGAGAAAATTATTATAAAAAGTTATAAGTATATACTTAGGCCTTTTTTAAGAGGTTCAAGTTTTAAGCTGGAATGAGAAGTTCCATGTTAAAAATAACCTTGTAATTAAACGGTAAGGAGAAGTTTAGACCCAAAGAAATAATGCGGCCTGTATAGCTAGCTTTGCACTCTATCGGACTCGCTTTGGCGAGGATCCTTATACACACTTGGTAAATAACTGTATCCAATAGACCAATCTATCAACCATAAAAAAGAATTGCATTAACTATCCATTTTAAGCTTGAATTTTGTCGTGGCAAAGCACTGGAGTTTTCACCTACCCGTGTGAGCTTAGTATAAGGAACATTGCAGTTTATCTTAATATTTTAAAATATAGTGTTTTCTACGAGCGGGTATAATCACCATGTTAATTGATAAGACGTTTGTTACTCACTTCTTTTTTCTTTTTTCTTCAAAATTATTGAAATAATTGAGAGCACGCAACTTAGGTCTGTTGAACTTGTTTTTAATTATTCTAATACATAGATCAATCCCTTTTTGCTTTAATTACAGTCATACTTCTTTATAGCCTGGATTTTACAAATGTCTGACGTTATCTTTTTCCGTTCAATTTGTAATTTTCAAATAGTTCAATTATATTTGCACTTTTACTACTTCGCTTTGCTTTCCAGAACCTCCCCACAAGTGTTCTATTTGATTTAAGTCTGGGCTCTTAGATAAACACCCCTGTGGAGTGATCACATTTTTCCAAACAAATTCTGGGAATTGTCCTGCTAAAATATACCTTGATTGCCCTGTTATGTGGAATACAATTTCTGGGTAGTTGTCTCTCAAACTTGACAACACGTCGTATAAGTTGTAGAATTCATTCTTCCGTGGCCAAATTACATCTCTCTTTTACCTGATAAAGACATGCAGTAACAATACCATGATGAAAGTACCCACAGGTTAAACAGTTAGTAGTACGCAAGCAAAGTAAAATAAAAGGTTTTCCAACTTCTTGTTCACAAAGGTATGATATCTAGATCTAATGGTTAATGATTAAGAGCAATTCTAATTCAGGAAAAGTATTAGTAGTCACCCAGTATTTAATCTAATGAGGATAGGCTGAGTGAGGAACGATAGAAAGTAAATTCTTTTCACCAACAAAGGTATGTAAAGGAACGCAAAAATAAAGAGAGAGCTAAGGATCGCTGAATAAACATCATCAATTTTAAATGTCGGCAGGAATGGATTTATTTTATTTATTTATTTATTATATTCCATATTAATCAAATGTAAAGTATAAATATATTACATTTTATATTTTAATGACAAGTTACAATAAGTACTTTATACATATATATATATATATATATATATATATATATATATATATATATATATATATATATATATATGCATACAAAGATTAGTTATGGGCCCCAAATAACTTAGTGACTTTTAGGGCAGAAACTTAAAACTTAAGAGTAACTGCTAAACTTCTGCGAACCCTTTCGGAGAAAAGAGCTCATGGGCGTTAAAGAATCAAATTAAACTTTTGTCTTGGCCTAGAATTCACTCTCGAAGTTGAGTTGGTACTTAAGGTCAACGTAGCTTACAGTTGCAACTCTTTACCGTTCTGCACCACTAATGCCCCTTCATACTGATTAGAGATTAATTCATTTGATTACACTAATTTCTTCGTATTTACCATTGATAAATATAAGTAATAATCTTTGATATCCTATATAATTCCTCCTTAATATTTCCGGTAAATTTACATGAATAAAAACCTCCTGGTGTAGAATAAAAGACTTTCGAGGTAACTCTTTTATCAACCACGGATTGTGACTCTTACTTTTAAAGTTTAGGCCAACGTGGAATCTTCATATTTGTCACTGCGAATACGTCCCGAGCTGCGTCCCCACCTGTCCTTTCCTCTGGCTTCACTACTTCTCATTTGTTGCACGAAATCAGATAAGCAGAGTTGTCCAAAGATTCCAAAAAAGTGAATCTCATTTCGCAATTGAATCGAGATCTTACATATCTACGAATTAATTTCTCCTAGATAGATAAATTGTCCATTTTGTGATCTTTAACCAGGTCAAGATGTTTTATCTCTGTTGACTTCAGTCAACCATATCTCCTTTCACTCTTTACAT
The DNA here is from genome assembly GCA_963969495.1 of Ceratothoa steindachneri. Classification (NCBI taxonomy): domain Eukaryota; kingdom Metazoa; phylum Arthropoda; class Malacostraca; order Isopoda; family Cymothoidae; genus Ceratothoa; species Ceratothoa steindachneri. The sequence goes on from OZ018326.1 coordinate 171,930,869, forward strand.
CCTTGTAGCTCATAAGTTTCCCTCTAGGAGTTCTGTGTGATAGTTTCTATTTGGAAGCTTCTTTAAACTCTCTAGTATGTGCTGAAGATTCTTTATGTGATTCTGTTGTGAATCACGAAGAACGATTAGTATTCTTTGGGTGATGTAAGACGTTTGCTCTTAATTTTATTCCCTGATAATAAAGCTACTCGTATTTTTCTATTAATATCGTCTAAAAGTGATTTGAAAAGCATATTTTGAAATTTTATTTGTTATCAATTTATTATTTTATAAACTTTGGATATTGCGAGGTTGGATTTGTTTCTGTCCTTCTGTAGGAATTTTAGTTTTAGTTATGTTTCTTATTTAGAAGGATATTAACTACACAATTGTTCGAAGTTTAAACTGAAACATAAGAATTACCATTTAGTAATAGTTAAATAACTCAAACACATTAACAAAATATTTAAACATATTAACAAACTACACATTATTAGTATACATCATGATGAATAATATGATAAACTTTACAAAGTCTGATTGGAAATATAAATACTATGAGGGATGCTTTATACAGGGTGAGTCAGAGATGAGCAACATTTATAAAATAAATGACCATTACTCAGTGTCGAGAAGAAAAGCTCATTGCAGCCACATTGCCTGTTGAAACCCCGAGGTCAAGCTCTAGGACCGTGAGAACAGTCAGAATATCGAACTGCTTTTCGCAATAAGCGAGGAATTGGAAACTCAAACGCTCGCTTCTCTCGTCTTCCATGGTGTTATCAAGAAATCCCCGCTGGAATAATTCCCATCCTTCAAGCGCCGTGTTAGTTCGTGGAGAGGTTCCACCGCGCCCTCCTCCTCTTGGCAGAGGCACTCAGGGATTTGGCTGCCCCCTATATATTGTTGACAGCAATAGTACATCGACAGGATAGGCCTGCTTCTTATAACGAAACACGTCATTCTCGATCGCGCTCCTTTCTCCCGTCGAGCTTAAGGCTAGAATTATACCGAAGGATCTGAGCTCCAGTCGATTGGCCTATCCTTGGTATGATACATTGCATTTGACACGAATACTTACTCCATGGTAGTGTTAAAAGGAGTTATAAGGAAAGAAAGTAGCCTAGAAGACCTTAAGGGTCATTCAAAGAGGGTACCTTTGGACTAGCAATCGAGCGGGCACATGGCTGCTTAATTGTTTTGCGTCCCTAAACTAACTACTTTTCAAGACTTTGTCTAGTTTTGACTTAAACTGGTCAACAGATTCGCTGTTGACAACTTCCACTGGAAGTGCGTTCTACTTACCGCAGATACTGTAAGTGAAAGAAATTACAAACAGATTGCGGTTGTAACGCTTCAGTTCAAGTTTGAAGCCGTGATTGCGCGTTCTGTTCTCACTGAGTGTAAAAATAACCCGGTAGTCAACATTGTCGAACCCTCGAAGTATTTTAAAAACTTCGATGAACTGACCATGCAGTCTACGGGTTTTTAGCGAGAACAGATCTAATTCCCTTAGTCTATCCTATAACTTTTATGTCGGATAGAGGGGATCAGCTTGGTTTCCTTGGCTTGTACGAGTTTCAACCTTGCGATATCCTATCGAAACAAAGGACTACAAAATTGTACGGCAAACTCCAAGTGCGGCCGAACGAGGGAGTTGTACAGACAAAGTACTATCTCCTTGTTACGGTATCCAAACTGGAATTTTATGCAGCATAAAATCCTTTCGGATTTCTTCTCTGCCCTGATGCACTGTTTCGAGAACTTGAGGTCGCTAGTGATAGTGACACCCAAGTCCTTCTCACTATCACTCGATTCAAGAGCAGTGCCCTTAAGGATGTACTGAGATTGAGGGTTTCGGTGGCCAATATGCATTACTTTGCATTTCCCCACGTTGAAAGTCATTTGCCACGTATTCGACCACTCCCCAATCCTTTAAATGTCTTCTTGGAGGCGGGCAGTGTTTTAATCCTTTGCTAAATTGATACTAAGCTGGGTGTCGTTCGGCAAATTTGCGATTTTGGTAACCATGTCTCCGTCCATGTAGTTGACATAGATAATAAACAGTAGAGGTCCCAGGACGGAACCTTAAAGAACACCGTTAGATACGGGCGCCCATTCAGAGGCCCGTTCATTCACCACTACTCGTTGCCGTCTGTCACTTAGCCAGATCTCTATCCAACCTGCTACCTTGCCGTCTATGCCCCGCGCATGCACTTGCCGGAGAAGGTGGTGGTGCAGTACCCTGGCAAAGGCCTTTTAGAAGTCAAGGTACACAACATCCACCGCTTTATCCAGATCATGCTCACTGAACACAAAGTGGAAGAATTCCACAAGGTTTGTCAAGAATGACCGTTGCCTTCGGAAGCCGTGCTGGGAATTCTTCAGTAGCAGGTTTGACTCTAAATAAGACGTTATCTTGTCCACTATCATGCTTTCCATGAGTTTACCGACTATCGAAGTCAAACTGATGGGTCGGTAGTTTGACAGATGGCTGAGGTCTTGAAGATTGGAGTCACTTCCGCCTCACGCCAGTCTCTAGGAACGCATCCGGTCAGGATTGACACGTTAAAGATAGTGCCAGATGTCGTGTTACTTTCTCATACACTTCCTTCACACCTCGGATAGAAACCCGTCAGCTCCAGGGGACCTATTCGTCTTTAGGTCAGCGATCTTATTATTTATTTCTCCTTCAGTAAAGTCCATTGCCTCCAGCTTTTTTCCCCAGGTAGGAATCCGTGAGCTGGGAGATGGGACCACACTCTTTAGTAAACACTGAAGAGAAGTAGTCATTGAGCAGGTTAGCACTCCGCGTGAGTGTAGTTAAACTCCCCGTGGTTAAAGCTCCTTGAATAACCATCCGATCCCCATTTCATCTCTTAAAGCCTCGAACCCAAGCTAGGCTGAGACGATCATCTGTGGCTTCCGGATATCCATCCCTGTCTGTGTTTGTACAGAGGCTCGTATCGCCTCTCAACTATCACTCCCTCCGTACAGCCCGCTCTCAGTCTCTCTGATACGTTCAGTACTGGTATTCATAGAGTTTTATTGCCATTATTTCATTTAATCTATTTATTGTGCATAAATGTGTATATAATAAAGACCAGAGTAGAACCAAGGTTACTAGTTGACCTTGAGCGACCACGCCTTTTGTGTAGAAGTGTTGTATATGTTGGGGTCGTTATACGACACTCAGCACAAGAGGGACGGACATATATCCGACGGGTAGCATTCAGTGACTGGTGTCTATGCATTTTTTGTTCTTTTCCTGTGAAGAAGTTAATGCGCTGTGGGCGATCGACTACCGCGGGTTAGCCTACCACATTTTCATGAATAATAACGAGTCTATCACATCAGTTCCGCGTGAGTTTCGTTGCCTATTCAACATTGCCCAAAATCAGGCAGTCCCAACTCGTAACACAAACTTACATTGGGTTAATGCACTCCGTACTCGAGGTACAATAATAAGTCCCAGACCGATAGGGGCCTGACGAACAGTCCGTACCACAGAAAATGTGAAACGCGTCAGACAAACTTTGCTGCTCAGTCTGATCGCTCTGATTATACGCATGCTACTGAACTTTGGATCGAGAATCGTTTGGTAAGGTGTGTTTTGCATGAAGAACTGCATTTGCATCCATACAAATTTGGCCATGATTGGTAATGATTGATGAAGTTCCTTTTCAACTCAAGAGCATAATGAACTCCGTAGGTTAATGTTAGATACCAACCTTTACTAAATTCCTCAACCCGAGAGAGAGAGGCCTATGAACAGATTAGTCCAATATGAGCGCAGGTAAAATTATAAATACAAATCAGATTGCAATTAAGTTTCAGACTGCAGTTTAGGTTGGCCAATGCTTAGTTATCTTGGATGGTTAGGGAAAAATAGAAATGGAGTACAAAATATGCTTAACTACTATGAAAAATAATATATTTATTAAATTAAAACGGGTTTTAAGTGAAGTATATAAATATAAAAGATGTCCTCGAGTCTCATCTTCAAAGAGCGTCCTAGGTGGTGTCGACCACCATACACGCAATCAGATAATGACAGATATGACGCTCAAATGACCTTGAGCGCACGCGAAGCCCACATGACAGAAGCTTTAAATGGGAGGGGGGCTTGCACAGGAGAGTTGAGCGTTGCTGTTACCGCGAAGATTAAGTCCAAGGGAGTAATCCTGCCTTTTTAGAGACGGGGTAGATTCCACAATAATAGGATCTTGATAACGACTATTACGCTAGATGACCTCAGATCTTGCCTTCTGGTTTAAAATACTGAATCAATAATTTGTATGGTCGCGCCTGGGTAACGGGTACCAACGATTACGTGGTTGAGTCGGCGAGTTCTAGGAAAATACACGGAACTTGACGACTGTGCAAGGGTTCGCGCAGAACTAACGGGGACACAGGGGGTTACTTACTGCTGTCCAAGTCTGGCGTCGGACGTTTTATAGGGGTGAGACGAAAGGGCTTTTCCCCGCGCCCAAAGGGGGAACCGTCCGGGCGACAGACGCTTCGCCAGCAGAGGTGAACTTTGCCCGATTCATGCCATCTCATGATAATCCCTTCCCCCCAGCGGGACCCTTCAGGCTCTTAAGCTCATCTCAGAGTTCCTCGAGGTCGGGCCTCCAGCCTATCATAGCCTTCAGGATTTTGAGCCTCCTTAGCGTGAATTAAAAATGGTCGCCTAGTGTGTCTTCTCTTTCTCTCATCAAAAGGGACGACCGTGCGCGTCTTTACACACTCTTACTCTCTGAGAGTGAAACAACAGAATTTTTGTTATTGGGCTCTTGAAAATCCGAGATAGCGGCACAAAAGACCACCACCCTCTCTGCGGTCACTGCGTCATTTCGAGAGATGCTGACATTCCTTGGCCCCCTCGATTCCTTGATTTGTCCATGTGTGATTATTTCTTGTGGAGAAATCTCGATTCACTTGTGTATGAAGATAAAGCCCGTACATTGAATGATTCGAAAGAATCAATTTGTATGGAAGTCGAACATATCAATAGAGCAATGTTGTGAAGTCCAACTCCTAATAACGCCTTCAGAAATGCATCAAGGAAAACGCTCACCAAATGAGGGATATTGTTTTCCTAACTTGATTTTGTTAAATCTTAATTCAATAGGAACATATTATGTCAATTTATTTTTTTAATCCAAAATTAATGATTTTATGAATTTTTCAGAAATGTCCATCCTCTCTACCTCACCGGGAACTTCGAGTGTTGAGCCAAGGTGAATTAATTCGGACGAAACCTCTATATTAATTTTAACGAAGCTAATAGATCAAATAACGCTTATCTAAGCATAAAAATTAATAAAAGTGCAAGGACTAAATTTGAAGATGAGCAGCACGAAGCAAAAATGTGTATGGAAATGAAGCAGTCACTAAACGTTCATCTCAAGCTTATATCTTTCAATGGAAAGCAACTTTACTAAAACAATCTATTACATCATCCAAAGAGAAAATAATACAGCTCAACATTATCACAACTGCACATATACACTTGCTACAAGAAAAAGTCATAACCCTACCTAATACTACACCTTTTTGCCATAGCTCATGAACAATATATCACAAGCTAACGAAATAGTGTGGCGTTAAGAAAATGTATTAATGAATACACTCTCCATAATTCAGTATATCTGAGAGACAAATTAAGAAGTAATAACACATTCTATGAAAATTCAAAACTAAAATGCATTCTTCTGCATCCATAAGACGCTCGACCTGTTCCTGCAGCTACAACGTTGTTCGCTCATTACTAACGGTCATTTACGCGTGCGCGTAAACTGCTTGGCGGAGGCGGCGAATTGTTTACTCATTGCTCTTTAACCCACAAATAATACTTATAATGAGAAGGTAAGGATATTTTTTTGCCACAATATAAGAATTTAAAAGGAAATGCATCTGTATTTATTTGCGACGAGAAGTTTTTATCCTGGGCCACGTTGGGTACCAATTCTAGTATGATATAATTTTCCAATCCATGTTTAATTTATTTGGTTTAAATCGTGACATAGTTTCTAATTCAGACCGATAGTTTTCATGACCTACTATATATAAATTGTCATAGAGAGGAATAGTGTAGAATATTTTAACAACCCTTTCTTTGATATTGAAACCAGTCAGTCTTATTATACAATCTACAAGCAACCATCATGCAAAGAGTAGTCAACTGTCTTACGACATCAAATAAAATTATTTAATTAGGAAATTTATATCTAAGAAGAGCTAACAGAAGATTTCTGAAGCGATAAATGTTCCTTTATCTTCAGTGGAGTCAGTAATGAGAAAGATTAAGGATTTGGAGACAAATGCAAATCTCTCTCTTTCGTGCCGTCCTCGGAAAATTCCACTCTGCACGGTTCGTATTATTCTTAGATCCGTTAAAATTAATTCAAAGATGAGACGAAGGGAGATGAACGATTAGTCATCAGAGGAAGGCATTGATATTAGGGTGAAGAATGTCCAATATGTTACATAAAGAAAGAAATTCGCCAGAGGAAGGGATCTTTATTGGAAAACATTCATTCAATAGCCAGAGAAAGATTGAAATTTTGGGAGCCATGGATAGGATCGGAGGGATTGAAATTTTGGGAGCCATGGATAGGATCGGAGGGATTGAAATTTGAGTTATGCTGAACAGCTGACAAATTCTTAGCCCCGATCAATTTGTACTTAATTTAAGTGTTATAGCAAATTATTTTCAGAAAATGATTTTATTAAATGAAACTGAAAAGGACTTCAATTAATAGAAAGTTAATAAAAGTTTATGGCATTTCCTGCTTCGTAGGTGATCATCGGTACCCAATTCCATTCTATAATTATGATTAACCTTGTTAAGAAAAACATAAAATGCAATTTAATCTAGCCATGAGACTTCTAATTCCATTCACAAAGCGGGCATAAGGCAAAGCGCTGGTGTAGAGCCATTGAAGAGTATATCTCTCTTTCTGCCTCTCTTTGCGACGTAACAGGAAACTTTGAGCATCAAAATGCATATTAGAATAAAGTATAGACTCGTGTCACTCTATTATTATTTAGCGACACCAACGTGAGAATAAAAGTGACATGCCAAAAGATAAAATAATACTTAAGAGAACTGTTCAGAAACACTTTTCCTTAAAAGTCCTATATTTTTAGATCAATAAATTGCCTAGAATATTATTTTATATATAAATATATATGCCTAAATTAAAATAGAACAATTTAACTCCAAATATAAAAAGATCTTAGATACGCTTTTGACCAAAGGGTATGAATAACATTCTTAAAATTATATTCGATAGTAAAGGGGTAAATTTTGCCCCTGTGTTGTCAGTGATCACTTTATTTTTAAATTGGTATTTTATAATTTAAGAAAACAATAAAAACTTTTAAAGACTATCTGGGCGGAAGGCTTTAGAAACAATTGTATTTTACGCAGTCTCTTGATTGTAAGTCTTTTAATATGATACCCTAGAGCAGCGGTTGGGTTACATTTTTGGGTGTTACCCCAAAAGAATTTGTATTAAAATGAATTTACCCCTGACTTTGAAATAATCTGGGGGACAAACCAATTTACTTATAAAAATCATGGATAATAAAGCCAAAAAAAATATATTGGGATAATGTTTCATTTTTTATTTCATCTATCATTAGGAAATAAAACTCCGTCTTTCTGGCATGGAAATAGCACATCAGAAATTTTTTTATGAAATTATATATTTATAAACAGAAATAAAACAGTCACTTTTTAGCCTTACATGGCACACAAGGAAAATTATTGACTATGTCACTATCATGTATTTAAAATTCGTACAAAAACAAAATAGGAAAAAGTTATTGAATCCACTATTATGGGGAAAAAATATTTAAACTTTCTGGCATGAGAATGGTACACAAATAAAACTAATAAAAAAATGATTGAACTTGAATATATCAGTTCCCTCAGACTTTGGAAAAATGATAGAACAATTTCAATATCAGCGAATTTTCATGTCACTGCTACTTTGATGCTGTCTTTAGGATCCAACCGGTATCTGTATTTTGTTTTTAGATTTAAAGAGCTTAATCATCACATGTCGGACTCCCGTGAGCTTAACATTGGTTAAACCGGCAATATTTCCACTAAGAGTTGATATTTAATTTACCTTTATATGCGGAATTTGAGGAGCGTCAGGCCAAAGCCAGTAGATTCCCTTTAGGGCAAGCTGAAAGACGATCTAAGAAAAACCGTTAGAGAAGGAGACTTAATGCCACCGTCCTCACCCCCGCTCCTCCTTCGTCTACTATAGGAGGGGTGGCAAAGGATATAATCCAATAAATTTGGAAAAACAAGGTAGATCGTGAGAGTCATCGAGAAAGCCAAGACTGCCATAAGTGCCCGACAAACAAACGAAAGGGACACAGAAGAAGCTCATTCTGAGCCAGTTCCTGTTGGTCACACCGAACTTTTAGTTAACTTGTAGTGAGAAACAAATTCAACTAACTCTCGTCAGAGAAGCCCCGTATCCTGGTGTACCCCCAAACCTAGAGATGGTCCTCGCTATTGAGGAATACCCCCAAGTGAACTTCTTCAAGCACTCCCCTTCGTTAAAGGATTCACTCGTTTGTTCATCGCTCGTCAGTGCTAATTATTCCCAGATTAACTCGATGAGTGGAAGAAGCATACTTTTCTCGTTCCCGTTGGTGAAATCATCTTACCAACATAACGTGCTTAACACCTTCCGCCGCACGCGCCGAATTCCTCTGCGGCTTTTGTTCTTGTTGCAATTAAATGTCTATTTTTCTTAAAAGCATTTAATTCAGTCCTTAAAACGCTGAGCATGGCACTAGAAGCCCTCAAAGGTAATAAAATAACGTAATAATAATCATAATCAAATATAGCACTCTTAGAGAAAAGTTAATCAAGGAATTTTGAAGTACGTACTAAACCTATACGTACGAACACCATCACTCGGTCCTTGATATACCACGACAATATATATATATATATACCGGGTTTTGCCAAATTTCTTTTACACTGTTTTTTAACATAAGAAAGATTTACGTGTGTGATATAAAAAGTTGCGTCAAACAAACCTTATCTTCTACTATTCCACTACGTCTCATTAAAACGTCTTTTGAAAAGTATGCAGGTTTGTCGAGAAGGAAGTGAAATGAATCGAGCTCTCTATTTTCTTGTGCGATTTCTATTTTCTTGTACGTTGCCATCGGCAACTGGCTCAACCTCAGTCAGAAAACCGTCCACCTAGGCGCGAAAGGGCTCAAGAACGGGGAAGAGCTCAAATATCGATCTAGTTCAGGAAACCTTAAGATTTGATTCGTGTCTTTTACAAAAAATAAAGAGGGAGAATAGGAGATAACAAAAGTGGTAATATAGGGGGTGTTAAGGGGAGAGGGGTGTTTATCGGTTATTGTTAGTTATGAAGTAGAATTGTACATTCACGATGCCCGCTGGTTCTCCACTTATAGGCTGGGGTGACTATAACCAACTTTTTTCTCGCAGAGGTAAGATAATTAGGAAATTGCATTTTTGTAGGTTTATTCTATGTCTTTGGGCCGCCTTCGTTTCCGAGCAAATGAAATCATTGAGTTACTATTTAAGTTTGTCGTATGTTCACGTCTTTGTATCTAGCTTTCAGTGTCTGCCTGTCTTAATGTCCTTGTACGAGAGACTGCCACTTTGATATAAATGTTGATCTCGATCTTGTTACTGACTGTCCTTCTGTGTCTTTTGCAAGCGAGGGAGCAAACATGGACCCTGATAATTTTGGGCATCGATGAGGCGAAAGATTGTAAAATAATGAAAAAAGGGGAAATAAGTATAACCTTTTCTAGAGATATTTTTTGCGTAAATTACGAATATAACATTTGTTTAATTCTGCAAGCCTTAAGTTTCTCGTAAATACACTGAGTTCCGTAGGGATTGAATGCACACAGGATTGGGCAGAAAATGACAACTCTACATCTTTTAAACGGATAGTGATATAATTTTAATGGGTGTGTGGAGGTTAGCTCAAAGGACATCAAAGGTGCCAACATTCCCAGACATAGACTAACCATATCACCTTAGTTTATGGGTCCCAGAACTTTTAATCAGTTCTTAACCCTGTCGGGCGTCTCCCACCCAATGTTCTTGGTTATAATCCCCCACTGGAAAATCGAAAACGTTAACGATCACTCCTCGCTACAGCCGCAGTGAGACGCCCGTGACTTGGGACTGTTTACTCGGCTACATTCCAAGTCTCCCATGGGATGCCAGGTGTCCTACGCCTCTCTCAGAAATCCGAAAAAAGCGCACTATTTATGCAAGCGACTCCATTTATTGTGAGCGAGAGATTCTTCCGACGTCCGTCCGTCAGATCGTTCCCTGTCGGGTCGCCGTGTCGACGCCTGTGATCCCTTGAGCAGATCTTACATTAGTAATTTCTCTGGTAAGAGACGGATTACTCGCCTTCGTTGTTCCCAATTTGGAGGGCTAACCGGGATCAACTCCCTACCGATTCCCTCCCCTCTACAAGGTCCGTGTACCTTAGCCTTACCCGTGAGAAAAGAGCGAGGAAGTCCGAGAAGTCCTCCCGTGCAGATTTGCACAAGTCCCTAGAGCAGACTCTCTCCCCCACTTCGTGATTCTTATTTGGAGAACAACTTGGAACCTGCTCTACGCTCTTCTTCCGTTCTACCAAGTTCCCCCAAGGCTTCGCCCGGTAACACCATCGAATTCGCCACCGCAGAGGTAAAACCGAGGCCTCAGTCCAGTGATTTTTCTTCCATTTAATTTACCACATTTAATTAATATTATCTCAACCCGCATTTAATAACGGTCTTTCAAGTGATTGTTAGATTTCCCGAGCTATTCCCATTTATTACTTGCCCACCACTATTAACCGCTGGTCTCTTATTCATTACTATATTAGTTTGCTAAGTTTTCGTGACCAATAATAATTCTAATATTCATTTGTATATTAAAGGTTATTTTTGTAAGAGGCGTTGCTTTTCAATAACTCCTGGGCTAAAACGGCAATCTCGATTCCCCCTTTTATTGGCCAACCTTGGATTAAAGCAATCGAATATAAATTGGGCACAAGCCCCTAGCCGAAACTTTCCGGCCTTGTTGAATACCCGTGGGCCCGACTGTGTATAGAGCGTGACACCACTGTGTCGTTTTTCGATAGGGTGTTCCTAAGGTATTTGTCAACATAACCTATGAAATCTATCAAAGTATACTCAATATTCTTTTAGTTATCTGGATCCAAATCAGTGGTAACGCTTACTTAAGGCTTACGAATTTTGTAACTTACTAAAAATGCTTCCTATTATTTAATACTATTTAATATTTTATCTATTATTTGTTTTTGTTACTATTTATATTATTTTTCAGATACTTAGTGTTTTTATTTACAGGAGATAGAGTAAAATTGTTTAGAGAATGAAACATTGGCCCAGACAGTTTCTATTATATATGTGAATCAGTTATACTAAGAAAATGCAAGAAAATCTGCCATTAGCCCAGTTTGACATTCAAGTGCTATTCCTGTACCACAGTCGCCCTCTGAACTACCAAGTGATGACTCGAGAAACTCAGATGATTCACAATCTCAAGATACACCTCATCACCCAACCTGAACTCAATGATCTAGTTCGTGATCTAATATTTACTAAGTAACAAAGGACACTCCGGATCTTTCGTCCGCAAAAATGTAATCTGTTAGATGAAGATGCTCTAATTACAATATTTAGGAAGCGTTCTACAGATCTACTGCAATTTTTCACTTTTGAAAACAACTTGACTTGTTGTAATGTTATCAGAGGCCTATTCAATGCCCTTGAATTGAGCTATGAACAAAATGAGTGAAAGCTCTTTATAGATGCATCCTTTTACAGCATAAACCTCTTCTGTGGCACACTGAAAACACCCTGCTTCACTTCCAATTGCTCACTGATTAATTTAAATAGAGATATTTGAGAACCATGCTTTTATTCTAGACCGGATAAGTTACAAGGAGCATGAGTGGATAATTGTGCAGACTTGAAAGTAGTAGCCCTACTTACCTGGCTACAAACTGGATATACCAAGTTTATGTGCTTCCTTTGCAGGGGGGATAGTAGGGCCAGATCAGAACATTACTTATACTTATAATGTCAACTCGAGAAATTATGACGCATTGATGCTATAATGTAATTCATAAGCCACTAGTTAATAAGGAGAAAATCATTTTGCCACCACTGCATATAAGACTAGAAATAAAAGCAACTTACAAAAGCCTTGCAACATAACTAGCCATATTTCCCGTACCTCAAAGCGATCTTCCCTAAAATACGTGATGCCAAGATTGAAGAAGGCATATTCGTAAGTCCTCAGATTCGTCAACATACAGCTGCTGAAGAATCGATGCGACAATGTATGAACCTGAGCTAACGGCTTTGCATGCATTCAAATATGTATGCAAAGGACTTCTGTGAAATCATCAATTGGGCGTATAGAGCAGAGCCTAATCAAGTGCTACCAAGATCTCGGATGCAATTTGTCACCGAAGATACACTTTCTTAATACTCATCTTTCCTTCTTCCCAGATAATGCAGCAGTCTCTCCTGCCCTGCGAGTTCCCTTATATAGTTTGAGTCTCTTGTTTATAGCATGGCGTAAAAATAAACTTCCTTTTATAATGAAAAGGTGCAGAAAATGGCATCTGCAGCGTTACGAGAGAAACAAAACTACCAGTCGTTTAAGGAGAAATAAAGAAAGATGTTGGAGAACCTTTCCTTTCGGCAGGCGAATACTTTCACTTCAGCGAGTTGTTTTGAGCAGGGATTGTTTAGATATTCATTTATCAATCACTCTTTAGAATTGAGGTTGGCATTGGGCAACGTATGAAGAGAGCTGCTACTCTATTCATCTGAGCCACTTAGTGAGAGTACACCGTTCAAATGAGTCCATTAGGACAACTAAAGAGTTGCTAGGCTTTCAGTGGCCATTACCTATCGCCAGCCAGACCATCGCTACTAGATTTAATATTATGATTGTAAACGCAGTTAATCAAAGGGATGAAAGGAAAATGGCAAAAATGTGATTATAGTGGAGAGATGCTGCTCCTTCCTTAATCATCTGCTTTGGTAGAGATATATAAATCCGAGCGTCATTTAGAAGTCCTCTAACAGGAGTGTTATACCACTACTACACTCTGCCAAATTCTTGGTCTTTTAAGAATCGCATAGTGCGTGGGCGCCACCGAGGCAAAAAACGTAAGGCAGCTTCAACGCAAATAAGGCTCCTCATGAAAATGAGAGGACATACAAAAGAGGGTGGTCAAATGCTACTCGTTCTCTTCTTCTCAACGATGCTTATTCATTATTTTCAGCTAACCTAATTATCATTAAGACATTCTTTTTATCTGCAGGAACGCTAAATGCAGTACTGTTCGCCTCTCACGACTTAATTAGAGGATGGTATGTCATATAATTGGAAAACTCCGAAAATCAATGGCAACCAAGTAAAGTAGGTCCTTGACAGAATGAAAAAAGCAGAACAGTTGTAACAGATGGAATACTAATCGAATTGTGAAAGACTTTCGGCGATGAATGTGTATATATTAGATCTAATAAGTGAAATATTTCATCAAATAATTTTTTCAGATTATCCAACGAACTTATAAGGAGTTTATAAAGAAAAAGCAGACACATAAGATCGGAAGTTATCGGGAAATTAAATTTATAGCTGATTCATGAAATATTTCTAGGGAGAATAAAAGCAACAAGATTAAGAACAGAGACCCGCATAAGATAGGAACAATTTATTTAGATACGTGGGGCGGGCAATAAGTTCTGCGGAAAAGGAGGGGAAAACAGAGGAGGGGGGATGGCTGTTTGTGGTAGTGTTAGGACAAGCTATGAAATGGAAGGGCCTGCAGCCGCACTCTCCTGCCTCGTCTATTTAAGAAGCAGTAGCTGATCGCAGATCGTCAGTCACAAATGTTTCAACAGTGAAGAAGGTTGAGCAGCGCGCAGTAATCAAACGTTTTACCAAGGAAGGCAATAATGTAAAAGAGATCCATGAACGCATGGTTGCAGTGTACACCGACACCACCCCTTCCTATGCAACCATTCCTCGCTGGAATAGGAAGTGCCGCCTTGGTCGTGAGTCCCTCGAAGATGACCCCAGTCCAGGATGCCCGTCAGACGTAACCAACGAGGACAATGTAGCCCGTGTGGGGAGGAGGATCTTCGAAAATCGATTGGTGAAGGTCGAAGAAACCGAGCGAGAACTTAGAATATCACATGGAAGTGTTATCAACATCATCCACGACAATTTCGCCATGACCAAGGTCTCTGTCCGTTGGGTCGCTAGAAACCTCAGGCCCCATGCTCGACTTTAACGTCGTCAAAGTCCACAAGGCCAGAGTTGCACAAGGTGCCCTGCGCGAGTGCGGATTCGTGCAGCTCAACCATCCCCCTTACAGTCCAGATCTGGCCCCTAGCGACTACTTTTTATTCCACCAGCTCAAGGCTGCGCTGTGTGGACGCCGGTGTTGGGACGATGAAGATGTCCAGCTCACCGTCCAGGAGTGGATTGCTACAGCAGTGGGGCGATTTCTGGTTGTCGGGAATTCCAAGCTTCAGGACAAGTGGCGCAAGTGCGTTGAAGTCGAGGGTAGTTATATTTAAAAATAATAAAACACTTTTCCTCACATCTCGTTTCCTTATATTCGAATTGCAAAACTTATTGACCGCCCCTCGTATTTAGGCAAAAGTATCAACAGGCGCGAATTTTTCTTTTTGGCATATCATAGAGAAATATAATGGGAAACAAAATATGTTGCCCATAAAAGAGCAAGATGGGGAGGGATAAAGAAGATTAATCTGCTTAGTTTAAGGTGGAATAATATGGTGATTCAACGTCTGCACGAGAGAGAAATATTGGAAGATACGGTACTCAATTGGAGGGAATGGAAGCATCTGAAAAGAAACAGCCACCCCAAATGACGATGGGAATATATGGTAGAAAGGTTAGCTCTATATGAGAGAAGTTTGCAGCCCTAATATGCTTTGCAAGTTCGTAACAAAATCGAAGTTGAAATGGTAAAACCACAGTCTCGGAGCCAAACTTTATCAAATTATTTAACCAAAAATGATTGTTAGCCAGACTGTCTATGACCCTGAAAGTGGTCCTGCCTGCCTATTCCTTCCCTCTTCTCCTCTCAAGGATAAATATGTTTCCACACCCTGAACTCCAAGGTCCATCTGATTATGTAGCCATGAAGCGAAGCACTGCTGACCACAATTGTTTTTAAGATAACATGAAAAGGCCGAAGATTTGCTAGTAAAGTTATCACTTCAAGGAATCCCCCACTTTATACTACCCTCTCCCCCTACGTAAATCGGCCATAATTATTAATTTCATTTTACTTTGCAACAAAAGTCTGGTTGTGACTGATGTGTGTGAACGAGGTAAAGAGAATGGGTGTGATTGTAGGTGAAAGAAAGCACTTATCAAATTTTCCAAAATAAGCTTTCGGATATTTTTAGTTTTTATATTCCTTTGGATTGTTTACATTTTTCTTGGTAATTTTCTGTTTGAATTGTTTGTTTGTTTAAATTTAGATAAAATTTCTCCGATTGTTTATCCCGATGTTTTTTGATTGAGGTTTTGTTACAATCAATTATATTGGAAAATTTAATGTAGCTGCAATTCAGATTGCTAAATTAATATTATTTTTTGTACATACTCGTATATAGATTGTTGTAGAAAAAATCATATCAAATTTCAAAAACTTTCGATAAATTAAATAAATATATGCATGTTTCAGTCTCACCCTCATCTGCGACTCCTAAAATGGATCAGAAATTCCTCCATAGCTCTAATGCGAGGTCCATTGGCACTTATAGTAGCGTTTAGGTTTTTCCTATTGACCTGTCTGTATAAAAGGAGATTTGAGTAACTCTTTCCTCTAAACTTCCTTGGAGTGATTCTTAGGAGCAGTGAATGAAAGCTGAGATTTTTGAAAGAGGCATTTCTCCACTCCTATGGTGGAAACTTGAAAGCTGCGGAAGCATTTTCTTTTGGTGATATAGTTTATAGTCAGACATGATTAACAACTATTCCATGCGTCTTCAGGAGAAATTGGGATTCTCTGGAAATCCTATGTACGCCAAATTTCGAGCTTCTGACCAAAGAAAATGCTTCTACGCCATCTTCTATAATAGTAATCTCTCGTGCATTATTTATGTCTTGTAATTTTATACAAAAGTGCTTTGCTTGTGTTTTAGTGGTGGTAATCATTGTGCCTATCGTATAGCAGGAGCTGCTTGTGTTTTCGTACGTACGCACGAGAGGCTTTGCTTTTGCTTGTAGTTTTGATGTTGCATACTTCCTCTCTGGTGCCGTGATTATTAATTTTTAATTATGAGTATATTATATTGTCAAGTGACATTTTGTTTATGCGTTCTTTGAACCCATAAATACCTTCATTTATTGTCCGAATTTTTCTAGTGCCTACTATGCTTTTTCTTGCGTAATTTTATCCTTCAATCTTATAGCTGCCATCGTCACCCACAACAGTTAGCACCGGCGAGTACACTTCCTGAGTCTCAAAAAAACTCATTCAAGCAAAGCTTTTAAACCGCTCGCTTGCTCTTCTCGGCATGCTACTCAGCTGCTTATCCTAGAAACGGAGCAGATTTCTAAAGAAATGATAACGACGAACGTCACTTAGGAACGTCATTGATGTGGTAGCACTCTCCTTCTCTCCCGGATCTCGTCCTTATTGTTGATAAAGAAGTATAAGAAATAGGACGAAGAAAAAATAAAAAAAAGAAAGTAGCGTCGGCGTGTTTTCAAACAGCTTCCTGCGTCGTTAGACAACTGTTAGCGACCGGTGAATACACTCCGCTGTCCTGAGTCTCAAAAAACCCCATTCAAACGAAGCTTTTAAACAGCTCACTTTAACTTCTATGCACGCCACACACCCTCCACATTTCTCTTCTCTCTCGAAAAGACTGGTAATTTCATTTGTGCCTCTATCACATCTGAGAATTCATTCATCTTTAGACAAGTGGAAACTTGTCTCTTAGAAAGTGCGAAGGTTATTTCCGCAGCCGGGTCTCGTCATGGTTATTTGTTCATTCCTGTTGTAAGGACCACATATCATGCTAGTGTTAATAGTTTAATTTTGGCCTGCTATCTCTTCCCTTCTCTCATTCGAATCAACTCCCACAAAACTTTCGATGCTACAGGTCTAATTCACCCTATTTTTCACGTCACCCTCTCATCATGTCCCGTCACCGCTGGCCAAAATTTCTTCGATGTGAAAAATTGCACATGTTCATGCCAAGCGGTTCGTCACCGTCAGCCCATCGTTACATCTCACCACTACCACAGAATTGGTCCAAGAATAAAGTGTATCCCCTCCACAATTGAACCGTTTTTGAGTAGCAATATATCAATAACCATTGCAGCTAGGGACATAATTAAAAACAAATGTAAGATGAATCCTTCATCTATAATTGCTTATTCTTTGGAAAATAACCTTAAACTTATTTAATAAGTCAATAAGAGTTTGAAAAATAATATAAAAAAAAATGTTTTTGATTTTATAAATTGTAACATTCAAAAAGGTTCAAAATTTTAAAATAAATTAAAATTTTAATAAATGGTTCAATATACACTCCTTTATGTTTAACTATAAAGGAAGGCATATTGAACCATTAATTTTCTGTCTATGATGGGATAGGCGAAAACCATTGTCATATTTATCATGAGTTTAATGTATCAGCAGATTTCTAAAGTAGTCAGAATACTAGTTTAGTAAAATCTTTCAGGGAATTATCTGGTGGGATCATAACGAAGTTTAATATTTAATAGGCTAATGTCTAAATGAAGTCTTTATTCATTATGATACAAGTGCAAAGAGAGATCGATTTCCTTAAGTACTAGTATCAAAGATCTTTAAACAAATATGTCAAGAAGCAGTAAATAAATAAAAATACAAGTATGTAGACGACATTTATTTTGTGATGCCTTATCTGAATGTGATTTAAATTGATACTATCTAATCGTGAAGATGGAGCCAATTTATTTATTGAGAAAGTGGAAGTCACAGGGGATGACTATGTAGTTCCCAAAACAAGAAAAAGCTATCGATGAAGTCCAGTGATATGCAGGAGATAACTGTTATGAACAAGGTAGCTGATGTATAACCAAGATACTAGTACGCACTCCATGAAGAAATCCCATTGAACCACCTGACACATCTTTGTCTGTTTTAACAAAATATTTAGGGGAGAGTAAGAAGGGAGTAAAGTATAGTGATCCAATGGATTTTATTTTCAAAGTATTGCATCCAGAGTGATAACTTTCCCCCAATTATTAAAATATGTACTAACAAAATGTTTATTTGAGTTCTCTCTGAATTAGAATTGCGACAAATATTAGAAAACTTTTCAAACGCTACATCTGCAGTGCCTACCCTAGATGCTATATTAACAGTAGCATTACCATATCCATCACTATCAACTTATTGAAAAAAGTGAGATGAAAGCATGGACAACTTTTTCAAGGACACGGTAAATCGTGAAGTGGTACTACATAAACACACAAAAAATAGACCTAGATCTGTACTCATCTAATATATAAGTTAAAAGGATATGATGGTGCATTTAGTTTGCTATTTATCTTAAGCAGGCAGCCCTCGAAGTGTAGTTTTTTTTAATCTCTTTCATGTTTAATAAATAATTGAATTTGAATTATGACATTCGGAAGTACTGAAAAATTTAACTTCTTCACCTTCCACTTCCTTGTAGAGTGTCAAATATTCACTTTCAAATTCTTTTCCACTAGGATTTATGTATCAATAACCGCTTCTTTTTAATATATAAATTATCCTTTTCATCCAACACAACTGAAAGATTTTAAACCCAAATCTATGCTTCATGCCTTGTCGGAGGTAATATGGGAGAGTAGCTTAACATCATAAGAATGTGATGTAATGAATAGTATGAATACATGGCATGTTTTGACGGAACGGTGGCGTGTAGTGATAAGATATTGACATGATGAATAGCGTAAATTGAACCTTGCTTTTCTCCTTGACTCTAAAAACCTCAAAGTGCGATCATTTACCCCCCCTTCAGGTCACTTCTTCGACAGTTTCTTTGATGACGCGTAAACCTATGACCTGGCGTTCTTTAATTCCTCGTAAACTTTGCTTATTCTGTATGATTTTAAGATCACCCATTATATTTCAATTTTTATTCGGTCTAGTTTCTTTCTTCTACCCCTAGTATTTTTCCTGGCCCAAAAAGTTTGCCAAAATTCTTTATTATGATTATTTTATACAGTGCTTTCAAAAGTCGTTTTCTCTCCACCGGTAATAAAAGATCATTCGTTCTCTTATGTCGATGCTTCTGCCAGCTAGGGAAGTAGAAGTAAACTGCATCACATTAATATCAGAGAACTAACGGATTATCTTCAACACTTGATCCGCCACCTATTCTTGATCCTAAACTATCATTTCTTAACCGCAAAGTTTCAAGATGTGGAACTTATTCCTACCCTGATTTTTTTAATCTACTTCTGCATATCTCTCTTAAGATTTTTGTACTTCAAATAAAAAGTTAGACGCTTTTCTCATCTGACATCCTATTAACTGAAGAAGCTCCCTTCCTTAATATGTACTTACGGTCTTCAAACATCGTAAGTCTTTTGTTCTATTTTTTATCTCTTACAGCATTCAAGGGCAGAGAAAGAGACAGGAACAAACCCACGCCATTATATTAAATAATAACATTTCTCACAATCCAATTTCCATAGTGAGATCGTTTAATTGCCCAATTAGTTGAGTAAATTATTTTTTTATTCCTCATTTGTTACAATTACCTGTGATCAACTCTCATTTCATTACTTTCGTTAATTCTTAACCACGCTAGCTGTATGTTTAATTTTTGCAATCTTACTAACTTCTGTGTTTTATTGACTCAACTCTTCTATGATTCAATTAGTATCTGTTTTATTTTATTAAATAAATACTCAGAGCGTCTTGTGTATCATCCTAAGCTAGGGGAAACCAAACAGACGTTACCAATTTTAGCCCTTTCCCATACCAAGATTACCTTTATACAGTATCGATAAGGAAGACTTAATTTGGGAGTAAATTTAGTTCAATTGAGGGGAAAACACTTCACTTAGCCCTAAAAAACTTTAAAACTATCCTGTGCAATATATAAATTTGTTCAATTTGTCATTATAAATGGAAATCTATGCAAAATATCACTAATTTGTGCCACTCTATTGGCTATGAGATAATGCATTTTGCATTGGCTTGG
This sequence comes from Ceratothoa steindachneri, assembly GCA_963969495.1. Taxonomy (NCBI): domain Eukaryota; kingdom Metazoa; phylum Arthropoda; class Malacostraca; order Isopoda; family Cymothoidae; genus Ceratothoa; species Ceratothoa steindachneri. The sequence continues at coordinate 171,951,161 of OZ018326.1, forward strand.
GATTTATTTAAATATAGATTATTAATTATTCTTTCCCTCTCTCGTTATAATTTAAAAGAAACTTTTATTTTTTAACCTATAGATCTAGCTTTAGATCTAAAAATGAATAAAAAATAGTTGAAAGAAAGAAGATGGTTTGATATAGCCAGTAATTTCAAATTTTGTAGCTTCTTTAATTTCCTCTATGAAATTAAATTTGTGTCGTCAACCAAAAGAAAGCTATAGAGTGTTGTGAATAGGTGAATATTTTTTATATTAAATCAAGGTATATTTCTGTTTCTTTTAATTATATAGCTTGTAATTGAAAAGAGAAAGCATTAGTTTTCGTTTCTAAGAAAAACAAATCTTAGGAAATTGAATTGATTAAAGAATAACGACGGTGCGGGAACTTATCAAAGGTTTTAGAATTTGTAATTTTATTTACCTTCGGTAGAAACTGTCTCCGTCGAGATTTGAAACAGATGAAATTCTTCATATGGTTTAGTTTAGTCAGATATTCTTTACAAGATCACAGGAAAACAACAAATGGCTAGAACCTCGCCAGTAAACGGCTTGACTCCATTAGTGAATAGGTTACAAAATAATTCAAATAAGCATTTTTTTCTTATATTCTATTAATAATTTATATTTGATGTGTCCTCCTTTGGTTTTTTAACGCTTTTATGCGTCATTAAATACCTGAAATAAAGTTAGCACAAGTGGTTGGCTCAATTTTCCGCTACTCATCATGAATATTCAGCGGTTAATTCACTTTACGCCACAAGGCGTAAAGTACTCCAGTGGTCCCGGTCCGTCAGTATTGTGTTTCGCCAAAATTCTGGCAGGAAGCTCCTGTAGAAAGAGATTTTGGCAATTGCATGTAGATCTGCTTTTGAAGTACATGTAGCTACAGACCTTCTAATTCAGCTACATTCGTGATATGATGGTCTTTGGCTCTCCATATGTAATCCCTTTTTTTGCCACTATGTAACCTGAACATTGGGCCGCACTTTACATAGCGTACCAGAGAAGGACTGCACTGTACAACCTTGGCGAAATCTATGAATTCCCTCACTCACTTCCCAATTAGGATCCACCCGATTATCCTTGTAATCTAAGGTGTTTTAAACAAGCAAGGTGGCAACTATTTTTGCTGCTTACAGGGTATTTAAAAAGTCCTGTTTCATTCGAAACGGCACTCTCGACATGGAAGAAAATGATAGTTTTGATGCAGTTAGACCCGTTTGTGTCAAATTGTAATACTAATCAATACGGTCAGCCTAGGTGGCAAGCACGCGCTCCAGGCAAGACTTGAAGGCTTTGCACACGTTACAGATGAAGTTCTTCCTTTTCATATCCCCCACGCTTTTGACCTTAGCATGCAGCTAGTCTAAGTTGCTTTGGCGGGTCTTGCACTCTTTTTCCTTGACATGCGTGCAGATTACTGTAGACATAGCAAGGATAAGGATTCATGCGATGATGGTGACCACTTTAGAGCGCTTAATGCTGGTACCCTAATTCTTTTAAAGACCAATTCTATTTTTTTTTCTTATTCACCAAGATTCCTCTAGACCAATTCTCCTAGTAAACTCAAATTTCCTTTCTTGAAATGCAAGGTAAATTAGAATTAAATTTTCAAAAATATCTTATTATAAAAGTATTTTTCCTCTTCAACAAGTCGGGAATTGTGATCCTGGATGAGAAGTGAGTGATCACTATCAACGCAAAGGTAGGTTTACATGTAATTCTGTGTACATCAAGGAATGCTTGAAGAAGAGGACTTAAATGAATTAAGGTCCTTGCATGATGAATTATGCGTAATGAAGTTATCTGGATCGCTGATGACAATAGAGGACGTAAGGCGTGGATTACCTTTGATTATTTGATTGTAAGTCCCTCCAACAAGAGAAATGCTTGCGATGATGAATGGGTGGACCTCGGTGAATTTAAGCGCTTCCTCGTGATGCTCATTTATGAACTTGTGCGTCCTTCCCCCCCGAAAAATGCTTCATGAGGTAAATAGGGATGTTTTTTAGGTGAGTTAAATATCCTTCGTCGGTGAATGGATCGTAGTGAAGCTATTGAGATTTGGGGATGGCAAGAGAGGACTAGTGCGTGAATCAAGACCGTACCTGCCTGGTTGTGTGCTCATCCAGGGAGGAATGCTCGGTAAGTTGAAAAACTGGACTAGTTGATTTAATTCCTTCTTCTGTGGAAGAAGTGAAAATGAAAGAGAGCGGGAAGAGATTTGTGCTGTCGGATGTATGTAACATGATGTAGTATACGGTATTTGAGAAGGAAAGAGTAAACATTTATATGTAAGAAACGTGGGTGGAAGCTGTGTTCGCAAATATGTGTTTGTGATTGGGATGAAGCTGTTTGTGTATTTCTTGGGATTGTCTCTGGGTTTTTAAGTAAAAAAGAGAGAAGAGGTGAGTGAGCCCCACAGTCATAAGAGAGACGCTTTGCTTTTATCATGGGATCATCTTTGCTTTGTTAAATTTTGTAATGCTGAGAGTAAATAGAAGACGACAGTCCTCTTATTCAGCTCGGAGTGATTTACAGGACGGCACATTTATGAAGCTTTACATTTTGCTAAGCTAAGCATCCTCTGTTGGAAGATTTAGTGTAGATTTTTAAGTCATTTTATTCAATGTCAGTTCTGGTAGCTTATCTTTCTTGATTTCTTTTTGTTTTTTTACCTTTGACTTTTAAAAATTATCGTGTTGTTCTCAACGCTCTTTCATAGAATGTGCCATTCAGTTCGTCAATTTATTTATATGTATATCCATCTTTCTCATCCTTTTATTCTTTCCTGTATCATTTGCATCTTGTTTTTCCTCTTCCTCTTTTTCTTCCAATTCGGAGATTTCTTTCTTAGATTCCTCGAATTATCTCATTTTTGTCGTTTTTCCCTGTGTAACGCGACCTCATAATTCCTTCATGTGGATCTCATAGGTTGGATAGTTCTCTATAAATCATAGGTGCTTGGTTATTCGTCTTTCATTAGAAAAACATTGAACTCCTAGGCAAAACAACCTGGTTTGGGGGGGTTTCTCTCTGAGCATACATCATCCTAGTAAGTGTTGTCAATACTTTCAGTTCACTTTGTTTCATATTGAGTTTGTATGCCAGTTTCGTCGTCTTTGCTATTGAAATCGCCTTTGTCGTGGTATTGTTGTTGTTGCTTTAGAGCGCCAATTTAATCCTATTAATTATGAAAGACAACAATACCTTAATATTGGCTGTGTGGACGTTTTAATTATCTTATTGTTAAGAGAGTGTCACAGCGTTTAATCCGTTTTAAGAGGAGAGCCAGTTAAACACGTAAAGGATACATTGAAACCCCAGAACTATCCCAAATAAATATATAGTTTAAATTTATCATTTAACTACCCCAAAAAGTCAAATATTTATAATCACCTAATAAGTTTAACGAGGATAACCATACTTAAAACCGGGCCTATTACAGAATCTATTTATTTCCAAATCTTAATAGGCTCCTAGTAAACAAACAAATTCCTGATTAGTTATTTTATAGTGATCCTTTTAAATTAGGATTAAACTCCAATTTAAGTTTGCCTCTTTTAACTGTACATATGACGGGTTCACTAACAATTGTCTCTACTTCAGTTAATTTCAGTACCGTAATAACCTCATACTAAAGTAAAACGAATGGTCTTTCTGACTTACATGAAAGAAAAGATCAGGGGTTGCTGGAGGTCACTAGATGGCTTTTTCCCTCGCTTCTTTTTCTACGGCGAGCGGCTGGTGTTTTTTTTCTTTCACGAGATAAGGTGAAGAGAGGGTGGAGGGGGAGGGGGGCGATGTGAACTTTGTATTGCAACTTTGCCTCCTGTTAAGTTTAAAAGACGGAGAGAGGTGTTATACTCTCTAGCACAAGGAGTGCTCTGATGGATGCTCTTGAAGCCTATTTGTATCCTAGTCTTTAAAGCCGTGTGCCTAACTTTTTTGAGGGTATACAATGTGATTTCTACTGTACCTCACAAATGGAACCTCGTTGGGGATTAGTTCTTCTCCTCTCACTCTTACGGAGCTTGCGCTGTGAGAGTCACTCGAGGGTGAGCGGGTTTTTTTTTCCAGTCAGACTTCTTGTAAGTCTGTATAGGATTCTTCAGTATGGCACCGGTACATAATGTGACGTTTATAAGTTATTTCGAAATTGTGCGAAGGACCTATCTTCTCGAACTGGTCCTCTATCTTCTCTTACCGAATAATCTTTTCTCTTTCCTTATGGGGCTAATTTATAACCCGGTGACCGCCACATCAAAGGGGGGAGGGGTGAGGTTTCCGAGGAGAAAGCGAGGGGTGAGGCTGCAGAGGGGAGAGTGAGGGGTGAGGGGAGGGTGGCACCGCGGTGCCCAAGTCGGCTTCTTAATTAGAGGGGCCGACAACTATCACCTTCCTTGGTGTTCTTTTTGTCTGGAACCGCTTTTTGTGGCGATTTAACCACGAGTCTCCGGATCTCGTAGGTAATTGGATCTTTTGAGCGCTGCGTAATGGTCTTTCTTTGGTGGTTATCTTGGCACAGTGGCTCGCTCCCGATTATTATGCGATGGAGGATAAAAAGGGTAGGCCTTTGACTGTTATTCCGCCGGCTAACGTTCCCACGACTCTCCTCATGTGCCTTGATTCTTTTCCTTTCTCCGCAGTTGGGAAGGGGGGTATTAACCTATATGTCCTCCTGGCCCTCCGGAAGGCTTTATGTTGTAATTCCTCTACAGTCAGTGTGTGTTTATTTTTTTTATTTCTTTTTATACGTTGTTTCTTGTTTTATTATTAGTTTGTTGTCTAAGCATCATATTGCTATGGCAGAGTGTGGTACTTTACAATTGCTGTACTTCTTTTGGTCGCTTCGGCACTCATGGAGACTGTGCTCTACATTTTTGCCGCACTCAGAGCTCCGTGTAAGGTTATTCAGGCATTTTTTGCTGCTGTGATTTTTTAGTTGAGGCAACTACTGGAGATTTTTAGAGGGATATTTTCGTCCTTGTAAATTTGGGTTGATGTTATAGGGATGTTAAAGGCTAAAAGTCCTATTGCCAAAGCACTCTTTGCCATTCTTACCTCCTTGAATAACACTTTAATGGTGCTCTACCGTACTCTCAATTTCATGAATACCTGACTTGTTCCGTTAGGTGATTTCTCTCAATTTTTTCGTTAATGTCTTGTTTTGAGTGTCCTACGTCTATTAGGTCCAACTGACGACGCATAATGGCTCGAAGGCCCATTACTTTGTGGTCAATTATTTTTTCTATATCAATGGCAGCCATGCTACTCAGTGCTACCGAGGTAGTCAGTGCGTTCCTCTCCTCTTTTTGTTGGTAGATGTTTAGATGGCCATTTTGCAGGTCATAAAAATCACCATAGCTAAGTTTATGGTTCCATTATCTGACCTAAATAAATATTCTTTAGGCAGTTTATGTGCCCCATATAGGACTGTTAGAAGGAGACCTTTCGATTTATTTAGAGAGAATCCCTATTAGTTTAAGTGTGTATTTACCTTTCTAAACCACCTCTCAATATGATATGAGGCACTAAAGCGATATGTAATATCTTTTAATAATTCCAAACTCTGCTTTATAAATTTAGAAGATTATTTAATTTTTAGGTGACATCAGTTTAATAGTTTTATCATTTTTATTAATGTGAACTGCAAAACATGATAGAAATAGAAACAGATTAAATAAATAATATAGAAATATAGATTCTAACCATAGAAAATTTGGAATATGAACTCATACGACCAGTTCATTTTTTTAATAATCACTAACGGGCATTTTCGTAGCGTCCTTTTAAATTTCAAAATATAAGTAGTCAAATCTAGGCAAGAGAGGGTATAATGGAACAACCTTCCCTAAGGAATTCAGGAAGGGGAAAACATGGAGCGCTTACGTTGTTTTGTACCAGCTCTCCCTAAACTGTCTCCAATTCACAACATGCAAATAAATCCTACTTTTGGAGAATATTTTATTCTGACCCCTAAGACCTTCACTATCGATATTACTCTATCAATACAGTCTGTCTTATATGCTCAAGTTGATATTTGCCTCTACTATTTTTCATATTTGATCCCTATGTAAATTTGATTTGTCTTATGATGAAAGTAAGTGGCAAACCCTTGTTGCGTATGCAATACACAGATGTTGTTTGTGCTAAAGCCTTTGTGTAATGTGTAGAAGCCCGGTTGTATTTGTGCTAAATTTATTTATATATGTCTGCTTCCCTTTGAAATTTGCGATGAAGCAGAGCCCAGTCACAACATCTCTATTTGGAATTGTGCTGGGAACCTGCCTAAATGGACGATATAAATTTCTCCACAATTTTGGGATAAATTGTAGAAATTCTTGCCACATTACCTCCTTTTTCATTTATATTTTCATCTAAATGCCCAGAAAAAAATCCAACTGGAGTAACGAAGAAATATACAAAGCTAGCCCGAGTAGATCACAAACGGAGGGAAATTCCATTAAGGATTTATTGACATTCCTAAAGAAATCAAAATCTTTTTACCCTTTCTATTCACCGTCTAATCACCACAATAACTGAAAGGCTGCCGAGGTATATTTGAAATGTTTGGAGTTCTTAAAAGTTTTTTCTAGTTGTCTACCTTGGATATTTGCTCGACTATTCATATCAAAAAAGGGAAAGGTATTTAGTATAAAATTCCATTGAAAAACTCCATATATATATATATATATATATATATATATATATATATATATATATATATATATATATATATATATATATATATATATATATATATATATATATGTATATATATATATATATAAATATATATATAAATATATATATAAATATATATATATATATATATATATATATATATATATATATATATATATATATATATATATATATATATATGTATATATATATATATATATATAAATATATATATATATATATATATATATATATATATATATATATATATATATATATATATATATATATATATATATATATATATATATATATATATATATATATATATATAAATTTGAACCTTTTTTCATATGACTGCTTTACTTTTCATTTTTATAGCACGTAATTATTTTAAATTTCATCGATAACAAGTTCTACAAATTAACGGATGGTCGAAGTTATGCCATATCGCGTTTGGTTAGTCGCTAGATTGAGTAGTGATTCGGGTTGCCTTCATGACGGCTTCCATACGTTGTAGCTATCTATGCTGGGTTTGTCTCCCAAGTTAATCAGTCAGTCCTGATCTAGAAATAAAACCCATTCGTATGAGTGCAAGTCGGTTTTAAAACCCTAATCAGTTTTTCCTTTCCTAGAGAACAAGCGAGAAGGGAGCAATAGCAGATGACTAAAGTTCCCAAAACATAGTTTTTAATGCTAAAGTTGGCTTAAAATATATATTTTTTAAACGGGTTTAACGGAATCCTCGATATTTTCGACAATTACAGAATGTATAGGACAAAATATCTTTGTTCATTTTCAGAAAGCCGCAATTTCGACAAATGTCTTTCCATCCTAATGTAAAACAAGACATTTATTGAACGACGTCATTTAATATAATCAAATAAAGATTCTTCTCCGCATTTGAATAGACGTCAAAACTAGTTTTTTGAGAATTTATCGGACTTTAATATTGGTATGTTTTATAAAACAAATAATCTACTATCTCTGATTCTACACTACTCATAATAAGATAAATTTTAAAACCTTGTCTCATTAGATGAGTGCGATAAGATAAGATTTGCATTAAGAATCTCGACAGAAAAGGACTCTGGCCTTTAAAGTGTAGTAGAAATTCGGAAACTATTCTACGTGTCAGTAAGAATAGTATCAGATTTTCTGTTCACCTAGGTGAATTAACTAAGAGATCTTTCTATCTTAAATAATATAATATACCATGAAGTGACAAAGGTATTTGCACACATAATTTTTTAATGTTTCTGAACTATTTCTTAGTTTCTCCAGGTTGTAAAATAACAGAAAATTCAGTAAACATATATTTAACAAAATATATACACATAAGAAATATTTTCTCCCATATAACAACAATTTATGCTAAACGAAATTGAGCAAGTGACTAAAGTATTCAACTAATAATAACTTCAATCATTAAATATTTCGTGGCCTTACTTCTGTTGGCAATAATTGCACGAAGACGATTCTAATAGGTTTTTATACACTTTTTAAAATCATTTTTTTATATTTTAAATCTTTCTCAAAAATATTGTATTTGCCCCGGCTACTACTAGATCGCCTGTATACACTTTTATCTTTACTTCAAGGTAGCATTTCTCAAGACTTTTTATCATGGTGTAATGGATTTCATTTTTCACTCCAATTTTACAGAATTGTATTTGGTCTTGGTATGATTTGTGATTATAATCTTGTAGTTTGGTATTATCATTGTTTCTATTTCCTTATTGATTCCATGTTCTGCGAGTACGGGAATGTCCGTGTCTTCTTTTCATATTATATTTGAGTATGTTATCCGTTTTTCTTTCCAAACTGTTAACGTTGAGTGTGAATATTTTTATTCTTCGTTAATATTTGCACATTTTGGTTTTTGTTGTTACTTTTGTTCCTTTCCAAGTTCCTCTTTGATTTCTGTGATCGAAGGTCTCTGCATGTCAAGCATCTCTTGGTTGTGACCTCAGGTGGGGGGGAAGTGTGCAAAGGAGATTTTTTGCGAGATTCTTTGCTGCCTCTTCGCTCAGTAGAAGATTTAGCTCTTTTTTGTCTGTCGCAAAGCGCAACGTAACCGTTGTATTGTTTCTTAAGCATTAGTAAGATTGCGCCGATTGTGGAGTATATTGTCTGTATGGTCTTTTCCCGGGTCGGTTTTTCATTGCCGGGAAGGATATGAAGAGGCATCCTATGCGCATGTTCACGGTCGACCATGCTGGGTCGTGCGGTGCTTGCATCCTGCTGGTGTTTTTTTCCTTGTACTTATGATTTGCCTAGCAAGAGTAGTTTCGAGTTATAAGATGGGAATGGTCCCTCTACCCCCGCAAACCTCGTGCACAACAGGTGCAGGGTGTGGATAAAAATAAGAAATTTTATTAGTTGATGAACACGGGTAGGCCCTTCTGAAAGATGAATAATGGCCGACTTAATGATAGGCGGTAATCGAATCAACTACCACCATACGGGCGTGCCGCCCCTGCTGGGGTTTAGATATCGAAGCTGCTTCTTGCGTGGTCACAGACTGTTTTAGGTTCCTCTTGCTTCTTGCTTGGGCCTTTTGGGAATAGAAATAACTCTTCACCAAATGTTGCAGCTTCGCCTCTTATCCGTAGGGTTCGACTGTGTGCTATTCTTTAAACCTGCTTTCCACTCCACCACGAATTATGCTTATTACATATAGGGCATAGTTTAAACTTGGTTGTGAATGGCAATATACTTAGCCAAGCTTGAGGAAGAAGAAGTGAATGGATTACTAAGTTTAGGCGGCCATAATATTACTTATGATTTCCCCGTATGGTAAAGGTAATAAAGAAATCTTGAAGAGAGGATTGCGTCAATCGATATGGTTCGTAGGTTGCTTTCAACTTAGCTAATCTTCGTTTTCTTCTTCTCTCTCCGAAATAGAAGCAACGTTGAATGCGTAAGAAGTGCGAGTGACTACAGAATCCCAGACATTTCGACCACACGAATATTGAGCTTTCGCACCTGAAAGACTTAGCTCACGCTACTTTCACATTTTTCATCGCTTACCTTTGAGATAAGAGAAGAATTCATATAACAGTGAATTAAAAGGGCCTTTTTCGCGAGTCGAGCAATATAGAAGAACTCTAGCTCTCTCCAACGCCATTCTTCTTTCCCTACGGTGAATCAGGACGGAGTAATTTTCTAGGCTGCCTAAATTCATCGCCCCCTCTGTTCCCGCCTTCTAAGGCGTATACTGCCATTGGTAACCTAGTGTGAACTATGCTCATCATGTGTCATTGCAAAATTCCAGGCAGTTGGGAAACAGGTTTGTGGACTAGCCCACTGTAGAACCTTCCGTCATAGGCACCCCCGGAAAACAGGCGATGCAGCAACCGCTGGGAAAGAGTTACCTCTACCCCTAGCGGCTCAACCAGGACCATAGAGGGCCATACAACCGTCTCGATGTAAGTTAGAAGCATTCACGAAAACCAAAGTCCAGGAGGGGTGGCACCCTGGATAGTGATAGTTGATTCGATCACCATCCATCATCAAGTCCGCCATGAGTCATCCTTCTGGAGGGCTTGCCCGGGTCCATCCCTATTCTTCCATTATTTTCATCCAGGCAGTTACACCGGCTGTGCCAAAGATTGCGGAGACGGAGGGAGCATTACTCATCTTTTACTCATGCGACAATAAATTAAATTTTTTATTTACAGATAATAACAGGTACGAAAACAAGGAACGGCCCCCTTAAACCAAGGCTCCCCACGAGCCACAATGGACGATCACGAGGGTCGAAAATTCTAAGAGAGAAAATACTCTACAAACAATTTACGCTCAAATAGGACTAATTTTACTCAGGTTAAAAGACCAATATAACTAATTTATTGGGCTCTATGACACCGAGAAAGATTTAACCCGCTTAAGCAAAGACTCGAATAAGAAACTAGCTAAAATCGGTCTTTCTCCCAGCACACTACCAAACGTCATGACGTAAAGATCTGTAATCTGTCGACGTCTTGACCCATGGGTTGGAGCCCACTCAACCTCCAAAATAAAAGAAGAACTTAAAAAAAAATAACTTGGGCCAGAATCACAAACGTTGCGCAGGTCAAAAAACAAAACGGCGAAACACATACGCATGTCTTCAAAATCATATTTCGGAACACAGATATGGCAAAATAGGCGGCAGAACACGGCCTGCTTGCCTTTTACACAAAAATATCTCCAGACCAAAACGAAAAAAAAGACGTTCGTCTCTGCTCAGGTATGCTTCAGATGCTACAACCTGGACCAACATATGACAAAGGAATGCCAATTCAATTGGAAAGCTTGTTCAGACTGTTCAAGTAGAGATTACCGCTGGGATGAGTGTAGGAACACAGAGAAATCTGCTTGGATTGTGGAAACGGACATAGGACCCTTGTAATGTCGTGCCTTATTAAGAAATAATTATAAAAGATTAAAATCGAAATATCTAAAGAAAAGTAAAGGAAAAAGAATCCACCATACGCCACTTCAACAGCAGGAAGAATGACAAAGGCACCTACCTCTCAAGCCACTACCGTGAACATAGAGGGTAACATGAGGCCTGACCTTATACTTTGAATAATACACGCTCACTTCGTGAACCCACCCTCAACTGAATTATATAACATAAACATAAAATCCACCAGACAAGAAAGAACAAAATCAAACCCAAATGGATACCAACCAAGAGGCAGAAGAAAAAACATCTGATGAGATTTGAAAAGCAACCGAACAAATTGAAAAAACTCGAAAAAGAAAAAAAAAAATCACAAGTAAATACCCAAGAACTAAATATTAAAATATACGGCTTCCACGCGAACCCACTACCGAAAACATGAAAGCAAAAAGAAATCGTAGAGGGACTGGTAAAAGGGAAATACAAATGGGATTACGATGCCGACGTAAACGAAACGGAAGTCCATAATGCTCTGAAGAAGGGAATGATTATAATTGTTCCTGAATCCTGTTACAATATAACATACGACCAATTCAAGAAAAAAAGATCTGGCCGCACCCAGTCTCCAGCAAGAACGGAGAAATTCAAAGCAGGAACTGAACTGAATCCACCACGTTAACGTACTAAGGTAAACTAAAAATATGTACGCTTAATGTGAACCGTTAGAGAGGAAAAAAAACTATACACTCAAATATTATAGGACAGGAAGACCCAAACATCGTAATCTTAACCGAACATGGAATCAACACTGAGATCGAAACAATAAAAATCCCAAATAGCAAGATCATAGCTAATAATTATTCCAAACCAGATTTACGATTCATTGATCGGGGTAAAAAAGGGGATTCACTACACTGAAATAAAAGACCTAGAGGAATCCTACCTTGGGGTAAAGATCAAAATGACTACGGGCGATCTAGGAGTAGCCGGTGCTTACCAACCCACGAGGCGCTCGTACTTACCCTCTCTAACTTTATCCAACTCTTTCGCCCACAAGGTTCAACCATACTAACCAGAGATCTCAATGCCAGATTAAGAGCAGCAGGGTATACAACCCAAACGAACAGTAGAGGCAAAGATCTACAACTACTGCCACAAAGAAACATGTTCCAAAGAGAAGGACCAGATTTTCCAACCTTTCTACCTCATAGATCTTTAACCACGCCAGATATAGTTCTGATCATTCCCAATTTTAACCTCAATCTCCACACTGAACCCGGACCTGCAACCCATTCCGACCACTTAAGCATGATGACAACTATATCCACCTCCCCCATCCAAATTACAATTACACAAAGAATATTACTCAGCAGAACCGACTGAGACAAATATTATATAAAGAAAACCTAAGGAACATAGAAATTGAAACCCTAAACAAACAAGTAACCAACGAAATTGAAGTAGAAATACAGAAGATAATCGTAAAAATAACAGAAGCTTATGCTATCTACAAACCAACAACAGAACACAGAACCCTGCCTGCAACGCGATACGACAACGAAATAAACGAAAAGATGGTAGAATTCGAAAGATTGACAAAGTAAATAATGGAGCTGGGTTACACAATGGAAAGATACAGAAGACTAAAAACAATCAGAAGAGAAGTGAGAGTACTAATAAAAGGAAAATCAATTCAAGCTTGGAGCAACATTATCGAAAAAAATGAACATTAAAACAGATCCGAGGAAATTCTGGACACAATACAGAAGAATATGAGGAAAGTAATAAAATAAAAATAAAAATTAAAGTACAGAACAAGGAAATGCAACGAAACGAAGAACTAAAAGAACACTTCCGAAGACAATGGAGCAAGGTTTTTCAATTTCTCCCGAAGAAATCTTGATTTCGATAGAGAAAAAAAAGAAGAAATCACTCAAACTTTACAAACACTGCATGATAGTACCACACCATATGCACTAGTTGATGGGGAGAGACCCATTCGCTTGGAAGAGAGAAGGCCCTTCACCTGCAAGAATACTTGACACCAGTCAAGTGATTTAAGCAGAAAGAGGGATACCAAATGCGCACCTGATTAATGAACTAAACAACGTGCATGAAACACTTTTAAAGATTTCCAATGCCTGTTTGAATACTAGATACTATCCCCAGGCCTTCAAAACAGCACATATGATCTTCTTACCGAAACCGGGTAAACCAAAACACCAAATCGAAAGCTATTGTACTATCTCGCTGCTCGAGTTCATCGGCAAACTACTCGAAAAGCTTCTACACGAAATGATAAAAAGCTATTTGTAGTGTAATAACCTCTTTAACCAACAACAACACGGGTTTAAGAGCAAGCGAGGGACAAAAATGGCGGTGGCAATTCTGGAAGAAAAATCGCCATCGAAACAGCGCCAGGCAACAGAGTGGACGTCATACTCCTCGACGTTGCCAAAGCTTTCGTTAAGGTATGGAGTCCCGGCCTACAAGCTAAAATTACTAGCCTTAATATGAAACCTGTCTTAAACAAAATATTATGCCACTAGCGAGAAGAAAGAAAAGCTATTCTTCAAATAAACAAGCAAATGGGTGAGGCATTCACTCTACGAGTGGTTGTTCCTCAAGAAGGGTGCCTTTCCCTAACGCTGGATACCATATATACCCGGGATCTACACCATCCAACGGAAGAGTGTGCAATGTACATTCAACTGGCGGATAGCATTACACAAATCATCTCCAGTAATAGGAAGAATCTTTGGGATATTGCCCTGGAGGACAGCAATTAAGAACTTAAATGATTAAGAAAGAAATAATAAAATAAAAACAAACATAAATAAATTCAAACTAATACCGATTAACCGGAAGGAAACAGCTGCGGTTAGATCTCATGCTAGCCGAATAGATACGGTGTTGACCTCCCAATGTCGCAGTACCGGGTTCGATTCCGAATCCCGGCATGAGCAGACAAAAACGTCAGCACACGAAGAGATCTGGCTACCGATTGGTATACGCAATGTGCTCACCAAGTTTTCGGGTGGGTAGATCTTACACCTCTCACCTCACACATAGCCAATCACAGCAGTGCTTTCTTTCCTCTCTTGCCTTCACAGCACAACACACACACACTCTTTGTTCCAAGGAATTCTTCCGATAGGTATCTATATCCACGTACCTCTGACCCGGAACAGGCCCCTCTCCCCCAAAGTGACGAAGGCTTCCACCTGAACGCTGTTTGGTGTCAAAACCTAATAATTCCTGGCACCTCTCCCCAAAAGAGGACCGTTCCTGGGGCCCCGGGCCAACCAGCAATTATAAACCAACCTTATATAAACTTTCATTATCCATTTGGGGATCCTCCCAGTATTATGGAAGGTTTGTGCTATCTAACTAACTAACAGCTGCAGTTAGATTCGACGGAGAGGAATATCGATATAAAATGGAAGGGAGAGACCTCGCACTCAAACTAACAACAAATGGATAAAGCTTCCATGTTTTAAAACAATGACAGAAGCAAAACTGACCATAGTGACGATACAAAGATTCCGTAACCCCTTAAATAAGAAAAGATGGTATAGCCTACCATATCTACACATACGTTGAGTACCACATAAATAAAACAGCCTAAAAAGTACAAAATTAGGCAACGCGATTTAGAGAAAATAAGAGAAGGCAGTACCGAATTACATCCGAGGACCTACATCAAAGAACCGGACTCGAACCTATAAATACTGTAAAATACTCTACGAATGCGCCAAAACCTATGGGTAAAGCTAAACGAAACGCGACCCCAGGAAGAAATAGGTAAGATTACCCTACTAGATAATGAAATTCATCAGATCATATATAGACAAAGATTTGACGGAAGTAGAAAGAACGCAACCATAAACATAAACCCTATCTATAAATAAAACAATGTCAACAACTGAATAAAATTAGCGATATTGAAAACTTAAATGAAAGAAAATAAAATAAACCCAACAATAATGACACATTAATGAGAATATGGAGAGCAAATAACGATGAAGAATTTAAAATAAAATGAATATATATATATATATATATATATATATATATATATATATATATATATATATATATATATATATATATATAAGCTCACCAGACACAATGTTAGTCACTTGTAACCATAATAAGGGCGTCTTACACGTCACTATGCTCCATATGTTCATGTCATGGAATTCTCTGTGTAATATTCTTTCAGAAATGGATGGTGACTGACCAGAATTGACGTTTTGTAGCACTTCCTGCCTGGAAGAAAATCGATTTGCAATTACAAGCCTGGAGGTTCTACGACGGTCCCTGTCAGTCAACACCTTCTTCCGTCCGCAATTCTGGCCAGAGTTTTTAGCATTTTGGGAGTTCTGCCATTGCTTGTCAATCAGGAAAGACCGTACTCGTTGAAACACGGCCAAATTTCGCCACATCCTCCAAATGATCACCTTTGGCGCGAGCAAATGCAATCACACCTTTTTGACATTCCATAACGTCGCTTTTCCGGCCAATTTTAAGTAGAGCTGATTTGATATCTGCAGATCTTTACGCCATCCGCAACATAAATAAAGCCTAATTAACATTTCGACGTAAACAAAGTTACGCCTCTCGGCTGCCTAAGGTTCCTACACACTTCAGATGTTAAAATATCTTTTTTCTCCCTAGGTGACTAGGTTTTTGTCCGCTGAGCTTATATATAAATATAACCATTATACTAATGAAAAATACCTAAAAATATAAAGCTCAAATGAACATATGATAAAAAAGGCTCGAATGCTTAAATTACAAATTCAAAAAACAATAAAGCAAACAAAAGGCATAATTAATGAAAAGCCAAAGCGTTTGCCAGGCAACATGGCACAATTCATTATCACGTCTACCGTATCATCTTTATATATCATCCTACATTCATAACCATCTCAACACACGCACACCAAACACAATATCTGTACGTTTTCTATCTCTATCATACACATTCACCTCTTATATTATACCAATCCAAAACCTAGAAGTGCAAATAAGTTCTTACCAGTGCAAGAGCTTAAATTTGCTGCTGCATATTTGGCCGAAACCGAGCAGTCAAGTGATTTATTTCAAACGTCTGCCCAATTTTTTCCGAATAGTTTATATGATAAAAACAGTTTAGAACATATATAATTATAATAAATTAATTATGCCATACGATGAGCTTTAATAATATGCATATTAATGTTAATATTTATCTTTGATTAGTAACTAAATTATTTTAAATTTCACTTGGATAAAAAAAAGACATTGATATTTTTGCTTCCAGAAAACAGTAATTACCCTCGGGTAAATCTTTCTCTGTCAGTTTATAGATGGTTCACCTTAATGAATCTTTTTAGAGTTTATAATCTTTAGTAACCTAACCCATTTTTAAAAAGTCTCAGTAGATAAGTAGAATTAGGTCACTGAAACACAATCATAAAACACAGTTGACCACTACTAAAATAAGCCATCTGTAAGTTGGATTAGAAAGGAAGAGCCATCTTTTTTAAAGATAGCTTATCAATAATTGATCCCTATTTAATCTTCTTATTTTCCTAGGATTCATTTATAAACTTCTTTATAGTTATTTATAAAATTCAGTGGATTTGCCACCTGAGAGATTATGAAAACTTTGGGGACGGGTCGGGCTTAAACCCAACGAGTAAAATGATGCAAAATCATTAGCAAATATGACTGGACGGGCAGTGGAAAATTAAGTCTAGGGTTTCCTGGTGCATGTTTTTAACCATTTCCGAAAATTCGAGCAAAATTGGACAAGGTTTAATGTGTGTTGCTCTAATTTTGAGAGTTAGCACTGCGAGCAATCGCCACAGGGAATAACATCCTTATATATCCAAGGCTAGATGAAAAGAACTGCAAACACATTTATAAACCATTAATTTTTGGATGATAAAAGCAGTGCAGGGAAAAATACAACCTTCATAAAGGCTATATTAATATACTTTAGTAGTTTTACCTTTAATGCATCCCCAAAATCTGAGAATTTCCCAGGGTCAATTAGATTTAATGATGGGTAGGCGAGATAGAGCATCAGCTACAACGCTTTATTTTCCCTAACAAGTTGTTGAATTGCAAGATATAAAATAGTCAATATAGCGCCATTTGGGTGGGGGAATGATTATCACAAGTGTCCTGAATTGCAAATAAAAAGCTCGAAGGTCTGTAAAGAAGGCAAAAGTTTGCCATTCTAAACAAGATAACAGAATTCTTCATATACGTCAACACAGCTAGAAGTTTGCAACCAAAAGTACTCTAACGCTTCTCTGTACGTTTGAACATTTGGAAAAATGGATATTCCGATTAATCTGCCTTGCGGGAGCGTTTTCATTAAGCTGGGCCACATAAAGGTTATCTCTGAAACCCTAAAGATACATTTGGCATGATCAATCCGAAGTCCGACCTCCAAAGGGGCTCGTAAAGTGTTAGACGGTAGGAAATATTCTGCTCAGAGATCGAGTTTGCTACTAAGATATCATTTAATGAAAGAAAACAAAGTTGAGATCTTGTACACTAAATCGAAGGAAACATGAAAAGTTTGAGCTGTTTTTTAAACCCGCGGGAATTTTAAGTCATTCAAAAAACCCCAAAGGAAATTAGTAGCTGCGTTTGCATTTCACGCCAATATTTACCGACTTACACACACATATTCTGGTGATAGTGATCTTTGGAGTGGCAAACGGAATAAGTTTATTTGGTTAAAGATATAACGTCTTGCCTGTTGTTCCCGATCTCTCATCTAAATAAACTACCATTTATAATTTAAATATTATCACTCCAAACCAGTAGTATTTTTTATTTTTCAGTTACCAAGAACGCTTACATTAGCTTGCCTTTAATATCTAATTAATTAATAAGTATTTGTTATGTGATGTAATCTATATCGGTTCAATTACAGTAAGCAACAAATTGTAACTTTTTGTTTGTTACAGACATGTAAATAAGTGTCTCTAATTAGTTCGAGGGTGCTGAATCCGAATTTGAAAACCAGAATTCTCTATTACGTCTAGATTTTGCGTAGTGACCACCCTCACTCCTTTCACTATGTGTTCCGATTAATAAATAAAAAAATCTTTAAAATTTGTAATTTTTTAATTTTTAAGCAAAAGTATTTTAAAATTGGGGAACCTTTCTTCTTTATTCTTGCTTAGGACAGACAGTGTACATCACTGACGAAGTTACCCCTCCCCTCCAAGTTAGGAAGATTTTATTGTATTGATTAAGTTGTTATGCACTTAAAATGTAAAGAATATTTGCTGTAGCCTTCTCGTTTTTCTTTAGTGACACATCAATCTTTGATTTTGTAAAGACCAGCAATAATCCTTCATCATATTTGGATTAAATTTTCCTTGGTACCTCGTCTCCATAAACAAAATTTGTTGATGAAAACGTTCATCATGTTCATCACGAACCGCTCGAAGATTTTCAGGAAAAAATAGAGATGAGAATGCAGAAAATGCATTTTAAGTGAGATTCTACATTCCATCTTTTCATAGGCTTCCAGAATATTATTTACCACTTTTCGGCAATTTGGAGATTTAAAAATGCCGAGAAAGATTTCCGTGACTTCCTTTTCATTGAGACAAAAAGAGAAGGAATCATCAGAGACAACTCTGGGAGTTTATGGCCCAGTGAAACTCCAGCTTCTATTTTTGCATCAGTTAATGATCCTTTGAACTCCTTCACTTGTTTGATCCATACCCTTTCCAAATAGTTCATCAACTTTACTCTTATGTGAAGTGGTGGAGATGAACTTGTTTTTGATCTACTATAGCATCATGCTTAACATTATGTTTGCCTACAATGTATTCTTCTGTGGCTGGCCATTTTCACTTTTTATAGTGATTTTTATCATCTCTGCTATCACATAGAAATAAAACGCACATGTACTTTTGGTATCCCAACTGTAACCCAAGAAGATGTTATACAACTTTCAAATCACAACAGATGCTCCAATTATGCTCTTTGTACTTAATAAGTTTCAGCAATAATTGCATCTATGAATATGTTTCTTGAAGACCTGTAGCATGGGCTCCTGGAATTGCAGCTCTTTCAGTCCCATTGTGCAGCAGAACAGCTTTAAGACTTACTTTACTAGAGTCAATGAAAAGCCTCCACTTATTAGGATCATAGTCACAGCCGATTTCCTGCATCAAGCCATTAATAATGGTGCAGGAACATACAGTATTTTCTTGTGAATAAAATTTTGATAACTTGTGGTGACGATCTGAAAAGAAAGATACCCTAACATCTGGAAAGATAATATTTCTTTCTAGTAATCTGGAGGCAAGTAACTTAGCCTTTTCTTTACTCAGATCTAAATCTCGTACCAAGTCGTTAAAACTTTGATGGCAAAATAAATTTGGTTCTGTATCTTGATTAATTAGAACATATGTTTGATCTTCTTCAATTTCTCCAGAAATCAATGTAGAAGGTGGCTTCGGTACTGGAGTAGATTCATCATTTGGTGCCAGTTTTAAAGCTGATTGTCAATTTGGATGAACAATTTTAAATATTTTATTCTTGAAAATCCAGCCACATTTGTTAGGCAGAAATACCAATCATTAAAGTCATTTAAGGGCTCACACCATATCATTGGAACAAAAATGGCATTGCCTTCCTCTTCCCATTTAACCAAGCTGTCAACATTGTGTTACACTGCGTGCAGTAATTATGATAGGCTCAATCTTTATTCTTGTCCCCTACTTTATATCCAAAATAGATTTTGTAGGCTTTCTTCTTCGTTACTGCTGTTTCTAATTTTCTCCCTTTTGCCACTGGTGTGAATTACCCACAAACATAACAAAATATATTGTGGAGTTAACACATCCGCGTCTAGAACTTGAAGACATGACAAGATTTCAAATACTAACTTGAGCAAGCAAACGATACACAATGTGAGATCCCTATCATAAGGTTCTTATCAGAGCAAAATTTTAATAAACGTGTTATCTTCTTTACCAGTTACCAGTTATCAGTATCAGAAAAGTTATCACAAATAAGTATGCATTAATCTCAAAAAATCTGATAAAACCACCAGTAATTAGAATTCAATGATATTTGAGCTTCAATATAGATCTATTTATAAATATTAAAAATGTTAATATATATTAAATATATGTATTTTTTGTATATATATTTTATTATATATATATTAATTATATATATTAAATATATAAAAATGGCATATTGATGCAATATTGAGCCAAAGTGTGAAATGGCTTGAAAAGGATAATTCAAATTACACAAAAACTAGACGTGATTTGCAAATTCTAAAGACAAATTTGTAATCAGCGCCTAAAACTCATCTAAAATCACCTAGTTTTTGCTCTGTGACAAAATGTCTGTTTCCTAGTGTAATTAAAACCTTATGCTCAAGAAGTATGTACAAGCTAGAAAATATTGTAGAGTAGTAGTAGAGTATTGGTCTAGATAACCGGAGGTCTGATGTTCGACTCCTTGCCGAGGCAATGTGCATTTTCTGGTGGCTTTCCCAGGGTTATCGCCTATAAGATCTCTGTTCTTCTGATCTGTCTAACCTTTGCACAAACCTCCATTATCAGTCAGCATAGTTCTGAATGTGCTAGATACTTGCTATTTTGCACGCCAACCACAACTAACCGATAGCTTTCGGTCTTACAAAGATGACAATTGCGCATCTCACTTCATATATATATATATATATATATATATATATATATATATATATGAAATGCATAACTCACAAAGTAGCACGTGAGGTTCGCAATGAATGCCATGTTCCGCAGAAAAATTAAAAGGTACTTTTGAACTTTATTCAGTTCATTCTCAACGATAACTACAAGAGAAGATTCAAGATTCAAGATAGCATAGAGTTAGAATGTGGAGAAAACGATAAGATAGTTAAAAAACATTGTGTAAAAGGTGTATCTGTTGATGGGATGGTATGAGTCTAGGATGAACGATGAAGGTGAGGATAAGGTGAGGATGATAATGATTAGTACCAGGTTGCCTGGCTAACGCTCTCCTTTATTTTTCTTTTTATGTGCGATTCTAAGTGAAATCTTTAGCATTCGAGCCTATGTTTTCTTTTGCTCTATTGAGCATCTGTATATATTTTTAAAAAAATGTATGGGATGGTGCTTCTTTCGCTTTTTTACGTTAGTTTTTTATATATTGAGTAATTTTTGATGTGGTTCTCTTATTTATTATTATGATTAATTCTCTTACTTACTCATCGGGTTCCTCATTTTGTTTGTATAATCGGTAGTCTTATTGAGTTGATTCTATTTCGGTTTCTCATATTTATTTTATAGTTGGTAGTCTTCTTCGGTTGATACTCTTTCGGTGTTTTTATCCTTGCGCTAATATTGTATTTTATCTATAGATCGGGTTGATGTTATATAACGTTTTTATCAGGCTTCCGTTAAATCATTGTTTTAATGTATTCGTTGGATTTCATTTTCCGGTACTATTATTTGGTAAATTTCATTTGGGGGAAATTATGTTTTTTTATATTTTCCCACACTTTCGTTGTTCGTTTTGGTAGGGTTATACTTACAGGTTTTTTTGCAGTTCGACGATGGAGTTGCTTTGATGGTATGCGATCCTGTCTTTTTGAGTATGCGATGAATCTTGTGGCTTGATTTTGAATACGTTGGACCTTTTTTAATTGTGAGTTACTTAATGTATTCAACGGGACTATTAGGTAACGGAGCTTAGGACAAACTAATAGGTTTTTCAATCTGTATAGCGCTGAAATGGTAATTTTTGTTTCGTTGATTTTCTGCGTTATGTGGCAGGTATACCTTATTGTTGTTTGTTTTAGACCGAGGACGGGCCCTTCCGTAGGGTATGGATGTGCTTCTCCATCGATCTGTACTGCACCTGTTTTCCATCTGTTTACGGGTATTAATTTGAACCTTTCTTTGTTTGTTTTGATTTTGTTTCTTTTTTTTCGTAGTCATTCAGGTTCTTTATTTCTCTCGCTGTTCTTTGCGCTACGTCTCGGGGGTTCTTCCTGTCGCTAGTGATTATTTGTGTGATGTCATCCGCTAGTTGGATGTACATCGCACATACGAGGGTTAATTGTGGAAAGTCCTTGGTGTAAACTGCGTACAGCGTTGGAGAGAGGCATTCTCCCTGGGGGACACCCGTTTGCAGGACGATATGGTCGCATGTTTGGCCGTTTATTTGTAGTACGTCTTTTCTTTCATCAAGATAGTTTCATAATGTTTTGCAAACATTTATATGCAGATTAAAGCTGCTTATCTTGGCTTTTAGGCCGGGCAACCACACCTTGTCGAAGGCTTTAGCAACGTCGCGGAGTACTATGTCTACTCTATTGTCTCGCGCTGTTTTTTGGCAATTTTCTCTGTTATAATCGCCAGCGCGGTATTCGTTCCTCACTTGCTCCTGAACCCGTGTTGTTGCGGGTTGTACAGGTTATTTTCAGTAAGGTGTTTAATTAACCTGTCGTTTAGGAGTTTTTCTAAGACTTTACCCAGAAATTTCAATAGCGAGATCGGGCAGTAGCTTCTGACTTGGTGTTTTGGTTTGCTCGGCTTCGGTAGGAAGATCATCTTTGCCATTTTAAAGGTTTGTGGAAAGTACCCAATATTAGGTCAGACATTGAAAATCTTCACTATCGATTCATGCACATTTTCAAGATAATTTAGTAGATGTGCCTTTGTATGCCGCTTTGACCTGGTGCTTTGGTATGAATGATTTTATGACTGTTGAGAAGGACATTCCCTACCACAAGGGTGGACGTCTCTCCTCATCTACGTATCTGTATGGTGCCTTGCGCTCTTGTTGCGACTCTACGGTTTGTAAGATTTCCTCTTCGTGCTCCATGTCATATTCTTGGTTCTCCTCTGATGATATCGAGAATATTTGTTTCCAGTGATTTTGGGGGTGTTCTTGGAGTTCTTCGTTTATTTTTGCACTTCCCGGTCCTGTATTTTTAGTTTTATTTTTTCTTTTCTTTGTGATCCTCGTAGTTTTCTGTAATCTCTCCAGAATTTCTGCAGATCTGTTTCGACATCCATTTTGCCTATTATGTTGTTCCATACTAGATTTGACCTTTCTTTAATAAGAGTACCTATCTGCCTTCTGATTATGATTAGCCTTCTGTACCTCTCCATATTATTACCCATTTCTGTAATTTCTTTGTTAAATTGTTAAATTCTTCCATCTTTTCCTGTATTTCATGGTTCCATCTGGGAACATGTAGTGTTCTGTCTTCTATTATTGGAGTGTGAATTCTGTCCACTTTAACGATTTTTTCAGTTATTAGTTTTAGTTGGTTTTCAATTTCTTCTCTTCATGGGTTGTTTATGGATCCAGTTCCTAATGTACTTAAGTATTCTTAGTAACCATTTCAGTTTGTTCTGCTGATAGCCTTCCTTCGTGGTATTTTAATTTGGTTGGGTGAAGTTGAAATGGTGGTTTTACTTAAAAGGTCGGATGGGGTTGCGGGGCATGGTTCTTTGTTTTGGTTTAGGCTAAAATTTGATTGGTATGTATGATGTCTGGGGTAGTTGATGCTTGGGCTTTTAGGAAGTCGGAAAGTCTGGTCCTTCCCTACATACTATTTTTCTTTTTATTAGAAGTTGAAATTTACCTGCTCCGTTTTTATTTGTTGTCTATCCTGCCTCCCAGCATTATGCATTGAGGTCTCCTGTCAATATGGTTGATGCCTGTCGATGGAAGAGTTTAAGGAAATTTGGAGCTGGTAAATATGAGCGTCTTGGCGGTTGATATGCCTCAGCTATAACCAGATCTCCTGTGGTTATTTTTAATTTTATAGCTAAATACGATTGTTCTAAGTCATTTACTTCTGTAAAATGGATTCTGCTTTTGACGCCAATTGCTACACCATCGTATTTTGTTTAGGTGTAGTTCGTGATAATAAATTTATAGCTTGGAATTCTTATGGTTTCAATCTTTGTGTTAATTCCATAATTATGTCTGGGTCTTCTTTTCTTATTATGTATATGATAATCTTTTCTATTGCTAGCCGTTTATATTTAGTAAGAATATTTTAATTTTTCGTTGGTACGTATTCATGCTTAATTATTTGTTGTGGTCTCTTCCTCTCTTCGTTTATTCCAGGTGGCCTAGGGAACGACTGCGTCCATTATTTTTTTTCTCGAATTCGCCGTATGAGAAGTTTTAGCATGATTCTAGGGTTATATGTATCATTCCTTGCTTTAAAACCTTGTTGACCTCAGTCTTTCCGGCCTCTGCCTCATATTTGCATCTGTATTTTCCTTTAACTAGTCCGTGCACGATTTATTTTTGTTTAATTTGATTAGGTATTGGGCTGCCGTAAGAAACGTAAATTTTTATGTTAAGATCTTGAGTATTCACTTTTAGTTTTTGCTTCTGTTTTATAGTTTCAGGGAACGTCTTCGAAGTTTCTTCGTCGGTGGATTCTTCTTTAGAATCGGTATCCAGTTCGGCTTTGCCTTTTTCCAGGTTCATATCTTTCGGAGTCTCTTCTTGGGTCATGTTTATTTTGTACAGTTCGCTCGAAGGAAGGTTCTTCTGAAACCACATTTTTTGATCCCGTTCTTTTCCAGCATAGTGTTCAATTCGTTTGCATATGAGCCTGGTTTCGCCATGTTTACGAAGTTGGCATGCATTATGCAGAAAATTAAATCTGGCATCATGTTTCCCTCTATGTTCACTGTTGTGATTTGTGTGGCTGGTGCTGCGGTGTTTCCACTTGCAGTTGCTGAAGCGTAGGAGGGAGTTTTTCTTCCCTCTTTTTCTGTGCTTATTTCGAGTTTTTTTCTTTCGTATGAGCTGCTTCTTTATTGGGCAAGGCAAGGCCAGTGTTCTGTGAGCAATACTACAGTTTAAGCATTTCTTTACCGTGCTTCTGCATTGGTGTCACCTGTGTTCTCGGCTTGCGTATTCGGAGCATGCATTTCCTTTGCAATTGCAGTCTTTGGTCGGATGTTTTTCGAGGGCGTAACCTGTGAACCATACTTGCACAGAGACAAATATCTCTCTCTCAATTTGATCGGATGAGATTTTAGTATAAAAGACGAGCAATCCCTGTTCCGAGGCTTTTTTGGCCATTTCTGTAGACCTAAATACGTATTTGAAGACATGGCTATGCTCTTCTCCATTTTGGTTTTGGAATTTAATTATCTCTTTAATCTTTGCCCAATCTTATTCTTTTTAGAATTCTTTATTGATTTACTTTGGAGTGCGCTCGTTACCTAGGGGTGGATCGTCTCAAATCACGGAACCTTTCGTTCGTACGTCCGAGCAGGTCCGAGGTGCGAGTCCGATCTTTTCCCGTTTCTTTGCTGCGTTTTCGCTTAAAAGGAGATCTAGGTTCTTTTCTCTGTAAAAAAGTGCCACATATCCGTTGTGTTGTTCTTTTAGTCTAAGGAGTATGACCCAATATCAGCGTAGATACTCTTCAGTGCCAATTTGAGAGATAGTTTCTCCCAGACGGAAATGATGCCAAAGAGAGCCCTCTTCGCTCATTCACCGTCGATCATTTCGGCTCGTTAGAGCCTCCTTCTTCTTTGTGTTTTATACTTCTCTGTATCTATTGCTTTGCCTGAGATGAAAGTATGTTGAATTTTTGAGATGAAAAATGAGAATGATCTCCCCTCCCCCACAATCCTTAACTTAGTTGGTATATCTGCCTGGATGAAGAGGATGGAATCGAGGAAGCCCTCCAGAAGGATGACTCATGACGGACCTACTGATATATGATGATTTAATCAACTACCACTACCCAGGGTGCCGCCTCTTCTGGGTTTGGGTATCTAAGCTGCTTCCAGCTCACATATAAATAGTTTTATGTCCCACTATCATCACTTCCGCTCCATTAGGGATAGAGAGAACTCTTCCCCAATGGTTGTAGCTTCGCCTCTGGAAGGCTCCACAAAGAGCTAGTCCACATATCTGCTTTTCCAACTGCGTCGAATCATGCCTTGTTAAGCGACGCGCATTGTTTGAACTAGGTTATGAATGGCAATACACACGGCTACGCTTTAGAAGGTGAGAGTGGAGGGGTTGATGAGTTTAGGCAGCCATAGAATTAATTATGACCACCTGGTATATAAATGTATTTTTTTGTCTCCCGTAGGGGAAAAAGTTGGCGTTGGAGATAGGTAGATTTCTTCCTTGAAGCTAGATGTGCAAAAATGCCCTTGTAATCCTCTGATCCTTGTTTTCTTTCTTCTCCAAAAAGTCAGGCGTTGAAAAGCGAAAGTAGCGTAAGCTGTTTTTCGAGTACGAGAGCTCAATATTCGTACGTCCGAGCGGTTTGGGAATATGCAGTTACAAGAAAAAAATATTATAATAAGGGTATATACGAGTATAAGCTAATAAAATATAA
This sequence comes from Ceratothoa steindachneri, assembly GCA_963969495.1. Taxonomy (NCBI): domain Eukaryota; kingdom Metazoa; phylum Arthropoda; class Malacostraca; order Isopoda; family Cymothoidae; genus Ceratothoa; species Ceratothoa steindachneri. The sequence goes on from OZ018326.1 coordinate 171,977,635, forward strand.
AGAACCGATTCAAAGACGATAAATCACCATTGAGGAAGTAGGAGAGGGACGTGTAAATTTTCATTAAATATCAAAAACAAAGCCAAAAGGGTCAAAAGGATTAACAGATGTAGCGATAGTCTAAATAGGGAGATTAGAAGAGACACGAGAATTAAAAAGATACGTAGGGGAGAGGAGCAAGGAGATTGGAAGACAAATAAAATAATGTTAAACAAAATCAATGCAATAATTAAATTAACAAATCGGGAGCTCATAAAAAAGAAAATTGCCTCCCCCTCACCAAAAAAAATAGGAATATACGTCAAAACTATTTTCTTTAAGAATGAGTTTTTTCTTTTATTGAGTCATTTCAGCGAAAAATAAACCTTACTGAATTCCAATAAATTAAGCGGTTATTTTCAGAAATATGCACAAAAAACACATTATTATTTACAGCTCTCCTAACATTGTATTTATGCTAATTAATACAGACAGATAATTGCTTTCCTGTCTGTCCAAAATATTTTTTGGGACAAACAGAAAATTCGACCGAATAGTTGACTCTTATTTGAAAGCAACTAAAATGTTAAAGTTTTTTAAAAGACGGGGAAGGTCAATGAATCAAACAGAGAAGGGTAAAACCAAAATGTTTTTAACATTAAAATGGATAGCAAGAGGTGTATTATCGAACGTTTTTTTTGCAGAGGAAAGACATTTAAAAGAAAGGGATAAGGGTAACATAATTTATGGCCAGTTTCAAAGATACGCAGAATTCAGAATATATAATTATTCATGACTAACAACTCGTAAAGTCCGTAAAAACATAGGGAAAAAAACGAAACGTTTGACTTTGAGACTATGCGCAGAGTAGAAACAAATATAAGAGTTTGAATTAGTAGGTTTGCGATAGATGCAGTATTTAAAACCAGTCTGTGTTCTAAGAATAAGAAGATCTAGAAAGGGAAGGTTTCTATTATTTTCAACCTCATGGGACGAGTGGATTAAGTTTAGTAAGAAAGCTAATAACATCATTAGAATTAGGCCCTAGGCAAATAACATCATTAATAAACCTGTACCAAACAATAGTGAAGTCAAGGATAATAGATGGTAGTCTTATTTCAAAGAACTCCATATATAATCAAGAGAACCATTTTCCATGGTCCGGAATTTCATTCAATATTGACAGTAGAACAAGGCCAACAAGAAACATATGCTACTAATTATACATTTTTTAATATAACAAGGTTTTGAGACATAATCTAATCATCGAATGGACTGTAAATAATATGAAATAACACAGCATCTTGGGGAAATACAACGTGTGATCTATGATTTATGCAAAAATAAATTAACTTGTTGCTGTACTTATGTAAATTAGACAGCGCAAAATAAGCAGTTGTGCTGACGATCTATGATTCAAGTATATGTTGCCTGGAAAGTGTAGGGACAGATGAAACGAGAGAGAATGATCGATTTTGCCTGGAAACTACCTCAATTTGCCGTCATCTTTTGCTAGAATGTTTAGTTTTTTTCAGGAAAACATGCTCTACAATACCTTCTAGCTCTTCGCTTACTTCTTGAGTTAAGGGTTTGGATAAATGAACCGATATAGGTTACATTGCATTCCAAACACTTATTGACTAATTAGATATTAACGGCAAGCTAATGTAAGGAATCTTAGTAAAGGCAAAATAAAACGAATTTAGTACTGGTTTGGAGTGATAATATTTAAATCAAGAAAGGAAGTTTACTTAGATTGGAGATCGGATTTTATGAGGAGGTTTGAGAGTGTGTGGACCGAACAAGGGAACATGGCAAATTGATGTTTGTTTAAGGTAGTAGTAGTAGTGTTTCGCTACTGGCCTTTATCCAGGCTGACCGAGACCTGATGATGAAATAAACATAAAGATCAGTATGACAATCGTTGGGGAGTCAGAGGGCACCAGGAGACACCCTCTTTGGGGAGAGATGTCAGGAAGTATTATATTTTTTGATGCCAAACAGCGTTCAGTTGAAACCTTCGTCACTCCGGAGTAGAGGGACTTGTTCCGCGTTAGAGATATGTTTATATTTAGAAGGGTGCCAATGCAATTGAATTTAAAGGAACATATAATGAAACTGGTTTCTAGGCGAGTAAATGTGAGCTTACTCTTACGGAAGAAGAAAGGCAAGTGGAGTTACGAATTAAATTAACTTAGAAATTTGGTAAAGAACCATTGTTTACCAATACCATAGTAAATTATATATTTGTACGTTTAAAAAAAACAGGAGCAAATTCTGATGGCCATTTCTGGTGAGTAACTAGTAAACACCAGTAAGGTTCGAATTGATGTTTCTATTTGTGCTGCATAATGCACTTATTCCATCAGGGATATAAATATACCTGTATGTGAGATCTCGTTTCAGAGCAAGGGTTTCAGCATCGAAGCGCAGAGTTTTCGTCAATGGAAATATTTCTTCATTGGCATCGGTTACTATCGTTGTACCTCGGAGATCTGTTCTCTGATCCTTGTTGTTTTAATATGCAGGAGGCGTCATCCTTTTAAGCAAACCATTACAGTATAATTTGAGAATAGGAAAGGAACCCAGCGTAAAACCAATTTATTTCCAAAGAATTTGGTATTCATGTTTTTACATATGTCTAATAAAATTTTATTCAAGAAAACAATCCCCAAACTCTAATGAGGCCTAGGTGCTGCCTTGTAAGCAAGATGCCCTCATCAGGTAGTTTACTTTCAAGTTAACAATAAGGTTCACAATGCAAGCCTTCAACTAGTCCTTAGGATTGTGGAAATTCTTATTTGTATACCTCACAACGAGGCACAAAATGTAATACTGCCATTAGGTTTAGAACTGGAGAGCAATGAGAGCAAATATTGGGTCAGGGGACGAATAATCCTGAAAATCTTTGAGTAACCACCATTGAAATCATGCAGGTTAAGCAAGTGCAACATTCTTCTTGAAGTGCATACACACCCTTTCTTGAGCCATTTTTTCAATCAAGGGATTAGCAATCACCTCCACCGTCTGGATGTAGAGGGTGAAATTGAATCTAATACCATGTGGGAAGTACAGTAGCATGAGATAGATAGACCTCTTTGCTGATAAATCTCAAGACCATTATAGGCACATTGAGTTTACTGCAATTAACAGTAGAAACCTCGGTGACGATGGATCAGAGCCACTTGTTATTCATCCTGTTTTTTATGATCTGGATCTTAGTTCGTCTCATCTGAGAATAACCTCTGCATAATGGATTCCGTGGGGTGTTTGAATTTGTTCAGCCCGCGTTTAGACAGAATCACACGCTCATCTCAGGTCATATTGGACTTGCACTGCCTTTCTTATACCATAATATTTTCTTGCTGTAATCGATTAACGCACGTCTAATACTTGGCTTTGATACATGGAGCTGATTGGCAATAGCCCTTATCGACTTGCTCATGAATAGACAAATTCGGCTTTCCTTGCAACCTCCTCTGACCCTCGTAATATTTTTCTGCCATTTGTCCACTGAAGACGTGTTTCTGGAATATTGGTCATGATAATTTCCTATTAGATTACATTATGGGTGGACAAATTTTACACGCAGTAAATATAAAAAAGATTAGGGTGGCCTAATTTTGAGTGATTTAAAATTTTAAAAGCAATGCACTATGGTTTCAGAAATGTTGCATAGGGTTTTATGCGACAACCCGACATTTTACGTAAAAATTTAACAATATTCTGCTTCCTTTATAAAAATCGCTTGTATGACCTAATTTAGAGCACAGGGGATAATTTTGGACTCTAAATTTGTTAATATACATTGCAATTATAGGACTGAGTTTAGCATTCAGCGAATAAAGCATTTCCCAAATCAGAATTAGATCGCACGATGACAGACTGAGTCAATTCAATTTACCTTGACTGAAAGATCGGTATTTCCGCAGTCAACCTATTGAACTCGTTAAAATACTAAGTGGTTTTCCCAATATAAATTATGAGTCAATATTTGAGATGAATAAACGAGCAGCCACTAAAAATATTAGTAAACAAAGGAGGTTACAGTACCACCATAACACAATTTTATTTTCATTATAAAATAACACTAACCTGGAACTATTTGTCTAGGAAGGAGGTTAACGGTAGTTTAGTAAATATGTTTAAAAACAGAACGATAAATATTAGTTTAAAATATAAAGTAACAGATAAAAAACCGCTAAAATAATTCTTTATTAATATCCTGTCTTCGTTTTACTGGCTCCTCACCATAATCTTTCACCTTCCCTTTTATATTTAACTATCCTCAAGTGGAAAGTAGGGCCTTTCTGGTTCTTTATTCTGTAAAAATATTTTAATTTCCTTTAGATTTATATAAGCCATATTCTATAATATTGATCCAAGTTTTGGATGATATTAACGTATATATTTCCTCCTTTGTTTTAACTCGTTAACGTTCATTTTGAGCATTCTTAAATGACGTGGAAAGGTAAATATATTATGTTAATCGTTAAGTTTAGTGTGTAAGAATTATTGATTTTTTTCATATTTTCTTTATACTGAGGAAAGGTGCAGCAGCGACATAGCTTCTGATTATCCAATTCACTGTGTTAAGTAATTTATAAAGCATCAGAGGAGGATCTAATCCTTTCCCTAGGCAAGCATCCTCAACTTCAAATTGGTATACATACTAAAAATATTCCTAATTCTTCATTTCAGAATTTAGACCTCAGTAAACTTTTATTGGGTTCCACTCATTAAAGAATGGTGTAAATAATGGTGTGTTAGAGTAGTTATACGCCTTATTTTACTCATCAAGCGAAATGATTTCCGATCTAAAGTTATGAACAGTGCGTTAGGTGGTTGGAAATGAAAGATTGTAATCAATACAATCAAATTAATTTATGTATAAATACTTAAACCTTCGGAATATTCTGTATAATTAAACCATTAACACTTGCTGAACTTTCAATCCAGATTAATGTCAAAGCAACAATTTCGAGAGAAAGCACAAAGGCTTTGTAGCGAGAGCGATAATTACAGTGAACCACCACTCGAGTTGAATTCAAAGCGAACGATAAGAGCGCTATGAAGCATTTTCCCTGACATAATCTACACAAATAAAACAAATTTAATTGCCAAACTGTACGAAAGAAAGGGGAGATAGGAATTTACAATCCACAATTAACTAAACGGAAATTTAAACCATTATTTCATACTAAAGCTTATTGATGAAATAACTTAGTAATTTAAAATAAAGTCTGCATGCCAGAAGGTATATTTTCCGACGAATGGTTCCTTTTGTGAAGCCTTATGTTAATGTTGGTAATTCTTTAGATGCTACTGATGCTGTTCAAAAGCACTCGTTACGTTGCATTCTTTTGTTTGTTCCATCTCGACGTCAATAATAGTCATAATTCTGTTTTCGGTTTTAATCCAGTCACAGTGTTCCTCTTGACAGTGAATTCTTGGATAATTTCTACTGGCTAGTGCTGTGGATGAAGGGTTTATGTATTAATGGGGAAAATCAGGTGGTAATGGAAAGTTTAGCGCCTATCCAGAGCTTAATATTCAACTGGATTTGGGTGAAAGAGGTTGTGAATGTGCAAGTAGTAGATACAGATTATTTTTTGTTGAATTTCTGTTTTCGGCCAAAAGTTTAGGAGACCTGGTATTATTCTTATTTCTTGGGTATAACTATGAATATGCTCGTTTAGGTTTGCATGAATGTGCCCAATATATCTGAAAAACAAAATAGAAGTACAATCCTTCCTGTAACTTTTTTAATTTTCTAAGATGGTGGTGCTATTGAAACATAGGAAATTATACTATCTCTATGCATTATGTTAAAGTAAAATTACTTGATATATACATAATAGATTTGTGAATTAATGTGATATTCCATAGAAAGCATAAAAATGGTCTCTGCGTCACTTGAGTCTTCAAGATGGTAAAAAACCGCAGTCCTGCTACAACATGAATCCTGACGGGAAAAAGAAAAAGCTCATTTTCTTCGACTTTCTGCAAGATTGTAGTTTCCTCGAAGACCACAAGGTTAAATTAGGTGACAACACTTTACAGACTGTAATTATTCCTTTGCTTATAGGAGGGCTCATTTCCAGTTGTGCTGAAAACATGAACTCGTCCAAATATTTATAAAGTCCTGGTGTGTTTGCCTCAAAAGGTTAAAAGAAAAAATATAAACCACTTTATGTGAACCCATCATCAATTAAAACTCAATAATCTTTGATCCAATTAAGACATTGGATTCATGTATGTATGGTTGGAGTGAGGAAAAAATTGGAAGTATAGCAAGTAGGCCTGTATGACTTTTACTTAGGTTGGGTTAGTTAGGTTAAGTTATGATGCCTAAACTGACCTAACCCAAAGCTTTGGAGAATGATTTTGAATTGCCAAAAGTTGGAGAAGGAGGTGGATGTTATCTACATCTTTGAGACGCTCGATTTGATTCTTCGGCCCCGACGTTGTTCGTTCATAACTAACGGCCATTCTGAGGTGCGCCTAAACGGCTAAGCTTGCGCGGTGAATCGTTTTTCTCATTGTAAGTAGATCATATGATATTATACGATAGGGAGAGTCCGCAACTCTCTTTAATCTGCCTTCCCCCAATTAATAATAATAATAATAATCACAAAACAAAGATTTGCATCTGTAATTATTTGCGAGATGACTTTATACCCTGAGCAACGCCCAGTACCTATGGTAGTCATGGCTAAATTAGATGCCATAATCTTAAAGGAATCCATCTGAAATACCCTATTTTTACATCAATAAATGAACATTTATCACATAGCTGTCTTCTCCCTCTTTGATAACTAATTTTCTACTTTTTATCTTCGCTGCCACTTAGAATCAACTTGGATTGGGCAGTTTCCAAACTGGTTCCTTACCTTAAACCTTATCCGTCACATATTATAGTTCTAGTGCCTTGTTTGCATTTCCGAGTAATTTTCTCTTTAAATTTCTAGCTTGATGACTGCATAACAATATGTTGGGTTTCAATTTATCTCAAAAGTCGTGCAAATTTTAGTTTCGGTATTCACAGTATGTCCAAATATGTTGGTTTATATGAAAATTCAGTTAACTCTAGTATGTATTATTTTTTTGCTGTTACCATTATTTATTTTGTGGTGTATAAATTTAAATATATTTTTCATTTTCCTTTCCTTTTTCCTTTTTCTTCTAAACCATTTGTTAATAAATTTCATCTCTTTGCAATTAATTAATACCAGTCTCCAATGAACTTCGGTAGGCGAACATAAGACAAATCGACAAGATTGAAAAAAAATCATTAACACGAGACTAGCGTTCGCTTTCAACAAAAAATGCTATGATGAATATATATATATATATATATATATATATATATATATATATATATATGTGTGTGTGTGTGTGTGTGTGTTGTGTGAATAATACAGGCTATTCACTTGAAAAACAGGTGCACATTTTAGATGTTACTGGAAAGTACCGAGAATTGCATTTTTCCCTTTGCAAACGAGCAGACGAGACTTCAGTTTTGTAGTAAACATAAAAACACCCGAGAAAAACTGTTATTATCATTAGTTCTTTTTTGTTCCGATTTGCCTCCACGAGGGTGGACTTTTTCCGGAGAATTGATTTTTGTATTTAGGTTAGGTGGAATAGTTAGATTCATACTATACAAAATGTTAAAATGACCAGAGAATTGCACTCTCATCCCATAAAATCTGTAGTTCTTTAGACTTTGAGCATACTTTCCGCTATTGTTTTTTAAAATGGGCCTAGTTTTGTCTTCCAAATGCACTAAGGTGCGTGGTTAGACACAACACAAGGGTCAATTGGTCACTGAATATATATTATTAATTGCCTAGCTTTGGAGAAAAAGAATAATTCGTTTTTATTATTCTGCTTGTTCTCATTACTGTATTAATTATTATTAATAAATAACCAGCAATAACTGGTTAAAGGGCTTGATACAACTTATTTTATAAATTTTGAGATTATTTTAATTTGGCAACTTAATGCTTTAATAGGTCGAATCGGCTATTTTGTAGTGATAGTATGGGTATACAGATGACATATTCCGATTACCCTGTTTTGGATATTATATGATTTGCAATGTAGTTGTGCAGAAAACTTATTAACCTCATTTGATTGGCAGAAATCAAAAGACGTTAATATAATCGAAGGTGTCTGAATAAAAGATCATATTTCTTACTATTCTTTGTTGAATAAAATCATTGCATGCCGTTTGTTTATCGATGAGCCTATTTGTGTCTCTATGAGATCAGATATTGAGAAACCATATTTCTTTCTAAAAAATCTTAATCAAAGCATTGCTATTCTGCTTAATATAATCATTGAAGATATTTCTAAAGTTAAAGGAAGTAATAATTATTTAGAATCGTCATTATTTTTTTTCTAAGAATGGTAATGTATTATCAACAGTCTTGCAGCCTTTTTTATCACTAACTCTATAATTTAAGAAGGGGAGGTTTTGAGTATTTGAATAATAATTTTATCTTAGTTTGATAATGACTTACGAGTATGTTTTTTATCAAGGTTATTTCTTATAAATATTTTATAATATCAAAGGCAAAATGGTGAAGTTCAAAAATAAATATAAGTATCAAAATTGTGTGAATTTTTAACAAACCCAATGAAGTACAAATGGTGAAGTTCAGAAAATTTATTTTTATATATCTTTTATAACTATATTTTAGCAACGTGATATTTTGAACGGGGGGAAATTTAGTTTAGAGTTCCTTTTTAAAATTATTATAATTTGCGAAGTTCCGAAAAATAATAAAAATTTAACCATGGCTGCTTTTTTTAGATTTTACTTTTAATCTTAGTAGCGAAGCGCAAGCGCCCCCCGTCGGCGGGAGTGGTGAAGCCATTGCCTGGTGTAATAATATATTTAAGTTTTTAAGATCGCTTTACCAAAGTTGTAGGTACTATTTATTTGTCTAGTGAAATTTATGTTAAACGATTTTGTGATGGTGTGTGAGTGTAATGAAAAGTAAGGCTTCATTTTAAGGAGAGTGGATTTTAATTTAAATTTACAGGATTTAGAGTTTTTTTACCTAAATTTTAATTAAACTCTCATTTATGAACGAAATATTGTAACTTTATTCTAAAATATAGAATTAATCATTTAAATATGTTTGGTGTGAGGTATCTTGGATCCAATTTCAGTGAGAATTTTGTTCCCTTGCGAAAGTAGAAGAGATATACATATCCTTATTTTTTTAGCTCATTTTGCGTGAAGTACATTTATTTATTTAATTTATTTTCACTATTCACAAATTCATGTACCAAAATAGTCTTCTCTTTAAGTTACTATCACCAAATACCATCCGCATACTTTAACATCCTAAACTTCATAAATTCATTAAATTTTTAGTCGCATGCGTTTGGTCGCGTGTGACTCTCTATCTAACTATGTCGGTCGGTCCTTTGGTTCCCGTTATGCTTTTATTGTTTTGTTAATAACTTTGTAACTATTCGGCCGATTCTAACGACATTTGAAACCTCTATGTTGTTTTGCATTTTCTTTCGAAAGGTATAATTATCAAGGTCCCCCCCAAGGTTATTCTTGGAAATATAAAAAGTTTTGGAGGTCGTAAGGTCATAAATCAGAATAAATTAGAGCACGCGACTTTAGTCAGCAGACCTAGTTTTATTTATTTTAAGGTTGAAGTGCGTTTTATGGTGTATTCGCATAAAAAAGCAAACTTTGGGGAAATTGTGATTAATTATTTAACTTAAGAATCCGAGAAATATTTATTAACAATGGCGACTTGGTCATTTTAGTTCTATATCCATATTAAGAACCTTCCTTATTTCACCAAAATTTCCTCAAAAACTTTGTAGAACAGATCCTCTTGTCTTCTTCTTTATTATTTTAAATGGGAACAAAAATTTTTATTATAATAAATTAGCTGCCAAATATTTATGAGGTGATGGAAGAAAAAAGTAAAAGGGAGTTAGCAGTTAAGATTTTCCGTTACTTGCTTTAGGCGAGTAAGATAAGAAGGAGGTGGTAAAAGGTGCCTAAGTTTGAAGAGGACTAAATTTAATTGCATTCATAAATGATATGACGAAAATACGGAGAGACATGAGTAAGATTATTTGGGGAATATTTCAAGGATTGCGTTAAATGGCCTTGGCTTGATTCCTGGGGAGTTGCCAAATAAATTGGCATTATATAAATCATTTAATCAGATTCATTCTCAAGTTTCATTTACCCGTTTTACCCATTCCATGCTGAATTCAATTGTTTGGACAAGATATCCATACAATGTATATTGTAGTGTATCAAGTGTAATAATACTTGAGACAGACCACTTTATTTCCTAAAGTGAAAGGATGAGGGTAAATCTTTTGGTGGCCCACTTTCTGAACGGGCTGTTGAGAATACTAAAATGCACCTCTTTTCATTGTCCTGCGAGTTTATGAATCAGTTCATGTAGTTTTTTTCGTCTCTATAAATCCATTAAGATTACTCGCATCGTCTCAATAAATCAATTCAAAACTTTTTCATTATTTCTCTAAATCCGTTCAGAGCATACGAATCGTATTCATGAATCATAGCAGAGTTTTTTCATCGAGTCAATATATCCGATCAGAGCATACGCAAGGTCTTTATAAATCCATTCTGAGACTTGCCATTCTCACTAAAAATCCGTTTAGAGCGCTCACATTGTCTTAAAAAATGTGTTTAGTACGTTCACCTAGTCTACAAAATTACGTTTCTGGTAGTGGTATTTCTCCATAAATCGGTTAGAGCGTCCGCATTATGTCCATAAAATGGTTTAGATGTTCGAAATATTTCTCAAATCTACGCAAAGTATCTGCATTTTCTCCATAAATCCGTTGAAAGAGGTATCGTCTCCATACATCCATTCAGAGAGTTAGCCTTATCTCCCTAAATCCATTCAATGTGTTTGCATCGTCTCCATAAATCCGTACAGAGCATTAACATCATCTCCATATATCCAATCCGAACGGTCTCATCCTCTCTATAAATCTGCTCATAGCCTTCGCATCGTCTCTATGAATCCAGTTGAAGCGTTTAATTCATCTTAGTGAATCCATTTTGACTCTTCTCATTGTCTCCCAAAATCTAGTTAATAGTTTTGGATCGTCTATTTATATCAATCCGTTTAGAGCGTTCGCATCGTCTCGATAAATCCAATCAAAACGTTTGCATGGTCTCTACAACTGCATTCAGAGCATTGGCATCTTCTAAATAAGCGTTAGAATCGTGTCCATAAATCCATTTAGAATGTTCGCATCGTATCCATAATACATTAAAATTGTTAGCGTTTTCTCGATAAATCCGTTTGGAGCGTTCGCGATGTCTCCTAAATCCAAGCAAAATGTTCTCATCGTCTCCATAAATCAGGTAAAAGCTTTTTCCTCTTCTCCATAAATTCATTGAAGCTTTCGTATCCTCTCTCAAAATCCATTCAACAGTTTTGTATCGTCTATATAAATCCATTGAGCGCCGTCGCATCGTCACAATAAATCCATTGAGATATTTGCAGCATCTCAATAAATCCATTCCGAGTGTTTATATCGTCTCAATTAATCCGTTCATGGAGTTTGCACAGTTTTAAAAATCCATTCAAAGCGTTAGCCTCGTCTCTCCTAACCTATTTAAGGCGTTCGTATAGGCTCTATAAATCTGGCCAGATTGTACGTATCGTATACATCTATCCATTATGAGCGTTACCATCGTTATCATATGTCCATTTAGAGAGTTTGCATCAATTCAAAGCGTTCGAATCTTGTCCATGAATACGTTTAGAGCGTTCGTCTTGTGTCCATCAATCTATTCAAAGCATTTATATCGTCTCCATAAATCCATTTGGGGCGTTTGAAACGTCTCGCTAAATCTATTCATAGCGTAGGGATCGTCACCCTAAATCCTGTCAATTGGTTCTCATCCTCTCATTAACCATTTAGAGGGTTCGCATCATCTCCATTACACATTCTTAGCGAGAGCATGGTCTCGATAACCCCTTTCAGAAGGCTCTATCGTCTAGATATATCCTTTCAGAATATTCGCATTGGCCCAATATATACATTTGGAATATGTGCATCGGATCATAAATCCTTTCACATCCTTCACATCAGTTCATTCCGTTCAGAGAGTTTCCATAATTCAATTCACATCGTTCGCATCTTCTCCATGAATCTGTTCAAAGCCTTCGCATCGCCTTCCTAATTCGATTCAAAGCCTTTGCATAGTCACCATAAATCCTCTCTGAGCTTTTCCATCGTCTCGCTATATCCATTCAAAGCATTCTTGTCGTCTTGTCACGAAAACATTTCTGGTGATGCCTTGGGTCTAATTAAGCTTGGCTAATCTAAAAATATCTTCGACGGTGGTAGTAAACCGAGGTAAAATTTCTTCCGAAATTTTCATACTGTAAGTGAAATCTTTTAAACTGAATTTATATAAAAAAAAAGAAATTGGAAAATCTTTCATTCCTAATTTTTTTAATTGATTCTACGAATTAAGCTACCAAAATACGAAATTACGAGTACCTTAAAAATTTTAATCTTGTCATTTAAAAACTAAAAAATATTAAACTCTAATGAAAATAAAATATGTAATTCTCTTTTGACAGACGGGGTATTATTCTTGTCGCACCCGACGAAAAAGTAAAAAAAATAAAGTTAGGGAAACATAAATTGGAAGAAAGTTAATCATTTAAATCCTAGGAGGATGGTGATTTTCTTAGCCCCTTCACTCTTTAGGTTTTCTGATTCTCGACGTGTAGAAATATCGTAGTTGTTTTTAAATACGCACAAGTTCCTAGCGCCATCCTTGGCCTTCTGTTTCAAAATACCCAGCCTGGAGAGGGGTACTGCGGTGAGGAATTCCGAAACTTTGGCCACGTGAACTACACCCAACTTGGACTCCTCTATTTCCTAACTTTCTTCATACAATGAACCCATTCGCACGCGCAGCGTTTGCATTTCGGGACTCCGTTATCACGGGGAAATTACACGCTATATTTATCTCAATAGGTAAATTGCCATCCAAGAATTCAATGAAGTAACGTTATTTAGAACGGATATCCTAAAGATACCCTCTTCCATTGCCTTTGCCTCAAGCGGGATGAGTTTCTAAGGCTTTATTAGTTTAAGAACCTCGTTAGCTTTCAAAAATATTATTATTTTAACCCTTTAAACTCATCTGACCTGAGGAAATTGCAACTAGAAATATACTACTGATTCTGTAGAATATAGACGCGAATTCATTTTGAACAGTTAGGATTTATTAGTTAAGGCTGCTGACTTTCAATTAACTGCTTCGCCCCCGTAAGGGGCGCGGCGATTTGCCATCCTGGCCGCCGTGCTGACGGGATCCAGCGCTCCGTCCGGCCCCAGCTTAGCCTCTCTTCCTTCCTTCAGATAGCCCGATTTCTCCCCTACCTCGTCGCTTTTCATACAACCTCTCCCACAACTTTCTCTGGTCAGCCTCTAATTTCACAGGGTAGAATGCTGACCTTCTTCTCAAGCCAACCACCCCGGATGGGGGCTGAGGGGGGATGGGACATTGTTCCCTAACCCCTGAGCTCCGGTTCGGGATGGGGTTTTTTTAACAACCGGCTTCATCCCCACCCATACCTTCCTCACATCCCTTTTCCTCTCCTCTTCACATTCTATCTGTTTTACGCCGTGTCTAAGGTGGAGCCGCCATGCCGAAGGACTGCCAGGCCACCAGGCGGGAGGGGTGGTCCCAAATGGCGGCGCCTGGCTCTGCCGGGCCTGTAAGCACCTCTTGCAGTGCGGGCTACTGCAAGAGGTGGTGAGCGATTGCGTCCCGTAAAACAAAGAGGGTCACCATGCCCAATGATGAAAAAAAAAACCATCTCCCCTTAATTCCCCCTTGCTCATCGACGGAGCCGCCCTCGGGCAGCTCCAGCAAAAAAATGGAGGTCCCCCCTCCTATGCTTGCACAGGGGACATTCCATATTTCTCTAACCGGAGAGGAGGCTTACTCCTCTCCTTCGCCTACGGGTGCAGGGGACCCCCTTTCACCCCCTTGTCTGGAGGTGCTTTCGGGCACCTCCCTTTTCCCAGCGGCAGTCCCCTCTTTTCTTTCCAAGGGGACTGCCAAGAAAGCCAGCAGGCAGCCCTTAGCCAGCCGCTCCCCATCAAAGCGGCTCGGTAGGGCAAACCCCCCTTAGGGGGGAGAGGGAAGCCAGGCCCCTTCGGTCGCTTCCCTCAAAAGACCTGCTGGCAAGAATTTTAAACCTTGCTGGGGTCAAGGCCTGTGCCTCCCCAAACAAGACTGGCGACACTGCCAAGGGGACCTGTGATGTCCTGGGAGGGGATGGCCAACTGGAGGCCCCTCCTGTGATAAACATGGTCTTTGAGTATACCCAGCCTCAGACGGTAGGGCCTTCCATGGGGGGGAATTCGGGCTCGGCGCCAAGCACCGAACCCGAATCCGCCCCTATGCAAGGTCCTCCTCAAATGGCTGAGGGCTCCGAGGCAGTAAAAGGAGGGGAGGGATCGCCTCCGACAGGTGCCCCTACGACAACCAGGACCTTCTCCATTTCGGAGAGGAACCTGGCTGAGGCCGGTCCATCTGGCCTGGGGGCTTCTGCCGGTGGAGGTGAAAAGCGGGTTCATTCCCCGCCCTCCTCTCCAAAAAAGAAAAAGACAAAGAAGACTAAAAAGACGAAAAAGACTCTGGGCTCCTCTTTATCCGCGGGGGCTGTGGGGACGGATGGGTCTGCTGCCACTTTGGTAAGCGACCAAGCCAAGATCGGCACATCCGGCCCCTCTACCCCCTCGTGTGCGGAGCCCTTTACCAAGACTAACACCAAAAGTGCACAGGGCGGAGCCTCGATGACATCGGGGCCCCTGATTCAGAGGTTACCTGGCGTTTTCGAGCCCGCTGGCTTCAAACGCTTCCTCGTTATTCGCTCCACTGATGGCACCATGTTGTCCAAGGGCAACATGATCCATCAGAGGAGAGGATTAGCTAGTGCAATTGGTAGAGAGCCAAAGGTGACCCGTTTCTCGGACGGCAGCCTTCTGGCGAATGCGGCGAATCCCGCCGAGGTGGCCAAGATAAGTGCTCTTCGGACACTTCATGGCACCCCGGTGAGTGTGACGCCGCACTCTACCATGAACTTTGTGAAAGGAGTAGTTTATGCGAGGGAACTCGTTGACTACTCCATTGAGGACATCACCCTAGAGCTGGCCGACCATGGGGCGGTCAAGGTCGAACGTGTGATGAGAAAACAGGGAGGGGCTTCGAGACCAACCCCTACACTCTTCGTCACGTACGACAGTGACAAGCTCCCTGAGTCGGTGCGTGCCGGTTGGTACCGCTACCGCGTGAAGGCATTCGTGCCACTGCCGCGGCGGTGCTATTACTGTCACCGCTTCGGCCATACGAATCGCTCATGTAGACGTGCAAAGTCGGGGTCACCCGAAGTCTGTGTAAATTGCTCCAAGGTCGCACACGATAAGTCCAAATCGTGTGTGGCCAAGTGTGTCAATTGCGGAGAGCCGCACCCTGCTTCTTCGAAGCAATGTGGTGCATATCTCCTGGAGAAAGAAATCCTGGCCGTTCAGGCCCAGGATAGACTCTCATTCCGCGAGGCTAAGGACTTGGTCCTGGCGCGCCCAGCTCTGCCTGGGACGTCATATGCCTCAGTAGTTCGAAAGGCACCCTCTGCTCCTGGCCCATCCAGGCCAACGAGCACGGTTGTTTCCGCGCCCATTCGGAGCCCTTCTGCGGGCTCTACCCAACCCGGGCGCTCCGCTGGTAGAGCTGGCGGCAAAAAGGGTTCACACCCAGCCCCGGCTAAAACCAGGGCTCCCCCCTCTCCCCCCAGCGTGACCAGTTCCCGTAAGGCGAAACGGCCACGCGCCTCCACAGAGTCGTTAGAATCACAGGAGGCAACAACCCTGAAGATGGTCGCTAGGCCATCTTCGGGGGTTCCTAAAGCTGTCCCCCGAAAGGAGGACAGCAACAAAGGAGCTTTAGCTCCTTCGCCCACGCCCCGAGGTGGAGCGAGTGGCTCGGAGACGGTGGTTCCTCGAAAAGAGGGCCCCCCGCCTCCGAAGCCGCAGCGCCCGCCTAAGGTTTCGAGGCGGAGGGAGGAAAAGACTCGCATGGCGAGGTCAACCTCCCCTAATAAGTCATCGAAGGCGACAGCGCCTCCAGCGCTTTGTCCGGCCAACAGCGCCCGGGGTTCTGCCCCCGGGAAGCGTACGGCCATTCCCGTGAGGGTCTTCAATTCGAGGAGGGCCCTCGCGTCTCCTCCGAGCTAGACCTGGAGGGCATATTCCTTCAATGGAATTGCCGTGGACTCCGGGCCAACTATGAGGAGCTGCGGAGGCTCGCCTCGTCCCGTTCCCCGTTAGCTATTTTTTTGCAGGAGACCATGCTAGGCGCGTGCCCCCTGCCTGCGCTCCCGGGGTATAAGGGTCTTGCGACCCCACCACCGCGGGATGGCCGGGCTGGGGGATGCGCGGTTTACACCCGGCATGATGTCTCCGTTCTTCCTTTCTCTTTAGATACCTCCTTTCAGGCAGTGGCTGTGCACCTGCACCTGGATAGGAGGTATACTATCATTTCTGCGTACATTCCACCGTCAGCTGACTTCGACGAGGGCGACTTCCACCGCGTCGTGGCACGGTTGCCTAGGCCCTATCTCTTGCTTGGAGATCTGAACGGCAGGCATCCTCTCTGGGGAGATTACTCCATAAATCCCAGGGGACAAGTCCTTGCCGATCTGATCGAAGAGCTTGAGATGGGTGTCCTAAACGTGCATGAGTTTACGCATCACTGTCCGAGAACCGCTTCATTTTCTTGCCTTGACCTATCTTTGTGCTCTTCGGATGCACAGCCTGATTTTGATTTGGGGGTGGTCGATGACCTTCATGGTAGTGATCACTTTCCCATTCAAATATCATTTTCAGGGCAACTGCCGCCTGAGAGACCCCCTCGGTGGTGCTTGGCGCGGGCGCGGTGGCCTGCATTTCAGGAAATGACTGAATTCTCTATCTCAGTCGAGGAGTTTAGGTCGGTAGATGAGGCCGTTGAGTTCTTCTCCGGCAACCTCATCGCCGTGGGCCTGACTACTATTCCTGGGACGTCTGGCCGTTTTGCACGCCGACCACTCCCATGGTGGTCGGCCGAGTGTGAGACGGCCCTCAAACAGAAGCATTATGCCTACATGCGCTATAAGCGCCGCCCGAACGATTTCACTGTCGCTGAATTTCGTCGGGCTAGGGCTAGGTTCCGGTATATTTCGAAGCACGCCCGCCGCTCTTCTTGGCGGGCATACGTGTCTTTACTTAACGGGAAGACCCCTTTAGCTGAGGTGTGGAAGCGAGTCAAAAGGATTCGGGGACGGTTCTCGCAGGACCCCCCTCCCGTTCTCCAGGAGAATGGGACCGCAATCTCAGGCCCGGCGTCCGTGGCGGAATCCTTAGCGACCGCTTTCTCCGCATTCTCTAGCCGTGATGCTGCTCTGCCAGCATTTAATGCACGTCGTCATGTCGCGGAAGGCCGCCGGCTGGACTTTACCTCCAGAGGCGGAGAACCCTTCAACGACAAGTTTACTGTGAGTGAGTTGCGTTCCGCTCTCGCTTCGTGCGCGGACACCGCCCATGGTCCGGACGATGTCCCGTACGCCATGCTTCGACACCTGGGTGAGCGAGGCATGGGCTTTCTGTTAGATCTGTTCAACAGGATCTGGGTGGAAGGTCTTCTCCCAGACTCCTGGCGAATCGCTACTGTGCTCGCCTTTCGCAAGCCGGGGAGAGATCACTCTACTCCGACCGGTTTCCGCCCAATCTCTCTAACCTCTTGCGTGTGCAAGTTGATGGAGAAATTGGTAAATGTTAGATTAGCCTATTTCCTGGACAGCGGAGGCCATCTCTCTTCTGCACAGTGCGGCTTCCGTAAGTTTCACTCCACGTCGGATGCTCTGCTCCGACTGGAAAATGCCGTCTGCGAGGCTTTCCTTCGTAGACAGCACTACGCCACGGTGTTTTTTGATCTGGAGAAGGCCTATAATACCGCATGGCGATACGGTATCATATAGACTCTCCACACGATGGGGGCGAGGGGACGCCTCCCAATGTTTATATCTGAATTTTTGCGAGATCGTCGATTCCGCGTACGGGTGGGGGGAGCCCTCTCTGCCCCAAAGGAGCAGGAAGAGGGTGTCCCGCAGAGAAGTGTCCTCAGTGTCACACTCTTTGCCCTGAGCATCAACGGCATCACCTCGGTTCTGCCAGAAGATGTTCTCGCTACGCTCTACGTGGACGACCTTTCGATCTCTTTTGGCGCGGCCCAGATGCCAACTCTGGAGCGTCGACTCCAACAGGCATTGAACCGCGTCTCTCGTTTTGCCGAAGCGCACAGGTTTCGGTTTTCTTTTGCCAAGACTAAGGTGGTGCACTTCTGCCGCCATCCACGGCTTCACCCCGACCCAGATTTGTTTCTTAATGGGGTGCGCCTGGATGTGGTTGAGTCGCACCGTTTCCTTGGTCTTGTATTCGACCGACGCTTCACCTGGGAGGCTCATATTCGCAGCCTTAGGGTCTCTTGTACCCGCGCCATGGACATTCTCCGTTCCGTGACGTTCAGCGCTTGGGGCGCTGATAGGGCTACCGCCTTACTTTTTTATCGATCCTTTGTTCGCTCGAAGCTCGACTACGGATGCGAGTTTTATGCATCCGCAGCCGAGCGTTTATTGCGGAAGGTGGATTCAATCCACCACACCGGCCTTCGCCTTGCGACCGGTGCCTTCCGCACTTCCCCCATTGAGAGTCTGTTGGTCGATGCTGGGGAGATGCCACTCGCTCTGCGCCGCGTGCAGTGCATCACTCGCCTGTACGCGCGAGCCCGGCGCCTCCCTCAGTCGCCAACAGCTCTCACTGCATCCGCAGCTGATCTCGATGGTGCCTATGCCGCCGAGAGACGCCAGTCATACCCTAAGCCCTTTGGGTTTAGGGCCAGAAACTTCTTCGAGAGGTAGATATAGCTCTCGGGCCGGTGGCGCCCCTGGTTCTGCCCAGGACGCCACCATGGAGGGTACCACATTTGGTTATTTGTCTCCACGCCTCTGCTCCCAAAGCTTGTACTGCGCCGGGAGTATTGCGTTCGACCTTTTTGGAGCACACATCGTGTCACGCTGGTACCGTGCCAGTGTATACGGATGGCTCCAAGTCCCAAGAGGGGGTCGGCTTCCACGCCGTATCCCCTCTGTTTGAAGTCAGCGGGGCTCTACCAGGCGCTGCGTCTGTCTTCACGGCCGAGCTGGTGGCAATACACCACTCGGTACGGGAGATTACGCGACGTGCCCGGTTCGGAGACCGGATTGTGATCTATAGCAACTCACAAAGCGCCCTGAGTGCTCTCGGGGCATTGGAATCTCCGCATCCCCTGGTTCGCGATATCCGTGACGCCACGGTTTTGGCGAGCCGGGCAGATGTCGAGATTATCTTCTGCTGGGTTCCTGGAGATGTAGGAATTGCGGGGAATGAGCGCGCCGATGAGGGCGCCAAAGAGTCCGTGAGGACTATGCGACCGGACCAGCGTTTCGCTCTTCCTCACACCGACTACATGTCAGGAATACGGGCAGCTCTTCGGACTGCTTGGCAAAGAAGATGGGAGACGGTCGAAGGGAACTTAAAGTTGCGTGCCATTGCGCCGCGACTGTTCCCATGGACCTATCCCCCAATGCCGCGGCGGCTTCAGGTTGCTTTCTGTCGTCTCCGAATCGGACACACTCGTGTGACGCATCGCTATCTGATGGAACACTCGCCTGCGCCCTATTGCAACGACTGCGTCGTCCCCCAGACTGTTCGGCACATTCTTGTCGAATGTCCCAGTCTGGGTGATCTTCGCGCACGATACCTGTCCCAGTACAGGGATGGTCGGGGTCGCTACCGCCTGTCCCTTGTGCTTGGGACAGATTCGTGCACACTGACTTGTGGACTTGTTGACTTCTTGGGGGAGGCCGGCCTTCTCCCAAATATTTAAGCAAGGTTTGTTTGTTTGTTTTTTTTTGTTTTTTTGTGGTTTTTTTTGCATTTGTTTTGTTTTTTGTTTGTTTTTTTTTCTTTAGTTGCACGCTCCTGCGCCGGGGGGACCTCTCCCCGACGCACCAGCTTGCTTCCTTTCCCCCTTTTGGGGTGTTGTTTTTTTTTTCTCTTTAATTTCATTTTAAAGTAGCCTAGAACTAGGCCAGTTTTAAAACGGCGACTAATGCCCAAGTAGGCAGTCGCCAGATGAGCTCTTAAAAAAAAAAAAAAAAATTAACTGCTTCGCTGGCGACATCTTGTCGCTTGGGAATTTTTAACTGTTGATGAAAAAAATGAACGATTCGTAGTCGGGTTTTTTTTTACTTATTTAACCATTAACGCCAAAATATCTTTTAATATTCGATATAAATTATATAATTTCAAAGTTAAAAAATTAGCAGAATAAAAAATACGAGAATTTTCGGGGGGAAAGAAAAGGAATTATTGAACAACTGCACATATAAATTAATTAGGAAAAATTGTGGAAGGTAAATTTAAAAAGACAGTCTTATCTTTGAAGTCGCAAAATTAAGAGAAATCCTGTAAGTCATAGAAGAAAGGGGCTTAGATAATGTTGAAATATGGAGATGTACAGATATTTGTGGTGTCTAGGGTCTTGGATATAATTTAAGGGATGGGGAACATTCGTCTAAAGATCTTTCGCCTAAAGAACTTTCGTCTAAAGGAACTTTGGTCTATAGGAATTTTAGTTCTAATGAACTTTGGTCTAAAGGAACCTTGGTCTAAATGAACTTTGGACTAAAAGGCCTTCCAGCTAGGTATTTTCTAAAAAAAATAGTATTATCTAAAATTTATTCCTTTTTACTGAAAATAACAAAATTTCTTTATTTAATAAAAACATTCAGAATGAAACTAGATTATAAGCAATAATCCGAAGGTAAATCTCCATAGAACGATTGCTGTAGTCTGTCAAAACATTCATAATTCGTCTCTTTTTTTGTCCAGAATTGGAGTTTTTCTTCCTCGGGCTTACCTATATATCAAGCTCCCAAATTTCTTGCTCTAATTACATTCTCTTCTTTCCTCAAAGCATCATAAACAAATTATATATTTGATTTCGCTCTCACTAAAACACCAAATCTTCTATGCCAAGCTTCAACAGAGAGGTTGTACGAGAGGAACCCTGTAGAGTCTGTTCATAAGCATTACATGCGAGTGGGGAGAAGAAAGGTTTAGCGCGCCTTCCATTTGTTCTAAGCTTGCCTAAAATATAAGTTTCTTCAATATATTTAACGAAAGGAAGAGCTTCCTCAGATACTCTTTGCCGCATAAGTTCAAGTTTTTTTCGGTACAGCAGCAAGAGGCAGAAATGCTAAAGCGTTAACCTTTCTGCAAAATAGGGAAAATTTCTCATCATTATTATAAAGGCTATAAAGACCCAACTGTTGAGGTTTTCTCCAAGTAGTTTGCAAAAAGGAAAAAAAAAAGAAATGTATGGTGATTTCACCAAGAACATGCAAAAAGCATTTCGCGCAGCCATTTCACAATCAACACTTAAACCTGATACTTCAATTTGCAATCCATGACGTTCAACACAATCAACAAGGGTTGAAAACATTCTAAAGTAAATTTCTTCTGTCTTGTTTGGTAAAATAATGAAAATATGAGGGTGAATTTCCCAATGAATTTCAGGATGAAAAGTATAGATTTGCTAAAAGATTCTATGACATGTTTTGTTTCTTAATTTCCTAATATTTCTGGTTATACTTGAATTTGAAGGAAGAGCACTTTGGGAACATTCAGGCACTTTGCTTATTACTTCGGGAAATAATTGCAGCCGGAGATTCAGACGTTGTTTTGGCGTTTTGTTGAATAGTGTTCATTGCTTTACAAAAATGAATATTTTCACTACTGCCCTCATGAGTATGATCTGAACATTTAATATTTTTATTTTGGCTTAACAGAATACGAATAGAACAGTTACGATCTTTACAACGCCAATAGATTACACATGTTGTTGAATTGATTTTTGTGTAATAATATTCATTATGACACTATTTATACTTTCCTCTTTTGATTTTCACAAAACTAAGATCACAATTCATTATGGGTTAAATAGATAACTCAATTTACAAATCAACTATTTATGCGAGCAAACACAAGATTCAGATGTTATTTTGATTGACCTGCTACTGGTGTGGATTTTGAGTGGTACTCGACATGGGAATAATGACACTATTTATGAACAGGCAGGTCATTGGGCGTGCTGAACTTTCGGAGAAATAATTTTGACTTTCTATACCCATATGCTAATTACCCACTAACTGGTAATCTTTTCATATTTGCCCTCTGATCTGGAAACGGATCAGTAGCCCCGTTTCACTAATCTTTTGATTGTCATCTGATGTCTTTTAAATTGACTTGGAAATTTTTCCGGAAGGAAGTTTGATTAAAAGCTTTCTCGTGAGTCACCGACCCCCCCCCCCTTTCCTATAGAGGGGCAAAGAAAATCTCTGTTTACAATTCAGAAAGATCTTCAATTTAAAATAATCCACAAATTCCTTTCAGGCTTCCCCATGGCAGAACTCAATAAGAGGGTAATGAAGAAGGGGATGGGGTTTTATGGCCTTCAAACTGAAATTACATTGATAAAACATCTATCTATAAATATATATATATATAATATATAAATTATTGCAGATACCAAGACATGCTTCATCAGTGCCTGTACCCAACAATTTAGGACCAATGTAGGCATGAGAACTGTATTTTAAACATGTTGGCGTCCCTTATCACAAAGCAAGAGAAATAGAAAAGTATTTGGCTGAAAATAACAACTTTGAGACCCTTGCCGGGAAGATCGCCATATGTGAACTCAATAGAGAATTTGCAGTCGATGATTAAACTGGCGGTTGATACACAGAAGCCATCTAATTAAGAGAAGTTGTGACTGTTTCTTGAACAAAAAAAGAGAAATATCAGTAAAAATATCATAAAAAAATACATGGAAGGCATTGATAGAGATCAACATTAATTGCAAAACTCAAAGCATTTGCTAAGAGTTCTAATATTATCAGAACTCCCTTAATTGTGCAGACCGTAAAACACACAAGTATAAACCAAAGAGAAATTCGGTCAGAGCCCTTGTAATGAATTCTGGTTGCGGGCTGATTCGATCAGAGTAAGAAATTGAGCGACATCTACCTCCCATAGTCCATTCTTTTATTTTTTCTCTACTAATTTTTCTTCTTTCAATCTGAGAGAATGGATCACAAGTATTGATTGCCTAAGATGGGTGTCCACTCATACACATTCCTTGCTTTCTCTTTCAACTGGGGGCACTCTCATTCCTTCTTTAACTACTAGCATGTGTCTCACGTGCTATGAATATTTATTTGGAGAAAGGCAATATGAATTATTGCTATAATGTATTTGCCTTCAGTCCTCTGCAGAGCTAAATGTTCCGGGGTCTCTAAGAATCTCTGGATTAGGCTTAAGGTTCTTTAGGTTTAAGGTTTTGTTTTGTGCTTGCTAATTCCTTGTACGGGGCGATTTTGAGTTGACTCCTGGTCCTGGTAACACTAATTAAAGGTGTCGAATTCTCTATGGTAACATTAAGGGGCTATAGTATGATCTTGATGAATTTAATATTGCCTCTAGAGATTTCTGAGACTTTGGTGTCAGGGAGACGAAATTTGTTATGTTTAACAATATAATTAATAACTTTCACACATTTAGTTTATAGCAGGGGTGGGCAACCTTTTTAGGTGGGTGTGCCTATATTGGCCAAATCTTTGCTACAAAATGTTCTCACGTGCCAATACTTGACTAAAACACAATGAAAGGATATAAAATTAAAGTTGTTCTTTTTATTCATTCCTAACCTTCTATGATGCATAAAGATTACATATTATCATATTATATTAAACAGAATTGAATCTTTATCATTTCAAGAAGAAAACAACAAATCCAAACGAGAGAAAGAAAAATTGTGGACTTTTTCATTCATTTACCATCAATGAGACTTCTGCTGCTGCCTCATTGATAAAATAATTTATAACAGGTTGTACACAATGCGGTTGCTATATAAAATAAATTAGAGATACATTTATTTAGTTTTCTTAAGTTAAGCATTTGGCTTCACCTGCCGGTAGAAGTCATTGGTGTGCCACGTTTGGCACGCGTACTAAAGGTTCCCCACCCCTGGTCTATACCGTAACCCAGATTTAGATAATAGGATATTTGATAGTCTCCTTGCGTCTATGAAAAGGATTCAGGAGTCTGACCTTAAGTCAGCTTTTATTTTTGTCGTTGACCTGAATGGATCGATTCAGTCAGTGACACTGATCGGTTTGGGCTAGCTGCACTAGTTTTTACTAATTTATCTAGATGTGAGCAGCTTATTATTGTATCGACACACCACAGTGGAAATTGCTTGGAGTTACTGCTGACAGATGTACTGGATGTAATTGACTTGGCTATTAAACCACCTCTTGGTAGGTCTGACAATTCTATTATTTCATTTAATTTGAAACTTAATTTGGGGTTCCTAATATAAGTATATCTCGTAAAGTCTCTGTTAATTCTTGGATAGAGTAGCCTGGTGTATTCCATCAATTTGATAATATAACATGGATTAATATATATATATAACTCTCCTAATCTTATTAGTGATTTAAATACTTTCATCGCTTTCTTTTCGCTTGTCCTTGTAAGAGTAGTGTCCGATGTCCTCATGGATCAAATGATTGGCGAAAGAATCTGACAATCTCTGGTCCCCGGATATGGACCTCAATAAACTGCTGTGATCGATGTCAATTTAGGCCTGGATCTCCGTAACAAACTTGGAGGTTCTGTTCGTATCAGAACGCTTAGAGTGATGTTTACCAGGCCCCGTAACCTTGTAATCACAGCTTAGCTCATTAAACTTTTGCTTGATCCTCTGCACAGCCTGAGATCGAAATTTAAGCACTGGAGCTCCCGGCGTCAATATCAAACAGCATAGCTTGCCTTTTCCTAATTTTAGGAAGATGAAATTGAATCATAGAATTGCTGCCGTCACAGACGAAGCACAATTGAGTCTTTTATGAAAGGAAGGATCGAGAACCGATTCCATGTGATCTTTTGCGTGGAATACAAAGTTTCCAACTGCGACAAATTACTCACCGCATCATATATATATATATATATATATATATATATATATATATATATATACATATATATATATATATATATATATATATATATATATATATATATATATGTAAAGGGGGTCTCCCAAAATGTACACTCTCTATAAGTGGCATTAAATGCATTGTTTATTAGCGTAGAATCAATGTTAATAGTTAAAGGCACATTTATATAATAAATGTTTACAAATTTTCAAATTGACGACTGCCATCACCTTTCAAACACAGCCGAAAACATGGAACAATTGATTTAGCAACGTAACAAATTATTTCATTTTGAACTGAGTCATTATCTTTCAAATTCCTCTCTAAGCTCGTTGATTGTTGCGGGTTTTCATCTGTAAACCTTATTTTTGAGATATTTTTATTTCTCCCCTAAGAGCTGCATCGAGATAGAACCTCACATCAATGGTAGTGGTGAGGTGCTGCGGTTTGCTAAAACAAACCCCTTCCTCACCCAAAAAACTCATCTGTGCGCGAACTGAGGAATTTCAACATCAATTATGGGTAAACATCTTTAGTGACAGTTTGGTCAAAATAGAAGATCCCTTTGTATGCCCAATGTTGCTATCACCCCACTTTAACGTCTACTGTGTTTAAAAAGTTTTCCATAGAAAAATTTAGGATTTGAGTACCTCCGTAGGTGCAATTGTGTCAGTTTTTGAACGATTTAACTTAAAGCTTGTCTCCTCCCTCCCAAATTTCTAACGTCCGAGCAATTTACCAAGGTGCTATGCCCCAAATTAAAATTAACGGTTAGAGTCGTGTTCATTTCGAACGTCGATTAATGGTGGAATGTAACCTTTCCAAGAAATTCGCTTCAAAATGCTACTGTCACGTGATTTGGAGATTCTTGTCTCACGATCCATTTGTAGTACAGATTTCGATGAGGATCAGAGGAGAGCTTCCAGCAATCATTCTTTCTGTGCCAGCCTAGTTGAATAGCGTAGTCTTCCCGACGGTCGACTATCTGTATTTTACACAGTTCAAGCTACTTAAAAGTCATCTTTGATAAGATAAATAGTGCAATGCGTTGGTGGATCTTTGGGAAAATGTCTTCTAAATTGCTTTTGCACTTACATGATATTTTCTTGCGTCCATTATTAATTTATGATCAATTTTCTTCAGAAGTTAGTCGTGCTTCTGCTATTATTACATCCTTAGGGCCAAACGGATATAAAAAAAATGAAAAAAACAATAACCACCTTATATATATAGAGAGAGAGTGAAAGTAACCCGTAAAGTTATAGAATTCTAGGAAAATTGTTTATTTCCTATGAAGGAGCATCGAAAGTTCTGTCCTAAAATTAAGGGTTTGTATCGAAACTGTTGAAAACTTTGAAAAGTAAAAAAAAAAAAGGATTTCTGAGTATGAGATCAGTAAAAGAGACCCTTTCAAAGAAAATTGTTTATGGTTTTCATATTCTATACGAAGATATATTTAAAGTGATGAAAAATCCCAAAAGATGTTGTGTTGCTTAAAATCCATAGCGAAACTTTTATTCATGGTTGCATGATTGGTGGCAATAGAACGCTAGCGGAAAAAGGAATTGTGAATTTGAAAATGATCCAGCGCTGATACAATTTCAAAAACTGCATATTTAGCAGATTCAAGATGTTATAGAAAGTGTAAACATGCATTTTTATTTCAGTGCTCCAGAAAATGAGATAAACAAGAAATTGTGAAAATCCCTAGTTCTGCTAATGACACTAGAATTGTTTAGATAAAACGTTTCTCTGGCCCACCGTTGATTAGGGGCTCTGTTATCAGCTTTTATTAAACAAAAATAAGGGATTTCAATGCTGTATATGTATATCTGAAGCTGCTTCTATTTTGCGGCACATTCCTTAAAAATCTTCATTCAACCAGACAAGTATTTCTCGTGCTCATAGAAGTGTTCGCAAAGAATAACATAAAGGTATCCTTCAAACATAATGCTCCACTAACCATTTAATATGAAAGTAAAATAATTTTTGATATAACAGTGATCTAATAGATAGAACATTGCCAAATTAAAATCCTAAACGGGTAAAACTATTTCACATGCAGTACTCAAGACCTAAGATAAGTGGAATGTGGCGGATAGAGTTATAGGAATTTGTTTTGATACGACGACCAGGAATACGTGTGTTCCAAATAGAGCATGTGTTCTGATTCAACAAAAAATTTATAAAAACTCTGTAATCTCAGTATAAATTTAAAACCTTCCTCTGGCCCTGTAATACCTATTTTTAGAAGATTCTACAAAATTGGAATAAACTTAACAGAACTCAATTTGAACCAATAAACCAGAAAGTCAGAACTATTGTCATTATTGATTTCTGCGCGTGACAGAAACAACAGGAACGCGATGAGTATTGTGAATTTCTAGAACTCACAATCATAGTTCTTGGAGAGATTCATTAAAAAGGTACTTGATTCATTCTACCTGGTGCATATCCTCATATATGATGGATGTCCAAATTTATCTACACAATAACGTTTTTCTTCATCGTCAACAACTTTTTTGACAAGAGCAACAAAGTCTTCAATCTTTCGTTATAGTTACGCTAAATATATATGTAACTCTTTGGTATGAAGCTCTATTCACTATCTATGTACCGATAACGACCTTATTATTTACAAGCAACTTGTCTTTTATGAAGACAGAAATTTCTTCAATTGGATACAGAGTAATCTCTCGGCATTTGTGGTATATCTCAGAAGAAAAACCTGCACTGCCATCATTTGATGAATGAATAACACTATCACAAAAATTGAAAAAAACCTGCAGAGTAGAAGTTTAGCATCTACTCCAAAGCGCATTGACCTCCTTCCAGATTATTGCTTTAAGAAAATAAAACAATATATGTGTTCATCACTTAAAAATCTCTATCTTTTCTAAATATTCAATCTAACAAAAGAATTTCCTTGTACACTTCCGATGGAGTGGAAAAGAGATTAGAATATAGTATGACTTCTAACTTTAATAGCACTATTAAATTTAGAAATTACAACCACTCTCCCCCTGAATGTTTCACCTAATTATAAGTTTGACACAAGACTTTACTGCTCCCAGCTGAATTTCACCTAGAATAAAACGAAGAAAAAACAACATCTTCATGTCAAAATAAACAAGTAATTTATACCCTATTTTAGGTTAGCGAAAAGTAAACCTAACTCCTCTTGCATCAAAATATATGATAAACTCTCAAAAATTATCTACTTTAGGAAAATTTTTATAGTTCTAACCAAATATTTATACTATTTATTCTATGAATGTTTATATGATAAATTTTATTTTGTGTTTTCGTCAGGCATTCCTCTTTCCTTTACTCCTCCTACATTTTCAGATCCATTAGGCTTACTCGATGGTAAGATAATGCCTACTACTGCAAACATTAGTACTACTACTGACTTTACTACAAACGGTACAGCGCCTGGTACAATTAGCGCCTCTGGCCATCCATACCCAATACTGATCAAGCTACTAATTATCTTGCAACTTTCATATTTAATATTCCATTTACTCCCCATAAATATAATTTCCTAATTGCTAGCTCTGTCAATAACGATTTGTCTGTATCTCGGGGTAATAAATTTCGAAAACTGTTAGACATTACCCAAAGCACGAATAGAGCAATATATAAACATTATTTTGGGTCAAACTTCAGAAAACCTAAGACGTGTTTTTATTATTTTTTAAAACAGTATTAATGGTGTTTATAGGCATTTTGGTCGTCATATATGGCTTTGGTTTAGGCGAAATGTACATATTTTTAAGAAGCTCCGCCTTGCGGAGGTGAAAATAAAATTAAAATAAGCTCACCTTGCATTCTCTTGAGGTGTATAGAATTCCTGATTTCAAACATTAGTAACTCTGATTTCAACCTAATGCTACTTAGGACTTCGACTGGTTTTTGAACCCTAAGGTGATTATTTAAAAATAGGGGGCTTGGCCTCCATACCTCCTTTAATTAAGGGGGCAGTTGTACCCCCTACCCCTTGTTATTTTTAATCACCTAGTAGTATTAGTAATTCAAAAGCCTAGCATTACGTTCAAATCAGTGTTGACAATATTTGAAATCATGGTTTCATTTTACATGAACAGATGGCAAAGTGGACTTATTTTATTTCATTTAGAACCAACCAAGGTGGATTATCTTAAAAATATGTACTTTCCGAGCCAAACTGAAACTTAAATAACGCCTACAATGCCTAGAACAGCATTAGTACTGGTTTTAATACTAAAAATACCGCCTCGGTCTTCTGAAGTTTCATTGTGTTCTGACATGACACCTCCAAAGAAAGTCAGGGATACACAAATCAATCTCATCTAACACCAGCTAGCATGAAGATACATAACTCCTACTCCTTTATACAGACCACTTATAAATACTCCATCAAGCATTTCACTTAGTCTAAAAAAAAACATTATGACAAATGTATCCCTACTTCAGTGTCGTAAAATAGGGTCAAGTTAACCCTTTCTGGGTTAATCAGCCGAGATCGAACGGCTATGTGAGTGGGAGATTTATAATATGAGCTGAGTGTCAATTAACTAAATGTCGGTTGGTCTAAAGGTCAACTATCTTAGAGGTTCCCGGACAATAGAAAAACGGGTAAAAAAAATTATTTTACTAATATGCAAATTAATATTCTTTTACAAGGTTAAAAGGGTTTTAAAAACTAGCTATATACACATAAGGCGTACACAAGTCTCAGCGGCTAAAAGGTGGGAAGACTTGGCGGAAACGGTCGCCATACAAACAATCAAACAATATTGACAGAGGGTCGCTCCAATGACCCCCATACGAAGCCGACGATGGAGGCTTACACTGGGTTGGGGGGTGGGAGCGTAGTAGAGAGAGCATTTGATAAGTAGAGTTGCCTGTTGCTGTTACATCAGAGATTTGGTCCGCGGAAGTAATCTTTGCATTAGCGCACTCTCATTAGGGCAGACAAAAAGGGTCGCCCAGGTGTCTGTCGTCTCTTTTCCCATTAAAGCTCCTCTTCCTACCTGGCAAGATAAAAAATGTAGCTACTTACGGATTCTTTAAAAGGTCATGCAGATATATCACGGTTGACTGCGCATGTTCAGTGGCATACGTGGTTAATTGATGGCCTATATTCTACTTCGATTATTTGGCACAACCGTCTTTCTAACGTTCAACCACGGCATTTATGGATATAAAAGTGTACATTGAATTAAAATAAGAACGAAATGGAAGAAGGAAATTAAATAAAAGGGGAATAAGAACGAAATTAGAGTCATATTCAGGAACTAAGCAACGGTGTTGGAATGGAGAGAAGAATAAAGGATTTTACGCATAAATGATGGGTAGAAGGGATTAGGAAAAGTTAATTATATTTATATAAGTGAGTATTATAAATAGAATAAAAGAATATTTAAGAATAAATACAGAAGAGTTGAGTATTTAAGGACAAATTGACTGACTAAAAATGAACGAAACCAAAGTAAATGGAAGATTCAAATAACTATTAGCGGGCTAAAATGAATTAACAGCAACTGTGTTCATTGAAATAATAACAAAAACTATGATAGATATTCTTTTTGAAAAAAAGGAATAATCAGGGATAACACTGGGGAACACTTTTATTGAATGATGGATGACAATTGATTGTAAGTAATCTTTGTACGTTGAAAAAGAATTTCACCTCGGTTTGGCTATATCAGGTTCCGATTCTTGTAAACAGCACATGCGCCATTTTCCAGTTTTTTCAAAATTAGAACTAAAAATAAAGTCATGCGTTAACATTTATTTCCAATTTTTATGAATACATGCAGTTCAAACTATTGTAAAATTGCATATAACGATAGAAATGACTTAAAATAATATAAAATAAATAGATATGAAGCTTTCACTCTAGTAAAAAATTTCTTTTATAGGACTTTCTAGAGTATTCGGTTGTTGACGGCAGGTCTCTTTTCAAGCACTAGCAATAATCAGCCATCATGGGGCAATTTCAGCGTCCTTGATAACGTTCGTTCATAATTTTAATAGCTTGGTGGAATCTTTCACCTTGTTCGTCACTTACAGCACCTAAATTACTTGGAAATTGGTCAAGATAACTATTTAAAAGATGCATTTTTAGGCTGATGTTGCAACCTAGTTTTCTTACGAGATCTTCGTACTTATCTGACCTATAATTTCCTAAAAAGCTTTTTATCAAGTCCAAGAATGAGAACCAGGTATTTCTTTCGCATTCATTCATGACATTAGGAAACCTGCTGTCATTAATAAATGTTCTTATTTGTCGACCGTCGAAAAATCCCGCTTTGATTTTCTAATAAATTAAACTTGGAAATTTGGAAATTATGTTGGAAACACTCGCCGCTTGTATCGAAAGCTTTTAAATAATGTTTCATGAAACCTAGTTTGATATGCAGAGGAGGAAATATGATTTTATCCCTGCTCACTAAAGGTGAATTAATTACGTTTTATCTGCGACAGTAAGTGCTGTTCTTGCTGGCCAGATTTGTTTGGAAGAGTGTTCTTCCTTAGCTCCGATGTTCCATAAGCAAAGGAAGCGGGGATATTTAGGATACCCTGCATGTCGCCCTAGCATAAAATTCACCATTTTTATGTCAACACATATGATCCACTCGTGCTCCCTATATTTAATAAGTATTGTCGTAGAAAAGGGTTCCGACGATATACTATATATCTATTCTTTGTGGGGATTATTCTATATTTGAGTGCGGGGGTTTAATCAGATGGCCGAGTATTATTCTAGGTTAATAAATAGGCCTGGAGAGGGCTTATTTATCTTCAATATACTTAAGAAGTGGAACGGAGCCCAAGGATAAATAATATTGCAAGCATTAATAAAATAGAATTTTATTAATTAAACTAACAAAATAACACATGGAAAATATTTACATGACCGGGGATTAAAATCGGAGATGCACATGAAATGAAAAGGTCATAGGATAAATTTGACTAAGCGGTGGATTAAGATTTGGAGAGATTTAAGTGAAAAAATAAACAAGAAGGGAAAAGGTTGGATGAATCCGTGTTAAAGCACAGAGTTACGTTGGCACAAAGTTAAATAATTAAATGCAATTCGTAGCTTACGTATTTATAAGGTCGGCGTGCAGATGAAGGCGATTTGAAGGAATGGCTTCGGTCCGACTGGCAATTTCCTTCCCAGGAGGAGGGTTTTTTAGGAGGTGGTCCTTAAAGAGGGGAGAAGGACAGACTTCGAGGAGTGAGAGCGAAGTGGGACTGCGAAGTACGAGCAATCCTTGAGACAGGATACCGGAGATGTTTTGGATGAACAATTGAGGTTATTGGGGTAACCAAGCGTTCTCTTGAAGAACGTTAAAATGGTGAAGTAAATTACCACTGACATGATATCAGGGAAGCGAAAACCGTTTCTTATCAAACGGGCTCGAAGAACAATGACGGTTCTAAAGCTGGTCTCTTCTGAACAATTGAACAACAGGGGGATGGGCTGTTGATTTGGCGTCTCGAGGGGCACGAACCTTGGCACTCAAGGATATAGTCCTCTTCTGGACAATAAGGGGGTTATCGAGGTAGAGAGTTCCTAGGTGTACAAGGGAGACCGGATCGGCGTGATGCCTGACGAAGATAATCGGGATCAGATTCAAATGCGAAATTCTATCGTATAAATAGCCGGAGCCAGCCCATCGGGGTATGGGGCAATGGGAGACTTCCATGGAATGTCTCGCTAGCGATTCGAACACTTTTATCTTATCATAAGCCCAACTCAATCTGGCCAGATTGACGCCTGCAGGCAAACGGGGAATTGAACCTCCTTGATTTAACCTTGGAGCGGGGGAAGATAATACTCGGAAAATGTTAGGGCAATAAAAACTCCATGCTACTCTCTTCTCGCAGGATACTGGTGGGAAGCATCAGTACCAATATGTGAGAGATGCGAGGCAATTCTATCACAAGTATTAAAACAGTTTCTATATGCTCACACTTTTCTTTTAATGTTGTCTAGTGCCCAATTTATATTAATCTGTATAGATTGCCATTATGCAGCAAAACACGCTTAAAATTTATGTTTGAACTATCCAAAAAACAATGCCAATCACTTGCAATCTAAGACTGAACCCCCTCTCCTTTAAGAAACGTGGTATGTCGCAGCATTATACTAAACTATATTCTGTCTGACCTGAAACATTTAGTCTTTTTCTCTATTTCAGTAAAATGAAATATATGTATGTGTTTGAACTAAACATGTTTTTCTGTTTAAGTCTTGAAAATTTTTCGCAGCCTTTTTTCGTAAATTAAGATCCCTTACAGGATCATTTAACTTGGCCTGGTTAAACCTTTGCCAAATACTTTCACTTACAACTACGCTGGGGTCGGATTCGGTGTCTGACTCCTCAGAGTGCATAAAATTATTTTCAGAAACATCTTTAACTGAGATGGCAAACTCTTAAATTTTGGAATGGGAATTTCATTTGAATATAGCACAGTCTTGACCAATTAAAAGTAGCAATCCGTCTCATGGTTAGTAGGCTCTCGCCACACCTGAAATGAAAAGATATGTGAAGCGTTAACAAAAGCGATTTTTATAAAAAGTTGTTTATGTACCTAAGTTAAAATTCCAACTAGGTAATTTACAATACACAAATGACTAAGTTATGTAGATTTATGAAATCATAAACTTACCATCGGAACTACAAAAGGTATTTTGGACTCAGAAACTTTCGTCCAATCTCGCAGTCTTTCAATGCATACAGCGCAGACTTTATGTGGAACCCATGATTAATCTTGATCCCCCAGTTTATGCCAAAATAAGCTAATTAAGTTCTTTTTACGAAGTCCGTTATATTTTCTCGTTGAGGTGTATGTATAAAAGTTCTACATATGAAGTAAAATGAATCAGGAGAGTTTTTGCATATGAACTTTCTAGTGTTTGAGGATATATTACTTAATTGTTTTGTCATTTTTTTTAGGTATTTCAATTCCTTCTTTTCAAAATGTGAAATATAAATACAAACATTAGTTTAAATAGGTAATAATTGAATATTATAATTATAATGTAAAACTGCAAACAGACTTGGCAAGTATTGAGATCAATTGTGATGGTAACAGGATTGGAGATCTGATCCCTTGGTCATAAAATGTCTCTGAGCCACCTTCCACTTGCTCTTTAAGTACTTCTGAATTGAAAAATTTCATTGGCTCTCCTATGAAAGTACCTGACTGGCTTTGTCACACAAAGAGCATTAAGAGGCTTGTAAGAATGGTGACTGAGGCTTCGTCCAATTATTTCTCACGTGAAAAGAGGGATGGAGAAATCCGGGCACAAGAGAATAGTAGACGTCTGATTGTCCTTGAATTAGTAAAAAGCAAGAATTGTGTGCTTTAGTGAAGTTTAACTTTTGAATATGACCCAAAGTGACCCATACAACTATATGTGGAGCTTTGCATACACCTTTCTCACTCAATAAACCTGTATATTTGAGGTTACTTTGTTTTTGTGTTTAATTAGATTAAATAAAAATAGGTTACATAAGGTCGTGACGAAAGGGAAAATTGACTTTTATTTAAATAAAAATTGATGTAAGTAGGAGCAAATGTATACCATATAAAGTTCTTTTTCAAAATCCACATCGGAAAATATATCATTTCAGCACCCCTCATTAAAGGATTTAATGAAAATATATGGTTGCCCCAAGGTATCACCCGCCCTATTCGTAGATAATTCACCCACTGCGGAATGAGGTGACGAAGGCGTAAACCCATATGGTTCCTCTTTTTTCTGAGACGAGATCATTTCTCCACGCAAGGAAAAACGACCGAGGAAGAGAATGACGACGATCAAAGGATTTTGGCAGGGTTGCCAGTGTAAAACGAGCCTGGGTTACCGGTGCTGGATGCATTCTTTTCTTAAGTCTCGTATGTGTTGATGGTTAATTTGTTAAAGTTTTGGTGATGGAATTTTTGGGGCACAAAGCATGTTCTTGAAAACAACTGACGGGAGTTCTACTTCTTGGGGTATTTATTTTTGCCATATAAAGGACGGTATTTGGTCCTCATTCTGTCGTAACAGGGTTGAACTCGCAACATATGATCATGCAGGACGAGGCACTATTCTGAGTAGTGTTCTGAGTACAAGGCTGAAAGGGATTTCAAATAGATTGATTTTTTTAAGATTTGTTCGCCAGATTTCTGAGACGAAGCAAAATAAAGTAACGGAGGGATACTAATTGGGGGTAGGTTTGGTCGTGGTGAATCTGAACTTTTAGTTGTGGGACTAAACAAATATCAAAATTCAAAAAGTGATATGAGTGAGAGGCCTGAAGATCTGCCTAAGCATACATATATCGGTACCTTGCATGCAAGTGGAATTAAGCAACACGATCAACTCAAATATAGCAATTTAAATGGATATGTTTCTCAGAAGATGCCCTAACTACAGAGTAATCTAAAGCGAAATCAAAGGGAATATATTTTACAACAAATTGAATAAAAAATGCACACAAGTTCATTCCAGGGAGACTTACGAATGTATGCCTAGAATTAAGTAGCTTGATTTCAGCTTTGCGGTATCAAAAACCTTATGAAAAACCTGGATAGCGTGAAGAATAGCGTATCATATAATAATAAAATGTCATCACGATTTCCTCGTTCGATTTCCTCATCATCATCGTCTTTATCTTTCATACATTTATTTCATCTAGAATACATCATCTTTCAAAATGTTGAATTGAAAGTGTCAAGAAAGAATAAGCGATGTGTCCAGGTCCTGTTATCTATGAAGCAACGTGTTGTTGTGTCCGACTCTATATTACTATTGTATCTCAAATTTGCTACCAAGGATGGGTATAATAACCACGGTGAGAATAATTGATACTTATATTTTCTTGATATCCGGCACCATTCCCAATCTACTTTCTTGCAATCTACCTTGATAGTTATAGTGGAAAGTATGGTCACTTTCAGAAAGGAAGTGAGATGGTTGATTTAAAGGAAACTGAATAATGCAATACGGTGCTTGGCTATATGTGTTTAATAGGGAAGATTTTAAAGGTGTCTTCAAAAGAAAATGAAATATTAGGACTTCTTAAACATCAACATGCTCTTATAGAAGAGCGAAATTTAGATTGCAATATAAATGCATATACTGGATTAAAAATAATTACTTGAGGGTTTTCCTTTAAATGTCTTAGAACTTTTCAATATACATATATCTCTTTTCTTGTCTCTGACAAAACTAAGGTAATAATTAGTCACTATAAGCATAGGTCACGACATTGTGGCATATACTTGTTCTATGTACCGTCATTCCTGATACAAATCTATAAACGAAGTGCGCAGCAACATACTAAAGAGCCTATGGCGAGAAATGATGAAGATTTGGAGGAATTAATCTTGTTTAACACATATAGAGTGGGTGCAATAAATATCCGCTACAGGTCAAAAGTTTATATACCATAGTTACACAACAGCAAAGTAATCGAAAATTGAACATCTTATGTATTTTGTACGTTGAATACAAATCGGTATCAT
The DNA here is from genome assembly GCA_963969495.1 of Ceratothoa steindachneri. NCBI lineage: Eukaryota > Metazoa > Arthropoda > Malacostraca > Isopoda > Cymothoidae > Ceratothoa > Ceratothoa steindachneri. The sequence continues at coordinate 172,014,333 of OZ018326.1, forward strand.
ATTGCAAAAATAGTAAAGCATTACTATGATTACGGCAAAAATATCAAACAAACGTTTCAAAAAGAATCCGATACATCTATGAAAACCAGTTAGTATTCGGTGATATGACCTTTCGTCGCTAGTACAGCTTCCAACCGTTAGGGATATTTACTTATGAGGTTCTTGCAAATATTTGTAGGTATCTTGTCCCATTCCTCTTGGCAATTTGTTTCAATTCTCGCCACAGGTTCTCGATAGGATTTAGGTCTGGCGACTGACTTGGCCATCTCATAACCTTTATTTTATTCGGCTGAAACGACGCTGCAGTGCCCTTGGCTGTATGTTTTGGATGTTGTCCTGCTGGAATGTCCATCCTCTTGGTAACTTCAAGTCGTCTGTAGACTGTAAGAGATTATCGTCCAGAATCCTGCGATACATCTGAGAATTCATTTTCCATTAAATAATATGGAGTTTTCCAGGACCTACAGAGGTGAAGCAGCCCCATACCATTATGCTGCCTCCTCCAAACTTCCCTATTGGGATTGTATTTTTAGGATCATTCGGTGAGTTTTTCTGCCTCCAAACGTTACTAACACTATTCCCTTAAAATAACTCAGCGTTCCAAAAACTTGCAGGCTTCTCTTAATGTTCCTTGGCAAAATTCAGATGATTTCTGATATGAATTGGTTTCAACGAAGGAGTCTTCCTTTGTGTGCGAGAATGGAACCCCTCGTTCCTAAGAACCGTTCTAATTGTATTTTTGCATATATTTGTCCCAGCTTCTTCCAAATCTTTCTGAAGTTCAAATCGAGTCACTCAACAATTGTTCTTTACTTTCCGGACTAAATGTTTAGCCGCAGGGTTTAAAATTTTAGATGAAGGACCTGAACGTGGTAGACTTGCAGTAGACTGATATAAGGTGAACCGGCGAATCATGTCACCAATGGTTGAGAATGGTATTTGTTGCATAGATGTAATTTTTCTATAGCCGAAACCACTTTTATGTAACTTAAGAATTAGTTCTCTGCTCCTTTTTGGAAATTCATTAGTCTTCACCATATTATAATTAGAGTGTTGAACGATAACCTCCTTCTCATACAACTCTCAGATACTAAATGAGGTCCGCTGTTTCACGTGGACGAAGTAAATGATTTTTCTAGAAAGTTCTACAGCATTTATGTCACGTAAACCCCTCTGTAATCTTCGAGAACTATATATTATCGCTTTACAACTAGTTTTTTCGGTGTGTTGGATACTTTATGAGGCCATAATCTAACACTTTTGTCGATATAATATCAATGCTTTGCTATTTGTATTCTACTACCTAATTTGTAGTCAACGTACAAAATACATAGGATGTTCAATTTACGATTACGTTGCTGTTGTGTAACTATCGTAAATAACCTTGTGACCATGTACCGGATATTTAGTGCAATCACTGTATATTTGAGTGAAAATAACCACTATAATCTTTACATAGTGGTTAGAATTTAAATAATTAAACCATTACACTTTCTATGACCATAAATGCACCCCTTCTGTTGATTTATTCAATGCCCAATGGGTTTCTTTATTCATTTAAGTTAACAAGATATAGCCACTTTTAAAATTTAGGACCAATTTTAGGCTGCCAACAAAACCGCTAGCCAAAAGACCTCAAAGGATGCTGTTTAACAAGAACATAAAATAATTTAAGGAAACAGCATTATGAGTCCAAACTCTCGGAAAAAATATAACTTTGCGTGGCATGGGTCTCCACTTTCCTTGCAAGAATATTGTGAAAATTGCAAACCTTCGGGCCAGCTTCAGAGCGCTTTTCAGAATAAGTAAACTTCCTTCAGTCTACTGACGGACGCAGTGCTGTTGAAACCTGGTCAGAAAAAGAGTTTTCTCTGCAAAGAATTTCACCTTTTAAAAGAAGTTCCTCGAAGCATCACGTATTCTTATTTCTTTTCACAGTAAAAGTAAAGAAAGTACACAAATGCAAACTATATGAGAAGCTTGCATTCTTTCATATTTTCAACCGCTGCACCGAATAATTATATACAACTTATTTGATTAATTTAAATAACAAGTTTTCTCTTTTATACATGGAATCTGGCACTTGGGGTAAGAACTATTCTGCCAATTGCAAGGAAAAGCTTTTTTAGCCCTTAACCGAAAATATATTAACTATATTTCAATACCTGAATATACTGCCAGCAAACACGCACACAAAATTTAACAATGTCATCTTACAAGTAATACCTGTCACCTAATGTTCTGGGATTTTTATATTACACTCAGATATGTAAGGTCCATACACATAATTTATGGCTGAAATTACCTCATATATCGTTCTTATATATAATAATTTACTAAAGCTATACCTTTCAAGATCTACTCAGGGAAGAATCCATTTAAGTGATCTCGCACATAGACCAATGAGGTTGTGGAGGCATAAAAAATCATTTAAGACAATATATGTAACTTATTTTTTGCCATTTGATCCGAAGGCAAATTCAACTTCGGAGTCGTGGGAAGATTATTGATAGATAATAGTACCGAACATTACTATAATATCTTATCTTGTCTACTTGTCGCTTAACCCCAGCCCAACCCCCCAAATTTGTATATATATATGTATATATATATATATATATATATATATATATATATATATATATATATATATATATATCTCGTTATATTAAAGAAAATCGATAAAAGAGTGTGCAATTAGTATTAAAAAAAATTGACACCCGACAATACATCAAGTCCTTGGGGTCGTGCATAGTAACTAGCCTCAACCACGTCCTACAGGCGGAGACGGAACCTACTGTATGTCTTCTCGACAGTTTACCTGTTTATAAAGGGCGAAAACTGTGGTAAACCTGGACCTAAGCTCCAATTTGTTGCTGCATCTGCACATTATGGTTTCTCTCTCTCAACCCCGTCCCACACAAAATAGTCCAAGGGAAGGGGTCGGCCTGTAGAGTTTATATCCTAGGTGTTCGGAGTGATGTGGCAAACGTAATTTTCTGACATCCAGGACGAGGCACTTCTGCTGGTATGGGGTTGCACAGTATTGTCAGATATAGTGACTTCCAGCATCCACTTCCTCGTTCTACGGTAACACTAACTCATCTAAGCACTTGATGTAGTCCTTTGTATTGGATCTGAGATAATATAGGTAGATAAACTTGGAGATAACGAGGCATTCACTACCGACCACCCCGAGCGCCATAATGCCGACCAAGAAATTCATCTTCTAAGAAACAAACGGGCCCCTACTCATCTTCTATGACTAGGAGTGATGTCCTTATACATGACTTGCCTGTTGAGAGCGTCTGCCCCTTAATTTTCCTCGCAATGGACATCATTGACTTGCTGGGATTGCTTTCAATGGTGAACTTGATCTCTACGACAACTTTTGGATTTCTTTTCATATAAACCGTACCCTATCAAGCATATTTTGACTCGTACAACTCTTTCCTGATCCACTGCACTATCCAAGGATTGTTCGATGATTGCATTTGAGCTTCCGGCGTGAAACCAGGAAACACATCAGGCCTTTTAAAATTTTGGCAGGATTAAAATCAGTCATGGTATTGCCTCATTTACAGACGATTTGCAACATGGTCTAATATGATAGGTAGAAGAAAGAACTGACGCTAGACGCTAGACAGAGTACCCCATGGCTACCTTACTATTTAACGCACGCCATATATATATATATATATATATATATATATATATATATATATATATATATATATATAATATATGTGCAAAACTCATAAAGTATCGAGTGAGTAAGCAATTAATGCCACAAAGCTCACAGGGAAAATTAATACGAAGATTCCAAGTACTTTCCCACTTTATTTCCAAATAAAGTTCGAAAGTGCTTGGAATCCTCCCTTTTAATTTTCCCTGTGGGCTTTGTTGCATATAATATATATATATATATATATATATATATATATATATATATATATATATATATATATACATATCCATTATTATGGAAATTATAGCCGTTCAACTTAAAACATAAATGTATGTATTATAGGTCAGAAAAAATATTGAGAAATAAAATTGATATAAATTTCAGTCATTCACTAAATTTTATCAAAAATATTTTTGCTTTTGATTTCGCAATAATGATGAAAACCAGCGCGTCCACCAATCAGTAGGCAGATCTCTACATGTGCTGATGTTTGTGTCCGCTCTTGCCTGGATTCGGAATCGAACCAGGTACCGCGACGTTGTGGTGCCAACGCCATATCGGCTCGGCTAGCATGAGCAGCAGCGAATGGGTATTCACACTCATCGAGCTGCTGCCATTACGTTTTACTGCTATTAGAGTCGCGGTTGTCTTTGTGGTGAGTCAGTATGAGTCATATAACACGTGAAAGTAATAAAAAAGATAAGAATATTCAGCCTCTGCATCCTCACCTACATAATTTACGTAAGACCAGAGGGTTTATTCTTTGCTCTTTAAACATTGATTCATAATTATATAGTGCATTGCAGCTTCCAGTAATGCATTTTTCTGATTTTCAATTCCCACTTGCGGCATTAAAATATTAATTAACATTCTTGAAGATGTCAAGTTTAAAGCTTTCATCGGGAGAAGAGCAGAAAACATACTTCCTTATCGATTGGATGGGAACTTTTGTAGTTATTACAAACCATCAGCTACGTATTCATACTGACACCTGTGCTCAATTCTAGCTGAAGAATGAAATGTTTCCTCTCATTTATTAACGATATCACTTCTCCCTTATCCTTCACATATTTGATGAAAAATGCACTGATTTCAGAGATATAGCCATGATGATCTATGCCATTTTCACAACTACACGCTCTACTAATTTCTGGCTAAATGGTTTGATCAGGAATAGCTACTGACGTAAATACACAACTGGACAAGATTCAGGGGGATTAATGTTATCTTGGTGTTGACTTTACGCCTTTTTTCTTGTTGTGGACTATAGTTAAGCCTCTTATTTAGCTTAATCACCACCTGGTATTCGAAAAATATTCATATACTTTCTGGAATAAAGATTTAACTTGGTTTCATTTTTTAATTCGCATTAAGTTAGATGTACTAATATTAGCAATTTTGCGCTTAAGCAAATCCACCCAAATATTTTGCCTTTTTTCTTATGAAATCCATTTTAGTAGATCGTAATATCAAGAAATTTCAGAGTAAATAAATAAATATGCGATTTATATCTGACAAACTGCATCAATAAAATGTGGTGCAAGGAAGTCAGTAAGTATTATTATTGTAAATATTCTTCCACAATGCAAAAACTGAATTAGGAAATAATTTGGCTAGCGTATTTTTGCCGAGTTTTAGATAGGGATTTCTGTCCAAAAGAAAATATTTGTACGGGTAAGAAATATAAAGAATTTACGAGCAAAATATACAAAAAATAATAGGAAAACATTTCTACGATCCTTTTTTGCCTCCGCCTTCTCAAACCAACGAGTTGTTGGTCCTAGAAAAGGTAAAAGGTGACTATGCGGTAAAGAACAATCTAGATTTAGAGACAAGTATATGATATTTCATCATTATTTTTATATTTTCTCCATATTTGTATGTGTGATAAACGTTATTAAATTACACTTCTTTAATGAGTTAGGGAAAATATATGAAATAAGTGAAAAAGCTTATCTGAGCAAATTTATATATAAAACTAATTGATTTTCTAAAGATTAATATGCAGATTACATAATAAGACAAATTGGTTTTGGCGAGACATCTGAAGAACCTAAAGAATAGAACAAATTGTTTTTTTTTTAGATAAATGTGCACTCTCGCAGATATGTCAATTGGTGTTTGCGAAATAGCCAGGTAACCTCAAGATTAGAACAAATTGGTTTATGCAAGATGTACTCCTATTTTCAGTCTGAAGAATTGGAGAAAATACATTTAAACAAACGAGGTCCATTTTTGTTTAACACTACATAATAATATGAAAGGTTCTACAGTAGTACTATCCTTGTGCTTATTATATTTATAGGCGAGGGTAACCACGTTTATATATGCCTCGGGAAGTTGGTAGAGTTACCAGTTTATGGAGGTGTCTTAAGCTTCAGGCAAGGTTACCACTAAAGTGGGTGTCGGATGAAGACGTTTGAGGTCTCCCTGTCGAGTTTGCTCCTTCTCCCAAAGTTTTTACGGGGATTGCGTTTATAGACTGGGTTCGAAACGTAACTTGGTTATAATTGTGTTACAAGAATGAGTCTAAAGGAAATTGGTGTTTTGTAGGCTTTATTCTTGGCTTAGGTCTACCTTGATTGGGGAAAGTGAGAGGGTTGCGTCTTACGCGGCTTTATTGTAAATTTTCATCTAGGGTTACATAGTTGGGGCAGAATGGCCGGACTTAAGGACGAGGAAACGGACTCGTGACGCTAATAATAACCAAGATAGAATGAAAGTAATGACGAATGAATAATTCTTTTCTCTCTTGAGAATGTTTCAACACGTTTATTTATACTCCCTCCAATTAACGGGGTGACTTCATTTCTCTTATTGTGGAGGCGGGGCGGGGCGAAGCTTACTGTGTGAATAGCATTTTCGTGCGTACTTTATTAAGACTGCTGGGCAAAGTCAAAGAGTGCCTTCGTTTTAATGTAGACACAAGTTGGCTCAACCGGGCCGCAACCATAGCTAGTTGATAGGACCGTTGATTTTGTAGTTTTGCAGGTCCATGTTAACTTTAACTTGTCAGATCAGATACCACCTTAAGTTTGCACCGCTGCCTTTCTTAACTTGCATCGAGACCTTTCATCTCACAGCTGTTTCTATCACATATGTATGTTTGTGAGTTCGCGTAGAAACCTACAACTATTTACTTGCTTTTCTTACACTGAGGTTTTCCTAGTACATGGTCAATTGTGATATAAGTATTTTGCTCTATTCTATATTGGTTCATTACTAATACATGGCATATAATTTCAGTAATTATTACGTGTTCTCTTATTTCATGATTTCATAGGTCCAACAGCGTGCTCATTTGTGAGGTTGCTCATTGAGCCAATTAACCTAGCAATTCGGGCGTCGCTCCATATTATCTAGGGGAGATGTTAAATTTAATACTTCTTTACGGATTGATCTAAAGCAGTAACAAGAAGAAGATTAATCATAATATAGGAGCGGACATATGAAGGGGTATTAAATTTAATCATTTCACTGCAATAGGAAATTATTTGTGTAATGAGTAGGTTTTCCTTCACTAAATTTATGAGCAGAAAAGCAAAATCATTTAGTAAAGGTTTAAGAAAATTGAGAAAACGCAAATGAATTATAAATTATTAAAAACGATATTAGCTTAAAATATTTTAATGATATGGACAACTACTTGTAGTTGAATATGATTTAAATAAAAGCGTTTATTTCAAATTAGTTTTAGCAATACACCGGTGCCAGAAATCAACTCTCTCGATACCCAGTAAAGGAATAATTTGTAAAGCGAGTCAGGATTCCAGTCACAAATTGGGTTTCTCTTTGCGGAAACTAGTTGTAAAAAAGAGACGTTGTACCGTTTACAATTTTCCCACCCCTTCAAAACAACTTGCTTTCCTCTTTCTTCTAACGGGCCTATTTACCAGATTAATGATTAAGGCACAACTATGCAGTTCATATTCAATGCTATAACTAAAGCTATTGGAAGAAACTTGTTTAAAGGATATCCCACAGCCGATAACAATGTCAGAAAATCCTAGACAAGGGAACAGGCAGAACCACAGAGGGAAACAAATTGCCTCTGTGTAGGGTGGAAGCAGTTGCGATAAACAAATCTTTGGCGGACGAAGTTATTAATAAATCTGTCATAATTCACTCCCAGAGATTATCCCCGGGCTAATTTTATCTATTTATCATTTCACCTACAAAACAAATCCTCTAGCTATCACGGTGGCGGGGAAGCAAATGGAGAGCATTTACCGCCAAGAATAATTTAACAAAAGAAAAATTTCTAAAATAAAAATAGACTAAACCATCATCAAAAGATACACGTAAATACGGTACTAATCTACAAGGAAAATGAGGCAAAAGTGCACCTTTCCCCTAGAGAGGTTACAATTGGTTGAAAATAAAGAGTCATTACAGCACCAGAGTTCCACTGTGGACAGAAAGTGGGCAGAACTAACCTAACAGGAGTAAATTCTTTGAGACAATCTTTAGGAGACTGAATGTTGCAATATGCGAACACGAAGAGGATGTTGATGCTATAACAAATGAAGAAGGAAGGCTGGAAATATAAGAAATAAACCCTCTGCGATCTGCTGGAGTCAGGATCCATGGATAGAGCAGGACTCCAAAGATGAAATCTCAGAGAAAATCGAAAGATATCAGAAGTGGGTAAAAATAATGGATCTCATAAAATTTATAAATAAACGAAATAAAACAGAAAACCAGCACTTAATCAAAGTGGTCTTCTCTGGGAGAAAAGGCAAAAGAACGTGGACTCCTGTTATTTAACGCAAAAACAAGATTTAAAGGGAGAAATCTATTCATATTTAAATTATTTTTTCGCTGCCACAAGATAAAGCTACGTGCCAGGAAAAATTGCATGGAATAGGAAATGTCCAGCTCAAATCTAGTGGAAAAAGGCACGGCCGGAGATAGTACATCTCTTAATTATACAATTGCAAAAATGGGGCCAAAATCAGAGCACAATGGCTATGCCATCCCATATATAACCGGAGTTACACAAAAAGAAGACCAGCTAAAAGAGGGAGGAGGAGTCCAGCCGAAATAATACATCATACATGTAAGCTACGAGCATCGCCCTTGAGCGAGTACCAGAACATCAGCAGAAGATGCACTTAGAGATGGAAAATGAAAATTCTATTAATAATCTCATATGTATTCTCTGCGCACAGGTGAGAAATATGACTAACCGAAGTACATTCGCGAAATAATGAAATATATACTCCCGGCTAACCACCACTCGGTTGACGTCCTACACATCAAACTCACGCCAAACCCTACTCAAGAAGCAGCCACTACCATATATCTAGCAGTCCACGACTAAAAGCAGCAAGCACTCAAGTGGTGGTGCATAAGAAAGTATCCTAGAGTGAAGGCTATGATATGGAGGAAAATTAAACTCAAGAAAGGTGCGAATTAAACGCCAGAGGAAGAAGTCTCAAACTATTATCTTCTTCTGAGTTAGAGGCAAGAGGTTACGGCTCTGAGGCCTCAGCACCGAAGCAATATCAATGGACAGACAGAATAGACACCGCCGAGGAAGATTTTGACGCCTAACTGACTACTATAGACGACTGCATTTCCAACGCAGATGCAATAGGTATCTCGAGGATCACTTACAGAACTCTGCTGCCTACAACCCCTACACATAAGAGAGTGGGGCTTCAACAACAGTTCAACGTTATTTATAACTCTATCCTCGACAAGAGATACACTAGGCACACGGATTTCAAACTCGTTGAACAGCTCAGGAGAAAAATGAAAACTGCCCTGTCCCAGGAACTAAGGATGAAATGGAACAGTTCTGATAGAGAAACTAGACACTGACAGGAATTCGAATCTTTCCGGACAGCACTAAATAGACTGAAAGGGACTACCATAACGAATGGCTCACCGGAAATTTTGCATCAAGGCATTCCTGAGACTTGCCCAATTGAGAAGGAGAGGCTCTCCCGCGGAGTCTGGAGAAATGTTTTCTTCCTCTCCGATGGAGAGGAGGAAAACAATGACCTAGGTTCGAGGACCAGGTTCTCGAATACCTGATGAGGAGGGAGGACAGAATCATTCCTTAATTATAATGCGGACCTCTATCGTCTCCATGGTAACTCGCAGGAAGAGAACCATATCACCAGTGCGGAATTGTTGGGATATTATTTCCTGGCTTTGACACAAAGCCTCAAGTCTCAGCCAAATTACCATCAAGCACTTGAATGTGGCTCCAGAGAGAATTCGGATAAAACGGCTAAATCTGTTCAACAAGTCTCTGGCAATGGCATACTTCCGCCGAACGGTCAAAAGACCTCAAAAATGATATTCATTCCGAAACAGGGGAAACAACCTAGCCAGATCACGAACTCTAGGGCCTATCTCATTGTTTGGGACAGTTGGGGAGGTTTTTGAGAAGATTCTTGACAGCAGGCTATCAATTAACCTGTCAGAAAACACTCTGTTGAACGAGGAGAAGCATGGATTCTTTTTTTTTTAAGAGCTCATTTGGCCACTGCCTACTTGGGTATTAGTCGCCGTATTAAAAACTAGCCTAGTACTAGGCTATTTAAAAAATAAAATCCCAAAAGATAAAAAAACAACCAACCTCCCCCCCAAAAATGAAAAGGAAGCGAGCAGTAAGCAAGCTCCAGCATCGGAAGGAGGTCCTTCCGGGGCAGGAGCGTGCGAACTATAAGGAAAAAAAAAACAACAAAAAAACCCCCCAAAACCCTGCTTTAATAATAGGGTAATTGGGAGAAGGCCGGCCTCCCCCCAAAAGTCAACAAGTCCACCAGTCAGTGTGCACGCAGTCGTCTCAGGTACAAGGGACAGGCGGTAGCGACCCCGCCGATTACGGTACCGGGACAGGTAACGTGCGCGAAGAACACCCAGACTGGGACATTCGACAAGAATATGCCGAACAGTCTGGAGACAATGCAGTCGTCACAATATGGCGCAGGAGAGCGCTCCATCAAATAAGATGCGTCACACAAGTGTGTCCGATTCAGAGACGACAGAAAGCGACCTGAAGCCGTCGCTGCATTGGAGGATAGGTCCACGGGAACAGTCGTGGCGCAATGGCACGCAACTTTAAGTTTCCCTCGACCGTCTCCCATCTTCTTAGCCAAGCAGTCTGAAGAGCTGCCCTTATTCCTGCCATGTTGTCGGTGTGAGGAAGAACGAAACGCTGGTCCGGTTGCAGAGTTCTCGCGGACTCTCTGGCGCCCTCATCGGAGCGCTTATTCTCCGCAATTCCTACATGTCCAGGAAGCCAGCAAAAGATAATCTCGACATCCACCCGGCTCGCCAGAACCGTGGCGTCAAGGATATCGCGAACAAGGGGTGCGGAGATTCCAATGCCCCGAGAGCACTCAGGGCGCTTTGTGAGTCGCTATAGATACAAATCCGGTCCTTGAATCGGGCACGTCACGTGATCTCCCTTACCGAGTGGTGTATTGCCACCAGTTCGGCCGTGAAGACAGATGCAGCGCCTGGCAGAGCCCCACTGACTTCAAACAGAGGCAATACAGCGTGGGAGCCGACCCTCTCTTGAGGACTTAGAGCCATCTGTATACACTGGCACGGTTCCAGCAAGACACGAGGTAGGCTCCCAAAAGGTCGAACTCAATACTCTCGGCGCCGTACAAGCTTTGGGAGCAGAAGCGTAGAGACAAATAGCCAAATGTGGTACCTTCCAGGGTGGCGTCCTGGGCAGAACCAGGGGTGCCACCGGCCCGAGAGCTATACCTAGCTCTCGAAGGAGTTTCCTGGCCCTAACCCAAAGGGATTAGGGCATGACTGGCGTCTCTCGGCAGCATAGGCCCTGTCGAGATCAGCTGTTGGCGACTGAGAGAGGCGGCGGGCTCGCGCATACAGGCGAGTGATGCAAAACGGCCAGACGTTCTAGGAATAGTAGTCAGGCCTGCGGCGAAGAGGTTGCCGGAGAAGAACTCAACGGCATCATCTACCAACCTAAAGTTCTCGACTGAGATAGAGAATTCAGTCATTTCCTGAAATGTAGGAAACCGCACCCGTGCCAAGCATCACCGAGGTGTGCTCTCAGGCGGCAGTTGCCCTGGAAATGATATTTGAATGGGAAAATGATCACTACCATGGAGGTCATCGACCACCTCAAATCAAAATCAGGCTATGCATCCGAAGAGCACAAAGATAGGTCAAGTCAAGAAAATGAAGCGGTTCTCGGGCAGTGATGCGTAAACTCATCCACATTTAGGACACCTATCTTAAGCTCTTCGATCATATCGGCAAGGACTTGTCCCCTGGGATTTATTAAGTAATCTCCCTAGAGAAAATGCCTGCCGTTCAGATCTCCAAGCAAGAGAGAAAGCCTCGGCAACCGTGCCACGACGTGGTGGAAGACCCTGCGTCGAAGCCAGCCGAAGGTGTAATGTACGCAGAAATGATAGTATACTACTATCCAGGTGAAGCAGCACAGCCACTGCATGAAACGAGGTATCTAAAGTGAAAGGAAGAACGGAGACATTATCCTGGGTGTAAACCGCACATCCTCCGGCCCGGCCATCCCGCGGTGGTGGGGTTGCAAGTCTCTTATACTCCAGGAGGGTGGGCAGGGGGCATGCGCCTAACGGAGAACGGAACGAGACGAGCCTCCGCAGCTCCTCCCAGTTGGCTTGGAGTCCACGGCAATTCAATTTAAGACATATGCCCTCCAGGCCTAGCTCGTAGGAGACGCGGGGGCCGTCTTGGAACAGAAAACCCTCACGAAAATGGCCGTACGATTTCCGGAGGCAGAACCCCGGGCGTTGTTGGCCGGACAAAGCGCTGAAGGTGCTGTCGCCTTCGAGGCCTTATTGGAAAAGGTTAGGCTCGCCATGCGAGTCTTTTCCTTCCTCCGCCTCGAAGCCTTAGGCGGGCGTTGCGGCTTCGAGGGGGGTCCCTCTTTTCGACGAAACACCGCCTCCAAGCCACTCAGCTCACTACTAGTCGTGAACGAAGGGGCCGAAACTCCTTTCTTGCTCTCCTCCTTTCGGGGGACAGCTTTAGTAACCCGGGAAGATGGCCTAGCGACCAACTTCAGGGGTTTTGCCTCCTGTGAGTCTAACGACTCGGTGGAGGCGCGTGGCCGTTTCCCCTTTCGGGAAACGGTCACGCTTGGGGAAGTGGGGGGGAGCCCTGGTTTTACCCGGGGCTGGGTATTAACCCTTTTTGCCACCAGCTTTACCAACGGAGCGCTTGGGTTGAGTAGAGCACGCAGAAGGGATCCGAATGGGCGCGGAAACAACCGTGCTCGTTGGCCTGGAGGGTGCCTTTCTAACTATTGAGGCATAAGACGTCCCAGGCAGAGCCGGGCGTGCCAGGACCCAGTCCTTAGTCTCGTGGAGTGAGAGTCGATCCTGGGCCTGAACAGCCAGGATTTCTTTCTCAAGGAGATATGCACTACATTTCTTTGAAGAAGCCGGGTGCGGCTCTCCGCAATTGACACCCTTGGCCACACACGATTTAGACTTATCGTGTGCGGCCTTGGATCTATTTACACACACTTCGGGTGACCCCGACTTTGCACCTCTACAAAAACGATTTGTATAGGTGAAGTGGTGAGATTAATAGCACCGCCGCGGCAATGGCACGAATGCCTACAAGTGGTAACGGTACCAACCGGCACGCACCGACTCAGGGAGCTTGTCACGTTCGAACGTGACGCAGAGTGTATGGGTGTGTCTCGAGGCCCCTACCTGTTTTCTCATCACACGTTCGACCTTGACCGCCCCATGGTGGGCCAGCTCTATGGAGTAGTCAACGAGTTCCCTCGCATAAACTACTCCTTTTACAAAGTTTAGGGTAGAGTGCTGCGTCACACTCACCCGGGTGCCATGAAGTGTCCAAAGAGCACTTATCTTGGCCGCCTCGGCGGGATTCGCCGCATTCGCCAGAAGGCTCCTGTCCAAGAAACGGGTCACCTTCGTCTGTCTACTAGTTGCACTAGCTAATGCTCTCCTCTGATGGATTATGTTGCCCTTGGCCAACATGCTGCCATCCGTAGAGCGAATAACGAGGAAGCGTTTGAAGCCAGCGGGCTCGAAAACGCCTAGGTAACCTCTGAATGAGAGGCCCCGATGTTAGCGAGGCTTCGCCCTGTGCATTTTTGGTCTTAGTCATAGTCAGGGGCTCCGCACACGGGGGAGGGGTAGAGGGGCCGGATGTGCCGAGCTTGGCTTGGTCGTTTGCCAAAGTGGCCGCAGACCCATCCCTCCCCGCAGCCCCCGCAAGTCGAGAGGAGCCCCGAGTCGTTTTCGTCTTTTCCATGTTCTTTTTCTTTTTAGGAGAGGAGGGTGGGGAATGAACCCGCTTCTTCCATCCGCCGACAGGAGCCCCCAGGCCAGATTGGCCGGCCTCAGCCAGGTACTTCTCCAAAATGAAGAAGGTCCTGGTGGTTGCAGAGGCACCGGTTCAAAGAGATCCCTCCTCTCCTTGTACTCCTTCGGAAACCCCAGCCGTTTGAGGAGGACCTTGCCAATGGGCGGATTCGGGTTTGGTGCTTGGCGCTGAGCCCGGATTCACCCCCATGGATGGCCATACCGTCTTAGGCTAAGTTGCCTCAAGAACCATGTCTATCACAGGAGGGGCCTCCAGTTGGCTATCCTCTCCCAGGACATCGCAGGTCCCGTTGGCAGAGTCACCAGTCATGTGTGTGGAGGCACATGTCTTAACCCCGGCAAGGTTTAATATTTTTGCTAGCAGGTCTTTTGAGGAAAGTGACCGGAAGGGGCCTTGATTCCCTCTCCCCCCTAAGGAGGTTTGCCCTACCGAGCCACTTCAATTTGGGGTGGTTGGCATTGGGCTGCCTGCTGGCTTTCATGGCAGTCCCCTTAGAAAGAAAAGGAGGGACTGCCGCTGGAAAGAGGGAGGTGCCCGAAAGCAGATCCAGAGAAGGTCGTGAGGAGTATCCTACACCCTTAGTCGTAGGAGAGAGGTAAGCCTCCTCTCCGGTTAGAGAAATATGGAGGGTCCCCTGCGCAAGCACAAGGGACGACCTCCATTTTTTCGGTGGAGCTTCCCGAGGGCGGCTCCGTTGATGAGCAAGGGGAATTGGGGAGAGATTTGGGTTTTTTTTTTTCATACATGGGCATGGTAACCCTACTTGTTCGACGCGAAGCAATAGCTAATCATCCCTTGCAATTGCTCGCTCTGCAAGGGGTGCGTACAGGCCTGGCAGAGCTAGGTGCCGCGATTCAAGGCCACCCCTCCCGCCTGGTGACCTGGTAGCCCTTCAGCGTGGCGGCTCCACCTTAGGCACGGCGTAATATTGATAGTGTCTGAAGAGAAAAGGAAAAGGTACGTGAGGAAGGTATAGGTGGAGATGAAGCAGGTTGTTAAAAAGCCACCATTCCGAACCGGAGCTGAGAGGTCAGGAAACGTTGTTCCCTTCGCCCCAGCCCCGATCTGGGACGGTTGGCTGAGAAGAAGGTCAGCATTTACCCTGTGAAATTAGATGCTGACCATAGAAATTTGTTGGAGAGGTTGTATGAAAAGCGACGAAGTAGGGGAGAAATACAGGGTAACTGAAGGAAGGAAGAGAGGCTAAGCCGGTGCCGGACGGAGCGCTGGATCCCGTCAGCACGGCGGCCAGGATGGGAAATCGCCACGCCCTTTACGGGGCATGGATTCAGAAAACACCATAGCACGGAGACAGCAATAGCTCATATGCTTCGCCACGCGGCAGCAGGGTTGGCCAGAGGGTGCTGGATTTATGTCTCCAGAGACGTAAAGAAGGCCTTCAACAGAGCCTGGATCGACGGCCTGAAATACAAGATCTCGTGACTGAGACTCACGTGCCACTTCCAAAAAATCCTCTGTTGCTATGTACTTAACCAACTGGCTAGCTGTTATTGCGTTCAAGAAGCAGACAGGGCAGGACTTTGAGCTCTTTTACTTTGTTCACCAAGGATTATTGTCGTGGAATACGGCCGAGTATGTATGTATGTTTTGTCTACATTAATAACTCCGTTCCTTTTTTTTCTAAGGTTGCTATATTTCTATTTATCTTTTATCCTTTGATTTGATTCTTTAAGCAGAGAATATTCGTAATATTATATATATATATATTGCATTGTGCAGCGTTTCGAAGATTTAGTTAAACAACTAGAGCAGAAAATTACTTTTAATTGCATAAAACGAAATATTCAAAACTTTAAATCTACTAAGGATATAATAAGAGGATCTAAGTAAAAATTAATACTAACAATGAATACTACGCGATGGTTGACGCAAAAATTCACTTTAGTACTGAATGTTAATTGAAGAACATAATTAAATGGGAATCCTTTTACCTTTAAACAATGTAGAGTCAGGCGGGAAATGACCTTGAGCGAGAGCCTCGTTTAGGCGATGGTTTGAGGAGTAAGTTGTCGCAGAAGGGAGGCTGAATCGGACACACAGCTGTTCGTCTTGCTGGCCTAAGCCCGAGGTAAATGAGGCGCATCGATGCGAGGTGTGTGGTCGCTGAATCGGACGCACAGCTGACTTTGAGGTGAGAGAGGAGGGACGCTTGGCGATATATCTTGACTTGACGATATAATGAAGGGACAGTGGATGTATGATTATTTCATTCCTTGGTTAAACTTGTGCGCGCTTCTCGATGATGAGACTTGAACAAATGGTGAATCCTTTCTTGAGTGGAACTTCACTTCGCTATGCCTCAGAGGTGAGGGATATCTGGTTTTATTCGAAAATTGAGATAGGGAGTTTCTCCCACGAGAGGTTTATGAGAGTGATACTCTGCACCAATGATCTACTCTTCGTTGTGACCAAAAGGAAAAGCCTCGGAAGTAAGACTCCCGGTCAGTTCCACTTTATCTTCTTCTTCAAATGCCCGGACTGACACCGGTACTCGTCCTCTCTCCATCGCTAACTCGACTCTCCTTTTCTTTTTCCCAGATCAACGTATATATATCTCAATTATCCCCTGTGAGGAGGGGAGGGTAGATGAGTTCCCATGTTTAAGCCTCTCTCCTAGGGCATCACTTTTCAGCGTGGGGACCCTTAGCCCTAATGGTCTCTTCTGGTTTTCGTCGGATAAAATGAAATTTCGTCTATCTGGCGAAACTAGACCTAAACAATAAGAGGGAACAGTGGGCCTGTTTATAGATTTTTATTCGAAATGCTACACTAACCTCCTTTTTTTTACTAACTGGCTACTAAATCGGCTAATTATAAGGTTTCGTTGCGAGAGATATCGCAGATTGTTGTGTTAGCGGGGCAAAAGGGGAGGGGTTAAATTATCGCCAATATGCCACGTAGATGTTTACTCTCTGTAACCGAACTAGCGTCTGTTTTATCCTCGCAATATTGATTTCCCCACAAGGATGCCTAAGCCACACTCTACGCGCCATCTCTATGTGGGATATATCAATATGCAGACGATGTCACCCAGGTCTTGGTCAAAAGGACAAAATCCGCAAGGATGATGGCAGGAGCCACGACCGCCGAGGGTGAAAGGATCTCCAGATTTGAAAGACACTGCAAGATCGAGACCAATGTGTCTAAATTCACGTCTTACGCAATAGGTAGATATTATTCAGTTCCCCACAGATTCGACGATACCGATCTCGACTACTCGCCTAATGTGTCCGTGCTCGAATTCAACCTACCAAAACTAGCATGAACGTACACATGGGCACAAGAATTGAGGCCGAATTGGCCAAACTCGTAAGATTTAGAAACCTAAACCAGGGTAATTTAAAAAAATTATACACCAGTTTAGTTAGGTCCAAGTTAGTGTATCCAGCCATACCGTTAAATGCTGCTTCAAAGAAGGAACAATAAGTATCGAGAGGGTGCAGAATCATGGACTGCGACTTATCACCAACGCTAGGCGGTATGACTTTCGGACCTCGAGAAACCTTCATGAGGAGACAGGACTAGAACCAATTAACATTTATCTCTATAGAAGAGGACAAGATATCTGGTCAAGGCTAGAGAAGACCCTAGCAGTCGTTGAACCTGAGGGAGATGTAGATGCCTTCAAGAGGTACCTCCCCAACACCAGAAGCCCACAAGCCGCACCTATATACGGCTAAACAAACCGGATGAAATACTAATAATCAGTTCGAAAAACAAAAATAAAGAAATGAACTATTAAAAAACTAAATGATTTCGTAGTGAGACAACATTATAAAAAAAGATCCCACAGTGGGACAAAGAAATAAAAACAATAAAAGATATATAAAAGATCCTGTACTCGGACACCAGTATCCAATAAAAGAGAAGGCCCGACCACAGGGCATCTTTTAATCTATACTACTTATTTCCTCTTCTATCTATTTTGCCCTTATCTCCTTTCATTACATCTACTTCCTCTCATTCTATCTTTATAAATGAAATGAAATAAAATTAAGACAACCAAATTCGTACCTACACGTACTATGGTGCAGAAATAAAATTAATAGCTTATAGAACGGAACTGGTGCCATTTCCAGATAAACTGTTATCTTCGGTGATCTACCACAGATTAAAAGTTTAGAACTTAACAGGTGACTTTACCGTATACACTGGTACAGTTCCAGCGTAACACAAATTGTGTACTAAAAAGGCCGAACGCAATACTCTCGACGCTGTATAAGCTTTGGGAGCAGAGCCGTGGCCACAGATATTAAATAGGTTACCATCCAGGGTGGATTTCTAGGCAGAACTAGGGGCGCCACCGATCTGTGAGTTCCCCCTGAGCTCTCGCATGAGTTTTCTAGCTCCAAACTCAGTGGCGTTATCGTATCACTGGCGTCTCTTGGCGGAATAGGCACCGTCAAAATCAGCCTTGGATGTGGTGAGAGCTGTTGCCAATGAGGGAGTTGCAGGGCTTGCGCGTAAAGGCAAATAATGCACTATGCACGGCCTAGAGCGAGGGGTAGGTTCTTAATAGGGGAAGTGTGGTAAGCACTGGTTGCCATTGGAAGGAGGGTGGAGTGGAATGGGTCCACCTTCCTCAATAAACGCTCGGCTGCGGATGAATAAAACTCGCATTCGTGGTGGAGCTTCGAACAAACAAAGGATCAATAAAATGTAAGGTAGTAGCCCTATCAGTGCCCCAGGCGCTGAACATCACGGAGCAAAGAATATCCATGAAGCGGGTACAAGACACCTTAATGATGCGAATCTGAAACCCCCAGTTGATGCTTCGGTCAAATACAAGACCA
Source organism: Ceratothoa steindachneri (assembly GCA_963969495.1). Lineage (NCBI taxonomy): Eukaryota > Metazoa > Arthropoda > Malacostraca > Isopoda > Cymothoidae > Ceratothoa > Ceratothoa steindachneri. The sequence continues at coordinate 172,033,179 of OZ018326.1, forward strand.
TGGAAAAGGTGCGAGTCTACCACTTCCAGACGAACCCGATTTAGAAAATGGTTCAAGGTAGAGCAATGGATGGCCACAGAAGTGAATCAACTTAGTCTTAGTAAAGGAAAACAGAAGCCTGTGTACTTAGATATAGCGAGAGACGTGGTTCAATGCCTTTTGGAGTCGACGCTCTAGAATTGGCATCTGGGCCGCAATAAAAGAGAGCGTAGTGAGAACAGCACCGAGGTGATGGCGTTGATGCTCAGGGCAAAGAGTGTGACAATAAGGCTACTTCTTTGCGAGACACCCTCCATGTTGCCATCGCCCCCTCCCCTCAAGCCTCACGAATCCTATTCGAGGGACCTTTGGGGTCGTCTTGGGCAAGTACACCGGCATCCGTTGGTAATGATAGGAGGGCACGTAGAGTAATCCCTGTGTGCAAGCCAACAGGACTTTAGAGGGCACGGTCCGACGGGCCCTGCCAAACCGTGCCTCCATAAGAAGGTTGGCACTATCGAGCCGCTCCTCCATGGAGCTGTCAATTTTGGGCCACTGGTGTGCTTTTTTGACAGTTCCCGGGAAAGTAAAGGATGAACTTCAATTTTAAAGAGGGGGTCGCCCATGGGCGAATCCAGAGAAGAGGATGAGTGGGAGTCCATTGCACCCGTAGTTATAGGAGAGGAGTAAGCATCTTCTCCGATCAAAGAGGTTTGGAGGCTCCACTGCGAAACACAGGGTGGGAACCTACTTTTCTGTTGTGGAGCTACCCAAAGCTAGTTCCGAAGATGTTACAGGCTATTTTTAATTTATCGACATTTTAGATTAAAGACCCTACAGTTATCACGGGATGCAAACGCTAATCTCCCCAAGCAGGAGCCCGCTCTGCAAGGGATAAACCCGAGGGAGGCAAAGCCACTTTCCGCAATTTACGACCACAGCTCCATTCAAGATGCCAGGCAGCCCTTTACCATGGCGGCACGACCTTGGGCTTGGCGTAAAATAGATAGACAGTAACAGGAGAGAGAAAGAGTATGTGAAGAAAGTGAGGGTGGGGGAGAAGCATGTTGTTAAAACCCACCACCACAAAACCGGAGCTCATGTGTGAGGGTGCGTTGTAACCTCACCGCTTAGCTCCGATCCAGGATGGTTGTGTGAGAGGAAGGTGGATGGCATCTACCCTGTGGAATCAGAGGCCGACCAGAGAAAGTTGTGGGAGAGGTTGTCTAAAAAGTGCGCAAACAGGGTAAGAAGACAGGGTCTCATAAAAAAGGAAAGCAAGATAAGCTGGGGCTGGATGGGGAGCTGAGTCCCATCAGCACAGCGGCAGAAAAGCAAATCGCCGCGCCCCTTACGGGGTAAAGCCATACAACTCTTTCTACAAATTGTTTCTATAAATGAAAGCTTTATCTTTTAGGCATAGCCAGTTTTATTAGATGATTTGTTCGTAAAACCTTTACCATATTCAAAGAAAAACTAGATATATAATTAAAAAATAATTAATATAGATAGCAAATGGCCAAGTTAAGATACTAGTTTGTAAACTAAGGAATGACTTTCTTCCAAAATTTGTAGAACAAACCAAGAGAAACACGTGCAAGAGTGCATACGAAATTTGCATTCCGTTCCTTTCCTATAAATGTTAGTTGCATTATTTCTCAGCACCCAAATCTCCAGTGTTTCGTAATAATTCTTGGTCAGGCACTAAATATTTTACCTTCAAATTAGATTTTCTCCTAAGCATTCAAAAATTAGCCAATATCTCTCAGCCAAACAAAATTCATTTAGCGTTTGTTACGTAATATTTACGTGGTTTTTCACGTAAGTGTATATTAGATCGCCAATAGAAATTGGAATCACTCAAAACTGAACGTGTTCTAAGTATGGATTTCTTTTCTCAGATCATAATTGAATAACATTACAACTAAGGTATAAAAAACAAATTAAATAATCATAGGATATTATTTATCAATTTAAATTATAATCTCCAAACTCCAAAACTCAGAATATTGTATATTCTTTTGCGATTTCTTTGGTGGCTCAAAATAACTAAACCCAAATCTTTTTTCAAACTTACTCATTCTTAGATTATCGATGCCTATGTACTTCCAGATTATTTCACTTCCTTAATTTCAATTACTCGACTTTTAATTTCATAGGGCATTTTCTCCTATATTCTATCAGTCTTCTTTGAATTTTAAATTTCCTTTATTTCTTAATTGTGTCTAATCTACAAAGCTCTGTAATAAAACCCCGCAATATATGCAGTGATGGTATGTGGTTACAATAACACTGAGTAGCCAAATTCACTATGCATCGGGAATACACGGCAACCCTCACATCCACGCAAAACATGAGACTGTATCTGATAGTCACACATTCAATATGGATGAAGAGTGTTCGCAAGGATTGCCCGATGCAGTGCAAATAATAGAGCAAACATTGCAGTTTTTCTAACTATTCAGTACAATATTAGGATATGTTCATTTTATTTGTAATAAAGAAAAATTTAGTTTTGAGATATATTCAATAGAGTGATCATGTTCAAATTATATTAAGTGTTGAAATGTGGACTTATGTTGCTTTCAACTCTAAACGCCTCTGCATAATATTCATTTATTGCCGTGACCACATAGATCGAATCGATAAAATCTCTAAAGTTAACTAGTTTATTTTGATTGTTCGTCATGGTTGTCCGTATGTTACATTTTACAAGAAATTTTTTTAAAAATATATCGGTTCTATTTATCACTGGCACTTAATTATCTTGATTCATTAGGATCTTTAAATTTATAAGACATATTCTTAATAGCGAAAAATGATCGCTCAATTGTTACGCACATTTTGGAAACGTTCTCAGAGTTTAAAACTTCATCCACAATACAGGGCTTTTAGTCGTTCGCAGGAGTAGACAAAATACCAACATTTAAGGTCTACATAGAATTAATCAGAAGTTTTAGCCCTAATTAAAGAAATACAGGGTGTTCGGGTCATATTTGACGGCTTTCATAAAGGCAAAAACCCTGCAATATCTCTACTCACACTAAATGTATTGTGGCGTGATATAGTAAAGACCAAGTGGTGGTGTATGTACGTCTAGGTTTGTTACGTATTTCAAGAAAAATTCCGTGATTATGTTTTCTCTCTAAGAATGCTATATTTTATTAAAATGAATACGTTATTTTTAATCTTTGAGGGTTTCTACTGCCATTCTCAGCGTATCGAGGTTTGAATTAAATACTTCTAGGAAACTAGAACTTTAATTAAAACATGAACCAACAATTGTTAGCTAACAAACAAACTACACAGTTTTGAATTAAACAAGTTTCATGAGGCTTACTAAATTCCCTAATTGAATATACAGTAATGGTTGACCCGATGTACACTTTAATATTGGACGCTAATTGACCTTTAAATAAAACTTTTGCCTTAATTTTTATGTAACCTCAAGAATCTTGTTTTCGGGGAGGCGCGTGGACGTCTTTATGGTCATCCCAGATGGCTGTCTGGGGAAAGGATAGCTTTAAAGCCACAGATGAATTCGGAGCCTGCGACGGATGGCGTTAACCACGTTGTCTTGGTAAGACGATTTCACCAACGGAACAGGGAAAGTATGCTTCTTACACTCTTCGAGTTAATCTGGGAATAATTCGCACTGACGAGCGATTAGCAAACAAGAGTATCCTTTGACGAAGGAGAGTGCTTGAGAAAATTCATTTTGGGGTATTCCTCAATGGCGAGGACTATCTCTGGGTTTGGGGGTACACCAGAATAGGAAGTTTCTCTGCCGAGAGATACTTAAGCTTCTTTCTCAATTCAAGTTAACTTAACTTTCCGTGTGACTACCAGGAACTGGCTCAGCATGAACTTCTTCAGTGTTCCTTTCGTAGAGTTGCTAGGACCTCGCCTGACTTCTTTGTCTGGATCGCAAACTCGATCTTTGTGATACAACATGCTTAATTTTGGGTGTGACCACCAGGAACTGGCTCAGCATCAGCTTCTTCTGTGTTCCTTTTGTAGGGTTGCCGGGCACTTCGCCGGACTTCGTTGTCTCGATGACTAACACGATATACCTCGTTCTTCTGCCGTAATCGGCATATATACTTCTCCACCCCACTTGGGGTAGGGGAAGGAGGGTTGAGGGGTGATGTGGACGGAGGAATTAAGTCTCCTCCTCTAACGGTGTTTCTCAGAGCGTCTTAAACCTAGCTCTAACGGCACCTTCTGGCCTTTGGTTGTCGCTCCTTTAATTTAGCATATAAAGTGAAATTAGATACCAAATCTTAAGGGAACTCATGCTGGTTTAACCAATGTCAGGCTCACCGGGGTTCGACATGTGATGATTAGTGCATTATGTGGCTTTGGATGGCCTTGCTGGTTATCCTCGAAGCGAGGGGAGAGAGAGGGAAAGCTAAGTAATATGATTACGCCACCCTAATGCCAGGGCGTTGTGATTAAGGAACAGAGCATCAGTTGTGAGGGTTCGAAATCGATTTCCCTACATATTGTAAAAATTAAAAATATCTACTATAGATTATGGCTGGAAGATCATAGTTTACTTAAAATTGTCGCACTCAGCTTCTAAGACCTACGCAAGACAGCTTCAGAACCTAGCGCATTCGTTTTCTCACTATGTCCCTAGAAAGACAAAAAAAACGTCCTTGATCTTGGCAACGAGCTAGGACTTGGAGTTACAGGCAGAGCGGATGGTGCCTTTGTCAAGCGCGCCATGCACATAATAATCCATTGGATTACATTCGTGTGAACTAAGAGGAGAGATGTTTAGGATAGTCTAGTAGTAGAAATTCTTTGACAAGCAATTCTATCTATTTCTGCAGGTATTGCCTTCTATCACCAACAATCTCTAGCTAGGGTTTAAACAAAACCCCAGCACTCTACATAGCCATCTGAATTGAACCTAATATTCTGTTCAAACATGAAGGGCACCATCAGGTCATGTTCAATCGAAACACATCGACAGATCATCAAAATTTAAGGGAACATGGTCTCTATGATAAGTGGAACGTCACATGAATTATAGGCAAGTAACCTGTTGTTCTGGGTGTCGTGTAAGTAGTCCTGGTAGAAATTGTTTTCGTCTGAGAAGAACCGCATCGTCACTTTCTCAGCAGGATGATTTAGCTTGTTCAGAGAGATATTTGACTTCATCAAGTGGTTATCCTTGGTCTGGCTATCAAAGTTGGCTCTTGCCTAACTTATACGAATGGTAGCAAAGGTCCTAATTCAGGTCCAGATCAAGGTTAGTGACTATCTCCAAAACCGAGATTCTCTTGCTCGTCTCATCATCACTATTTCTTGCAGTTATTGGAAGAATCCCAGTGTGCGTAAGCATTCAAACGCATTTTGTTATCCTTTCTGCTGGCCTAGGCTTCGTAGTCTCTGTTACTAAACTAAGATTCTATTTTATATCCTATCTAACGCCTTTGACTATTCCCGGATATATAAACATGTTCATGAGAAGAAGAGACAATAAAATTAGTCAAATTTAGCCCCCAAAACTTGCATATGTGAAAAGAATTTCGTCAATGATCAAAAGTCAATCAAAACATTTTGGTTGGCGTCTATTCAACAACTCGTTGATGAAGAATGGGATAATTTATAAAATCTACAAGAAGGTTTCCTTAAATGGATGCAATTTCTTTAGAAAATTAACTTTCCTTAATTCCAAGTTTCCAACAAGATCTGTCGTTCATTTTTCGTATTATTAACATAATATATACATACTTCGATAGTTAAATGCAAAGGAATATTCTTTAGTTTTAAGAGAACTTTTTTTTATATTTCATCACAAATGCCGGACTTGTTTCAGTGCAAAAATGTGACAAAACTCTGGTCTACGAGTTGTCTGAGCAAAGCCTAGAAGACGATTCCGTTTATTACCCATCTAAGAAGGTTGTAGTTGGTGGTCTAAACCTAACAGGAGGTGGTGGTGGGGCACAAATCTATTCGACCAATAATAAATTTAGTCATTTACTATTTTGTGGCATATATTTTGTTTGCAATAACAGAACGGAGACGATACTTATCAGTCCGTATTAGCTTTTCGCAATGATATGTTGTTTTGTTCTACTCGTCTTCGCAAATCTCCTTCAAAAAAGTTTTTTTTTCATTGTGTTGACCATCTGGCCTCAAAAAAGCGAGGTTCTCTGGGTTTCTTTTTCGGAATGCAATCTTCAGTGTTCGCCACAAATACGAATGATTTTGCCTGAGAAGGAACTTTATTTTTAATTTCTTAAACCATTCTTTGGTTAATTTCAGTGCTTGTCTAGGAACAGTTTTTCCTCCAGTATCTTTCCTTACATAGCACCGTCCATTTTAGCATCAGTGGTTTACAGTGCCTTGTGTCATGCTCAGTAAAAACATGTAGACTGATTTTCACCGTGTTTCGCGTTCAGGATGGTGTGCTTAGGATCATAAGCAGTCCCCCCTGCCCTCCAAACGTGACGAACACCTTTTTCCCCGAAAAGTTCTATTTAAGTGTCATCTGCCAATATAAAATTGTTCTAAAATTCATGTACATTTTTGAAATGATCTCTAGCATAATTTAAACGCTTCGCTACATAATATTTATTAATAAGAGAATTTCGCGATAAGGGAAACAATGCAGATCAATATGATGGAGCTCTCTAATAATAAATCTTTTACTCACATTCGTTCCTGGAAATTCCAGATCGCTTTGTATATCTTGTAAAAAAATCATTTTATTATTACTTAGTTTTAAAGCTTGTGTCATCGAGATCAATCGTAATTCTTTTGAGGAACACCGGATCTTGACGAATTGGAGGTGATTCCATACTCGCGATGCTTTAAAATTACAAACCTCCAGTTGTATAAGGCACTGACTAACTTAGAAATAGTCTTATATGCTAATTCATCTGATTAGAGTTGAGTAATTTTCTGTTGAATAGCTTAAAAAACTTACTCAAATCCAACGTTCTTCTTCTATGGATTCTTATTAATGAAGGAGGGTGATAATTTTCGGCAGTTTACATGTTTCGTTTCTAGAAATTTTTGGAATATTTAATCTTACCATTTTATCGAATTTTAAGATTAATTTTATTTATTAACACTATTTTCACATGTTTTTAGAGTGATTGAATAATAAGTCACCTGTTAAATTTTATTTGATCAGCAATTTTTGTGATATATAAAGAAAATCTGTCCTTTGTGTATTTCTTCTATTAAATATATGTTTACTGACATACCTGTTAGCTTAATAACCCCACGAAGGACGCAATATTTCAGACATATTGAAAGTTAAGTGTGCAAATAACTGTATCACATCACTGTATATATATATATATATATATATATATATATATATATATATATATATATATATATATATATGTATAAAGTTAGATGAATAAATAATAATAATAATAATAATAATAATATAGCAAAAATACAAATAATTCCTGAAGAAAACAAACCAAAACTACTCACAAAACAAAACAATAATAATATTAAAAATAAAAGAAAAGAATATATATGAAAGAAATGTAAGGTCTTAAGAAAACAGAAGTTTAGGGTTAAAAGAAACCCATGAATTATTTTTTAAAGCAGTAATAAACAAAAGGCACAAATAAGAAACGAAAATAGCAAATACCAGATGTACTGGCGCACCAACTATTTAAATAAATCCTAGCTTTTCAATCTATACCATTTGTAGGGGAATCGATACCCCATCCTCAGAACTGAGTCCCTGAGTCCTGGCATTTGTGGCGGCGTAGCCCGACCACTTAACCTCCCTCCTCTCTCCCTTCGCCTCTAGGAGAACCTGAAAGGTCGCCCCAAAACAACATAATGCTCTAATCATCACATGTCGGACCCCGGCGAGCCTAACATTCACTTTCACCTCATATGCGAAATTAGAGGAGCCTCGGCCCAAAGACAAAAGGTCTCCTTTAGGGCTAGCTGAAAGGCGCTGTGAGAAAAACCGCTAGAGGAGGAGACTTAATGCAGCCGTCCTCATCCCCCTCCTCCATTATCCCTATTGGGGTGGCCAAGTATATAGTCCAATAACTTTTGAAAAAGCAGGCAGATCGTGTTAGTCATCGAGACAGCTAAGTCCGGCCAGAGGCCCAGCAACCAACAAAAGGGAAACAGAAGAAGCTCACCCGGAGCCAGTTCCTGATGGTCAACTCGAATTTTTCATCAGGTCATGGATGGATCATGAGAGTCATCCAGACAGCGACGTCCGGCGACTGCCTGGTAACTCTACGAAAAGAAATTAGAAGACGCTCACCCTTGAACCATTCCTGGTGGTCACACCGAACTTTTAGTTAACTTGGATTGAGAAGCAAGTTCAACTAACTCTCGTCAGAGAAATCCACTATCCTAGTGTACCCCAAAACACAGAAATAGTCCTCTCCATTGAGGAATACTCCCAAGGGAACTCCCTCAAGACTCCCCTGCTTCAAATGATTCACTCTTTGGCTCATCGCCCTCCAGTGCGAATTATTCCCAGAGTAACCCGAAGATTAGAAGAAACATACTTTCCCTATCCCGTGGTTAAATCATTTCATCCAGAATACGTGCTTAACTCTATTTACTACACGCTCCGAATTCCTTTGGGGATTTAAAGTATGTTCCCTTCACTCCATATCTGGAACAGCCTGTCTACGTGTTGGCTCGGAAACAACATTCTTGAGGCAACATAAAAATTGAAGCCAAGGTCAGGCTCAAACCCGATTCTCGTGGGAAACTTGAAAGGTATTTAAACTTCAGTATCTCTTTCGTTGAAGGTTAATTTGCATTCAATATTAAAAGTGAGGTTCGGTTCAACCATTACTGTATATTAAATTGTGTAATTTATTAAGCGTCACTGAAATTTGTTTAGTTCATTACTGTGTAGTTTGTTTGTTAAATTTCAATTTTGGTTCATGATTTTTTGTAACTAAAGCTCCTGTTTTCTTAGAAACATTTTTTATTCAATTGTCGAAACGCTGAGCATGGCACTAGAAACCCTCAAAGATAAAAATAACGTAATAATAATAATCATAATCAAATATAGCACTCTTAGAGAGAAAACTTAATCACGGAGTTTTGTAGTACGTAACAAACCTATACGTACGAACGCCATCACTCGGTCCTTTCTATACCACGACACCATCTCCTACTATCTTTTCACTAATTTCTATTTTTCTACCTTGTGGATATTTGAGTTCAGGCTGTCTTGAGTTAAAAGCGACAAAAAATCAGTATGATGAAGATGGGCAGTGTTAATCAGAGTTGTCAGAGAAGTTGAATTCTGCGGTTATTTCTTAAACAAAGAGTTTTAGGAGGAAGCGCCCTCGGTTTCGTTGAAGTAGGCGATTTCCCGGATGAGTCTTACTTCTACCATTTTTCATTTGATGGTTGAAATGCACTTGAATATCATTCCTAACTGTTTCATAGTCAGGTGGTTACCAAAGTTTATTGAGTTATTGCAGGTGCTTGAAAGGTCGTTTTTACGGCTAAGGTAACCGCGTTGTTCAGAGATGCGTTGTGACAGGAACCGGCCCATTTTACTGACATTAAATTCTGAGCATCCACCATATGGAAATACATATAAGTATTCCTAGGTCATTTTGGTTTGAAGGGCGGGGTTTAATACAGATAAAGTTTAGGTGGTGAAATGGGAGGGTTTTACAATTGCTTAAGTAATTTTTTTAATTTTGAAGAAAACGGTATTGAAATATAATTCTGGGTGTATAGCTTTGAGTGTTTCCTTTCGGAGGAAAAGAAAGTTGATCGAGCTTTCAATTGGTAGCCATTTATTATCCAGAGCAGATAGTGAAGAAGTATAAAGGGTATAGGTTAGATGATTCAAGATCAAAAACTCTGGACGGAGAAATAGCGAATGAAGAACTCCTAATTAATTGAACACGATTTCAAGCACATACACCTGGAAAATCACCTAGGAATTTGGTTTACTGTAAGGGAAATGCTTGAGCCCACACTCGGTCTATACTTCCTATAGCCTTCCACCAATAAACTGACGCAAGTAGTCATCATTCCTTCACGAATGGGAAAATCCAGACGAGAATGAGAACAAAATATAGACTCGATAAACAATTACGAATAATATTTGAAAATAATGGCCACAAAAACAAACTTAGAATTGTACCTATATACAAGAAGAAAATATCGGACATTTGAGTAGAAGGAAAAAGATACAGATATAACAAATAGTGAAACCTACTAGGACTGACAATATCAATAACAAGTTTAAAAAAAAAACATGCCATAGACAGAATTAGCAAAGGAATAAGGGGACTTAAACTATTTTTCACATGAGAAATCAGCTCAAAGAATAAAAGAAATCATATATTAATAAATAATCCAATTGGCATTAATTTGCACGATGGTAGAAATGTGAACATCTCAAAGAGCAGCTCAGAACAGATGTACAGGTAACAAAATAAGACAATTTATATAATAACAAATACGAGAAGGGTGGAGCTCAGAAACCGAAGAAAGTTGAAAAGAGAAGAAAATTAATATCTGTTAACAAAATAATAGTAAAAAGAGTAAAACAAAGATAAAAAATATTAAAAAGGAGATGAGACAAGAATTTTCAGACGAATTGAAGCACCTAGAAAGCTAGAGAGCTTCTCAGCTATTATTATGTAATTTGGAAATAATGGGAATAGAAGAGGAGCTACATAATATTCACTGAAATGGAACAATTCGAAAATTGGAAAATTAAATAGAAAACAAACTTCGAAACAAAAGGAGAATTCCAACAACAAATAAAGACTAAACAGATAAAGTAAATCGCCAAAAGTAGAAATGCTTTTGTTATAAATAAACTGAAAGAAAAAAGAAAAAAATTAAAAGGATACAGATATAAAATAAGTACACACAAGAGCACGCAGGATAGTAGCACTCTAAGCAACTAAGCATCGCTCTGCACACTTTATACTTCCTTCAATTTCCACCTTGAATCCTTCACTCTCTCTGGTAACTCACACTCACCGGGCCTACAATTAGCATTAAGAACAGAGACAAATATATTGAATAGAAAGTAAAGGGAAAATACACACCGTCGTTTGAATTCCACGTTAGGTTGTAGGTTCAATGCATATCTAAGTCCCCCATATTCACTTTTATTGTAATTTTTGCTCTTCTATCCTCGCCCTTTCATTTGCTCCTCTTTATCATTCCCAAACCCGATGGCCTTCCACTCACTGTCTGGAAAGTCTCTGATGGAAAGGGCTCAAGGAACACAAGGGGAAATAGGACCCTCGCCTCTACCATGCGCTGGCTAACCATAGGATAGCCAAAGAGGGTGTGGGCGAGGGGATCGTCCCTGTTTCTTTTCCTACAACCTTCCTTTTGATTTTTTTTAATTTAATTCGCTAAACGATTCCAAATAACCCAAGTTCAAACGTAAAGATAGAGTAGTACAGGGAGGCTTCCATATGCCAAAGCTGTAGTCAACCTATACAGCATAAGTGAGAAAACATATGAAGCATGTTTGATTAACTGTACATTCTTCAGACGACATAGTCCAGCTTGTCGGTACAAGGTTCCAAAATGAGCGCTTTAAAGCTAGAGTGAAGCCAAAAGAAATAAGGGATAAAAAAACTAGGAAAATAAGTAGGAATAAACAAACAAAATAAAGATTACGATAGTCTCAAATTCAGGAACAGGTTATCAGGTTTCAAAGATTAGGATCAGAAGTACAGATAATACTCTGAAGCCAAAATGAAATTTACATCCTTCTACGATAAGAGGTACAAGTTTATTCCCCAATCCCATTCAATTGCTAAATATAGAACTAAAAACTAGAATTCCAGAGGTTACAATACAGCGTTTTCTATTTAATTAAAACCAAGCGAGAAGAGAACACACGAGCCATATAAGTATAAATATCAACTCCAAATAATGAGTTGAGAAAAAGGCAATGATAATAGACGTTCTTTCTCCAAAGTTTGGAGAGACAACTATCATCGGAACAGAAACCTTCTTAATCGCTCGATTCCCCTACGAAAAGTTGAGAAGGCACCGTTAGTTGATTTAAGTGGTCATCAACAATGCAAATTAGTAAACACAATGCAGCACCAAATGGCAGATTAAACCAACCAAAAACCAACGCGATCAATTTAAAAAGTTTTAAAAAATGAAATAAAAATCGAGTAAACAAAAGCGAGGTACTAAAGACCCAGTTAAATATCGAATAAATAAACAATGTGAGATACTAAAGTTTAATTGAACTATAGAAAATGTAAGGCAACAAAATGAACTAGTTATATCTATCTATCTATTCACTAAAATCAGAAGGCCAACATAGTTCGACTTCTATTTTTTTACTGTCTTCTCTCATTTCAACTCTTTTAATATTCCTTCTATGTACTTCCTCTTTCTAAGGGTTTTCGTCGACCTTCGATAGAATCGGCTGAATAGTTACGATATTATTACAAAAACAAAAAAAAGCAAAGCGCGGACCGACCGACATAGTGAAATGTAGACTCAACCGCGACAAGAAATGTTACAAGCCGAAGGTAAATCATTCCCTCAAACCGTATAGACAACAATTTCAACGTGAAAATTGTCTGATTATATATATAAGATATTCCCAGAGTAAATTGGGAAGAATATACCAGATATACGGCAGAATAGGCTCCTCTCTAAATATGGAAGAAAATAAAAGAGATAAAAGAGGGATCGAGTCAATTAATACTAGAACAGCAATGGCAGAGGAGATACATGAGGAGAGCTTAAAATCCAGTAAGAAAAGATAGAAGCGATTTTTAGAGAAAAGTGGGAAATGATTTTTGAAAATTAGTGAGGAATATAATGGTTACTTTCGATATAGAGTTTGAACATCGAATAATAGAGGAGATAAATAAGATTTTAGGAATGATGCATCAAAACTTCACGTGTAACAAAGAGAAGAAGGGAATGAAGATAAGATTACTATGCCAGGGCTTCAAATTGTCCGCTATTTACTTAAACAGTAGATGCTAGTTTATAGCAGCCTAACCGGGATGAAACATCAGGCTCTATAATTTGACCTCTAGGCGGGCGTATCGCAACATGAGTGAGTTAGTCTTTCCTTGTACTCGATAGAAACAGCATACATCCCGGAAGCAAGCAACACCACTAGCCTTAACACAAAATGTTCATATATAAATGTGACTATGCAAGCGCCTATAGCGGCCAAAATAATTAGAAATCGAAGTCAATACGAACCAAAATGAAAGATCCGATCCAATGATACAAATTAAAATAGTAGCATTAAGAAAACGAAAACAAGCAGTTGTAAGAATGGGGGAGATGAGAAACCCGTACGCCATATTGCAATATACTCGATATGCAAATCTCAACTACAGAGGACAAAAATCTCCTCACAGATTTGATTTGTGATTTACTCTGCTTCTAGACTCGATTGCGCGTCAAAAAACACAAAAACTAACACTTAAAGAAATACAAAATAAGATAATACAAGTATTTCCTTTTCTGAAAAAGATGTAAGAAGAAAACGTGGCTGTTTTATATTTAAGTCAATTTCACCAATCGAATTTAGGAGGAGGCAATTCCAAGAATATAATGTATTTGGTTGTTTTTAGGGCAATTTACGATTTCCAATTTCCTTATATTTGAAGAAGCATAACCCGAACAAAGGCATAAATTTATCAAAAGAGATTTATTTCTGCCAAATGTCGACGTTTAGGAAGGTAAAAATGACGCTTTGCTAAGTTCCAGTCACATTATGTTACAAACTAAGAAGCGCTTACCAACGAGGGCATGAGTTCATGAAGATTATAGGAATGTGGGGTGCCTACTCGGGGCACACAAGACCAGTTAAGCACGCAACTATGCCGAACGTACCAAATTTTCTAAACAAATGCCGATGGATAACCTTGTTGGAGCTATCATCTTAAGGAATACGTGCTATCGCCCATACCATAACCCAGCAGTGATATTTGCCAGTAGGTTGGGCATGTTCCTGAAAGTTGTGCTTCACTCTTTTCTCCCCGGCGCTGTTTAAATTAATCGGGGGCTCGGACTTTATTTCATACACTATCAGTTCGACTAGCTTCACCACTGAAAAATCCTTTTATCATCAACCTCTTGCGTAGATGCCCTCCTTGGTAATTATCCCTTCTTAGTTTTAGGTAAAAACCACTTTATAGTATAGTGCGCAAAGTACTGTAACGGATAGTAATACAGTTGTTTGTCTATATATATATATATATTTACATGTATATGTATATATATATATATATATATATATATATATATATATATGTATATAGCTCTTAAAGTAGCGCGAGAGAATGATGAAAATGAATCCATTAAACCACATTGAAAAGAGAAAACGGAATAATTTTTCCTTGTAGTAAAGTTTTGATTACCTTTTTTCGAAAAAATGCGTGTAGGGAAGCAATTTGAACCAGACACACTGAGGCAGCGAGCACCGCTTTGATCACAATTAAAAGTATGCCGTTAGTACACTAAGCTACGCTCGAACGGAGACTATGAAAAATGATAGTAAAAATATTACTGCAAGGGAAAATTATTCCGTTTTCTCTTTTCAATGTGGTTTAATGGATTCATATATATATATATATATATATATATATATATATATATATAGCTGATATCAGAAGGTGTACGAATTCGTCAAGTCTCTTCACGCACATGCAAATGCACGACCATAGAATTAATTTTAACCATGCAAAAATCATTTATAAATCAAACAATTATATTGAGAGGAGAATTGCGAAATCCATCATCATCAACAAAGTTGCTAATTTCAATTTATTTGATGTAGCTACTATTGATGTTTTAAACCTCAACGTCCACGAAAGGAAGTTTATTGCCCGTGCTCAGTTCATGAGGGAATTTTAACAGGGAGTTCTCCTCAAATTGCTGTTGATGTTTATCAGATGTTCTTCGTTTTGGACGTTAATGTAGATCTCGTCTCCAAATCAGCAATATGTGTGTGGCTTATTTTTCATGATGTCCAATAATCTCTCTTCACGTTGACCCATATAATAGTTGACGAACGTCGGCCTTAAGGGTTATCCCATAGCCACCCCATCCCCCCGCGTGTTTAGATTACCGTCTGGGGGCGTGAACGGAGCCTCTGATGTGCATGAACGTAACATACTACTTAAGATGTTTGAGTCAAGATTTAGGAGAGACATTGCAGGATAGTAGGACCTGTTTATTTATAATGATGTCGAGGGTCTGAGCGATAGGCGCGTTCGTAAACAGGCTTTCCACATCAAGTGATGATATTAGTCCTGCCCACCTTGTAAAGTGCAGTATATCGTTAAATTCCTTTGTGGATTCTATGCTAGATTTCGAAGGGATGTATGGTTTTATTACTTAATTTAGGTTTTGAGCTAAACAGTGCGTAAGTGTCCTGACTTGAAAGATAGTAGGCCACAATGGGTTGTTTGACTGATAAATTTTTGCATTTTCATACAGATATGCTGGTGTGTAATCACCGATGATCTTTTGAAGTGAAGTACCCTGATGAGTGCATTAGCTTTAGTTATTTGGCCCTTTATTTTTTTTTAAGTCTTCTGTTGGATCTTTATTCATGCGTTTAAACTTAGGTGTATCATTTAAGATAGTATTCAATTTGCTATTATATTCTTCTTTGTTTAGAATAACGTGTATGTTGGATTTGTCAGCTTTTCTTATGACTATTTCTTTGTGTTTTTTTAGAGATCTGATGGCTTTACGTATCTTTTGTGTTATAAGTTTGCTGCCAGTAAAATACCCTCGTTTTGTGGCTTCTGCACGTATTTGGTCTTTTAGGTTGGAGTTAAATTCAATGATGGCTTGATCTTGTAGTTTGAATAGGGATTAGAACAGGGATTCTAGTTCAACCTTTTTTTTTAAATTGGATCGAATTTGGCTTGTAGGTGGCAGTTCAAACCGAGCTTAAGAGCTTTTATTTTACTAGTGAGGAGCGTATGGCGGGAGAGAGTGATGAATGATGTTGTTGATTTTGGTAATGTTATACATACCCTGGACAATTTATCAAGCTTTTCGGTCTTAACGCATTTTTCAGAGTTTTCTGTGTGTAAAGCGCTGTTGGAGAAAGCTTTTGTGATTGAGTCTCATGTTGTATGTGGAATCTCGAACTCTCCAAGTTCGCCATCTTATAGTAAGGCATATAGAACTTTTAAAGAAAACCATCCCCAAACGTGAACGTAGTATTGAGGAAATGTTATCTTAACTTGAAGAGTTCGAGATTCCACATGCAACACGAGACTATAACAAAAGCTCTCTCCAATAGCGCTTTACAGCGTTTCCACATCCATAAAGAAGGCAAGAACATATCTAAACCCTCCAAAAATGATCGAATAAGATCGATAGCTCAGCAATTTAGCTTGGTTTTTACAAAACATATTCATTTAATAGAGAGATGAATATTTGACAAGGGATCCACCATCTACAAGATGGAATAAAAAAAGATAGTCAGAAAAAGAGAAAGTTGCCAAAAGAAATTAATTAAGGCAAAATACACAATAATCTTCAACAAAATTGGCCTATCTATATAAATATATATTTATATATATACAGTAATCCCTCGCTACCTTGCGGTTCAACTATCGCGGATTCACGACTTGGCGGATTTTAAAAATATTTATATGGAAAATATGTCGCGGAGTTTCTGGAAAATTCTAGAAAAATCGCTAAATATGAAAACCTAAAGTTTTCATTAAATCCATTAAAATATTAATAATAAATAGTATTTCCTAGTCTAGGAACAACAAAACAAGCGTAAAATACAAAAAAAACATATACAGTGGTATTTGAACTTGCATGCGATGTGCATACAGTACCCGCGTATCATGTTGTTTTCTGTCGCAAGGTAAAAGAATTTGTGGCCCGAGGTTAATTACGACAAGGGATTTACACCTGCCGAAATCCAACACTCCACAGTACAGAAAGCTTTGCAGTCGACTGCGATCATTGGAGGTGACGGCTTTGCAGTCATGACCACGGGAGACATCGATGAGTTATTAGACTGCCACTCCCAGCCGCTAACCGACGAAGACCTCAAAGACTTGACGAAGTCGGCTAGCGAAGAAAAAGAAATGCTGCAAGAAACGGAAGAAGTTGTCGACTAAACTGGCGTGACTTTGCAATGGCTGGCCAAGCTCTGCAACCTGGCTAAAGAATTTAAAAAGGGGCTACAGGAATGGGACGAAGATATGGTTCGTTCTGTGCAATTTTTTAACAAGGTCGATGAAGTCATGAATCCCTCCAAGATGCTCTTTAAACGGAAAAAGAAGCAGCGGCAGCAACTTCCTATCACAATGTTTTTACAGTCTCTCAAAAATAGCCAGTTCCTGCTGCTACTACTACGGTTGCACCTTCGGAAGAAGTGGAAGAGGTGTCCCAGGAAAGGGCACCGCCATCTGAACAGACGTAAAATACAATCATCGGCTGCACAGTAGAAATTTTTATCATCTGCATCATCATCATTTCTACTGCGCAGCAATTTCATCACCATCATCATTCAACTTCTTTCGTGGTGAGTACAGTAACAATCTTTATTTTTTTTAATCTAAAGTGTTATTTCTTAACAGTTGTCATTGTTATTAATAGAGTACTGTACTGTAATGGGTGGGTTGTTAACAGTACAGGGAGTGTTTTAAAAGTACAAATACACGTTAAATAAATACTGTAAATATGGTGTCCCTAGTTCGGGCGGAAATTCAGTTATCGAGGCCGGTCTCGGAACCAATCTACCGCGATAAACGAGGGATCACTGTATATATATTCATATATACTATAATTATTTGTTTAACAACTATATCGTTAGGAATTATCGTTTTGTACAATGATGTTCATATTAGAGTATTTTTTACCTATAACTATGAAGTGATAACCAACGACACCATCTTCTATAGAGATTGGTGATTAAAGGGTCTCAATAGAAGGAAACTATGGGAAATGAACTGTATTAAAGAAAGTTCGACTGCCAAAATAGTCTAAAAAGGAAACTATTCAGCCTTCGAAGCAATGCAGCAGAGTACTCCAACGGAATTTTCTCGACCTCCTCGTAAATATCGCTTTTGGGTTTTGGATGGGGAGGGGGCACGCAATCCTTAAGTGGTTTCCTGTTTATCCATTACTCTTTATTATAATAGTTTAGAATTTTAGGAAAAGCTGCGCACTAACCTGTTTCCGAATGCCTAAACAGCCTGGACTCCTTTTGTTATAGCGATGGCAGTTTCCTAATTTCAAGCCAAAAGGCAAATATCAGCGCATTTGTCAAGAAAGCCTATTTTGACATCCTTTAAAGAAAACCTGGTTATCAAGACAAGTCTTTCGCTCTTCACAAGGTGTACAGTCAGTGTTTCGAGAGTTTACGATTTTGACCAAAGGAACACGTAATAAGTTGTCACCTATTATACCAATAATTTGTAGGAGAGCCAAAAGATCCTGGCACGTACTATAACATTTATCTAGTTAAACCATTATGATATAACAAAAACCCTTAATTTAAAATCGAGAAATCTTTTCTACCATCAGCTATACGTGCAGTGACTCATTCAGCTGAAATCCCAGTGCCCTAGCTTGAACATCTGGATCAGGATTATGATGACAAAATCTGTGAGAGCAAGGATGTAGATTTTAAAATTGCAAATGACTTAACTATTAAGGGATTCGAATAGCATGAGTTTACGGATTTGGCACAAAATCTCTGATTATCAAAAAAACATCAGAACTCTAGCATCCACTCTGAATGAGGAAAACTTGTTTGAAAAAGTTTCGAATGTATCCTACTTTCGACCCAGAAACGTGCATTTCTGCGTACTTTATAAGTGAGAGTAACTTCGTTTATTGCCATAACATACAGTGTTTAGTGGAGAAATGGCGACTGTTCATCTATGGCTCAAAACGGAGCTTAAAGTGTGTCCTCATCTACAATGGAAATTTATATGTTGCCCTCAGTTTGGCATTCAGTTAGTCTTCAGGAACAACATGGAAAGATAAAGAGAGTAATTGGGTTGGTGTAAAAACAAAATCATTATTGGATAATCTGTGTTGAACTTAAAATAGTTTGAATTCTTTTGGTCAGCAACAAGGGTACAAGAAGGTTCTCTTTTTTATGCTCATGTGGGAAAACAGAACTCTAGGGAAGCATTGGACGAGGAGGAATTGGCTTCTCAAGATCTGACCACAAACCAGAAGATCGAAACATTCTATATAAGCCACTTATTGAAAGAAAGAAACTTATATTCACAATGTTACAATTCGTTAAAGTTTTGCCAAATGAAGGTGAGTGTTTCAAGTACCTCTGTTTGGCAGTTATTGGCCTATGACTTGAAAAACTCAAGGCCCGTCTGTTTGCTGATCTACAGATTCAGCAGCTCATCGAAGATAAACATTTCATCTAAACAATGTCGGAACTAAAAGGAATAGTGGTCGTTGGTTATCATTCAAAGACCATGTCGCAAACTTTTTCGGAAGCACGCGAGCAAAGATCTACATCGAAATTGTTCAAAAGCCATTGGAGAGCTATAAAATACTCGGTTGCAACATGAGCATCAAGCTACATTTTCTACATAGCCATAAGGCTAACTTCTCGGAAAACCTTAGTAAAGTCAGCGATGAGCAAAGCAAAGGATTCCATAAAAATTTGAAGGTCATGGCAAAAAATTAACATGGTAGATAGGATGAGAATATATTTGCTGACTACTGTTGGTGTATAAAACAAAATTGTCGACAAATTGATCACTCCAGGAAAAGTTATAACGTACATATTGGGGGGTACGCTTAACTACTTCCATACAACTTGAATTAGATTAAAATTATCGAAAATGTGTAATCGGTGTCTTACTCTCGGTGTCTTACCCGCAATAAGCACCCTCTGAAAATTAAACCACTCCTTACCTTCTGGTGTTGCGTAATAGCTGGTTGCTATAAGCATTTAATATAATATTAAATGAAATGAAAAAATATGAATGTGTTAACAAGTTTAATGAGTTTAAAGAAGCTTCACAGATAAACCGATGTAAGGAGGGATATCTTTTTAATTATGAGATGCCTGTGTACATAACACTTATGATATACAGTACATTACTGCAGGAAAACTAAAATGAGCGAAAGAAAGCTGCCGTCTTTGTAAAGAAAAGCTACATGTGATAAGGATGGTTGCATAGAGGGGTTGGAAGTATAAATGACATTATATATTAGATATTATGAAAATCAATTGTTGGCAACTATAAATGTCAAGTGCAAATCTGAATAATACTGGTTCTATGATTTTATTCTTTCCTCAGTACTAATAAAACTAAAGCTAGAAAACATTAAGAGAGGGCAGTTCCACGCGAAATCTCAGAAAATGTCCTCTTGTAATGTTAGCGAAAGTAAATACGTGATCCAAAATCCGCATCTAGACCTGGATCCACCCCTAAATCTAACGTTTTAAAGATGTTTTGTACACAGAGAGATAGACAGGAAAACAAACACGGGTGAGGACATATACCTTCGCTAACTGTTGGTTTATGTAAAATTTAAGTTAAACGAATCAGCGATAATAGATTATTTTTCTTTAAAAACCTTCCTGTTAAACGCACAACTCAACAGGAAATATTTCAAAGCTAAAAATACTTCAAAATCAAACAAGTATGTAGATTATTTAATCCGTGTCTCTTTCGGTGCAAAGTCCCTATGGATAAATGGTCTCTGCTAAATTTATAAATGTCATTTAAAGAACTACAGGGTATATGTTTGATAATAAAATCAATTAATAGGACTTTTAATATAAGACCTTGCTAATAAAGGAGTTGTGAAAGTAATTCTTCATCGATATTCTCTCTACCTTTACTTGTTCTTCATCTCACCAATTCCAAACTTTCCCCTATTTTATGAATTGGCCTCCAGTGGATCTTTGGGTTTTGTCTGCTTCACCTTTATTCTATTCCTATTTATTTTGGCGTAAATCAATAGACTATTGGGGAATTACTTTCGTTAATAATTTTGTGTAAGTCTGTGTTAAAAAATAAAAATGATCTCGAAGACCAATTTCAGTATTCTCTGGAAGAAGAAAGGCTCGAATTTCAGTGCATTTAATTAATTATACGTACATCTTGCTTCATCTCGAAACTAAAAAATCTCCAGTGCCTCTAATGATTATTGTCCTATCGTATAGCAAATCATTCTTTATTTATCCCCGATTTTCTGCGTTTTAAACTAAATAGTTCTTTCACTATAGTATTATTGCTACTCGTTAGACAGGAATTTGTGATCTGCAGGTAATGAGTTTACAAATTTGAAAACAGAGATAGACTGTTAAAGGGATTATACCGTGTGTTGCTAAAGTCGCAACAAATAGGAAATATAATAATGGTCTCTTCTTTTACCATTCCCAGTCTACTTAACATTTTTTTATGTGGTTTGCTGCAGAAGGTCTACTCAACTTGAAGGAAATTCGGAGTTAAGGCATTGGGTTCATGGGAATCTTGCAAATCCCATCGAACTTTTCATCGCAAATGGTGGTAAACTCATTGAGGTGGTTATTTATTATTATTTATATTAAATAATATGTATCTTAAATTAAATAAAAAGTCATTAAACCTTTTTTTATTGAAAAAATATTTATTTTACGTATGTGTTCAACCTATAGGTACAACCTGTATATCATAAGAGCATCGTATATTTTAACTCAGTTATACCTAAAATATTTTCTTGTCGACTGGAAAGAATTTTATAACAAATAATGAAATTTTCTAAAAAAAAGTATCAGTTTTTTTTTCTTAGGGCGCCAGTGAAAAGAATATCAAATATGATTACCATTATTGAATTTATCTGATCAGATCACTTTTTATTTCGAGATGTTTTTTTTAATAAAATTGGGCCTACATAAAAAACTCAATGAAATGATTTTGTGTTTGTGGCCCGTAAAGTAGTTTCTAACCCTAAAACGGTACTCTTGAGTCTTATAGATACAGGTTTTTATACAGGCGGGTCTATCTATGTTGTAATAATAAGAGATCCCTGAAATTCTCGGAATTAGAGAGATTTTAGGTGGGGTAGGGGAAAATCATACTTAAATAAGTTATTTCCCCCGCGTGCGTGTGTTACGAGAATGAGTGTGTCTGGAGGACCCAGGGGTACCTTTATGAGGTAGTAGCAATTGTCTCTAAGACCTGCGTGTACTCCTAGTTGAGTGGGTGCACGGGCTTAGTGAACAAATATGTACCAGAGATGATTTCGGGGGGTTTTGTTTTTATTCATATTTTCTTCCTTTTAGGAAGAAAATGATATAAATTGATCCCTGATATATATGTAAAGTAAAATAAAATTTATGTTCCAAATAATACTCCATACAATTGTGTAGCTTTTTCTAAAGAATAATTTTTCAATTGAAATAAATATCGGCCTCTATTGAAAGGGAGATTAAAAGTGACGACACTGTAAGTGATAATCATAAATTATAAACTATGTAGCACAGCGATGAGATAGATACATATCAACTGACTCAAATCAACTAGAATCGAGAAATGAAGATGAAACCACTGAAAAATATGCTGCAATATCAAGAATGAGAAAACAAAAACATAAATTAACCCGAAGAAGGCTCCAACGAATCCTAGATGATGCTGAAACAGATATATATGTCCCATCAGCATCCACTGAAAATAAAAGATCTTTAACGAAACGTAAATTCTTTCAAAAGATTTAAAAATTCGACTCCAGTTCTTCCCTTTACCAAGTGCATCACCCTCTCCAGTTTGATCATCACAGTCCAGCCCTGTTGAAGAACTATTAGTAGAAAAGAAAAGTGAAACTCTAATAATCAAATTCACTCAGCGAAGACCTCGTGCTATGGACGGCCATTGTTGGTCAATAAATTAATCTTCTAGACAAGGGGCGTGCAACCTCCGGCCCACGAAAGCCTAGTGTCTGGCCCTTCACCTTCTTTAACATAAATATTGCAATCTGGCATGCGCCCCCCTCAAAAAAAATTCCATCTTCTCTCGCAGCCTTAACCACCGCCAGTTTCAGGTACCGATGAACGAAGTGACCGTGCGCTACAACGACCTGCTTTACTTCTATAAGGGCCACTGCCTGAGTCGTGGGGCCATGCTGTCCCGTGCGTGTAACTTGCATCAGGAAATTGCCACCTTCCTCCATCCGAAGAACTTTCCCCACGCTGATCACTTCTCCGACCTGCGATGGCTCGCCCGCCTAGCCCTGCTCACGGACATCACTATACACCCAGGTGCCCACAAAGTGAAGCTGCAAGGCAAAGATATTCTCGTGACAGACATGCGTGCTACATCCCTGCCTTCGAGGTTAAGCTGCACTTGTGAGTGGCTCAGTTGGCTATTGGTAAGTTTGTGCATTTTCCTCGATTTGTTCTTTGTGCCCCTGATGACGTGGACCGGGATAGTTGCGGGATAATTCCTCCGCAGAGATGCGGGAGGAATTTGCCTCCCATTTCGCTGGAGACGCAGCTGCTGGCTGGGGACTTCAAGCTTTTTACTCCCCCTTTTAATTTCCCGTGGAAGAGGCCCCTGCCCCCCTGTAGATGGACTTTCAGTGCAATCATGAACTGAAAGCAAAGTTCCGCACATCTTCTACGCTGTCTTTTTTCCGCGACCTCGTCCTCCCTTCTAGCAATTTTCCAAAATATATTCATTGCACATGTTCAATGCATCGTGGCCATGTTTGGCTCACCTACTTTTGAAAACATCTCTTCTCCAAAATGAACTACACCTTCGCTCCCAAACCTCGGACCGCCACTTCAATAAAATTCTTCTGTTGTTTACTTCATCCATCGAGCCGGACATTGAAACACATCTTCATAGCAAGCACCATCCGTTTTACTGATTTATATGTTGTTCAATAAATTTCTTGTATAATGTATTCTAGTATATATATATATATATATATATATATATATATATATATATATATATATATATATAGTCACTTTGATGATTTCGTTTGTCGCTCCAGCCCGCGGCCTGCACTGAAAAGTCTCATCTAGCCCTCACTCTGAAAAGATTTTCCCCACCTGTTCTAAACCATCACTAAGTGTACATTTCTAGCATTTAACACACTACACCCTCGCTCCACAGTTCCCCAAGGAATGA
The DNA here is from genome assembly GCA_963969495.1 of Ceratothoa steindachneri. Lineage (NCBI taxonomy): Eukaryota > Metazoa > Arthropoda > Malacostraca > Isopoda > Cymothoidae > Ceratothoa > Ceratothoa steindachneri. Next base: position 172,057,253 of record OZ018326.1, read on the forward strand.
ACTTTGAAGACCCCATTGACTGAAGAAACCTGGGTATAAATAGTTTTACAGAACAACATCGCGACATGAAAACACCGAGACTTAAGGAATTAGATACTGCAGTGATTCTGGTATTAATGGGTGCCCTAATAACACTACAACAAAGGAAAAAACGGAAATGAGAATAACTTTTTCGAATTTTTTGGCGAAAATTACGAATATAACAAACGTCTCTTTCAGTGACCCTCCAGTTCCTCGTAAATTACTATATTAATTACAGTAAGTACACTGATGGTTGCGTAGGGATTTAATGCAAAGAGGAGTGGGCATAAACTGACAACTCTAAATGTTATAAACATATTTTGATATCATTTTAATCTGGTGTGCCTAAGGAATTTGAAACCTAACCTATGAAATTTAGGAAAGTATACTAAATACCCTTTTAGTTATATGGATCCAAATACGTCGTAACTCTTACGTAACGCTTAATAATTTTGTAACTTACTATAAATGTGTCCTTTTTTCACTTTCTTATTTAATATTTGTTGTTGTTACAATTTATATTATTTTTCTCATACTGCAGTGTTTTCGCTTTACAGGAAAAAAATTCAAGAGACAGTTGACTAAACAAGTCAAGAAACACTATGAGCTGTACTTCGGATGTAAACACGAGGCACCTCACATATGTTGTGTTAGGTGTACTAGTTCCCTTTCTGCCAGGGTGAAACGCAAAGGGCCTGGCCTCATTTTTGGCGTACAAATGGTTGGGAAGGAGCCAAATGACCATTCAACGGATTTCTACGTTTGCTTAACGATATTAAAACTGGGTATTCAATGTATATTTTTCCTGGTCTTTAATATGTTTTCAATTAAAAGATCAAAATACATAGTATTTTGTACTTCTACTATTTCTGCAAGTGGTAACAGGCAAGAATACCCATTTTTAGTTTGATTTTATTTTATTTCACTGCAGGTCGCAACAGAAAAGGCAAGAAATCTATCATGTATCCAAATCTTCAGTCTGCTTTTCGCTCACTTCGACATTTAAATGCTATTCCTGTACAACAGCCGCCCCCTTAACCACTAAGCGCAGACACTAACTACTCACACGATTCAGAATCTCATGATACACCATATGTGGCACAGCTCTAATCTGAAAAGAAACCACACCTCATCTCCCAACCGAAACCCAATGATTTAGTTCGTGATCTAACATTTACTAAGTACAGAGTGGACGCCTCGCCTCACGTCTGCAACAATGGAATTTTTTGGATTAACATGATTGAATTAAATTATTTAGGAAGCCTTCTGCAGATCTACAGCAATTCTTAACTTTTGAAAACGACTTGACTTATTTTAATGATATTAGAGGCGTATTTAATGCCTTTGACCTAACCTATGAACCAAATGAGTGAAGGTTATTTAGCATAAAAGCGGTTATCTGCAAATTTGGAACACCATGGCTTCAGGTCAAGTTGCTAATTCAGTCATTTTAAGAGAAACATAAGAGAACCTTGCTTTTCTTATATACCGCATAAATTATAATGAACATTAGTGGCTAATTTGTGCAGCCTGGAAAGTAGTGCCCTACATAATGGGCTACAAACTGGATACACCATATTTATCTGCTTTCTTTGCAAGTCGGACAGTAGGAAGAGATCAGAACATTATGTAAAAAGAAGAAAATCATTTTGCCACCACTGCATAAAAACTAGGCCTATTGAAGCAATTTACTTAAGCACTTTAACATAACAACTCATTTTTCCCTTACCACAAGGCGATCTTCCCTAAAATAAGTGATGCCAAGATTAAAGAAGGCATAATCATAGGCCATCAGATTCGTCAACTTATAGCTGTTGAGGACCTCTTTTGCGAAAATCTATGAAACTGAACTACCAGCCTAGCATGAATTTAAATATGTATGCAAAGCACTTCTGGGAAAGCACCAAGTGGCCCATCGAGAGCGTATAGTGGAGAGTCTAATCAAGTGCTACCAAGATCTCAGATGCAATATATCACTGAAGATAGACTTTATTAATTCTCATCTGGCAGGAGATTTGAGTGATGTACATGGAGAGAGATTCCATCAAATTATAGCGTCAATGGAAAACAGACATAAGGGAAAATAAAGCCTTGCTATGCCCGCTGACTTCTGCTGCAACCTGAATCTTGACACAAATAAGACGTCTTACAAACGAAGAAGTAAATACTAAAATATAGCTTAATGTATTTTATAATGCTAACAAACATGCTGATTCATTATATATTCATGAATTAATTAGAAGGGCCACATTTTATCTGACTTTGGGAGCGAATTACATTTATGGTATCTTGGAAATTAGTATCAATTGCATAATTATTAAATAGGCGATTTCCGTGATGAGAATTCTTTTTTAGCAAATTCGAACTAACCATTTCAACTATAAAATAAAATTTACATGAGATCTATGTTATTTTCCTAAAGCTGAAGTTTGTTGTACAGTGTATTGTATGGAATAAAGGAAAGCTGTTCGGTTCGACACCCAAAAAACCAGCGAAGAAAAATAAATTGAAAGACAATTTCGTATCACTTCGGAGCATTTGAAATTCATTCATAAAAAAGGAACACCTACTCTGTCCTTGGCGAGAATCTAAGCCTTGATGAGCAGCTCCTTGGATTCCATGGTCGCTGCTCATTCAGATTGTCCTTCTCTAACAAACCACTGATGTATGGGATCAACATCATAAGGATGTGTCATTCCCAAACTTCGTACGTGGTAAATTCAATCCCATATCTTGGCAAGCACACCACTGCTACAAGTGGCATGCAACCAGTGCAGTACTTCACCGATAATGTGGTCGAGGTCTACGAAAATAGTGAGAGGAATATAACTGGGGACACCTGGTTTTCCTCAATCCCCTAGGTCAACTTATAACTGCTAAAATCATTTACATACATTGGGACTCTTATGGGCAACAAGAATGAGTCCCCTGTCCCCAAAATCATCGACAAGAAGCTTTATCAGCTGGTCCAGAGTGCTTTTCTTTTCAACAGTAACATGTCTCTCATTGGTTTCATGCCAAAGACGAAGACAAATTCCAAGGCATTTAACGGCAGCAATTACTCATAAGAACAAACCCACTTGCATACTCGAATACAAAAATACCAAGAGAAGGGTCGACACATTCGACTAAATTTCCAGCATTCATTCCTGTAGTCAAAAGAAAAAAGGTGGCCCCTCACAGTTTTTTAAGGCATGGTCAATTCTTATGTCTTTAAAGCGTACATCCTTCAGAAAGCGATAATGCTGAAGGAAACGAAGCACACTATGATTCTAAGAACCTTCTAGAAGATCTTAGCGAATGAACTGGTAAGAACTTTGGCTCATCATTGATGAAATCTCCTAGGGCAACAAAGAAATATCTAGACGACCATACTGGAAGCATTTTCAGAAATACACCTTCCTCCAGCAAGACCCCTTCTTGATGGCTATCCTAAGATGAGATGTGGCTTATGAAAAAGCTGAAAAGAAGACGCGCTTCCTGTGAATTAACTTTTAGAAAGCTATCGATTTGGAACACGGGAAATTAATCTGCTTGAATTTCATGTGATCCTCTCAAGGTAAGATATAATGCATTTATTATAAAGATTGTGTGTGTTATGTTCATATGTAAAACAAATAAATAAAAGCAGAGAGGCACAGCCACAAAACACACCAATACATTGAAATAAATACATTTAAAAGGTATATAAAAGATTGTATAAAAGTTTATTTTTCTCTCTTTCAGAGCCTGAACCCAGTAGTGTCAAATTGGTATCATAGGTTCGACAGGCAACTTAAAAGGATATATGGGCGAAGTTTCACATTCTTTTGGAATATTGTTGGTATTTCTTGTAAATTAAAAAAAATATTACATTAAAAAAATTCTTTCTTTTCTTAGGAAATAAATAAATTCTAGATTTAATTATTTTCAATCAACACCTTTTATTCATAAGTTTTATCCCTAAAATAATCCAACAAAACCTTCTTTGGTTTGAATATTTTTACCAAATTCTTAAAATGCCGGGGCACTATGCAGGGTGCACTGTTATAAATAAGGTTTGAATACAAGGCAAAATTAACAGTCATATCTCTGCTAGATAATTTTTCTGAAGAGATATCTAGTAAATATAGTCAAAAAGGTAGTAAAGATGTGCAATATACGAAACATGAATCAACAAAAGAGGAACCGATTTGTTGCGATGGGGTCCGTGAAAGCACATAATTGTCATGCACTTTTTTCAGTTCTACAGCAGAAACTTGCTTCTTGAACGGATCTGTGAAAATAATTTCAACCAGAGCAAAATAATATCATTATTCTAGATGTAAACTTATTCATAATGATTATTTCATAAATTTTTTTTTTAATTCCCTCGATTGATCTAGTGATTTGATGGCACCTTTTATATTAGATACGACCCAACTAATTCAGAGGCATGAACTTCCGAAAACTTTACTCCTTACAATTCTCAAGCGTTACGCGACCATATCAATATAATAACTCTAAAGCTCACTTTAATTTGCTTAATTACCAAATCAGATAAAACTTCAATCAAACCTTGAACTTTTGAAAAATTGAACCTAAAATCTGATGTAATGCGAAAATACAGTAAATAAAGTGATAATGTCAAATTCACGAAAATATATCGGTAATTTGATATGTGCAGCCATTCTCATGGAGCTTATATTCAGTGTGATATCTTTATATAAATACAGAGGTTTCACGTAGTTTGAGTTCGTTTTTTATAACAGAAATGAAACTGATGCATTGCCATGAGAAAATGGGGATTGCAATAGGGATAAAATGAGATTAAGAGTGAGATGAAGAAAAAATGAAAAAAGAGAGAAGGAAAGAGTGGAGAAATGGAGAATTTGATCTACTTACCAATCATCAGTGAAGCAGAATAGTCAGTTCTTTTGGTAATCGAGATAAGAAATAGCCACACATATTTAATTCATGTACCCGCACCAGGCTTCTACGAACCTCTCTTGAAAATGTTCAATCGAAATTCTATGGGTGCTTTTGCCCTCAATTCATAGTGAATATAATTAAGAATATAAAGGGTTGAGGGGTTGTAGCAAACCTCATCAATCTCAAGAAAAGGAAACGTGGAAGTGAATGCAAATAGGCTTCAAAGGTGTAAGCTGATTTTGGTATAGGGGCATTTAACTGATGAATATACAAGAGGATGTAAGTGGTATTAAACTTCGTAAATGTGAGATGGCAACTGAAATTGATGATATAGTCGCTTAGATGTTAAAAATGGCGATGATTTTGTTATTAAATGTCTCTGCTGGTTGTTATGCAAGGCATGGACATTGATAGGGCAAAGTGCCACAAAAGGGATATGGACGATTTATAACTAATTTAAGTGATGGAAGATTGATCTGAGGACGCACTCATCATATTATTTTGAAGACCCTTTTAAGACAGAACCTGAGAAAACGAGTCCCCGCCACCTTTTCAAATTACCTTGGGGTCCACGGTTATACCATGAAAGAATAACATCTTCTAAATTCGGAGAAAGTCATCAAAGCAAAACTTATATCAATATAACCTACAAATATTTAACCTAATTTAAATGATTTTTCTAAACTAACAGGGAAAGGTGTAAGTGAGCTTTTTTTGAGGAAAATATCTTGAATGAGATGAACGTAGAGTACTGGTCTATGAACGCGCTCTAAGTACTATCGTAAAAGAATCCGTATTTGAGAATGTTAAGCTCGGCATGTGCGTCTCTCATTATTGAGACTTTCTCAGGGTAAGGTTGCAATCAGATTTATGCTTTCCTCCTCTTTTAGAGGACACTGACCACATGCTGGGCTCCGCTTAGCTTTGGGCTTGTAGAGCGTAGCCGAAGCTCCTTTATTGATAGCTTCCTTTAGGTGGGTAGACTTTGAAATTCAGAGCAATGTTTCTTCTGTCTTATTCCTTCGCGTTACCTTCTCCTCTTCAAGCGTCTACGTGAAGAAATTTGACCAGTGGATGGCTCACACCATTGATGTTCTAGCCAAACGTGGTAATATCAGGTGATAGTCGTTTTTATCCTTTATAAATTTGGTCACATTCTTTTTTATTAATTTCAAATTCAACTTGCTTTTATTCTTGGAAAATAGGAATTTTGAATTTTTAAAATATGAAATATTAATTTTATTCTTTTAATAAAGAAATAGTTATTTTAATTCTTTTTAAATATGAAATATTCACTCTTTTATAGAAAATATGAAAAAGATGTTTTATTCTTTTAAACTCTGGTATGGGTGTCTTTTAAAATAAAAATTGTAGATTTTAAATCAGTCGTTTTTTTCTTTCGAAATACGAGAAATGCACGCGTATCGCTTTGAGATACGAAATAGTGTTTTTGATTGAGTCTCCAAATAAATTTAAAAAATTTAACTTAATTTGTTTTGTTTTTCTAACAGAATAATGCATAATCACTCCTGAATTTTAAGGCAAAGTTAAATATCAGGAAGGTTAGAGAATGTTACACATTCGCTTGAAAGAGCCTGGGCGATATATTATTGACGTAAAAAATAGATTGCAATTGGAAAATATATTGTTTTGTGGATTAAATTTTGTCACATAGAAAGTATAAGACATGCGTAGCAGTCTTTGTGAACATCGGTACAAACTAGATAATTTTAAATATCGTGAGAGAATTTTGTGTCTGAACAAGATGGGCTTATTACCTTATTACCTTACGACCTTCAAAACTTTCAATAATTCCCGGGCTAACCTTGTTAGGACTTTGGCAATTCTATAATTCTAAAGAGAATTTTTAAAAAAAATTAGGGTTAAAAATTTTGTTAGAATCGGCCAAACAGTTATGATATTATTATCAAAACAATATAATTCCAGGGCTAACATTGGGAGGACCGTGAGAATTATATCATTCGAAAGAGATGATATAATAAATAGTTATGATGTTATTGCAAAAAAAGCAAATTTCTGGGCTAACCTTAGGAGGACTTTAGCAATGATATAATTTAAAAGAGAATGTAAAACAGCATAAGGGTTTCAAATTTCTTTAGAATTAGCCGATTATTTATGTTGTTATGCCAAAAATAGAATAATTCTCGGACTAAATTTGGGAGGACCTTAGCAATTATATAATTAGAGAGGGAATTTAAAATAACATAAGGTTTTTGAATTAAGTTAGAATCGGCAAAATAGTTATGATGTTATTACCAAAAATAACAGGGTCCAACCGACACAGTGAGATATAGAGTTGCACGTGAGTAAAAACCGTCATTTCTAATGTTTGGTTCTAACGAGACACTTTCTGGGCTCAATTTAATATCCTGCATTATGTTTGGATTTGCTTCATTACAAACATATAATATACATATCATGTTTGGTTAAAGTGATACCATATTAATATTTTCAACTTTATACTTCGTTAGATTATCATATATAAGAATAAAGGTCATTGAAAGTTTTTTTATTCTTGCCAAAATCATTAATCCTACAGCGCCGATTTGGAGATACAGGGGTTCTTTCAGAATCACCCCCTTGAAACCTGATATCCTATAAATGGCTATAGAAATACTAAACATTAAGAATTCGAACTCAATTTACGACCAAAAGATTCACATATGATATACTTATGATTTGAAATCAGATTTCTTTATTTTCTTTAAAATCTGTTCTAATGACGGACTAAAACATATATTTTCCATACATGATCAACTATAAGGTTTGTTCTTATTTGGATGAGGGGAAGGGGGGGTAGGTGAATAGTTTGGGTGTTATGAATGGCCTAGAATTTAGTTCAATCTATATTCGAATGATGCTAAAAATATAAACCAGTTCTTAGGCGCCAATTTTTTTTAGCAAATATTTAAACTCCTATGGTATAGTTTTGCATTTTGTTCACAAATAAAATTTTAAAATCTACGGAGAATTTCCACGAATGTATAAAATTTTATATTATTTTAATTTTCACTATGTTCTATTTATATTACTAAAACAAAATATATAAGATAAAAAAATGCGTAACATTTGCAATAAGATGATATAAAAATTAATTGTGTATTTTGTTTGTTTTTTCACAAATTAACTTTAAATATCTAAGAAAATTTTCCACGAATGTAAACAATTTGGCATTATCTTAATTTTCCCTATGTTTTGGTCATGTTGATATAAAAAATCTTTATACCATAAAAAAGTTCCTCATATTTGCAATAGAATTATATACAAAACCAAAAAAATGTGAATTCTGAACGAGAGAATTCGAAAAGTGACTAATGAAAAATTGTGACATCCCCTTAAATTAAAATCCTTTTTAAAATAGGACTACTTTGGTATCTCATTTAAGATGTGCCTTTGCCTTTTCTTCTTGTTGATTAGGTTCATGTAATAGACTTGAATGAAATTGAATTTATGCATGGGTAGAAAATCACTTGTTTGTAAAATCTTGTTGTAAAACGAAGGAAATGACATTTCTTCTCCTAACATTTGATTGGTGAGCCCTCTGAATATTGGCGCGTTAGTAATTTTCTAGTCGCTTCAAAACTTAATTGGGTATAAGAAAAGGAATAGTCAAAATAGGCTTCCCCTAATTCTCTCTTACCAAAATGGTATTCCATGTAAATGGTTAGTGATACTATAATACTAAAGAGAAAAGAATCGCTGGGCAAATCACGAGACAGAAACGTGGTTTAATTCTTTTAATTTTCCAATTTATTCAGTGAAATAAAAATTTTTATTAGATGATTCATCTTAAATAAATCTTTTATAGATTTTTCATTTTTAAAATGTTTATAGCATTGTTGTCTCTATTAGCAGCATAAGATAAGTGAGGGTCGTGAGAATGGAATGAGTGATCGATTTTGTCGTAGCAGTCATGTTTTTTAGTACAACTGAAGATGGAAGACTCGTTATTTAATGGACGGTGATGATCTGCTCTCTAATAAGATCCTTTTCAACGATACAATTTTTTACCATATATAGAGAAGGAAAAGTTCAAAATGCTTGGAAGGATCGGGGCATAGGCAAGTAATGCGTGTTTTCGCAAGCAATGAAGATGAGAACGAATGAATTGAACTTGCGCGAATAAGAATGACCAGATGGTAGAAGGAGAAGAGTAGTTGAGAAAGATAGACGAGAGATATTAACCTGGTTTAGATATCAGGCCTTTGAAGTGTATGAGCTAAAGATTTAACTCCAAATCAAACCGATGAATCAAATTGATGAGGTAATGGACTAAAGGAGAGAGGAAATTGGGCTAGGGCGATGAAAGAGCAACAGGGAACATAGTTTGGTGTAAATGGATTGCGCCGAGGATCAGAAGCACAAAGGTGTCAGAAGATGAAGTTAGGTAATCAATAAAATAATTAGTAAAACAGAAATTGCAGTCTTAGGACTAATGATTGATTAGATAAAGAATCCAATGTCGATTTCAAACCAAATTTGTTGATGAGGAGTAGCTATTCTTTAAATAATCTGAATGAATGAGATCAATCAAAGAATAGAAAGAAATTCTTGAGCAATTCAAAGCAGGTAAGACGCAACCAACTTCAAATTAGAAGTTAATATAACCATATATTCACTCTTTGTGTGAGTACCACTAATAGATCAAAATCTCCATTTATTTGAAGACGCTAAATTCATCACCGAATTGGATTTGTGTAAAGCGTACTATCAAATACCTCTCGCTAAGGAGTCCAAAACACTGACGGCTTTGGCGACCGAGAGAGGTCTGTTACAGTTTACCAGGCTACCCTTCGGACTACTTACAGCCGGTAGCACTTATAATAGGATGATGAGGCGAATTATCGCTGTCCTAAGTGACGTGTCGTTTTACTTCGACAACGTGTATGTAGCTACCCGTACATGGGAGTCACACTTACACGCCTTACGCTCATTGCTCGAGAAATTGAAGGAGCAAGGTCTAACCGCCGAGCCGACCAAGTGTTATTTTGCCTACGAATCCATTGACTACCTGGGATTCAAATTAGGACAAAAACACTTGACTCCCCAGCAAAAAAAAAGTGGACGCCATAGTCTAGATGCCCCGGCGGAAAACAAAGAAACAACTCCGATCGTTTATGGGAGCGGCCTCGTTCTATAGGCGTTTTGTACCACACTTCGCTTCCATTGCGGCCCCACTGAATGATTTGTTAAAAAAGACAGCGTCAGACCCTGTCATGTGGAACCCCCATGCAATAACACAGTTGGAGGTTCTAAAAGGAAAACTCGTAACTGCACCAATTCTTCGCTTACCAAATCCCAACAAGATCTTCGGCCTTCGCATGGATGCTAGTCAAGACGGGTTAGGCGGAGTATTGCTTCAATACGAAGATGACGAAACAGCCTATCCCATAGCTTATGTCAGTAGGAAACTGTTGAGTAGAGAAAAAGCCTATGCTACTATCGAAATCGAAGCTTTGGCCATAATATGGTCCATAGGTAAATTCAAATATTATCTAATAGGGCGCGAGTTTAAGTTGGAATGCGACCATAAACCGTTGTCATACTCAAGTAAAAATAAGAGTAAGAATAGAAGACTCCTGAGATGGAGTTTACTCTTGATGGAGTACCAGTACTCCATTCACTATATGAAAGGGTCCAACAATTGTATGGCCGACTCGTTAAGTCGGAACCCTGTCGACGATTAAGGAGCAGCACAACACTTGTATTATAGCAAAGTTAAGTGTAAATCAGTAGAATTGTAAGTAAGTAGGGGCAAGTAACCCCCTAGTGTTAGGTAAGAAGATCCTAAGTTGGCACACTAATATAGGAATTAATGTAAGGTCAGGTGAAATGTTATCGAGGCATTCCCGAGTGAACTAGAATTTATTGTATAATATAATGTTCCGTAAGTTACCCATGTATATTATTGTAAGCGTAGGATTGGAACATCCCCCCCTCTCCCGTTAATTTCTTAAGGAGGGAGGTAAATGTAGAGAAATGGCTACCTTAAGCATCCTGGAGGAGTATAGGTACATTAAAGCCCCCTCCCCCCCTCATAAGGAGAAGCGTGGAAAAGGTAGCCGGCGAAACTGCTTACCATGTGTGATCTCCCCGCCGCTGTGGGCAGTTGGAGCTAACATCTGTTTTTAGGCGACCACCTAAGGTCCTTAAACGACGCTCTAACGATCCAATTACCTACGAGACCAATAAACCTGTGGTTATGGAAAAAAACGCGGTACGAGTCAGAAGGCACGCCAAGTAGCGGTGCGGTTGCGAGCCTCTAATTTGCGAGCTGACTTGGGCACCCCACTGCCACCTCAGGAATTCTTGCACTCCCCAGATGCTAACTAACCCTTCGCGTCCCCCGCCTTTGCCTCTGTGGCCTGGTCACTTCCTCCTTTAGATGGGGCGGCAATCCGCCTATAAATAAGCCCCGCAAAGAAAGAGGAGAGGATTATCAGAAGTCGATACGCCAAAGGAGGATTAGTTCGTGAAGATCGATCCATCGGCCAGACAAGAAGATTATTTGATGTCGATTCGCCAGAAGAAAGATTAGTTCGTGAAGATCGATCTTTCAGCCAGACAAGAAGATTAGAAGTCGATACGCCAGAAGAAGGGTTAGTTCGTGAAGATCGATCCTTCAGCCATACAAGACTATTTCCGTGAGAAACGATAGGATCAGATTGAGAAAATCGATCCCCCCTTTTAGGGCCGTATTAACCTAAATAGTCAAGCTTTATATCGGTGCCATACCGAAGAAGCCTTTTCAGTCTGCAAAGAAGTCCGACTGAAGAAAAGCAAAGCCACTCACACTCGAGCGACTTTCACATCTAAAGCTCCGTAAGAGTGAGAGGAGAAGAACCCAGCCCCAACGAGCTCCCGTTCTTTAATTACGTTAAAGAATCAGCCCCCGTCACAGGCGACAAGCAATTCTTTATCGACGAAAATTCAACCAGCGGCCACAACACTTCAAAGCGAGAGATAAGTCCTCCAGTGACATCCGGCAATCCCTAATACCTACCTGTAATTTAAAAATGAAATTTATATTCCTATTGCGATAGTAGAAGTTTAGTACGTCCCACGTTTTAAAGGAGAGTAGAAACCATTGTTTTTGAACCTAAGTCATATGTGTTTGTAGACGAGAGTACGTTAATTTAATGTTTAACGCTAATCAAAAAGAGTCGCGATAAAAAAATACTAATCGGCAATTGGTATGTTTACGGGAAGCCTATTTGTTTATTTTTTGTCATTGAAAGATCTTTGATGCCAAAGATAGAAAGGTGTTAACTGTTGGTTTGTAATAATTAAGTGTTTCATTTAAAATACATGTTTATTTTGGTAGATTCTGGTGTTCCCTCTTATCCTTATGTGTTTAAAAATAGCTCTTCTTTAATAATAAAACTACTGAATTAGCACTCTTAGAACAAAGCCTACTTCATCATAGAAGTAACTCACGCCCCTTAAAGCATACCGCTACTAAAAGGGTGTCAAAGAATGTAGTAATCAAAACCAAGGGTCATTCTACGACATTAGGATTACAATGAATCAATAATTTGCCATAATTGGACTGAGGTGCAGAAGGCCGCTTTTCAACCACCTTGTCAGCTCAATCTGTCACGGTGAAAAGTCATTAAGTTTACTTAGTTTAATGAATAATTTTTTGATTTTTCTTCATAATTTTAGACGTTTAAAGATATTTGGCAAATACTTATTATTTCAGACGCAAAAACAATCTTTTTTTCCTTCTTTGCCTATTATGTGTTTAATTTGGGACTAATGAGGGCAAGTTAATATATAATGTACAAGTCGGCAAAGCACTTGAGAACACGGAGCAAATAAAGTCGATTTAATCTAATTATTCATCAACTTTAAAAATTTCAAGAAAATATATAATAAATAATTTTGAGATTTTTCTTGTTCGTTGCACAAAAGTGGTTTTTTACAGGTTTTCGTAATTAAATTAAATAAAAAAGTCTATTTCGAACCCAAAACTTTGATTTTGTAAGGGATATGAATTTATAAATTTCTCATTTGTAAAATAATGTATGGTTTTGTCAGAGGGTGCCCTCGTAGGACCACCGTGAGAGGAAGCTTCCTCGTAAATACCCCTATATTCTCTCAAGACCACGTGCGCCTAGCGTGAGAATTTAAGAAAGTTCGTAAAAGAATCAGTCCTTTGCTGTATCACCCATCACAGCTGTGTTTGCTTTCGGACGCCACTCGTCTCCCCACCCTTCCCTTGTGACAACACCTTGCGCAGCCATATTAACCCTCTCCCTATATCATGAGGCATGTTTTCCCCGTCTGGACCTACTCGTTATCATGAAATGTGTTTGCATAGACTGGCGCCAATAATTCTTGAATGACCGCCAGGCCCTGAGGCGTCTATCGGACCAGCCACCCGGCTAAATAATCCAAAGCTCACCATTTCTCGAGGAGATTGAAAGCCCACCATTCACTCCGTTAGACTGCCGTCTGTTTCCTGTGAACCCCTGTAACCAGTCTTCGAGTCATCGTTCTTCGTCGAAGATCTTGTCGGCAGATCTACCTTCATTAATCTTTGGCCCCTGTTCAGAGGAAAGCTATAGAACCCCATTCCTCCTGCAGAGTTATGCGGCCCACTCATCTTCACAACCCCTTTAAGATTCCCATTCTTTCGAGAGTGAAATTCCCAGCTGATCTGAAGATTCGTCTCGAGTCATGATTACGTCTCTCTGGAGCATAGAAAATCGCATTCTTCATCACGAAGTAATCAAACCCCATCTTCGATACCTCCACCTCAGGATTTCCCGAAGTATCTTCTTAAAGACCTGCGCCATTATCTTCCTCCCCTCCATCCATTTCGCCCGCGCTTTTAGGTAAAGCGATCTTGTATAGTCATCCCCAGATTACCTCATTAATCTTCACATAATTCATTTAACTACCTTTACTAAGTAGTTTGTTTACCCCTTTCGTATATATATATATATATATATATATATATATATATATATATATATATAAATTGCCCCCTTTTTATTATATACCTATATTAAAAATATATTTTGGGGTATTGTTCTTTATATATTCTTTGAACTTCAACTTGGCAAGCCATTATTCAAAACGCAGTCAACCGAAAATCGCACTCACAGTATTATTAATTTCGTAAAATTGAGGTGAATATTTAAAAGGTTCTTAACTTTTCTTTTAAAGCATGTGAAAAAAATTGTAAATCTTATTTAAAAACAAACAATATTGGAGTGTTGTAGAATAGCATTAGTTTTAGGGAAACCTTTTAAAATTTTCAAGATTCAATGGTAAATTTCTAGAATTTATTATAATTTTATAAAGTTCCAGGGATGTTTCAGAACTTGCAAGAAAACACACCTGGAAACTTCTTGAACTTTCGGGGACTTTCTGGAATAATACCTTAAAATAATTTTTGAGAGATTAACAAGATAAACTATCAGTTCAGCTTTAGCTACCATAATAAACACATCGTAAAATAAATTGCATTAAGAGGTTTCAAACAAAAGAAGAGCAAAGAAGTTCAATTTGACAACATCTATGAGAATGGATGAAGCTTAAAATGCATATAATTTGGCATGCTAGTTGGGACATAGGCAAACCCTGAACCACCCATTTACTTGTGAATACTACCAAAAATCTTTGGAAGGTAAGAAAATTGTTTGTTGTAAGTAGCAAGATAGTAAAGTTCACACGTATTTAAGTTATTATCTTTGTAAGCACAAAGAGAATAAATTATTTTTTGTACTTATATATTAATGTATAAAGACAAGCAGAGCCAGGAATTTGCCGTTCACGGGATTTGGTGTAAATTCACTGAATACTCAATAAACTACTACTTCTTCTTAGTAGACCATTCCTAACATCGAAGTGGCAAATATGCACCTGCTATTTTGTAGTCTTATCTTCCATCCAAAAATTATACTAGTGCCACAAAGTTCTAATCTGACGTTACCGTCTCCTTAAGAAAGAAATAACCAACTCTCAGTAGAAATAACAATTCAGAAGCTGAGAAGATAAGTGTAGATTGGGACTACAGTGTCAGAGGTATGGCCTGAGAGGAATCCATTCTATCCAAACTATATAACTCAATGGCCATGTCATGGATCCTGGCATCTTAAAGAGTGAAATTGGCAAAAGGAAAATAAATATGCAAGCGACAAGTCAAAGGAAACGAGAAAAGGTCATTAACACTTCCCATATTCTTTAACTATCCTGCTGAGCTATGGTACTGGAATAATTTATCTGCTTTGTTTGATGCAATTGAAATTACATGTAGTCCAGATGTAATGCTTCTCCTCGAGAAGCATTAAATCTGTACTTCTCCATAGTTAGAATAAGCATCCATCGGTTTCTTTGGCTCACTCACTATACATCAATAAGAAAATAACATTTTCAAGGTCCTGCTACAGGATTTGCATTATAAAGTATATGGATGAAAAGTGATTGGAGACTTTAAATTGGTAGCCTTTTTGGCTGTGTATCTTGAGAGATTTTATCAAGTTTCCATGACATGTCTGTTTTGGGAAAAATGGAGATACCACAGCATATTTTCACAACAAGTAACCCCCCCACAAACACAGATAGACTGAATTAACAATCGGAGGGCATAATCTTAACCATGCGCAACTGATAGACACTCAAAAGTTCTTGTTTCCTACATTGCATTTAGAACTAGGTCTCATGAAGCATTTTGTTAGAGCTCTTACAAAACAGCCTGCAACCTCCAATTACCCTTAAACTTTTCGCACCAAACTTTGAGAGGCAAAGGGGAAAACTGGCATCTCTGTTGGAAGCCAAATCAGAATTCTTGAAAGCTTACTAAAAAATAGAAAAAGTCTGAAAGAATTTTGTTTTGCTGTGTCAGTGGTTTGGGGGCAACCTGAAGGCTGACATTTATCTGAAACATTGAAAACATAGTCAAAAGCTATGGCCAAATGGGCTGCAAGTTGTCGTGAAAGATGCACATCCTTGATGCTCATCTTGACAAGTTTAAGGGGAATATTGGGGCATACTCAGACGAGGAAGTGGATCGTTCCATTAGGATATACTGAAATTCGAACATAAATACCAAGGAATATACACTGAAAACATGATGCGAGATTACATTTGGGCGCTTTTATGGAAAAATGACTTATATATACAAATGGAAATCAAGGAAAGCTGTTGAGCTTTTACTTTTTTTAGTTGTTTTTATCTATTTCTCTTGCCAGACTCATTAAATTCTATAAAGTTAACTCTGTCTTTGTCTTTAGCGTTACCTAAAATGAAATAAAAATCCCTAGTTAATCAGGTCCAATTTTGGGCTTATGGCCTTTTTTCACTAAAATATTACAACTTGCAATTGTTTTTTTACTATTTTTCAAAATATGTGTGACATTTTTCATGTCATAGAAATAGCATGCAACATTTATGATGCATTGCATCATCTTATTTGGTAATTCTACAACTTTATGGATGTATTGTCACGCCACGAATAGTTTTCTATATAAGAAGCGCATCTCTTTCTGAGAAAGAAAGAACTATTTAACTCATTAGCATTGGCTATCGTAAATAGATTCCTAATTGCCATTGATATGGTTGCTATCAATTTTTTTTTTCTAAGCCTTTTGATTAGTGATTAATGTACAAAAAATCTTATACAGTGTGATTTTTCTAGATTTTTTTTACAAATCCTACTGAAAGACGCAATGAAAAATAGAAATATGAAATAAATGCTAAAAGTGTTAAAAATATGTAAGTTGAATATCTATTTTTCCATAACAATGATGGCTTTCATCTATTTTAGTGTATATAGTTTTAATGATTAGTTTAGTAAAAATCTTTACTTTTCTATTCTAAATTGATTTTATTTTAAATACTTTCCATAGAGCCAATTTATTTCTGAATTATAAATGTTTAAATTTTTTTTCTACGTTTTCAGAAGAATGTAAAAATCAATCGTTCTCTCTTCGGCTCCATTTGCTTCTCATCTTCTCTCTTTCCGTTTTAAACGGTTTTCCCGGACTCACGCAGTGATTACCGGGGATGAGCAAGCAAAGCGGTAGCAGGCTCGCCTTGTCCCGGCACACAGAACCGTAGCACGTTCAAGAAACACAAGACTCAAACTTTCAAGACTCGGGTGCTGTGCTGGAGAGATCTACGACTCCTACTACGCAGATCTCCGCACCCGAGCGCCCCCCCCCCTGACCGTCCCCTCGATAAGGGTACGTCGGGAATCAGGGGTTTCGTTTTGCCGGACTTACAAGAGTTGCGGCTTGGCGCGGGTGTACCTGAAGCATACCCTCAAGTACAAGATACCCCTAGGTCGCTGACGCGACCGCCGCCCACTGAGGAACTCATTTCCCTTTGCCCCGAAGCCACAGACAAGCCAACGGCTGAAGACATCGAGCTCTACGCTGCGTTCAAGTGGGACGCGGTGATTAGAGAGCTTCGCGATCGAATCAACACGCCAGTCTTCAAGCTCCGAGACCGTGAGGAAATAGAACTGCTAATCGCCCTGTTTCCTTTCCGCTACAACGTGTCCCGGAAAAACTACCATCGTGTGCACGCTAGATTACGACTCTACTATACCATGGCCATTCACGGTTGGGGCGCGGCCCTGAACGACGCGAGGGAAAAGTCATCACAGGAAGTAGGCTTTGACTACTCTAAAAAGACTCTCCATCGTCCAGCCCGCCCTTACTATCCTAACCCCCCACAGAATGCCAGGGGTAGAGGCCAATCTCGACGCCCTCGTGGGAAGAGATCTGCAAGTCGGTCTCGACAGGGCACGAAGATTCCTCCAAAAGGTTAGGAATGCTACCGGACCCCAGCTTGAGGCCCGTATCGTCAGGAGTCACCGGGCCCTTGGCTTGGACACCCGCAGCCTCTCGGATACCTCGGAAGAATACGCCGCCAACAGCCTAGGTCCCCCGCTTCACTTCACTACTCCTTCATTGTCAATAGACTCTTTCGCCTCCGAATTTGACGTCTCATCATGTTCTTCTCCCCCAGTGCCCCTACGTAATCCCTTGGACAGGGCTAACCTGTTTGAATCCCCTCCATCTGGTGCCCACCTTCCTAGAAACATTCCCTCGGAAATCCTCGCGTGCCTTAGGAGAAACATCGATATTCTTCAGGGACGCCCTTCGAATCATTCCTCCTCCTCCGCTCCTCAGGTGATTACCATCAGTGGCAGTGCTAATAATAGTTCGAGAGTGCCTAGTGATTATAGTAATTCAACTCCGCTCAGTGCGCATGAAATAACAGTGCCCTCCCTACAGGCCTACTTTGAAACGGCCGCCGCTGAGCTAGGAGTCCTGTTTATTGAGGAACCGCCTCTCCCTCCCTTAGCTTTACAGCCTCCCCAAGTGGTGCCTACCATTACGTGTATTCCTCAGGTAGGATTAGCTGTTCCCACCGTCATTAATGTGATCCGTGCCCCCTCCCCTGTGGACTCGCTGCCTAACAGTGATATACCGGACAATCCGGCCAGTGGTCCCCCGGACATACTTAGGGGAAGAAACAACGGCAACAATGAAGACAACCAGAACAACCAGGACGACCAGGATAACCGCCAACGAGACGACAACCACAACGAAGACAGGAACTGGGAAAGTCCTGGCATGGACCCCCTGGAACCCAAGGCCAACAGACTCAACCCCGACGTCCCGCTTGACGTTCAGCGGGCACACGGGCAACACCTCAGGCCAAGGATCAATTAAGCTGGCCAGCGGAAGCCAGGGTGTCAAGGTCTTCCTGAAAAACAATTACAAGCACTGGGAAACCACCAAGCCTACATGCAAACCTTGGATCGACTATCTCTTGAACATCGGAATACTGGAAGAAGGAAAAATAAGATGCGCCCATCCCGTCTTTGGTGTCCCCAAACCCAACGGTTAGGCCTGCCTCATATACAACATGTCGGCCGCATCCGATTTTTTCGACCCGCCAAAATTCCAACTACCCTCCCTCACTAAAGTCTTTGGTCACAAGGAACTGCATAAACTCTATGCCGTAAAAATAGACCTTAAGGATGGGTTTTACCAGATCAAAATACACAAATCGGCTAGACCATGGTTTGGCATAGCCATCGGAAACAACAGATACCAATTTACGAGATTACCTATGGGGTTCGCAGGCGCCCCTTTCATAATGCAGATGACAATGAGCTGCATTTTCAATGAGTGGGCCCGCCTTAGTAACACCACATGCTTCACCTACCTGGACGATATCCTCTGCGTGGGTGACATTAAGAGCATACGGAAATTCCTTAAACTGATTCAGGACAGTTCTCTCCTTTTCAACTGGAAGAAATCTATAACTTCACCCTCCAGGACTATCTCATACTTGGGATTTCACATCGACTTGAGGCACCGAAGAATTCGCCTTTCCGAGGAAACGGCACGCAAAACCAGAGAAGCCCTAATTATCATGGCTGACACTCCTGTCACCCACAAGGCGTGGCAAAGACTAGCGGGCCTGTTAAACTTCATATCAAGCCCTCTGAGACTTCCCTTTGTCTGGACTCAACTGGCTCACTACCATCGGGTTATCGATACTAGCCTCTTCCACCATTTGATTAAGTTCATACACACGGCTTGGGTTAAATGGGATCCCCCCAAAGCGCATCCTCTAAAGATCTTTGTCGACGCCTCTCCCTCCGGCCTAGGCCTGTACGCAGAGGGTTATGCCCTGGCTTGGGATATGTGGGGAACTCGTCTCAACATTTTCGAGTTGGAAACATTGGCCCTTAACACCGCTATGCTCCTGCGCCCTAAGAGCCTCTTGTACAGTGATAATATAGGGGCTATATGCAATACTATTAGAGGCAAGCTCCCGCTTTCCCTTCTCACCATCTTGGACTCAAGAAATTTAGTGGATTATACCAGGGCCTTCTGCCATTTCTAAAAGAACGTCTGTTACGTGCGGTCGGCGCGTAACCCTGCCGACGCTCCGTCCAGGACCTTTCAGGATCATTGTGATCCTAGACATCAATCGAAAATAATGTGATTTGTGAAAGCAAGTTACCACGCTTATTTTGTAATGAAATTACGGGATTAAGATAAAAATATTTCTCCTCATTTATTTTGCAAGACGTGTTTCCAACTCACTACCTTTTGTTATAGCAATGCAGTGGCGAGAATGCAAAGATCATGACATTGTTAGTTTTGCCTCACTGACTTAACAGGTAAGATGTTTATTGTATATTTAATTACAATATTATCTTAATTTATCATTTTAATACTTATATAGATCGTATGAGTATGTTTTATTCTGTGATTTTTTACCTTTAGTCATTTTATTTCAGGAGTGAACAGGAAAAACAAAAAATTACATTTACCTTAAATTTATTAAATTTCTTTCGGTTTCTGCATAATTTTTATTTTCTGGTTGATTCTTTAATTCTAGGAATGGAAGGTGGCTACACAAAATATCCCTGCTTTCTCTTTTTAAGGGATTTTAGAGCCAACGAACGGCAATATTAGGGAAGGGAGTGACATCTCGGCAGTCCTCTAATTCTGGTTCTCATAGTGTAATATACGAGTATCAACCTATAGTAATCCTAATAAAATTCTACTTCCACCCCTAAACATATAATTGGGATTAATGAAAAGATTTTTAAATACATTAAAGAACGAAAGCCAAGCATTTATTTTTTGGTCTCCAAAATTTCCGAACGTTAGTGATGCAAAATTAACTGCCGGTATTTTTGCTGGTCTTCAATAAAGGATGCTAATGAAAGACTCTCGTTTCACAAAAGTCATGAGTAAGGCAGGAAAAATCCATGGCATTCTTTCAAAGCAACTTTCTCTTCATTTTCTTGGGAATTATACAACTCCAGAGTATGAAACAATTGTAGATGGTTTAATCCAAAACTTTCAAATCTATGAGTGAAAATGTTTGCAAAACTTTCTTTTGTAAGATCGCATCTTGATTTCTTCCCAGAATATTGTGTATATTACAGTGAAGAAAAAGAGGAAAGGTTTCATCGGGACATTATGTGCATGGAGAAAAGATACCACGGAAGATGAGATATTAATATTCTAGCAGTATATTGTTGGTGTTTACAAATAGATTTAAAAATGTCTTCAAGCAAATGTATGACTAAAGGTGTTATATTTCAGTTTTATTAAAATTTCACCTTGAATAATGACATTATGAATATAAGATATATTAATATTTAAAAAATTATGCTGCAAAATAACTTGACCTGATTAATAAAAAAAAATTAATGCCAGAGTTGGTTTTAGCGGAATGAAATATATAAGAATCAGTTGCACATCAGTGCAATTAATACATATGTCCCAATGTCTAATACCAAGTGAATAATTCCTAATAAGTTTCCAGTTTGAAAATGTAACGCCAATTAACAAAAGAGGTACAAAGACTGCTCTTTTAAGATTGTTAGAGATGGGATCTTGAAACATTTAGAGGTAAATAATAAGTGTAAATGATTCACACCACGCTTTACATTTCGGGCCACTGATGTTTAACTAATATTTGTCCTTCTAGTTTTTTTCATGAAATAATCACAAGGTGTACCTGAACTTTAAAGAGAACTTTTGAATCGTTCCACAAACAAACACATTTTATAAAGAAAATCATCAAGACAAAGGGTGCAAACTATTAAAATGGATTGACGACTGGCTGAGTCACGGTAAAAATAGTTCTAGTCTCAATGGAAATAGATTAATTATCATGGGCATCACTCACTAGTATCGTCCTTTATGTAGCTGTTGATAGAACTCTAGCTTACTAACGGGCTCATTAATAAGAATTATGACTTAATATTTAAGTTAGATAAATGAAATGGCATAAGAAATAATAGTTTCAAGAGTGCAAAACAATTTTTAATTCACCGATAAAGATTTTTTCACTTAGTGTAAAATAGCACAAACTAGAGATAACTTGTCTCGCAATGTAAGTGAAAATATTACTGTCAATATGTTTAGGATGCGAATCGACAAGGAGGAGGAAATAATTAACCAATGAATAAAAAAAACTTGATATTGTTGTGCATGAGGCTCTCGATGAGAGGAAAAGAATATGCAATAAGAGAAAACTTCATAAAATGGAAGGAAAACTATATCTCAAATTGTTCACAGTTGGATGGTATAAATAGGACAAGCTCATATATTGTTCAAGTATCTAGCTCAGTAACGCAATGGCTAATTTTGGGCTCAATATTTTCAATGTATGTATTCTCGACCTTGAAAATCGATTAATTAGTAAAATATGCAAATTAGCATTCATACGCCATTAGGAAACAACTGTTTTTACATGCCATGTTGGGGAACTGCAGGGACACGGCTAAAATTGGTGAGTAGAATGAACATAGAAAGTAAAAATTTAGCTTATGAGTAATATGATTATATGGGTGTCCTTCCACTTTTTGGCACATAATTTCCTGCTACATTGTTCCTATAATTGAGTATAATAATATGAATCTATGCTCTTAGGAGGAATATTTTCTTGGGCATTTCTTCATATTTCGCGGGGTTTCCTAGTAGATAACACACCATATATCTAAACTTTTTTTGTCGGTTCCCAAGCCTACCATATATTTATTGATTTTTAAAATTTTGAGGAGATTTGGAATAAATGTAAGCCAACAATCGATCAAATAACAATTTTATTATTAATTTTGTAACTTATTCTAAAAAGGTTTGGGGAATCTCAAACACGGCTTAAGAGCTCTAAAACGATATATGATATATAAAGATTAATTTCAACTATTTATTTTTACGAAAAAAACAGGTGCATAAAAACATGTCGTTGAGAGATGTATACCAAAGTACTCACCTTACTTTACCTTTCTTTTTGGTCCCTCATATGATAACAATTGGGTAGCCAATTAATAGAGGGAAATGAATTGATGATGAATATATACATCACTTTCTCTCTCTTTCTCTCTATAAATATATATATATATATAAAATATAAATGTATATATAATATAATATAATAAATATATATATATATATATATATATATATATATAGTAGTGTGAAAATTATTTCAGACAGTACCAAATTTCGGGACTATTTCATAATATGTCTTAATTTTTTGCAACACTAATGAATTTCTTTTTGATTTCCGTGCAGAATAGTGTTCTGGTAACATCTGGTAACTGTTTTATTGTGCCCTAGCTACACTAAGCCCGACAGTGCTACACCAGAGCTTATCGTGGATGATTATTGGTGGGAGCGTGCTCCGTGGTGTACTTGGTTCTGCAGGAATATTCACCTTCCAATCATTATTAGACCCCTAAATTTATTATGCATATCACACCCAAGAAGCGTACAAGTATTATCATCATCATCACTGAGTCTTTAATTTAAGAACGGGATTTTTTTGGAGTATTTGAATAATAATTTCATCTTAGTTTGGTTATCCTAATGTATATTTTAGATTTTTATCAAGGTAATTTCTAAGAATTTCTTTAGAGTTTGAAAAAACAAAATACCTTAGTTCAGAAAACAGAAATATGATTATCTAATGCGTTATAATGTTTCAAAAGAAAATGGATTACAATTGGTGTAGTTCAGAATATTGATTAAAATTTAAGTAAGGGTGCTTTTTTATTTTAGTCATAACTACATTTTAACAACGTGATATTTTGAAAGGGGGGAAATTTAGTTTAGAGTTCCTTTTTAAAATTATTATAATTGACGAAGTTCAGAAAATTTATAAAAATTAACCATGGCTGCTTTTTTCTCCGATATTAAACTTAGTAGCGAAGCCATTGCCTGGTAGCTATTAGAAAACATGCTGGTTTTAGTCAACTGTTGGCCACATTGTGAAAAGAGCTGAAGACCTGGTGAACATTCAACACTGCGACAAGGAAAATGGGGAAGAAAACGAAAGACAAAAATTCACTAAAACAAGCCTCTCGTCAGAAATAGTGTGAAGGATCCCTCCCCCGCCAAAATACATTAAAGACCTCCAGAGAGATTTGTCTTTAGCTGGTGTTAATGTTTCTTCTTAAACCGTCTGGCGAAGGCTCATTAAAGTTGGCAGATTTCCTAGAAAACCGGTACGTCAATAGTTATTGACGTAGTATCAAGAACCGACTGTTCGACGATGCAGAAGATGATTTGTGCGTTATCAATGCATGGTACCATAACGAAGAAGTGGCATAAATGTGTTAAATATGGTTGAATCTATGCCAGAGTGATTGAAGCAGGTTCTAAGAGCAAAGGGTGGTCATATTTGATATTAAATGTACCATTTATCTTAACTTTGACGTAGTCTTTTCAAATATAAGAAAAACAATCATTAAATAATTCTATTAATCCACTACTGTCCGAACTAATTTGCACACTACTCTCTCTCTCTCTCTCTCTCTCTTTATATATATATATATATATATATATATATATATATATATATTATTGTCCAAGAGTATAAAGCACTCTAATGAAACATTAATGCAATATACTTATATATTTTTAATAAAAGAAATCCGTATAATATATAATTATTTATTTTTTCCTAATTTTATTGGGAGTTGAACCCTCTTTTGCTTTAATGACAGCATAGATTTGTTATAGATTTGACCAGATCTTCAGCAATTTCTAACGCTTTTTTCCCGCACCTAACTTGTAATTTTCCATGCAAGGCTGTTTTATTTGAAATTGTGATACTCTTTATTACTTTTCCAAGAACTACTCACAAGTTTATAGAGGATTTAAGTCTGAGTTACATGTTAGCCGGGGTAAGGTGCCGGTCCCCATTTCTCCAAGCTACTTTTTGGTGTGGCTGGATGTAATGCATGATGAAATGTATTATTTTATTCCTTTGACAACATGGTGAGATAAGTTGTGTAATTATCCTGATAAAGGAAATGCAGACCGGTACCATGATAGCACTACCTCCATTCTTCACAGAGGGTTCTACAGAAGGAGGGTCAAATGCTTCTCCAACTCTTCCTTGCACAAAGCTATCTCAGTCAGTGCTGAAAACTGTGAATTTGTTGCAAAACAGTCAAATTATTATATAATATTATTCTAAGATGTATTTAAATGCAATTACATATATTACATCTAAAGCAAAAAGACAATAATCTTTCCTACATAAGCGATAATTATTTTCATCTGACCAGATGAATTTATACTATCGTTCTTGTAGCCAATTTTTGTGATCTTTGGCCACGGAAGACGTTATTTTTTGTTGAACTAAGCTATGCATGGCATCTTCCTTGCATTTACTGCCTTTAGTTATTAATATTTCTGTATCCTTTTAATTTTTATGGGAGATATTTCTTAACTTGAAACTTTATTGAAGGCTAGTAACTTCAGACTTTTTTTCGGCGATTGTGTAGTGAAGCACGAAAGATAGATGTCTTCTTTAAGGGTTGTAAGATATTTTCTGCCACTTCTCTTCTATGATACGAAACTCTTGTTCTCTTGATATCGTTTTAAAATGTTCTAGACAGCGTATATTGAATATATATTTATAGTAATTTATGAAGAATTTAATTTCGGTTATTTGTGCTTTTTTATGTTATTTAGTTTTAGCAATAATACTTAATTAGAACGATATTAAATCCACAATTGTTATAAATTTAAGGGAAACTTAAGAAATTTTGGTTATATTTTGACTTTAGAAAACCCCATATTATTAATTACACACCATTTAGTAAAATATTAAGTGATTTCAAACATATTAACAAAATATTCCACCATATAGCAAACTAACTTTCGCCATGAAATATATGCGGTAGAAAAGGGCTTTTCAAATGCAGAGCCATTGTATGGAATTAAGTACGTTTGAGACTAAGTTTGACAAATCCAAATTATATATAGAAAGAAGGTAGGAGGCACTACTGGTGCCAAATAGAACCTGTCATAATTTAAAACAAATAAATTAAATATATGAATGTGAACATAATATCGATGAGAAAGCTTTGAAGGCAAATTTTGTATATATTTTTATTACTTCTTTATTTTTCTATCAAACTTGTTTAACTTTTGTTTATGTCTCTCTAGAAATACATTCCACTTCGTGCCTCTAACATTTATCACCCTACAATAAAAGGTTAATGTAGTGTCGAAAAAGTATGGTATCTCCAAAAAAAACAACATAAACTACACTGGTATTAAAATAATAAAGTGGCATTAATGCCAGTCAAATTTAAACTTCTGTTTCATTTCATTTATATATTTGCTTATAATTCACTCTTGCCTCAGGAATTCATCGCCAAGACAACCAATTAAATAGAAAAATATGTTATAGCAGATTCATAACGCGATTGCATTGAGAGAGAAGCATTATTGTTGAACTCATAAATTTCAAATAACTCGACCTTGAATAAGCCACACGCAAATTTCTCTATTTACTTGGGCGATAGTGAGCGAACTGTATGATAAAAAATTGGAATGCATTACTTTTAATTGCATACCTTTAAAGCTGAATGTATCAGGCGTCTCTGTAGAATTTATACTCACATAGCGTAGATTTATGATACTATGAATTCTATCTAGTCTCGAATTCTCTTCACATAGCTTTATAGTTACTCCATCTTGATAAATTGGATGCAATTTATTTTATTGAAATTAAATTGATATTTGGGGATATCTATCTAGTGTAAAATGAATGAAAAGAAAGATAAAAATATTTGTAAATACAGGGTGGGCCATAAGTTTACATACATAGGAAAATTTATATTTTATTTTTATTTTTCACATATCCTCGAATATGCGTTTGACGAAAGAGCAACAAATTGAAATCATATCGATGGCGGGGGTCGGGAAGCAATTGCATGGTTGCAATAAATTTTAACAGAAAACATGGAACGAACATCACATATGACACTGTGGCAATACTTAACATGTTTCAGAAACTATAAATGTTGCAGATCAACCACTAAGTGGGCCAAGACGCACAGCCACCAATGAAGATACAACAACTATGATACTTACAGCGCTTACACGGAGTCCTAGAAAACGTACCCGCCGGTTGTCTGCAGAAAGTGGTGTCAGCAGATCGAGTATCAGGCGCATTTTGAAAGCAAAAAAATGTCTTTCCAAAAAATGGTAGAGAATTTGAGTGAAGGTGACCCAGAATGACGGATGAAATTCTGTAAATGGGTATTATTAACCAAAGTGGCTGAGGATGCAAACTTTTCAACTAAGATCTTGTTTACTGATAAAGCAAATTTTACGTCAATGGAGACGTTATTGGAGTAATGCTAACCCTAACTGGATGAGTCTGACGAAGATGCAAGGTGCCGGTAAAATGATGGTGTAGTCCGGGATATTGGACGACCGAATTATTGGACCAATTATTGTCAGTGGAAATTTTAATGCCGAAAGGCATCTTAACTTGTTGCAAGAAGAAATTTTCCCAGCGCTGTTTAACGAGTAAATTAACTTCTTAGTTTACTTCCAGCAATAGGGAGCTTACCCTCATTATGGACTTCATGTGCGTCGGTATTTGGATCAGCAGTTTCCGGATGTTTGAATTGGTCGGCGTGGTCTTGTAGATTGGTCTCACAGATCCCCAGATCTCTCCCCCCTTGATTTCTATCTTTGGCGGCACTTGAAGGCCAAGATGTATCAGTTAAAGATACGAGATATAAATCATCTAAAGGAACCTATCACTAATGCCATTACAAGCATATTTTTAACTGTGCTAATGCGTGTTGATCAAAAGTAGGATACATGTATTAAAATGTGTTTTCAAAACAATGGCAACCATGTAGAGCATATTATATAAATAAAAATGGTTGTCCATAATAAAAAAAAAAAATTTCATATGTATGGAAACTTATGGCTCAATCTGTATAATATTTGATAGAACATCCTGTGAAAGTAACAAAAAAGAGCAATGGAGAAAGTATGTAATTTTATCATTATCACTAAATTATCTGGAATTTGGAGTTGGGACGTATTGGCCATTTTAACTATGAACAGTTATGTATGGTAACAATTAAAGGTAATCTAGTCAGGAAACATCTTTAAGGGGATACAACATTGTTTTTTTGCAACTCTATACTACGTTAGATTAATATATATGAAATTAAAGCTCATTAGAATCCCATTTTATTTCTTCCAAAATGCTAAGAACTTTTGCAGTCGTTTTTGAGATACAAGGGATCCTTTCAGAAGCCCCTTTTTAAACCTGATATCATTTAAATTGCTATAGAGAAAGAGAAATAAAGATATTGAACTCAATTTACGAGCAAATACTCTATATGATTTAGTTATCAATTGAAATCAGTTTTCTTTAGTTCCAAGAAAATTTGTTTAAAGGATGTCCTTAAACTTAATTTTTTCAGAAAAAGTCAAATCTAGGTTTTGTTCTTATGGGGATGGGGAGGATAGAT
Source organism: Ceratothoa steindachneri (assembly GCA_963969495.1). Taxonomy (NCBI): domain Eukaryota; kingdom Metazoa; phylum Arthropoda; class Malacostraca; order Isopoda; family Cymothoidae; genus Ceratothoa; species Ceratothoa steindachneri. The sequence goes on from OZ018326.1 coordinate 172,085,487, forward strand.
GAATAATAAGGGTGTTTTGAATACCATAGAATTTAGTTCAATTTATATTCGAATGATGGTAAAAAATATATAACTGTTATTTGCAGCCGTTTTCTTTTAGCAAATATTTAAATTCGCATGGTGTAGTTTGGGGTTTTTGTTAAAAAATTAACTAAAAATCTAAGGAAAAGTGTCAGCAAATGTAAAATATTTTGCATTATTTTAATTCTCACTATGTTCTAGTCATATTGCTAAAAAAAGTATATACTATAAAAAAGTGCATAAAATTTGCAATACAATTATATAAATATCCAAAATTGCGTTTTCTGCTAGGCCTCCTATCATACATAATAATCTCTACTTCTCCCGTCGTCACCCGGTTCTTCACTGAAACACTCAGGCACATAACTATTGCTGAATATATTTGACAACAAATTAAGAGAGAAAGATAGGATAAAAAAGCGTGAGCTTCTATGATAGCCTCTCAGATGAGCAATTCTTACACCATTTTCACACCATAATAATACTAATTAATAAGTATTTATAAGGTGCAGCCTCGACGTCTAGGGCCTTGTAGAAGATGAGAAGAATTTTATAGTGGGTACGGTAGCGAATAGGTAACCAATGTAGCTCCTGTAACAGAGGCATCGAAGGAGAGAACCGGGGGCGGTGAAGAAGGATCTGGGCAGTATAGTTTTGAACTAGTTGTAGGAGGCGAAGTGACGAAGAAGGGAGATTTACAAGAAGAGAATTGCAGTAGTTTAAGCATGAGGTGATGAAGGCATGAATAGCAGTCTCAAGGCTTCGTCGATCAAAATGGGATCGAACACGTGAAAAGTTGTGGAGGGAACCGAGGGAAGACTTACAGATACGATAGATGTGCGGTTTAAACGAGAGTTTCTCGTCGTAAATAACACCAAGATTACTAACGGAATAAGAGAAGGCAACATTAGTTTCCCCAAGGTTAAAGGAGGAAAGAGAGTTTTAGATTTCTCTACCATCGAAGCCGTACCAACAAGAAGAACTTCAGTTTTATCCTTGTTTATTTTGAGAAAGTTGGCAGACAGCCATTTTTTTCTGGAGGTGTAGGCTAAAAGGAGCTTAGTAATTGATTGAGAGAAGGACACGGCAGAGATGAGGAAAGGTTTTTTGGACTGTCATCAGCATAGAGGTGGAAGGATAGGCCCAAATCGCAAAGAACAGAGCCAAGAGGAAGTAAGTAGATGCGAAAGAGAAGGGGACCATGAATGGCACCCCAAAATGAATGGGGTGTGGTCCTTGGTTATCAAGCGCGACCGACTAAGTGTGGGAGGAGAGGTATGAGCGGAACCAAGCAAGTGCGGTGCCCGAAAGACAAAGGAATGTTTGAAGACGATCAAGGAGGACAGTGTGGTCGATAGTGTCGGTCGAAAGCAGAGGAGAGGTCTATGAGGACGAGAATGGACGTACAACCCTTATTCGTAGCTCTATGTAAACCCTCTGAAACATTAAGAAGAGTGGTTTCAGCAGAGAGGTTTGCTTTGGACCCCGATTCGTACGTTTTATCGATATTGCAGTTAAAAATATGGTCAATAAGGGGAGAGAAAACCACTCTCTCGAGGATCTTAGAGACGAATAAAAGCTGTGAGATAGGGTGATAGCTACATGGTTCGAATTGAGGCATGTTTGGAGGAAGAGGAAACTACCCTTGCGGCAATAGAAGTGTTAAAGAGATGAAGAAGCAGGGGGAATATTATGTAGGAGTTTTGGTGGAAAGACGTACTTCGGGGATTTAGATCTGTTAGAGAGTGAGATCAGGGTAGTTACTTCCTCAGAGGACACCCGAGTTAGGACGGTAGGCAGCAAGTGAGAGACAGGTTGTGTCCTGCCCACGGGAACATGCTTTACGAAAGGCACGTTTATGTGCGCGTAGGAACCACCTTGGACGCAGGAATTCTATGGTGAACCAAGGGGCCGGTGATGGGGGCTTGAAGAAGGAGTAATATGTGGGGCGTGCACGTCAAGGCAGGCGATTAATGATTGCTGCAGTGAGTTTAGGGTTTAGTCAGGTGAAGCAGTAGTATCACTAGTAAGTAGGGCAGAAACAACATCGAGAAAGAGAGAAGTAGTATCAATTGTCGATAGTCGCCAGAAAGGATTAGGATCTCGGGACGAGCGAGTAGTTAGGTGGTAGAGAATATAGAATTTAAAATTGACTAAAAATTTGTCGGAAATCGTATAGAAAGGTTAGATTAGATATATAGAGGTTAGAGATGACTAAGTCAAGGATATTACCATGTATATGTGTTGCAGATGACAGATGTTGTGTAATAGAGAAGAAGTCGAGGATGTCAATTAATGCGCAAAAAGTCTCATTGTGGCTAGGAAGAGTGAAGTGACCGAGAATAAAGAGAGAACAATAAATATATTTTATCGACTCGGTACATATTTTTAGTTTGCTACGAGAACACCTCCCCCTATATCCTTCATTATATTTACTAGGAATTAAGGGCAAAACTAACCATGAAATTTAGATTGAATATTTTCAAGAGGGGTTCGTAGAAACGTGGTGGAGGTACATGAAGTGATATGTGTGGCTGTTTCTTATCTCGATTACCCAAAGAACTAACTATTCTGCTACACTAAGGATTGGAAAGTAGATTAAATTCCCTATTTCACCACTTTTGCCTTCTTTTTTCATTTTTTTTATCTCTGTTTTCATCCCATTTTATTCACATTCCATTCCCATTTTCTCACTGGATTGCATCAGTTTCGTTTCTTTTGAAAACAAACTCAGAAACAAAAACCACATCTTTTTTGCAATTTGATGAAGGATTAAGTGTTAAATAAGAGTTGATGCAAAAGCCCTTAATATGGCCAAAAGAATGTGAATATCTCCGCCGATAAAACGCGGGCAAAATTTCCCTTAAATTATACGATGATCTCATGATATACAGAGTGTCCCTAGAATCTGGACACAAACAAAATACATATTTTCGATAAAAAATGAACTACATTTTATGTAATTTTAATTAGAATTAATTTAATTTAAATATTAATAAATACCACCTTTACTGTAATTTTCACCAAAGCTCGATGCACTTTGTGAGATTTACATGAACCCAATGCATTAACTTCACATTTTATTCAAGTCGAAAACATTCCCTTTCCGATGCGTTTGGTCAAGTGTCTCGTATCTTTATTCCATTGAGTAGACCTTCTCCTTCAGCAGATCCAGATCTCTGTTTTCAAATTTGTAAACTCATTACCCTTAGATCTCAAATTCCTGTTTTACGAGTGCTAATAATAATATAGCTAAAGAAGGTAATGGTTTAAAACGCATATAATCGGCAATACCTATATAAGGATTTGCCATACGATAGAACCATAATTGTTAAAACCACTGGAAAAATTATGAGTTTCAAGATGACGCAAGATGCACTGTATAATTTATTAAATGCACTCAATTTAGCGCCTTCATTCCTCCAGAGAATACTGAAGTTGGTTTTCTGGATGATTTTTAATTTTAACACGGACTTCCACAGAATTAGTAATGAAAATAGTCCCCAATAGTCTTTTGATTTTCGCCGAAATTACTTCCGTTTGAAGAAATAGTGCGGATAAATAGAAATAGAATAAATCAAATTTAACCCAAATGGCAGAAAGCTGAACAGGAAAAGACCCGAAGAGCCACGGGAGTCCAGTTCATGAAACAACGAAAAGGTTAGAAGTGGAGAAGTGAAGAAGAAGTAAAAGTAGAGAGTATATCGACAAATATTACTTTCATAACTCTTATTTTAGGGGAATCTTATTTTAAAGTAATATTTATCAATTTTTTATCAGACAAATAAATCGTAACTCTTCTAAAGACATTTCTAAATCTAGCCGACAACATTTATCCATCGGGACTTTGTAACGAGAGACACCGATTAAATAATCTTAATACTTGTTTGATTTTAAATCATTTTATTGGGTTTAAATATTTCTTGTTGAATTCAGCGTTTAAGATAAAGGCTTTTGAGAAAAATAATCTATTAGCGGTAACCAGTTTAATGTATATTTTACATACACCAACAGTTAACGAAGGTATATGTGCTCACCCGTATTTGTTTTTATGTCTATCTGTCTGTGTACAAAACATCTTTAAAACATTGGATTTAGGGGTGGATGCAGGTCCGGATGCGGATTTTGGAGCACATATTTCCTTTCGCTAACATTATGCGAGGACATTTTCTGACATTCCGCACGGGATTGCCATCTCTCAGTGTTGTCTAGCTCTAATTTAAATTAGTACTGAGGAAAGACTAAAATCATAGAAACACGTTACAAAATTCCTCGCATCCGAAAGTGTTGATAAATGACACTCCCTTATTCGTGGAACACTCACACCTTTTCTTGGGTTCTGTTTTATAACTGTGCCTCACCTGGGTCACTTACATTTGCAGCCTTAGTGTTTATTGTAGACGAGCTATTTAAATTCTTCTCTCTTCTAGTTGAAGCCCATGGGTAGCGAATAGAACTACTAAATTATTCCTATATTTGCCGCTCCTTTATTCGTTATCAATTTGAGTACGTGCACGAGATTTACTTCTCTGCACCCGTACGTCTATTTAGGATGATACGTTCAATACTTAAACTGGTCACTGATTGGTGATTGGCTCCTATAGCCCACCCATAGAGTGAGTTTACGTGTTGACTCAAGAAAGAGGCCTTCATTTTTTAATCGGACTCAGCGTACTCGTATGTTGCCAGAGTACGTGTACAATCAGAAAGTCCCCCAATTCGACCACGGCTCTCATTTCATTTGTCGGCAAATCTGTACGGTGTCTATATCAAAGGTATAGACATCTCTTGTTCTGATGATAACGATGTTATTTTCTATAAACACAAAAATTCCCCTTTTTCAAAGAATTTCTACTTTTCTTCCACATTTTTTGCTTAACATAGCTTCCTTGGTGTAAATTTATTTTAAAAACTTCTAATTCCACATATAGCCAACGTTTATTTTCTATATACTTTCCCTTGTAATAAAAGTTAGATTATTTTTTAGAAGCTGACGAAAGCCGACTTCTATATTGAGGGAAGTTAACCTCATAAAGTTAAGAATAATAATGCCATGGGAAAAGTGGTCTCATTTTTGGTTTATATAATTTAAAAAAAATTTTCTTTACTTTTTAAAAAATACTATATATACCTTTAAATCAACAGTGAATTTACGAGTAGATCAAATTTCGTCTGAAATATTATCAGAGTAAGGTGCTTTGTCATTCTTAGAGAAAGCTGTAATTGGCGTCTTATGCGGAAAACCTTCATCACCTAATTACAAAAATATCTACATATGATAATTTGACCACAGCTGCAATTTGATTAACACGAGACAATTTGAGCGTTTATAAAAGAAATATCAGCATTACTCACTGGAACACTCAGCATTCTCTTGCTTTTAAGACCTTATAAAAAGTTAAGCATCGTCTTTTCCCTTATTACTAACTACACGCGAAAACATTATATCCTTTACCGAAATTTGCTTATATCATCTCACTTAAGATGTGCTGGGCTCCAGAAACTTTTTGAAATGCCTATCAGAACAAAGTTTTTGTTATTATCAATAAGATAAAATCTTGGATTTATTTCTAGATATGAGTATCAGTTAAATAACAATGTATGCTGGCCTCTTACCTGAAAATTATATTTTGTTAAATCTGACAAAAAGAAGAGGCGGATTAATTTTAATATATGCTACATTATACTTTTTCTATTAGGAATACACAAAATTAGAGTTTGCCTCAAGTTGAAGTTATCTTGAGCCTGACAAAATAGTATCCGCAACCAAAGAATAAACTTTCCTTACTAGTGAATAATGTTACTATGATAGTGAAAACGATTGCGCTAATAAGTCAGGGAAAAATCTTTTTAATGGTAATTAAATTACAATGTTATACTTGTACTTCCATTTATTATTTTTTCCTCATTTACTTTCAAATAGTTTTAATGGAGGATGAGAAACATTGCTGTAGTTTTTTACTCTCGGGGAATATCATAAAGGGTGAAGCTATTGTGCTACATTTCCGGTGCATTTGATGATTTATCTAGCAATTAAGAAAAGTGTTTTTTAGCCTTCATGATAGTGAAATAAGTTCGTTATTGGACTCATTTAATATCTTTCGTCTTATTTGTTTAAGCTGAGCAAATGAAACAAATCTTACTTTAGAAATAAATTTGCATTTCACGGAATCAATTTCAGTAATATATTTCACCAAATCTAAATATTAAACTCTATCAAACACTAAGCTATATACTCAATTATGGTAGAGAGTTGGAGGTAGTGTATATAAAGTGTTTGCCTTAGTAATTACTAAAATGTTCGGGTTAACTTACCACATAAATTATTTCCATCATACAGAAAATTATATATTATTACCAGCGTGATAATATTGTTCGTATTATGAATATAATATGTGGCATTATTTATTATAATTATTAGGTTATTCTACTTATTATGGTTTGGAAAAGTTACCCATTCATTACATGTTGACAAGTTACATAATGTTTGTCACAAGTTGAGCTGATCTCGCGTGAATTTGCGGTGGCTACTTAGCCTTTTCTTTTGGTAAATCCATGTATTTGGCATCTTAATGCTCATATATTTGTTTGAATTAAAGTAAACACTTACCAAACTCGGCTACACGGGGAAGAGTGGTCTAAAGGTTGCTTTGATGGACATCAAAGCAGCGGTAGCTCACTACCTCAGTGTAATTGGTTCGATTGTCATCCATTCACGGATTTTTACAAAGAAATATTATTCCCTTTTTCTTCTTTTTCTTTGCGATATGACAGATTTATTTTCATCACTATCTCGCAGAGGTAAGTAAACGCTACTCCAGTTAATTATTATTCTCCAGTAGATTTAAAAACTTTCTGCCGAGTGCTTCATTTTACATGGTTTATATTATTCTGAAAGTCTGGCGAAACCAAACTTCGGAACTTCGGAATTTCAGAAGTTCGGAATAAGTCGTAATATGAAAGTGAAAGATCACCTCAATAGGGCGAATAAGCAAACTTTTCTCAACTAACCTCATAAAGTTAGGAAAAAGTGATTCTTGCCGTATTCGGAAGTGCATTATAATGATGAAAAACATCAAACTTTGAACATAAATCCTATCTTTACCTTATTTTTTCTTCGTTAGTTTACGATTAAATAATATTCCATTATTTCAAATAAACAAACACTAAACGAAAATTTATTTAGATGAAAACCTTAGTTTAATTAAATTATTGTTTGATTTCATCGTGGAAACAACAGCATTCGACATTTAACAATGTGGTAAATAAACCAATTTACATCAGGGCTGACAATGCTATTCAAAAACGGTGACAATTTGTCAAAAATGACGAGCAATGAAACTGTTGAGGCGTCAGGTCCGGAAAAATCGAATTGCCGATATAGCAAATTATCGCAAATGCGATTGTTGGTAAAAGACGCCTAATTAAGGTCTTTACAATCATCCTCTACACAAAAATTGCAATTTCTCTCACGAGCTTCTATAAGATGTTGATCATTAACAACTCTTGGGATATGCCTCACCCATTTTCTATGATATGAACTACCTGCAGGGCACATTAATAAAACAATTTTCTAAAATTTAATTTTCATCATATAATTATTTAATTAAGTTTATAAACCACACATATTAATTAAAATAAACTTTTGAAATAAATGAAAAAAATAGGTTTAAATATTTTATTTAAATTCCCCTAAGCAAAAGTAAAATGAATGTAATTGTTAATTATATTTGGTTTCAAAGTGGGAAAAGCATATTGAGAGGGTATGGAACGTACATACTCACATACCGCCAGACAATCGTGGCAACGAAAGAAATTGGTCGTTTGAGTTGACCCTCGTCTCCTCTTTCTCCCCCCAACCCTTCTCCCAACTTGCGACAGGAAGTCGGCCGAAACAACGCCTATCTCTCAAAGAAGCTTAAATCTTATTTGCATTTTTTATGGTAGCATGGAGATTGTCCGGATGGCGCTGCGATAAGCAAATTGTCGTGAATATGATCTCCCCTTCGATTTTCCACAATCCGCGATATAAACAACCTCGCGGTTTACCTCTCCAGAGCAGTGTCCCAAATCTAATCGCGTAATCCCCACGTTGAACGAGAGTCGTTGCCGTAACGTATCGACTACCAACGCACAGTCGAGTCAACTTGGTCGCTGTCTCAAATTGTTACTGGAAGTAAATCACGCCCCACAGATTCTGTAACTAGAAGAGTACACTCTCTTGCTCGACGTAACCTGAGAAAGAAAAGGAACATCCAAGTAGTTATGGAAGTTACTGTTTGTTAGTGTAACATCCAGTTGGGAGTGAACTAACCGGGACTGCAGCCAGCAGCCCCGAACCCGTCGTCTCATCCCTCCTCTCATCGAGAACTCGTGTTAACGCCACCCAAACCACCCCGTCTGGACCCGAGTAGTCGTCTCTCCAATCCATCAATTAATGGTAATCTGTAAACCCAGTGTCCCTCTATTCTTAAATTACCTAATTATTTAACCGTAATTGATACTCCTATTGAGTCATTATAAATCTAGACGATTAACGTCAGTGTTTAATATTAAATCCTTAATTTGGCCTGTTAACTATTACTAATTATTATATTTGTGTAAGGTAAAGTTTATTTTGAGTACGTGTGTTTATTTGTGGCTCCTCCCTTTTGACGTACCCTTGGCAAGACTTTAATTAAGCATCCCTTCGGCTAATTCATTCAACCTGTATTTTGCCTTCTTAGAATTCAACAATCACAAACCTCCCCCCAGTAACAAGTGGGACTTTTATAGTGAGAATTCTGGCTACGGCACAACACGCCTCTAACCAGCTTTCGCACGTTTAGTAGGAATTAAAGCCTACATATATATATATATATATATATATATATATATATATATATATATATATATATATATATATATATATATATGATCGTAGGATTGAGTCATAGGGTCAATACTACCGACTTAAACAAAAGCAGTGTGTCCAGATCAAGAACTAGAATAATTATCGGACCAGACTATGAGCAATTCTACGACATATATAAAAGTAGTGTCAGCTTTAAGGGTTTAAATTTTGGAGTAAGCAAACTCATATAGCCTAAAACTTGCCAACGTCCAAGGAAGCCCCGCAAAATAACGTAAATTTTAATAATTAGAGTCTATCGCCCCAAGGAATATAAATAATAACCATTAATAACCCTTTCCAGATAGCAGAAACAAAACTAGAAAAATATTCAATATTTTGGGGGTTGATTATTAGATTCTATCGGTTAGGAACAATCGCAGCTTCTAATTCTCTTACCAGGTGCGTAAGTTCTTTCGTGAGTCACCAGTTGCGTCAGCAAGAGCAGCAATGGCTTTACAATCGTTCGTTCTTTTCGTCAAGCAAGGACAAGCTCCTGGTATCACAGAACAGGAACTAAAAGAATTCATCCAAAGCGAACAGCGAGAGGAAAGAGCACGTTAAATGGAAGTAAGAAAAGAAGTGTTAGAAATGGAAGAAAGGAGAAGAAAAGAAAAGTTAGAATTTGAAGAAAGAGAACGGATTCGAAAACATGAAAGGGAATTAAGCAGAGACCAAGTTGAAGTCAGTTTTGTTGGATCCCGTGATCATTAACCCTAGGCCCTCGCTATGAAACTTCCCTAATATAAAGACAAAGAAGATTTGTGCTCATACTTAACACATTTTGAAAAGATCTTCGAAGTAAACGGATGGGCCCTAGAATCCGAAGGAGTGAGTAGATTGCTCCCATTGCTCAGTCCGCGCTTAAGAGAAATTTTCATCTCATTACCACACGAAGCTACAATAAACTATAGCACCTTGAAGGCCGAATTGATATCGACCTTCAACTTGAACCCTCAGTTCTACCGCGCTAAGTTTAGATCGGCTACAATCCAGTCCGGTCAAACTTACCAACATTTTGGATATATCCTGATGCCAAACGTCCAGTTCTGGTTAGAATCCTCCAAAGTCGAATAGGAGTATGAGGCTTGGATTGACTTTATGTTAAAAGACCAGCTATTGTCCACCCTTCCCCAGGAGATCCGAGCATTCGTGCAAGACAGCCGAGCATCTACCTTTCAAGAATGCCTCGAGGAAGCTGATCTCCTTGCGACAAATCATCGCTTATACCCACAGGATACCCGGAAGAATAGTCCTCGGTCTCCGAAGAATAAATTTAGTCAATGGAACTCCTAACAAAGGAAACCCCCTCCATTAATAAAGACCACAGCCACGTTTAGGCCAAAGAATAAGCCTTTTGTAACCACGAAAACAGAAAACCCCCAGTCTTCAATACTCCCTACAATAACCAGCACCAGAATAAGCAGGTTATATGCTACTCCTGCGGTTTCCCCGGCTATTATAAGTCCCAATGTGTACAGAATTCCAGCCTACGTCCCACCCAGAGCCAACAAGTCCACCAAGTAACTCCTACCCTTCCCTCCCCGGATCAGCCGCCCGCGCTTAGGTCATCCCCTTCGTTTCCATTGCCACCGCAATTTCAAGTGAACTTCCTGTTCAACAAGAGTACCCCCGGAGGACTGAATTTCGAAACCGGCTCGATCAATGGCTTTAAAGTGTCTACCCTCGTCAGAGACACCGGGTGCACATGCATTGTGGTGTCGGACAAATTGCTCCCCCCTGTCAACCCCCAACATAAGAAGTACGCTATTGTACACGACTTCTTGGGTCGAGAAAATAGATTCCCGGTAATCCGCTGCCATGTACAGTGTAAATATTTCACTGGTTGGGCCGACGTAGTGGCAGCCTCCATCAAATTTTGCTCGGGACTTATTGGACAGAGCACACGGCTCTCCCCAAGTCAACTGACTTAAGCTGTCGTCACTCGAGCGCAAGCTAACCGCAACGCCTCTCCCCCAACGCAGCTGTTCACTCCAGAGGCCCCTTTAGAGGTCCTGACGAGTAATGCACAATTCTTTAGAGCTCAGCAGAGCTACCCTTTACTTCAATCCCTTTTGGAAATGGCCCGAAAGAACGAAGAGGTGATCGTTTGAGGGAACCGACCCATAAGGTACATCATTAACGACCGTCTTCTATTTCGCACTTCACGAGATGAGTCGGACCCACTTTCCAAGGTCATGTGTGTTCCGCAAACACAGGTAGACCAAATCCTGCTAGTAGCACATGAAAGTCCCATGGTCGGTCATCTCGGTTATAACAAGACTTCTCAGCGAGTATTTAAATACTTTTTTGGCCCGTTGCAGCCAAAGATATTGCGGAATTCTGCAAAAAGGGCGATTTGTGCCAGAAAACCACTGCAAAAGGTCGAATAGCCCCGATCCCCTGCAATAAACCCCTGTCATTTCGGAGCCCTTCTCGAGAGTCGCCATCGACCTCATCGGACCAATTCACCCCCCTTCCGCCGGAGGTCATACGCATGTACTAACCCTGATAGACTGCGCTACCCGATTCCCAGACGCTGTCGCTCTAAAAAGGATCGATAGTATCTCTTGCTCTGAAGCCTTTATTTCCATTTTGTTCTAGAGTAGGATTGCCTAAAGAAATCTTGTCAGATAGAGGCCACCAGTTTAACTCTGAGCTCATCGAACACGTAAGCACCCTGCTCCAAATCAAACCTATTTTTCCCACCCCTTTCCAACTGAGCGCGAACGGCATGTGCGAAAAGTTTAATGCGACCTTGAAAAGCATCCTCACGAAGCTTTGCATGAAACAACCCCAAGAATGGCACCGATATTTGCCAGTTGCGTTATTCGCATGCCGCAAAATTTCCCATAGGACCATAGGATTTACCCCATTTGAGCTCCTGTACGGGAGAAACGTGCGGGGTCCCCTCAGTATTTTGAAGGAGTTATGGACAAATTCCCGTTTGTGTCCAGAATTAAGGATCATTTATTCCTTCGTCCTCGAACTAAGGGAAAGATTAAAAAGGTGTTCTGACATAGCAGTCTGAAATTCTGAAATTAATATGGAAAAGTATCGGACATACTTTGATTTAAAGGCCAAACAGAGAAAACTGAAGCCCGGAGATGAAGTTCGACTCTTACTCCCCTCGGATTCCCATAAACTTCTCTCCCAATAGAAAGGCCCCTTTCCCGTTCAGAAAACACACGGATCGGTCGATTTTCGGAAGTTAAACACCAAAACCGTCATCGACGCTGAGCCTCTCCCCCTAATTGAACAAAATTTACATCTTTTCGAAGAAGCCGCCTACATCACTGAATTAGACCTATGTAAGGCCTATTATCAGATCCCCCTAAAGGCATCAGCGAGGAAACCAACAGCCTTTCATACAGACAAAATGTTTAATGGAATTTACTCGTCTTCCTTTCGGCCTAGTCACTGCCTGCAGTAGCTACGACCGCATAATGCGCCGTGTAATAGACGGTTTAAAAAACGTTTCTTTTTACTTTGATAACGTGTATGTGGCTACACGTTCATGGAACGACCATATCTTGTCCCTCCGCCCGTTTTAGAACGCTTAAAGCATCATGGCTTAAATATTAAACCCCTTAAAATGCCATTTTTCTTATAATTCCATAGAATACCTTGGATTTAAAATATTCGAAAGTCATCTGGCCTGAAAGAAAGAGAAGTTAAAGGCTATTGTAAATATGCCCCTACCGCGCACTAAGAAGCAATTACGGTCATTTCTTGGTGTTGCCTCATTTTACCTCCGCTTCGTACCCCAATTCGCTTCTGTATGAGCTCCCCTACACGATCTGCTAAAAAAGAAACTCCCGGGCCCCCTTCAGTGGAAACTCGACGCCGAAGCGCACTTTAAAGAACTCAAAGAGAAGCTAGTCTCCGCCCCAATCTTGAAATTGTCGAACCCACACAAGAAATTCGGCGTAAGGACAGATGCCTCCCAACTTAGTATTGGCTGCGTATTACTCGAATACGAGGAAGACCGAGAACTCGTTCCTATAAGCTATGCGAGTCGCCGACTGACGGCTCACGAAAGGGCATACGCTACGGTAGAATTAGAAGCTCTAGCGATTGTTTTGGGGATTACAAAATTTAGGATGTATCTGGTAGGTCGTCCATTCCTCATTGAGACTGATCATAGACCGTTAGCCTACTTAAAAACTTGTAAAAACCGAAACGACAGGCTAATGCGCTGGTCATTATTGCTAGCGGAGTACCGTTATGAAATCAGGTATCTAAAAGGCTCTGACAATGTACTCGCAGACAGCCTTTCGAGAAACCCAATTTGAGATAGCAATTAATAGTCAATTATTTATTTTTTTGTCTGTATCTCTTTGTATAAATAATTATTTTTTGCCTGTATTCCGTATGTGTTTTGTTTTGTTTTGTGTATGTGAATTAGAGAAACTGACGTAGCAGTAGTATTTTGTAGCCATTAGATATTAAGGTAAATTCCTAACGGTTTTGATAAAATTACCCACTTAATTGTTCGAGTCGAAGAAGATAATGACAAATTCTCCCAGTGAAGTTAATTTTCACATTATTTCTTATTTCATGGCAGAATAATTTTCCTCGAAAGAGGTGGGCGTGTGAGGGTATGGAACGTACATACTCACATGCCGCCAGACAATCGTGGGAACGAAAGAAATTAGTCGTTTGAGTTGACCTTTGTCTCCTCTCTCCACCCCCTCACCCTTCCCCCAACTGGCGATAGGAAGTCGGACGAAAGAACGCCTATCTCTCAAAGAAGCTTAAATCTTATTTGCCTTCTTTATGATAGCATGGAGATTGTCCGGAAGGCACTGCGATAAGCGAATTGTCGTGAATGGGATCTCCCCTTCGATTTCCCACAATCCGTGATATAAATAACCTCGCGGTTTCCCTCCACAGAGCAGTGTCCCAAATCTACTCGCGTAACCCTCACGTTGAACGAGAGTCGTTGCTGTAACGTATCGACTACCAATGCGCCGTCAAGTCAATTTGGTTGCTGTCTCAAATTGTTTCTGGAAGTAAATCCCGCCCCACAGAGTCTGTGCCTAGAAGAGTACGCTCTGTTGCTCAACGTACTTAAGTAAGAAAAGGAACATCTAAATAGTTACTGGAAGTTACTATTTGTTAGTGTAACATCCAGTTAGGAGTGAACGAACCGGAACTGCAGCCAGCAGCCCCGAACCCGTCGTATCATCCTTCCTCTCCCCGAGAACTCGTGTTAACCCCCATGAACAACCCTGTCTGGACCCGAGTAGTCGTCTCTCCAATCCATCAATTAATGGTAATTTGTAAACCCAGTTTTCCTCTATTCTTAAATTACCTAATTAATTAACCGTGATTGATACTCCCATTGAGTCATTATAAATCTAGACGCTTAACGTCAGTGTTTAATATTTAACCCTTAATTTTACCTGTTTACTATTACTAATTATTATATTTGTGTTAAGTAAAGTTTATTTTGAGTACGTGTGTTTATTTGTGGCTCCTCCCTTTTGACGTACCCTTGGCAAGACTTTAATTAAGCTTCCCTTCGGCTAATTCATTCACCCTGTATTTTGCACTCTTAGAATTCAACAATCACAAAACTTCCCCCAGTAACAAGTGGGACTTTTATAGTGAGAATCCTGGCTTCGGCACAACACGCTTTTAACCATCTTTCGCACGTTTAGTAGGAATTAAAGCCTACCTATATATATATATATATATATATATATATATATATATATATATATACATATATATATATATATATATATATATATATATATATATATATATATATATATATATATATATATATATATATATATATATATATATATATATATATATATATATATATATATGATCGTAGGATTGAGTCATAGGGTCAATACCACCGACTTAAACAAAAGCGGTGTGTCCAGATCAAGGACTAGAATAATTATTGGACCAGACTATGAGCAATTTTACGACACATATATAGGAGTGATTTTTACATGAATTTCAATATAGATATCCTGTTTGCCTTCTTAGCAGAGATGTTAAAACCTTCATTAAAAGATATCATATCATACCAAATGCGACATCTTTTCCGTGACTTCCCTTTTTTCCTTTAGCTTCCTTCAAACAATGTCCATTTTTCAACCTTCCTGAATTTCTCTTCTGGTGATCCGATTAATATAAAATGAAGATTCTTAGACTTTCAGAAACTACCTTTTTTCTAAATAAAATCTATATACAAAAAACATTTATTTACAAAGCATGTGCCGGCAATAAGTTCTATATCTACTTTTCTATCCACCGGCATGTGATTTTTCAGCAAGAGAATGCCCCATATCACAGATCTGGGTCCACCCTACAGTGGTATCAGGACAGCAATTTCACGGTGATAGAGTGGCCACTTCAGTGGCCAGATATGAACTCACTGGAAAACAGCTTGCAGGAGCAGAAAGAGACTTTAAGACGTTGTTAGCCAGTCTCCAATAAGAAATTGAATGCAGTCATCACCGAGAAATGTGCCAGCATCTTACTCTTCATGTGTTGCACCCTCTTGCAGGCTTTCGCCGAATAATAAATGTACCAATCACTTCAAATGCACTTTCCTCTTACATATTTTGGCCAATTTTTTGTTGTATTAATTATTTTTGATAGTTTGCGTGATATATAACTTATAGCTATTCATCCTTCCTTGTCTGACTGTTTTATTAATATTGATATGTAAATAAAAACTTTATGACGCTGCATTTTTATAATTTCCTAAACTTTCTGAAGGGTCCCAAAACTTTTGCCTGTTGCTATATGTGATTACTCTTAACATAGGAGTAGTGACATAAAATCAACCTTTGAGAAGTTTTACTTTTCAATAAAATTTACAGACCTTTGAGGATGACCATAAATTCATATTCGTTATATGGAAGAGCCTCTACAATCGGAACTAGGACAAAATTGAATTGACCATGCTGAAAATTCTTTGCTATTTGTATTAGTAATATTTATTGTTTTGTAGCTAGGATAGGTTTTATATTTTTTTAGCTGTTACGAGCAATTCAAATTTGATTAGATATATGTCTTTATCTATTCTTGTTCTATTTAGGAGTGTTTTAACTTCATCCATTTGTTTCTTTCATTATTTTGATTTATAAGTAAATTTAACTTTAAAACTAATGCATTTGTTCTCTTATTGAAAAAGATTTACTTTAGATTCTATCCAATATATCAACAAGTCTACATCTTGACCCTTTTCTTTCAAGATCAGTTTTCCCTATTACATTATTTGTCTATTTATTTAACAAATGATTTGGCATTCTCTCAGTGGATCGCACCCCTTTTTTTATAACATTTGCTGCACTATAACTCCCTGTCATAGGGAGTGCCTAAAATCTGTAAAAGATATTTCAGCAGGATTTCACCTTTTAAGTGCTGTGAGTAAAGTAATTTAGTACAGGAGAATAGTAAAAGCTTCGACCCAACAAATCGCTGTATTTCCCGGATTCAAAATAATTTGTAGATTGAATAGAACGTAAGTTTTGGTAAGTGTATTGATGGCTGTATGGGTGCTAACAGCAATGGTTAAGAAAAGTTGATTCATTTTAATTTTTAGTTTATTTTTGGCAAAAGTGCACTGATATTCTCTCTCATTTTCATATTCAAGAAGATTATATATCCATAAGCATTAAAGTACTTCTTATTTAGATGGGAATAAACTTTCTTTTTTAAGCTAATTATTACTTAGGAAATTTGGATAGAATGTATGTTCCTGTTTCATTTGTAAAATATTTATTCTTTTAGTTACCCCGACTTTTAATTTTTTAGATGAAATTCAAAATTTATCAAAAACCTTTACCATTTTTAATTTATCCTAATATCAACATAACTTTTGCGCTTCTTGATAGTTCAAATGGAGTACATTCCACGTACCCAAGATTTTAGTAATCATGGAACTTAGGGCAAATTTAGTGAAATAAATGTTAGATAAGTGACCCGCGAGTGGATAGATCAACTGTCGGTGCTATATGAAAATATCAACTACCTAGGCTTCACATTCGGCACTCCATCACCTTTAGGTAGACCCTTCTATCTAGTTTTAACCAAAACCTTCTCAAATTACTAAATATTAACATAGCATGTGAAAAAGTCTATATTTTTGGAGTTATTCCATGTCTTTCTCTAATTTATTACCACTCTAGAACGGTTTTATAAGTTGCACAAAAATCGAAAGGCATCTGTATAATTAAAATAGTATTGTATCTTGGACTTTCTTGAAGCTGTTGTTTTGCCTAGGTATTGTCCATCTACTGGGGAGAATATTTTCCCTTTACAGGTGTTGACATGTTTGTTTCAGGAAGAAAGTTTTTAAATTCTAGGGATGTTTTCTTGGGCCGAAGTTACACCGTCATTGAAGAAAAAGAAACTACTGCTGATTTTTGCGAAAAGAGCTTATTTTAACTATTTTAAAGTATAACTAGGGGACCATGATAAACCATGGGATCCTCACAATATGAATCAAACTTCTACGAAGGTGCCTAAAATTTATTCCAATGCTATGGAGAGAACAGAGGAAGAAAGAGATGACTGTTACTATTATTTAATGAATATAAAGGGAATCACTGGAGGTAACTGGAGTAAATGGACGTATCTTTTCATCGACTCCGCTAAACGTTATGTGTACATTTAGATGAGAAACTAGTCTAATTATTCATCTATCTTCCAGAGCTCACTTAAGAAGATGAGTAGTCATCTAATGACAAAGAGAGCATAAGAGAGCAAAATAACAATTATTTTGAAGGACGTCTCAGTTGAAGAAAGTTTTAATCAACAAATTAAATTACTTCTCCCTGAAACCAGGCCCATGCCATATCGTGACAGAGCAAAAGTTAAAAGACCCGTCTACTCAAAGGAGAACGATTGTATCTTCTGCAACACTATGTGATGATTCCAGATATAAATTGTCAAATTTAGATACAAGCCAAGTCGAGAGCGTTTATTCATAGAGAGTTTCAAATGGAGCATAAAATGTTTTCCACACTTTATCAAGAAATAATGATCAATCACAATTAGGTATTCGGTCAGTACGTGTTAATAAAACGGGATATTACCTTGTCCTAAGAAAGATAGCATACCAAAATCCACAATGAGTGATTGGTATGGATCTAAGGATAGTAAAATTTCTTATAGGCAAATAAATTGGGTAATGAAAGTATTTGTGTTTTATATGTGTCGTAGAAATAGATCTAAAGTTGAACAATGGGTAAGAGAAAACATGGTTGTTTCCGAAAAAAATATGATAAAAGAACCTTTCGTTAAGGGAGAAATATCATTTTGTCACCATTCTATATCAAACTAGGTTTGATGAAACAATTTTTAAAGACAGTGTAAAGAGATGGGAAGTCTTTAGCTATTCATGTAAAAATTATGTTCGCTCAGCAAATTGAAAGCTTAAGACAGGTATTTTCGACGGAATGTAAATCCTGGAATTAATGAAAAACCTACAGTTCTATGATTCAATAAACTACAATAAGGGATGTGCGTGGTTATCAATTGTGTTGCTTGTGAAAAATTACTTTAGGAGCAATAAGGGCAATAACTACGGAAACTAGTAACTAATATGCTACTTTATTTTATGAACTTAGCTATACAATAAGCATCCAACTGCATAACCTCCATACCCATTTAAAACGCTTACCAAATAACCTCTGACCTAAGAGAAGAACAGGGTGAACGATTTTAGCAAGAAATCCGGACATACATGATAGTAGACTGCAAATAGAACATTCTATAGAATATTCTATAGAATGTTCTAGTTGCAATTTACTTTACTTCGGGCAAACTGGTAATTATTTATCTATTAGAATTTACCAACATAAGTATAATATTAGAAGAGGTAAAATAAACAGCGCTTTATTTTTACCTTTTTCCGAAAATAACCACCCCATTGACTGGAACTCTGCAAAATTCCTTTAGCATTCTGCTGATTTCACAAAAAAAATATTGTCGAGTGTTCATTAATTGGCATGTTGCCTAATATAAATATCTCATCTGGCTTATTTAAACTCGACCGTGTTTTACAAAAAACTTGTACTAAATGAAATAACTTCATAATGCTGCCTGTTGTCACTTTTTATTAGTGTAATATCATTCGCATTGCCTCCTCCACTACGTGTCTCTGCTAGAATCATGGATTAACTCTTAGCCCTTCGTTCTAATGATAATCCTTTAAAATGTTGTTTTTTTCACCCACCATTTCCATTCATATACACGACGTTGTTGTGTGTATATCGTTTTTGGGACGCATATGTCCGTTATTAGTTGCCTAATGATCTTTTTACTGGTATTTCTCTGTCTTGCTATTGTGTTTTTCCATTGGTTTGTACTATGTGATGGACGTTCCCTTCGTATCTTTGTACCCTATATAAGGTTGTCTTCTCCATTTTCATGCTATTCCTTGAAAATGAACTTGCAAATATAGTGCGAAAGTGCTTGAATTCATCTTTTCATTTTCCTGTGATTTTATTTTCATATACATATGTATATATATATATATATATATATATATATATATATATATATATATCTATATATATATATATATCTATATATATATATATATATAAATATATATATATAGATATATAGATATATATATATATATATATATATATATATAGATATATATATATATATACTTTCTCATCTCACTACTGACTGATTAACAACCTTGAAAATTTTGGAGATGGAATTGTATGTAGTTTCCCTAGACATTTACCAACCTTTGGACATGAAGTCTCACCGTGGTCTCTTCTCAAAGCTCCACTCTTTGGAATTCTTTCATTCACTGTGCTCATTGATTTCCAGCTTTCTCTCTGACAGCTTTATCTCAGTTGTTTTCGATAGATCTGTCCCCTCTTTTCTCCATCAAGTGTTGCATCCTTAAAGGATCTGCCTTTTCTTCTGTTTTTCAATGATTTTCACCCCTCCACAAATTACCCGATACAAACATTCGCAGATGATTCAAAGCTTCTTTCATCTACAACTTTCAATTCTGAAACACGCATTTTCAACCCTATTGACTATTATTTTGATTTAACTACCTCGATCAACTTTTAATTGGTCATAATTTATCAGTGGCTAGAAAAAATCTATTTAATTTGAATAAATTCAAAAGCCAATTTTTAGCCATCTCACGATCAAAGGCCCCCTAATCATATATCGCTTACGTTTACTTTCATGTATCTTTAATTACACCTTATAAACTTCCCGAGATACCTCAGAATTTGTATCCTTTGCCGTTCGTCGTGATGTCGGTTCCGTTTCCCTATTCTATATGCAGTACATTTATCACTACTCTCTGAAGTATCCTCCAGTATGAGTCTACCACTATCTCAAACGAGCAACACTCTGCAGGCTTCTGAAATGTATGCCTATTGTGTGACGTGTAGGTGATCAAGGGCGAGTCGTTTTGATGCCTGCTTCTTTTCCCACACATCAAAACCTTCGAACTCTTTACATTCTTATGTTTACCTCCTAACTAAAATCTGTTATGTTGAAAAAAATCTCTCATTATCCCAAAAATCCTTAAACACCCTTTCATGACTCTCTTTTTGGGTTCCTAAATATACATCTATATCGACATGGAGCCATAAATTTATGTGATCATTGGTCCCTGCCAGGTGCTTTCAAGGTAAAAAAATATTATGTATTTATTTGCAGAGTTGATAGAAAAAACAATATCATGTATAGAATCAGTGACCTCAATATACACCAAAAGAGGTCTAACATGTAAGAAAATCAAATTTGTGTTCGCCAATGTCATCATCTTTATATGGGAAGCATGATATTGTTAAAATAGACGTTGAGGTTTGATTTATTAAATAATTTAGTCTAAGATACCTTTATTGTCGTATTTCTTAAGGCTTATTTAAATATTTCACAAATGGAGGCAGATTATTGATAGTTCATGGATTATGAAACGTCTCCATACGAGAAAATCCTAGGCCACTATCACATAAGATCACTTTGAGTTTTAGGGCGTTGGACTGCTATAGATGTTTTGATCATATTCTCCCTATATTCCTGTTGTATTCTAGGTTTTACGTTTAAACAAGGTAATTCAATATACTTAAGTAGGTAAGTTCGGGAAATAAATGTGAAAGAGAATTTTCTCTAAACAGAGACACGATTCGGAAGAATTATCTGGTAAGAGACTGGTTTGTGACGACATCGGAGAATGAATTAGAAAATCGACAAAATTCTTTCAATTTAGGTAAAAAATGTGATTTACGAATATTCCCTTGAGGTACCCATGGTTTCATAATCCGCATATTCCATTGAGATTTAATAAGCAATAATGACTTAGTGGGTGGAACTGATTGTGCGCATGCGTCTTAGTCACGTCGAGCGACAAAGATTTTTATGCCTCCTCTAGCGGAAAATGGTCAAGTTGAGGAGAGACAACGTTTTAGAGGGACCATTACAAAGACATGACCTAATTCATCTGGAGTTTGTTTAGAGACTTGACATTAAAGAATCAGCATAAAATTGCTAAATCTCACAGAACTAGCGCCTTTTGCACAGAATGAGTCCGCAAAACCCTGTTTTCCTTTAAAGGAACTTGCTAGTTGACTATAAGAATTGAAAGAAGAAAACATACATTGTATATTTTGAGGTAATTTAATTGGAAACTAATTTTAAAAGTGCAACTATCTTCATATTTACTCATCTAATAGTTGAGATTCAGTATGGAAGGGGCCGCGTTGACCAAGATTACAAAAAACAACAAACGGCTCTTATTATTATGCAAACTATAGGTGATTTAATTTAGCTAATGAATTAGTGAGAAATGATATAACAAACGTACGAAAGCAATAATAAATCCATGTGCATTGAAAGCATGTAGATTGGTAAGCATGGTACCTAAAATGCGAAATGAAACCAAAGTATCAACTTAAATATTTTAAATATTTCTAAGTAAAATAAGTTATCTGCATGGAAGGATGCTGAATTAAGCATCAAGGCCCAGAAAAGGGACCAATAAAACTGCTTTGCGTTATTAAGCTCAAATTTCATTTCATTTAATCATATATTTTTCTACTAAATCAGAATTTACAAATGTTCTTCTGAAGAAATCACTCCTTAGTATTCTAAATTGTATCTTTATTAATTTTTCGATTTGACATGGCTCGTCGATATCTATAAGAAGATATTTGAAATCGATTTAATATTTTTTCACATTTGACACTTAAGTTATCAATATGGTGGAGTCGCGTTCAGACCTCTCCCAGATCACTTCTGTATCCTCTAATAGGAAATAATCATTATTAGCAAAGCCAAATATGATCGGTTGCTCGCTGTTTTTTAGACGTTTTGTCAATATCTCGGTGGAAGTTTATGAAAACGGAGCTCAGAGGAATATATTCTCTAATTATATAAACTCTATATACGATCCCTAAAATACAAAATTCGACAAAGTCATAAATGCCGTAAAATCTCTCTAAAAATATAAAACTAGGAAAGTTTACACACATCTACACATGATATACATAATTAAAATGGTTAAAAAAATAGAAAAGGCAACGAAAATTTTTAGATTATCAGATAAAAACTGAACCAAGTAAAAAATAAATCAACTATGTCAGCGTTATCTAGAAGAGGCCAGCCTCGTCAAATGAGTCAATTTAACAGTCAGCTCTATATTAAGATTACTTATCTTTTAAGGGGTTTCCTCCTCCAAGAAGTCTCTAAACATTAGTTTGCGGTGCTAAAACCCTGCTCTGAGTAAGAATTAGATATATTTGCGACACTCGTCGTCCTGGTATCATCTGTCCACGTACCACGAATGAAGATCTCATGGAACACAACATTCATTCAAAATTGGTATTCAGTCTGAGGTTTCGAACTGAAGGATTGAGAAGAGCACTTCATTAGATAGTCCTGCATCACGCGAGTGTGTCGGCTTCTTAGTCAATAAGAATGACTAGATTCCATGGTAGTTCCATGGAAAGTGTTGAAGCGCAATGGCACGCAACGTTAAATATTTTTGAGCCGTCTCCAAACTTCTTTTCCAGGTTAGTAACCATAAAGAAACATCGATCTGGAGAAAAAACAAAGTTTCAGAACTAGGCATGAACCTTCTCCGTCCCTAAGACCTGAAATACAAAAATCTCTCTAAAATTGTAATTTGGGGAGTTTTTGTACCTATCCTCCTCCATTCCTCTCATGTATAACTATTCTTCACCTTTATTTGCCATGTTTGACTCGCTGCTACGAGTCTGACTGGTACATGTATGGAAAGGTGAGACTAGAGATGTATTTCTAGTTTGCGGAGGTACGATGGAACCTGCGCAGCTTTTATTTATAATTTTGCCCTTGTTTTTGTATGGTTTTATTATAAGAGGAATTTTAAGTACTTGGCAAATGGTATTCCTCATATTTTTGTGTAAGTCTTTTAGTTCTTTTTGTACCTGGGAAGCTTTGGTCGGGTAAATATGGGTATATTTGTATGTTGTAGCTGTAGTGATCGCATACATAATAGTTTGTTATTTGTGTCTTCTAAGGAATCGTAGCTAAGACCTACCATCATATTCTGTCGTAGCATCCAGTATCATTTGTGTATGGCGCGCGATTCCTTTTGGGCACTGGCCGCAGACGAGAAAGGTATAGTCTTCGACTTAGAACAGTGTGTGTATATATGTTGTTTTCAAGAAGAGTTGTGGTACAGAGAGGGAACTCCGTGGTTTTTGGCAAGGTTGCACCTAGTCCCTCATGCTACACCTTATCGAAGGTCTCCTCCACGTCATCTAAAAGTGCAAGTGGCCTATATTTATTTGCGTTGTTTGGGTTTTTTGTTTTGTTTGTGTAGTAAATAGTATGTTGTGTTAAGTTTTAAATGTTTGTGGAAAGACCCAGTGGCAAGGGATGCGTTAAGTTGGTGTGTAAGTGTAGGAAAAATATTTTCATGGACCTGGTTGTTTATTGTGGTGAAAGGCTGGAGGGGCCGGGGATGCGTTTGGGTTTGTTTTAATGTAATGCTTTGTTTCCGTGACTAAAATATGAGTGATTATTGCTCTGCAACTTTAGAGCACCTCTATTTGTATCAGGGGGCGAAACCAAGCTTATGGGCGTAGAGCCAACACTATTCGTGGATATTCTGGAATTGCTATTGTGCGTGTGGTCTGGGTATGTTATTTATGTACACCGTGTCCCTGTGTCACGTAAATGCGTCGAAGATGTCGATACTATTGATGAGATTGCAATTTTTGCGTCGGAAAGTAATTGGTTTTTGTTGGTTGGTGTCAAACATCTTTTTCACGCGCGGTCAGAAGAAGGAAAGGACAGTGTAGTAAGCATAATCCTTGATGCGGGTTAACTTACACTACTGGTGGTTCGGATCTAGCTGCACGCAGGTGCGCTGACGCACTCAGTAGGAATGCGTTACCGAATAGCGTAGAATAATTGTATTCATAGGATTAGTATCTCCATGTAGGTATATACGGTCTTGTACGACTTAAATTAAGATTCTCTTGTATTATAATTAGTTAATGTATATGTCTGAATTTTGTAACGCTCAATGTCTATTTTTTTTGCGTGTATATATATTTGTACCCATTAATTACGTATAAATTATTTTGTCCCGTATGTACTAATTTTATATCATTTCATTGTCCCATGCCCTTTTTTTTTATTAAGTTGTATTAAAGGTTATTTTTCACTGTAATCTAAAGATTAAAATAATCATATGTATTGAGGTAATACGAGTTATGTGCAGGAAGGTACGGTGGGTACAAGAAAACGAGTTTCCCACAACGGAGCTCTATCGTTGTCCCTTCTCTCTTTTTTATCGAAGTGACAACTTTCCCCGGAATGGAGGGGTGTGATAGAACGGGTTGAAGCTGCGTTATTTTCAACTCCTATCACATGTTTTTAAAACCACGATGCTGCCCACGTGCATCTCCGCTTCGAAGCTTGGCACCTTATCGCAGCCACCGGATGTCAATGTTTAAACAAGGAGGTTATCGTCCCCCCGTTCACCCCCATACGCCGACCTCGCCAGATTGAGTTAGGCTTATGGGCAGATAAGGCATTGTTCCGAGCCTCGGCTGTGCATTCCCTCGAAATTTCCACTCCATTGTCCCCCCACGCCAAGGGAGTGTCTCGACTATTTAGATGGAAACTTTACCACTAAGATCAGATTGGAGATCCAGATTTTCGTCGCGAAACATCACCACGACCCTCTCTCACTTTGTGCGCCAAGGAACCTAGACCTCGAAATTCACCATCACTTGTCCAGAAGAAGGACAATCTCCCTTGAGTGCCAAAGGTTCGAGCCTTTAGTGACGCCAAGTCCTCAAGGCTTCCCCCTCATTGTTCAGAAAGAGAACAGCGTAGAACAGCCATTGTTCTTATGAGTCCTTCGCAAAGAAACGGTTTTCACCATCCCCCCTGTTGTTCAGAGGAGAACAACGAAGAACAGCCATTGTTCTTTTGAGCCCTTCGCCAAGAAACGGTTCTCACCCTTCCCCCGTTGTTCAGAGGAAAACAACGTTATGACAGCCATTGTTCTTTTGAGCCCTTCGCCAAGAAACGGATCTCACCCTTCCCCCGTTGTTCAGAGGAGAACAACATTAGAACAGCCATTGTTCTTGAGCCCGTAGACAAGAGACGGTTCTCACCCCCCCCCCTATTGTTGAGAGGAGAACAACATTAGAACAGCCATTGTTCTTGAGTCCGTAGACAAGAGACAGTTCTCACCCCCCCTATTGTTCAGAGGAGAACAACGTAGAACAAGCCATTGTTCTTCAAGCTGTTCGTCGAGAAACGGTTCTTATTTCCTAGACGCCACGTCAGGATCATCTTATTTCCCCCCTTCGGCTGGAACTCACCAGCGGACCGAAAATTCCTTCACGTCGCCTTCCACTGCACCACTCGTATAAAGTTACGTAAGCCAAACGTCAACTTTGAGTACCTAACCCTTTTGTCAATTCTATCCTGTTCTTTAAATGGTTTAGCGAACCATCCCATCTCTTTAACTCTATGTTTGTTTTATCTTTTTAAATCCTTTAATCCTCAGATTAGCCCGAGCCCCAACGACCCTTTTCGTTCTCTGTTTATGTCAATATTTTCCGTCTTGTGTTTGTTGATAGTTATTATTAATAAAACTCTATTTTATTAATGATAGCAATATTATTATCCTTGAGCTCAGTTCCATTTCTTAAGCATATCGAAAATACATAATATCGGCCCACCAGACATTAACGCACTCTAAAGATAATTGAAGAAGTTCCCTCAACGAATAGTGATGTATGGTATATCGTCGGGAGTCCATTCTAGGACAGTCTGGGCATGTTATTTATGTACACCGTGTCCCTGTGTCACGTAAATGCGTCGAAAATGTCGATACTATTGATGAGATTGCGATTTTTGCGTTGGAAAGTAATTGGTTTTTGTTGGTTGGTGTCTAACATCTTTTTCACGCGCGGTCAGAAGAAGAAAGGGACAGTGTAGTAAGCATAATCCGTGATGCGGGTTAGCTTACACTACTGGTGGTTCGGATCTAGCTGCACGCATTTTAGGATGTCAGCACATATTTATGTACTGTTTCGTTGCGATTGGCCTCTATTGTAGTAATTGATGTATAGTCCAATGTGTATGTGTGAGAATAGAGAAAGAATGTGAAGTGGAGAATCCATTTGTGTGACTTTCGTGGTGTGTATGTGTTATGCGTAGAGTTTTTGTTGTGCAGGAGTCAACTCCAGTACTTTTCTGTTTGTGCAGGGTTGGTGTAGCATGTTCTTGCTTATGTCTCTTGAACTATTTCAAGTTCGTGTTTGTGTAGTCGTAGATGTAGGTGGGATTAGGATGGAGAGAGAGAATAGTAGGAGGCATATAGGAATGTGGTAGGAAGGTAAGGTGGGGACTTATGTTATGTGAGTCTAGAAGCGTATGAAATGGTGTTGTTGAAGACTCTCTCAGGGTACATAGTCCCTCCGTAATGACCAAAGAATGTGGAGAAGAACGGCAAGATGTGCTGGTTAGATACCTACTTGCATTATTATTGGTTTTTGAAACTAGTGAAGGATCATGTACATTTAGGTTCTTTAAAAGAAGAGTTGTAATTTGTTGTTTTATAGAGCCCGGAGTGAGACGCCTAATAGTTGTTGTTGTCGGTGTTAGCTGTAATGGGTAGCTACTTGAATGGCGCCAGTGTCCATCACGTTTATTTTGCAGGCTAGAAAAGAATCGTCTTGCATGTTTATGAGAGTATGGGGTCTACAGCTCTTAACCAAGATAGAAGATCCTAGGTGCAGCGCCTGTAGAGTAAGATAGGTGTGTTATTCTCCAATTAAAAGACTATTTTTGGGAGAGTGTAGGCTGATGAAGTTCAAGAATAAGATATTAAATCATTGTGTGTTAAGTATCCAGTTTGAGATGATATGACGATTACTGTGCCAACTACGTACGTTTATTTATATTTAGCTAAGCCGATCGATGGTCGATAGCGAAGTGCGTGTGAGGCTGTGTTAGCAAAAGCTGCTTTCCTCTCTCTGCTCTCCTGGCATTTTCTAGAACGTGGTAGGGGGGGGGAGCACGTCTAACTTCACTCTGTCTGTGGCGGAGAAGGTATAGTGGAATAAGAAAAGGGTGTGAGATTTGTGAGCTTCATGTTTGCTAAGTGGTATGTAATGGGTGTGGGTTTTGAGGTGGCAACAGAAGGAGGAGGGGACATTGGAAAGAAGGGTGGAGTAATTGTAAGTAGGGGTTGGAAGAGTAAAATCAGGAGTAAGTATAGTAGAGGAAGTGGAATGCAATGATGGAAGTGGGCAGAGGGTAGTGCCAGGCGGAAGGCTGAGGAAAAGTAAACAGAGAGATTGAAAGGAGACATGGCGAGTGGTGAAAATAGAAAGACTGGATTATGATTAAGTGGCTAGTTGCGCGTTAATGAAGCATGGTGTGGGAAGGAGTGTTTGTCATTTCTTTTTGTGTTTGTATAATAGGGCCAAAACCTTCTCTGTAAAGACCATTTTGTCCTAGTCCGTTTGTACCTTTTCACAACAATTGGCGTAGCGACATGGGTCGCTCCATGACATGTCTTTTGACACCATAAAATGCATGGTGGCAAATTGCATTTGAGTTTGGTTGGGGTAATGGTTGGTTTGAGGTGGATGGTGTTCTAAGCATGATGGCTGTGTGGCCTTGGGTAGCACTCACAGCACAGGTAGGGTAGGAGTTACCAGTATGTTAGAGTAGGTTGCATCGGGACTACCTTAAATATGTAACAGCACCCGCGAGCCTTAGCAAGATATGGGAACCTTATACTTACCCCAACTGGTTGTTGACGCAGATAATGCAGAGGATCTTGGTATTTTTTTTTGTATTAAGCATTGAAGTTTCTGACTACTATGCATTTGAAACAGACGCGGTCTGCTTGGCACTTGTTTGTTTGATGTCCCATTTTTAGCAAAAACAGACTGCTATGGTCTATTGTTGTCCTTCCCTTTTCTGTTTTGTACATATTTTAGTGCGCCGCTTCTCGCTGAGTGTAACCAACACCTTGCCGTACTTATACCTGAGATAATCCCTTACGGGCTCCAGCAGGAGTGGCGAGAACAAGGCGGTAGATAGAGATGGAGAGAAAGAGAAAAGAATAGGGATACCAAAGCTGAGAGGTGATCTTAGAAGGTAGGTCGAACCACAGTGCTACATGGTATCCAAACCGTGGTGTGCACGATACCTTGGCCTATTCATTGTTTCTTTTCTTTCCTTTTCAAATGGAAAGTGTTTAGTTTGTATATGATGAAGAATAGCATAAAAGTGTAGGGAGAAGAGAAGGAACTACGTTTGTTAGTGATTTCAAGTTTGCATAGAAGTCATGCTGATTTCTTCCCGTTTAGCAGAGTAATATAATTTTGAAAATATATAGAAATTTGTGCCTTAGTGTCAGGCTATGGTGCATTGTTATGTCCTGAGATTTATATTATAATTGTGTTGTTTTTAAGCGTCCAAACTCTTGTGCTAAAACTTTCTACATCTGGTTTAGATTTCTATCTCCTTACTCTTTTTTCCTCATTTGTGTTTCAATAACATGTTTTGTACATATTTAGGCAATTTTTACAAATTTCTTAATAAACCTTAATCCTTGTCAATCCGGTTGTTTTCTAATTTAGTCGTTTGGTTAAAATTAGGTTTCCTACCCTGGGTTTCTTGATTTTTATTATTTTTGAAGTCTTCGATATATAGATTTCTTCATCTTCCTGATTGTTCTTTCTAGTATAGGTTGGGAAGAGGGCGTGTAATGTCCCATTTAATTACGCATTGCTTTCAGTGCCGCGAATTCTTCTTCTATCTCCAATTCTTCGGTCTTTCCTCTATTAATTAGTTGATCGCTTTTAATTCTTCTTCTTGATTATCGCTTTGTAACCCCATTGTATGTATTGGACATCCCTCAATTTTATTTATTACACAATATAGCAGAAGTGGAAAAGCATTCATGTGAAAGAATGTCAGGAAAGGAATTCGAGGAATGAAGCGTCGTGTATCTCATTTTGCGACCTCAAAAAAAGAGCGAGGTGATTCATTTTGCCAACATAATACAAAAAGCGTTAGAGCAAATTTATATAGAATAAAATCATTATATTTACTCTAAATTTCAATATTTAAAAAATATATATGTCGTATGGATTAATTCAAGAAATAATATGTGTCACCCAAATAAATTAGTTGATCGATTTCAAACGCTGGCTTACCATAAAGTACTGATTTAAAGAATTAATATCAGGGTGGCTTAATTCAAAATAGTTGTATTTTGAATTTTTAAATTTATATTGCATATAAGACAAAAATAAGGGGTCGAATGGTTTAAATATCGTTTAAAAAAAACAAACTAAACAATCTTTCCCTTATCGACGGGATTTAATTAAAGAGAAAATGTACTATTATTCTTAGTAGGTTGTATTACCCCAGAATATATTTGTTCCAATTTCGGATTTTATGATGTAATATGGCGGTTATGAGATGGTTTTGTCTCGCGATTCCAATGCTATATCGCGCCTTATTTCGACCGATATTACCATACCTGAAAATTACATATTATCCTTATATCCATCTGAATTGAAAACAACCCTTATCGGAATGTAAGGAAACCATCTGTATAGGCCATTAATTTGAAGAGGAACGAATTCTTATACACAAAACATGATGGGCGACGAAAATTGAAAGAAAAATAGCGAAATCTTTGGATGAATGCTCAGGAGTGCTTCCTCAATTTTATGAAGAATAAATATAAATATATATATATATATATATATATATATATATATATATATATATATATATATATATATATATCGTAGCAAGTTTTGGTACAAGCGACGGCTAATTTCGCATTTGTGATTTTCTTTTCAAATCTTTCAATTTTTCCTATATTTGCCCTAACGTCTGGGTTTATGCCGTCGATAAGTTATTCTAACTTCATTAAAAGTCACACGTTAAGTTTAATGGGATAATGGGAGAAGAATCCTTAAGAAAAACACTTTATCAGACGCGTTTCGATACCCTCGTATCATCTTTAGAGATAAAATAAAAATACACACACTTATATATAAACCAACAAAAAGGTCAGGAAGTCAAACGTACTGGCAAACTGATAAGTTCCTTAATTTCCCTTTCGTCCGTTAGGTACGCAGTGCTCATCGTGTTGTTGCAAAAGAGTTTTATGTTAATTTCTATATTATTGTTTTAATTCAACCGTTCTATAAAGTCTACAAATACAGAACAAAAAAATATCGTTAACTATATCAAACTAGACTTATCAAGAAAAACAATTAAAAATCCATACCCGAACCGAAACAAAGGTCTCATCAGATATATGAGCACAAATGCAACCTAGGAGACTGCCAGCCTCTCCCCCCGTCCTCCGTCATATATTGGAATGACGGAAACAAAGTTGTCAAGAAAGATGACATAGCACCTAATTAACGGAGCCTCTAAAAGCCACACAAGTCAAAACAATGGAACCATTCTCAACAGAAAAATGTTAAAAGAAAACACGAAAATTATTGACTTTGCACCAGATCGCTGGCAATTCCTTTTCCTAGAAGCCATCCGTATACAAAAAAAAGTAACCAAAGCATAAAATTCAATTCAATTGAAAGGGAATACTTCCAAGCGGTAGAATCAGGAGCCGAACTACGAGGGATGCTTAATACCCCCCCCCACCCCCCCTCCTTTTGGAGGCCCATCACCTCTTTGGAAGTGACCGCAAAATTGTCTTTGTTCTTAAGCCTACTTCATTTTGACATTTTCCTAATATGCTCTCAAGTTTGTCAGTACGTTTTTACTTTCTAACATCTGTGTTTGTTTGTATGTAGTGTGTTTATAAATTGATATATAAACTAGAGTTCTTCTCTGTTTATGTATTTGTATTTTTCTTTTATCTCTGAACATAATACGAGGGTATCCAAACGTGATCAAATAATTAAAGTGTTTTTATATAGTATTCTTCTCTCAATCTGAGTTTTAATAATTTTCGTAGAACTAAACTACTGCATCAATTTAGACGTAAAGGCAAATATACGAAAAATTGATAGATGTGAAAAGAAAATCACAAATGCGAAATTAGCCGTCACCTCAAATAAAACTTGCTAAGATGAAAATAATTTGCTTAACTACTTATATATATATATATATATATATATATATATATATATATATATATATATATATATATATATATATATATATATGTATATATATATATATATATATATATATATATATATATATATATATATATATATATATATATATATATATATATATATGTTGTACAACGTTTTGGGTAAATGTTTCCCCAATCTTCTTGTACTAGAAATTTTATAAAAACTCATGAAAGACTAAAATTATACATTAATAATTTAAATCTTCCAAAAAATGTTAAAAAAAATTGTAGATAGGTCGGACTTTTAATATCCGCGGGGAGTGGGGAATGTAGAGTTGTACGAGTTAAAAAAATGTTGTTTCAGAGTTAGATAATTCAATGGATAATGAAATTTAACAAAAATAAATGTAAATAAAGGGGGAAAACTTTTTAGGGAAAAAAACACTAACCTTTTGCGAACAGTTGTTAAACCACGACTGGTGTGGAACCCGTTAGGGGTGTAGGAGGAAAGAAAAAATTTTAGGGGCTTGGTTTAATTTAGAGAAGAAGTAGTGGGCAGAGAGATGAGTCAGAATTTAAGGTGGGAGAATATTTTTTATAAACATTGATTCTTGAATACATAAGAATAATGGGTCAGAGATAGTCTTTAGGGTTTTGAAATCTTCAATGGATACATTAGTTTGACATTGGATAGAATGGAGCCGAACAGGTGAAAACTCTTTCTTTCATAGAACATTTCCGGTCATGTGGCTAATTCCCATATGGAAACCGAATCTCGCCATCAGCGAACGCCCCGAACTTCCTATGTAATCCCTCAAATTTCCTTCGGAGCAAGTAGATTTGTAAATGACGAAGCGCTTGGCTTCTGGCGGGATTCTGTCTTTACAATTAAAATAATGTCTAAGTAGATGATTGTTTTTAAAAATGATCTTAAATTCGGTTTGATAAATGAATTTCTTTAATATTGTTCTCATTTTTTAAAGAATTTTTGGTTAAAGAAACCCATATCCTGGAAAACTATATTACTGGTGTCTTTGGATACCGCAGGAAGTTGTAATTTACGATGGTAGAGGTTGTTTAAAAATTTTGACGTAATTTCCTTAAGCAGTAACACGGGAAAGCTGTTTTATTTGAAATAATTACAAATAATTTCAACTTAAGTGTGGAAATCAGCGTAGGTTGAGCACGGTTCTAGGCAGGGAATATTAATGTTTTTATTGCACTGATTTTGAATAAAATGTCGCAGAAGCTGAAGAAGTTTAGTCCTTGACCACTAAAGGTTGGTTTTCGGAAAACTTTTGTATGGAATCCGGTGAGAAAATTGGAAATGTTTATATCTAGAAAGGATAGGGAACCATTCCAATTAGCCCAATTCCTCTATTCCATTCACGAGAAATCACGTGATATTCGTAGCGCTGTTGAGTAAAATGTGTTTAAAAATGTTTCCTCGGATTTTATTTACATGGCTGATATTTAAGGCTTTATTTAAACCAGTGATATCCACTGACTGAAGCAAAGGTTTATGTTTTAATTGTTGTCTTTCTTTATATAGATTACCTCGCTAATTTTCCATATTACGGTATCTATTTACAATTAGCGTATGAGTGAAAAGGAAGCCAAAATAAAAAAGAGAATAAGAATCAATTTACTGATTTTGGTCGAAAGAAGAATTATTAAATCAATTCTAAATATGAGCTTCCTCAACCATTTTTCTTTCCAAGATTTCATTATTGTTAAGTAATTTTATTGTGAAATACATGCTAATTCCGTCGAATTCAATCGGCAAATATGTGAAAAAAATCTAAAAAATAATAGATTCTTTATATTTATTCAAGACCTTCCTCTCTTCAAGGTTTAAATTATTCTATGGTTAGTAATGAGGCTGATGTCGCTTTGATGTATGTTGTCTTCACTGTTTGCACTGCGAAGGTTCACCACATTTTGAAAGAACTAATAAAAAGTTTATTTAGACCGGAATTTAAGCTAAAGGAAAGAGTGTTTCTTTAGCATCAACTCTAGGGATTCCAATTGCAAACGATAAAATATTTGGTGCTAAAAGGCATTCATATCTACAATTCAAAAATTACAGATTCTGGGCTCGATGATATTATATAAATGGTAATATATATTAGCATCTCTCTAGAAAATAGATGTGAGCATCTAAAGTTGGAAACCATTCTACATAATTCTCAATCCATCATCCTGATATTATGTTATATTGAAATAAATCACCACAATGCCATCTTTTATTAGTTTTGAGTGTTGCATTTTTCTTTTTTCTTAAAAGAACACCAGTTTTGTTGCTTTTTATAAGGGAAACCATTTTGAAAATAGAAGATGAATCGGCTGGCGTATGCTTCAAACTTAATTTTTTATTGTGATTAAAGAATATTATTTTGTCTTGAGACGGTATATTTACTGAGCAATTTTTATATATAAACCTTTATAAGTTTCTTTCAAATTTTAAGATGGATTTTTAGTTGAGAGTGTTGGATTGATTGTTAACACTAAACTTCTAAGTAATTATCATCCACATAAATATAATGCTATTAATACAAGGGGAGAATTTTGTTTAAGGAGATAAAAGGATATCCTTACCAATGAATAATTCTAAAGATTGTGTTGATCTACATTCGTTGTAGCTTAAGTGAGATGATCTACATAATTATGATGTGAATTGTAGAAGTAGAAATCTATGATACTAAAGCGAATTTGCCATCCTGGCCGCCGTACTGACGGGATCCAGCGCTCAGTCCGGCCCCAGCTTAGCCTCTCTTCCTTCCTTCAAAACACTTGTTTCCTCTCTTTTCATACAACCTCTCCCACAACTTTCTCTGGTCAGCCTCTAATTTCACAGGGTAGATGCTGACCTTACTTTCAGCCAACCGTCCCGCATCGGGGCTGAGGGGGTGGGGGAAAATGTTCCCTAACCCCTGAGTTCCGGTCTGGGGTGGCTGGTTTTTAACAACCTGCTTCATCCCCACCCATACCTTCCTCACATTCCTTTTCCTCTCCTCTTCACAATCTATATATTTTACGCCGTGTTCAAGGTGGAGCCGCCATGCCGATGGACTGCCAAGCCACCAGGCGGGAGGGGTGGTCCCAAATGGCGGCGCCTGGCTCTGCCGGGCTTGTAAGCACCTCTCGCAGTGCGGGCTACTGCGAGAGGTGTGCACTATTGCATCCCGTGTTAAAAAAAAGGGTCACCATGCCCAATGATGAAGACCAAAAAAAAAAACTCAACCCCCAACTTTCCCTGAAACATCAACGGAGCCGCCCTTGGGCAGCTCCAGCAAAAAAATGGAGGTCCCCCCCCCTGTGCTTGCACAAGGTACCCTCCATATTTCTCTAACCGGAGAGGAGACTTACTCCTCTCCTTTGCCTACGGGTGCAGGGGACTCCCCCTCACCCCCTTCTCTGGAGGTGCTTTCGGGCACCTCCCTTTTCCCAGCGGTAGTCCCCTCTTTTCTTTCCAAGGGGACTGCCAAGAAAGCCAGCAGGCAGCCCTTAGCCAGCCGCTCCCCATCGAAGCGGCTCGGTAGGGCAAACCCCCTTAGGGAGGAGAGGGAAGCCAGGCCCCTTCGGTCGCTTCCCTCAAAAGACCTGCTGGAAAGAATTTTAAACCTTGCCGGGGTCAAGGCCTGTGCCTCCCCAAACAAGACTGGGGACACTGCCAAGGGGACCTGCGATGTCCTGGGAGGGGATTGCCAACTGGAGGCCCCTCCTGTGATAGACATGGTCCTTGAGGAGACCCAGCCTCAGACGGTAGGGCCTTCCATGGGGGGGAATTCAGGCTCGGCGCAAAGCACCGAACCCGAATCCGCCCCTAGGCAAGGTCCTCCTCAAATGGCTGAGGGCTCCGAGGCAGTAAAAGGGGGGAGGGATCTCCTCCGACAGGTGCCCCTACGACTACCAGGACCTTCTCCATTTCGGAGAGGGACCTGGCTGAGGCCGGTCCATCTGGCCTGGGGGCTTCTGCCGGCGAAGGTGAGAAGCGGGTTTATTCCCCGCCCGCCTCTCCAAAAAAGAAAAAGACTAAAAAGACGAAAAAGACTCGGGGCTCCTCTCCATCCGCGGGGGCTGCGGGGACGGATGGGTCTGCTGCCACTTTGGTGGGCGACCAAGCCAAGATCGGCACATCCGGCCCCTCTACCCCCTCGTGTGCGGAGCCCCTGACCAAGACTAACACCAAGAGTGCACAGGGCGGAGCCTCGATGACATCGGGGCCCCTCATTCAGAGGTTACCTGGCGTTTTCGAGCCCGCTCGCTTCAAACGCTTCCTCGTTATTCGCTCCACTGATGGCACCATGTTGTCCAAGGGCAACATAATCCATCAGAGGAGAGGATTAGCTAGTGCAATTCGTAGAGAGCCGAAGGTGACCCGTTTCTCGGACGGCAGCCTTCTGGCGAATGCGGCAAATCCCGCCGAGGCGGCCAAGATAAGTGCTCTTCGGACACTTCATGGCACCCCGGTGACGCCGCACTCTACCATGAACTTTGTGAAAGGAGTAGTTTATGCGAGGAAACTCGTTGACTACTCCATTGACGACATCACCCTAGAGCTGGCCGACCATTGGTCGGTCAAGGTCGAACGTGTGATGAGAAAACAGGGAGGGGCTTCGAGACCCAACCCTACACTTTTCGTCACGTTCGACTGTGACAAGCTTCCTGAGTCGGTGCGTGCCGGTTGGTACCGCTACCGCGTGAAGGCATTCGTGCCACTGCCGCGGCGGTGCTATTACTGTCACCGCTTCGGCCATACGAATCGCTCATGTAGACGTGCAAAGTCGGGGTCACCCAAAGTCTGTGTAAATTGCTCCAAGGTCGCACACGATAAGTCCAAGTCGTGTGTGGCCAAGTGTGTCAATTGCGGAGAGCCGCACCCTGCTTCTTCGAAGCAATGTGGTGCATATCTCCTGCAGAAAGAAATCCTGGCCGTTCAGGCCCAGGATCGACTCTCATTCCGCGAGGCTAAGGACTTGGTCCTGGCGCGCTTAGCTCTGCCTGGGACGTCATATGCCTCAATAGTTAAAAAGGCATTCTCTGCTCCTGGCCTATCCAGGCCAACGAGCACGGTTGTTTCCGCGCCCATTCGGAGCTTTTACGCGGGCTCTACCCAACCCGAGCGCTCCCCTGGTAAAGCTGGCGGCAAAAAGGGTTCATACCCAGCCCCGGCTAGAACCAGGGCTCCCCTCTCTTCCCCCAGCGTGACCGTTTCCCGCAAGGCAAATCGGCCACGCGCCTCCACCGAGTCGTTAGACTCACAGGAGGCAACACCCCTGAAGATGGTCGCTAGGCTATCTTCGGGGGTTCCTAAAGCTGTCCTCCGAAAAGAGGACAGCAACAAAGGAGCTTCGGCTCCTTCGCCCACGCCCCGAGGTGGAGCGAGTTGCTCGGAGACGGTGGTTCCTCGAAAAGATGGCCCCCCGCCTCCAAGCCGCAGCGCCCGCCTAAGGTTTCGAAATGGAGGGAGGAAAAGACTCGCATGGCGAGCCCAACCTCCCCCAATAAGCCCTCGGAGGCGACAGCGCCTCTAGCGCTTTGTCCGGCCAACAGTGCCTGGGATTCTGCCCCCGGGAAGCGTACGGCTATTCCCTTGAGGGTCTTCAGTTCGAGGAGGGCCTCACCGTCTCCTCCGTGCTAGGCCTGGAGGGCATATTCCTTCAATGGAATTGCCGTGGACTTCGGGCCAACTAGAGGAGCTGCGAGGGCTCGTCTCGTCCCGCTCCCCGTTAGCTATCTTTTTGCAGGAGACCATGTTACGCGCGTGCCCCCTGCCCGCTCTTCCGGGGTACAAGGGCCTTGTGACCCCACCACCGCGGGATGGCCGGGCTGGGGGATGCACGGTTTACACCCGGCATGATGTCTCCGTTCTTCCTTTCTCTTTAGATACCTTCTTTCAGGCAGTGGCTGTGCACCTGCACCTGGATAGGAGGTATACTATCATTTCTGCGTACATTCCACCGTCAGCTGACTTCGACGTGGGGGACTTCCGCCGCGTCGTGGCACGGTTGCCGAGGCCCTATCTCTTGCTTGGAGATCTGAACGGCAGGCATCCTCTCTGAGGAGATTACTCCATAAATCCCAGGGGACAAGTGCTTGCCGATCTGATCGAAGAGCTTGAGATGGGTGTCCTAAACGTGGATGAGTTTACGCATCACTGTCCGAGAACCGCTTCATTTTCTCGCCTTAACTATCTTTGCGCTCTTCGGATGCACAGCCTGATTTTGACTGGGGGGCGGTCGATGACCTCCATGGTAGTGATCACTTTCCCATTCAAATATCATTTTCAGGGCAACTGCCGCCTTTAAGACCACCTCGTTGGTGCTTGGCGCGGGCGCGGTGGCCGGCATTTCAGGAAATGACTGAATTCTCTATCTCAGTCGAGGAGTTTAGGTCGGTGGATGAGGCCGTTCAGTTCTTCTCCGGCAAACTCATCTCCGTGGGCCTGACTACTATTCCTAGGACGTCTGGCCGTTTTCACGCCGACCACTCCCATGGTGGTCGGCCGAGTGTGAGACGGCCCTCAAACAGAAGCGTTATGCCTACATGCGCTATAAGCGCCGCCCGAACGATTTCACTGTCGCTGAATTTCGTCGGGCTAGGGCTAGGTTCCGGTATATTTCGAAGAACGCCCGCCGCTCTTCTTGGCGGGCATACGTGTCTTCACTTAACGGGAAGACCCCTTTAGCTGAGGTGTGGAAGCGAGTCAAAAGGATTCGGGGCAAGTTCTCGCAGGATCCCCCTCCCGTTCCCTAGGAGAATGGGACCGCAATCTCGGACCCCGTGTCCGTGGCGGAATCCTTCGCGACCGCTTTTTGTGCATTCTCTAGCCGTGATGCTGCTTCGCCAGCATTCAATGCAAGTCGTGATGTCGCGGAAGGCCGCCGGCTGGACTTTACCTCCAGAGGCGGAAAACCCTTCAACGACAAATTTACTGTAAGCGAGTTGCGTTCCGCTCTCGCTTCGTGCGCGGACACCGCCCATGGTCCGGACGATGTCCCGTACGCTATGCTTCGACATCTAGATCTAGGTGAGCGAGGCATGGCCTTTCTGTTAGATTTGTTAAACAGGATCTGGGTGGAAGGTCTTCTCCCAGACTCCTGGCGAATCGCTACTGTGCTTGCCTTTCGCAAATCGGGGAGAGATCACTCTACTCCGACCGGTTTCCGCCCAATCTCTCTAACCTCTTGCGTGTGCAAGTTGATGGAGAAATTGGTAAATGTTAGATTAGCCTTTTTCCTGGACAGTTGAGGCCATCTGTCTTTCGCACAGTGTGGCTTCCGCAAGTTTCACTCCACGTCGGATGCTCTGCTTCGACTGGAAAATGCCGTCTGCAAGGCTTTCCTTCGTAGACAGCACTACGCCACGGTGTTTTTCGACCTGGAGAAGGCCTATGATACTGCATGGCGATACGGTATCATGAAGACTCTCCACACGATGGGGGCGAGGGGACGCCTCCCAATGTTTATATCTGAATTTTTGCGAGATCGTCGATTCCGCGTACGGGTGGGGGGAG
The DNA here is from genome assembly GCA_963969495.1 of Ceratothoa steindachneri. Classification (NCBI taxonomy): domain Eukaryota; kingdom Metazoa; phylum Arthropoda; class Malacostraca; order Isopoda; family Cymothoidae; genus Ceratothoa; species Ceratothoa steindachneri. Next base: position 172,124,544 of record OZ018326.1, read on the forward strand.
CCCTCTCCGGCCCAAAGGAGCAGGAAGAGGGTGTACCGCAGGGAAGTGTCCTCAGTGTCACACTCTTTGCCATGAGCATCAACGGCATCACCTCGGTGCTGCCGGAAGATGTTCTCGCTACGCTATACGTAGACGACCTTTTGATTTTTTTTGGCGCGGCCCAGATGCCAACTCTGGAGCGTCGACTCCAACAGGCATTGAACCGCGTCTCTCGCTATGCTGAAGCGCACAGGTTTCAATTTTCTTTGGCCATGACTAAGCTGGTGCACTTCTGCCGCCATCCACGGCTTCACCCCGACCCAGATTTGTTTCTTAATGGGGTGCGCCTGGATGTGGTTGAGTCGCACCGTTTCCTTGGTCTTGTATTCGACCGACGCCTCACCTGGGAGGCTCATATTCGCAGCCTTAGCGTCTCTTGTACCCGCGCCATGGACATTCTCCGTTCCGTGACGTTTAGTGCTTGGGGCGCTGATAGGGCTACTGCCTTACTTTTTTATCGATCCTTTGTTTGTTCGAAGCTCGACTACGGATGCGAGTTTTATGCATCCGCAGCCGAGCGTTTATTGCGAAAGGTGGATTCGATCCACCACACCGGCCTTCGCCTTGCGACCGGTGCCTTTCGCACTTCCCCCATTGAGAGCCTGTTGGTCGATGCTGGGGAGATGCCACTCGTTCTGCGCCGCGTGCAGTGTATCACTTGACTGTACGCGAGAGCCCGGCGCCTCCCTCAGTCGCCAACAGCTCTCACTGCATCCGCAGCTGATCTCGATGGTGCCTATGCCGTCGAGAGACGCCAGTCATACTCTAAGCCTTTCGAGGTTAGGGCCAGGAAACTCCTTCGAGAGGTAGATATCGCTTTCAGGCCGGTGGCGCCCCTGGTTTTGCCCAGGACGCCACCCTGGAGGGTACCACATTTGGCTATTTGTCGCCACGCCTCTGCTCCCAAAGCTTGTACTGCGCCGGGAGTATTGCGTTTGACCTTTTTGGAGCACACATCGTGTAACGCTGGAACCGTGCCAGTGTATACGGATGGCTCCAAGTCCCAAGAGGGGGTCGGCTTCCACGCCGTATCCCCTCTGTTTGAAGTCAGCGGGGCTCTACCAGGCACTGCGTCTGTCTTCACGGCTGAGCTGGTGGCAATACACCACTCGGTACGGGAGATTACGCGACGTGCCCGGTTCGGAGACCGGATTGTGATCTATAGCGACTCACAAAGTGCCCTGAGTGCTCTCGGGGCATTGGAATCTCCGCATCCCCTGGTTTGCGATATCCGTGACGCCACGGTTTTGGCGAGCTTGGCAGATGTCGAGATTATCTTCTGCTGGGTTCCTGGACATGTAGGAATTGCGGGGAATGAGCGCGCCGATGAGGGCGCCAAAGAGTGCGCGAGGACTCTGCGACCGGACCAGCGTTTCGCTCTTCCTCACACTGACTACATGGCAGAATACGGGCAGCTTTTCGGACTGCTTGGCAAAGAAGATGGGAGACGGTCGAAGGGAACTTAAAGTTGCGTGCCATTGCGCCACGACTGTTCCCATGGACCTATCCCCCAATGCCGCGGCGGCTTCAGGTTGCTTTCTGTCGTCTTCGAATCGGACACACTCGTGTGACGCATCGCTACTTGATGGCGCGCTCGCATGCGCCCTATTCCAACGACTGCGTCGTCTCCTAGACTTTTTGGCATATTCTTGTTGAATGTCCCAGTCTGGGTGATCTTCGCACACGATACCTGTCTCGGTACCGGGATGGGCGGGGTCGCTACCGCCTGTCCCTTGTACTCGGGACGAGTGCGTGCACCATGACTGGTGGACTTATTGACTTTTGGGGGGAGGCCGGCCTTCTCCCTTTCATTTAACCTGGTTTTATTGTTGTTGTTGTTTTTGTTATCGTTTTTGTTATTGCTTTGTTATTTTTATTTCTTTTTATTGTTGTTTCCTGTTAAATTTTTTTGAAGTAGCCTAGAACTAGGCTGTTTGTTTACGGCAACTTATGCCTAAGTCGGCAGTCGCCAGATAGCCCCTTAATAAAAAAAAAAAAAAAAGAATTTGCTTATTGTTTATCTAATGAATTATTTTGTATTTAGTTTATAATTATTTATAATAATAAAGCATTATGTATTATAAACTTATGTTTTCCTAATGGTTTAAAAAATTAAGAATCTAATTTTTTTTAATATGCGCCTGATTTACCGACTTAAAGATTACTATACCATTTACGTGATCAGAACCTTAATATATGATGAATGGTGAAAGCAAAAACCTGTAGTGGCGATCCATCACAAGGAATTGAATTAAGCGTGCTCACCTCAAGTAATCCTGAGAAGGAAGCCTGACAAAACCACAATTCAAACCAGCCATACGTCGATTAGTGTAGTAGGAAGTCGGATTTATCAAACCTGAAGAAATGAAGGCGCATCACGTCGTCCTGATGGGGTGTCTTCTCTCAATACTCGAATAGAATTAATATCCCCTTCGATCAGAGTTTTCAACAAATACAAGATATCAGATAGAATTGTACACAAAGAAGATATCACATCTAGAGGGCAACGAAACTAAGAAGACGATAAACCTTGTGAAAGAACGAAATCAATGTCATTGATTGTACTAGATTGTTTAAAATGACATTCTCTCTGACGGCAGCGCATTGGTTTTGTGAGATCCTCTTGTTAATGATATAATCTAATCAACTTTTCCAGATGGATCCTACCTTCTTAGTCTTGGTCAATGCAAACAAGACATTTCCCTCTTGGGTACCTTGTTGTGCAATTTGTAGGGCTTTTTCCACGATGGTTAGTAATCCAGAAAATTTGGGTGAGACTACGGCTAAAAATTACCGAGAGGAAAAATAAGTGTAATTTGAAGTGCTTTGATTTTATTACATTAGCCCTCCTCGCAATTTTCCAGGAATAACCAATTATAGAAAAGTAACAGATAAAATACTTCGTTTCCACAAAATTATTTTACTTTGTGGTTAGAGCTTTTCGAAACTACATCTTGCAAGATAATCTGGGTTGCTATTTTTCTACATTCCAGTTACATTTTCTCAAGCAATAGAGGAGATTTAGAAGTAATGAAATTACCTCTAAAATTGTAAGACGCGTCATGCCGTTAGACCGAGGCCATCACTTCTCAGCAGCCTTCGCTCGACCTCATCTGAGACATCTGCTTTGGTCAGGGGCTAAAGTGTGGTGTAACAGAAAAAGAGATGTCGTTCATGAAAATGTTTTCGTTCTTATCACATTTTCTGTAAAACTATTCTCGTGGAAGTTTGTTTGAAACGCAATCAAAAATTGGCGAAAATTGCTCATTTACCTAAGAGAGAAACATAAATATCTACTCCCAAATAAAAGTTTTCGCAGCAACGAGCTAGAAATTGTGTGAAAGAAAATAAATTTGGCTAGGACGTTAATGGCAAAAAAGTGCATGTCCGTCGTGCGCCCATAATTGTCAAAGATAATTTGACTGCTTCGTTCATAATAGTTGTGGAATTCATGTGAAAGAGATTATGCAAGTCTGCTGTTTACGGAGAAAAACATCCCATGTAACGAGTGGCTGCCATCTTGCTTAGAATCTTGGTTGAAGCTTAGAAAGCGAGATGAGTTGGTATTGAAAGGTGATGGTGTAAATTCTCAACACCAATATACTAGAAATTAACATGGCAGGAGGGTGGAAATTAAAATAAATGGCGTCGTCAAAGCAAGAAGACTAAAGAAAATAACATTAGAGAAAGAGGTTGAGGTTTAAAATTCTGCGTTAGTTTGTTTCTTGCACTAGATTTTAAAATACTAGCCATTACTACGTGTTTTGAATTGATAAAGTTTATTAATTAAACTTTTTCAATTATCGATATTCGGCACTCTTCCTTTTCTTTCAGTTCATCCCTTCTCTCCTCTTCTCTCTGCCATAACCAAGCTTTGCTCTTTTCTAAGCATAGCAGTTTACTTTCCCGCCTCCCTAATTGATGGGCGATGATAATTTCAAGTTTGCTGGAGGAAAAAACATGCAGTTTACCATTATCCTAGTCCCATGTTGCTGCAACTCCTGGAAAATCTACTCCAATATGGCTTCCAATTCGATAATAATCATACATATTGGAGATGGAATTTGCTCAGCGTATGAATTGGCATTTCATTTTGGCTAACTTTAGCACATAGGAATATGAGCATCAATATGGGAAAACCAATATAGATGAGCAGATGAAATTCAATCAAGAAATGTGATCCTTCTATGGATTTGTAGAAAGGCCATCCACTTATCCTGCGTTGCACAATCTATTTTATTGAACATTTTATGTGTTAGCCTGAAATGAGGAACCCCCATGCAATAACACAGTTGGAGGTTCTAAAAGGAAAACTCGTAACTGCGCCAATTCTTCGCTTACCAAATCCCAACAAGATCTTCGGCCTTCGCATGGATGCTAGTCAAGACGGGTTAGGCGGAGTATTGCTTCAATACGAAGATGACGAAACAGCCTATCCCATAGCTTATGTCAGTAGGAAACTGTTGAGTAGAGAAAAAGCCTATGCTACAATCGAAATCGAAGCTTTGGCCATAATATGGTCCATAGGTAAATTCAAATATTATCTAATAGGGCGCGAGTTTAAGTTGGAATGCGACCATAAACCGTTGTCATACTCAAGTAAAAATAAGAGTAAGAATGGAAGACTCCTGAGATGGAGTTTACTCTTGATGGAGTACCAGTACTCCATTCACTATATAAAAGGGTCCAACAATTGTATGGCCGACTCGTTAAGTCGGAACCCTGTCGACGATTAAGGAGCAGCACAACACTTGTATTATAGCAAAGTTAAGTGTAAATCAGTAGAATTGTAAGTAAGTAGGGGCAAGTAACCCCCTAGTGTTAGGTAAGAAGATCCTAAGTTGGCACACTAATATAGGAATTAATGTAAGGTCAGGTGAAATGTTATCGAGGCATTCCCGAGTGAACTAGAATTTATTGTATAATATAATGTTCCGTAAGTTACCCATGTATATTATTGTAAGCGTAGGATTGGAACATCCCCCCCTCTCCCGTTAATTTCTAAAGGAGGGAGGTAAATGTAGAGAAATGGCTACCTTAAGCATCCTGGAGGAGTATAGGTACATTAAACCCCCCCCCCTCATAAGGAGAAGCGTGGAAAAGGTAGCCGGCGAAACTGCTTACCATGTGTGATCTCCCCGCCGCTGTGGGCAGTTGGAGCTAACATCTGTTTTTAGGCGACCACCTAAGGTCCTTAAACGACGCTCTAACGATCCAATTACCTACGAGACCAATAAACCTGTGGTTATGGAAAAAAACGCGGTACGAGTCAGAAGGCACGCCAAGTAGCGGTGCGGTTGCGAGCCTCTAATTTGCGAGCTGACTTGGGCACCCCACTGCCACCTCAGGAATTCTTGCACTCCCCAGATGCTAACTAACCCTTCGCGTCCCCCGCCTTTGCCTCTGTGGCCTGGTCACTTCCTCCTTTAGATGGGGCGGCAATCCGCCTATAAATAAGCCCCGCAAAGAAAGAGGAGAGGATTATCAGAAGTCGATACGCCAAAGGAGGATTAGTTCGTGAAGATCGATCCATCGGCCAGACAAGAAGATTATTTGATGTCGATTCGCCAGAAGAAAGATTAGTTCGTGAAGATCGATCTTTCAGCCAGACAAGAAGATTAGAAGTCGATACGCCAGAAGAAGGGTTAGTTCGTGAAGATCGATCCTTTAGCCATACAAGACTATTTCCGTGAGAAACGATAGGATCAGATTGAGAAAATCGATCCCCCCTTTTAGGGCCGTATTAACCTAAATAGTCAAGCTTTATATCGGTGCCATACCGAAGAAGCCTTTTCAGTCTGCAAAGAAGTCCGACTGAAGAAAAGCAAAGCCACTCACACTCGAGCGACTTTCACATCTAAAGCTCCGTAAGAGTGAGAGGAGAAGAACCCAGCCCCAACGAGCTCCCGTTCTTTAATTACGTTAAAGAATCAGCCCCCGTCACAGGCGACAAGCAATTCTTTATCGACGAACTTTTAACCAGCGGCCACAACACTTCAAAGCGAGAGATAAGTCCTCCAGTGACATCCGGCAATCCCTAATACCTACCTGTAATTTAAAAATGAAATTTATATTCCTATTGCGATAGTAGAAGTTTAGTACGTCCCACGTTTTAAAGGAGAGTAGAAACCATTGTTTTTGAACCTAAGTCATATGTGTTTGTAGACGAGAGTACGTTAATTTAATGTTTAACGCTAATCAAAAAGAGTCGCGATAAAAAAATACTAATCGGCAATTGGTATGTTTACGGGAAGCCTATTTGTTTATTTTTTGTCATTGAAAGATCTTTGATGCCAAGGATAGAAAGGTGTTAACTGTTGGTTTGTAATAATTAAGTGTTTTATTTAAAATACATGTTTATTTTGGTAGATTCTGGTGTTTCCTCTTATCCTTATGTGTTTAAAAATAGCTCTTCTTTAATAATAAAACTACTGAATTAGCACTCTTAGAACAAAGCCTACTTCATCATAGAAGTAACTCACGCCCCTTAAAGCATACCGCTACTAAAAGGGTGTCAAAGAGTGTAGTAATCAAAACCAAGGGTCATTCTACGACATTAGGATTACAATGAATCAATAATTTGCCATAATTGGACTGAGGTGCAGAAGGCCGCTTTTCCACCACCTTGTCAGCTCAATCTGTCACGGTGAAAAGTCGTTAAGTTTACTTAGTTTAATGAATAATTTTTTGATTTTTCTTCATAATTTTAGACGTTTAAAGATATTTGGCAAATACTTATTATTTCAGACGCAAAAACAATCTTTTTTTCCTTCTTTGCCTATTATGTGTTTAATTTGGGACTAATGAGGGCAGGTTAATATATAATGTACAAGTCGGCAAAGCACTTGAGAACACGGAGCAAAAAAAGTCGATTTAATCTAATTATTCATCAACTTTAAAAATTTCAAGAAAATATATAATAAATAATTTTGAGATTTTTCTTGTTCGTTGCACAAAAGTGTTTTTTTACAGGTTTTCGTAATTAAATTAAATAAAAAAGTCTATTTCGAACCCAAAACTTTGATTTTGTAAGGAATATGAATTTATAAATTTCTCATTTGTAAAATAATGTAATGGTTTTGTCAGAGGATGCCCTCGTAGGACCACCGTGAGAGGAAGCTTCCTCGTAAATACCCCTATATTCTCTCAAGACCACGTGCGCCTAGCGTGAGAATTTAAGAAAGTTCGTAAAAGAATCAGTCCTTTGCTGTATCACCTATCACAGCTGTGTTTGCTTTCGGACGCCACTCGTCTCCCCACCCTTCCCTTGTGACAACACCTTGCGCAGCCATATTAACCCTCTCCCTATATCATGAGGCATGTTTTTCCCGTCTGGACCTACTCGTTATCATGAAATGTGTTTGCATAGACTGGCGCCAATAATTCTTGAATGACCGCCAGGCCCTGAGGCGTCTATCAGACCAGCCACCCGGCTAAATAATCCAAAGCTCACCATTTCTCGAGGAGATTGAAAGCCCACCATTCACTCCGTTAGACTGCCGTCTGTTTCCTGTGAACCCCTGTAACCAGTCTTCGAGTCATCGTTCTTCGTCGAAGATCTTGTCGGCAGATCTACCTTCATTAATCTTTGGCCCCTGTTCAGAGGAAAGCTATAGAACCCCATTCCTCCTGCAGAGTTATGCGCCCACTCATCTTCACAACCCCTTTAAGATTCCCATTCTTTCGAGAGTGAAATTCCCAGCTGATCTGAAGATTCGTCTCGAGTCATGATTACGTCTCTCTGGAGCATAGAAAATCTCATTCTTCATCACGAAGTAATCAAACCCCATCTTCGATACCTCCACCTCAGGATTTCCCGAAGTATCTTCTTAAAGACCTGCGCCATTATCTTCCTCCCCTCCATCCATTTCGCCCGCGCTTTTAGGTAAAGCGATCTTGTATAGTCATCCCCAGATTACCTCATTAATCTTCACATAATTCATTTAACTACCTTTACTAAGTAGTTTGTTTACCCCTTTCGTATATATATATATATATATATATATATATATATATATATATATATATATATATATATATATATATATATATATAAATTGCCCCCTTTTTATTATATACCTATATTAAAAATATATTTTGGGGTATTGTTCTTTATATATTCTTTGAACTTCAACTTGGCAAGCCATTATTCAAAACGCAGTCAACCGAAAATCGCACTCACAGTATTATTAATTTCGTAAAATTGAGGTTAATATTTAAAAGGTTCTTAACTTTTCTTTTAAAGCATGTGAAAAAAATTGTCAATCTTATTTAAAAACAAACAATATTGGAGTGTTGTAGAATAGCATTAGTTTTAGGGAAACCTTTTAAAATTTTTAAGATTCAATGGCAAATTTCTAGAATTTATTATAATTTTATAAAGTTCCAGGGATGTTTCAGAACTTGCAAGAAAACACACCTGGAAACTTCTTGAACTTTCGGGGACTTTCTGGAATAATACCTTAAAATAATTTTTGAGAGATTAACAAGATAAACTATCAGTTCAGCTTTAGCTACCATAATAAACACATCGTAAAATAAATTGCATTAAGAGGTTTCAAACAAAAGAAGAGCAAAGAAGTTCAATTTGACAACATCTATGAGAATGGATGAAGCTTAAAATGCATATAATTTGGCATGCTAGTTGGGACATAGGCAAACCCTGAACCACCCATTTACTTGTGAATACTACCAAAAATCTTTGGAAGGTAAGAAAATTGTTTGTTGTAAGTAGCAAGATAGTAAAGTTCACACGTATTTAAGTTATTATCTTTGTAAGCACAAAGAGAATAAATTATTTTTTGTACTTATATATTAATGTATAAAGACAAGCAGAGCCAGGAATTTGCCGTTCACGGGATTTGGTGTAAATTCACTGAATACTCAATAAACTACTACTTCTTCTTAGTAGACCATTCCTAACATCGAAGTGGCAAATATGCACCTGCTATTTTGTAGTCTTATCTTCCATCCAAAAATTATACTAGTGCCACAAAGTTCTAATCTGACGTTACCGTCTCCTTAAGAAAGAAATAACCAACTCTCAGTAGAAATAACAATTCAGAAGCTGAGAAGATAAGTGTAGATTGGGACTACAGTGTCAGAGGTATGGCCTGAGAGGAATCCATCCTATCCAAACTATATAACTCAATGGCCATGTCATGGATCCTGGCATCTTAAAGAGTGAAATTGGCAAAAGGAAAATAAATATGCAAGCGACAAGTCAAAGGAAACGAGAAAAGGTCATTAACACTTCCCATATTCTTTAACTATCCTGCTGAGCTATGGTACTGGAATAATTTATCTGCTTTGTTTGATGCAATTGAAATTACATGTAGTCCAGATGTAATGCTTCTCCTCGAGAAGCATTAAATCTGTACTTCTCCATAGTTAGAATAAGCATCCATCGGTTTCTTTGGCTCACTCACTATACATCAATAAGAAAATAACATTTTCAAGGTCCTGCTACAGGATTTGCATTATAAAGTATATGGATGAAAAGTGATTGGAGACTTTAAATTGGTAGCCTTTTTGGCTGTGTATCTTGAGAGATTTTATCAAGTTTCCATGACATGTCTGTTTTGGGAAAAATGGAGATACCACAGCATATTTTCACAACAAGTAACCCCCCCACAAACACAGATAGACTGAATTAACAATCGGAGGGCATAATCTTAACCATGCGCAACTGATAGACACTCAAAAGTTCTTGTTTCCTACATTGCATTTAGAACTAGGTCTCATGAAGCATTTTGTTAGAGCTCTTACAAAACAGCCTGCAACCTCCAATTACCCTTAAACTTTTCGCACCAAACTTTGAGAGGCAAAGGGGAAAACTGGCATCTCTGTTGGAAGCCAAATCAGAATTCTTGAAAGCTTACTAAAAAATAGAAAAAGTCTGAAAGAATTTTGTTTTGCTGTGTCAGTGGTTTGGGGGCAACCTGAAGGCTGACATTTATCTGAAACATTGAAAACATAGTCAAAAGCTATGGCCAAATGGGCTGCAAGTTGTCGTGAAAGATGCACATCCTTGATGCTCATCTTGACAAGTTTAAGGGGAATATTGGGGCATACTCAGACGAGGAAGTGGATCGTTCCATTAGGATATACTGAAATTCGAACATAAATACCAAGGAATATACACTGAAAACATGATGCGAGATTACATTTGGGCGCTTTTATGGAAAAATGACTTATATATACAAATGGAAATCAAGGAAAGCTGTTGAGCTTTTACTTTTTTTAGTTGTTTTTATCTATTTCTCTTGCCAGACTCATTAAATTCTATAAAGTTAACTCTGTCTTTGTCTTTAGCGTTACCTAAAATGAAATAAAAATCCCTAGTTAATCAGGTCCAATTTTGGGCTTATGGCCTTTTTTCACTAAAATATTACAACTTGCAATTGTTTTTTTACTATTTTTCAAAATATGTGTGACATTTTTCATGTCATAGAAATAGCATGCAACATTTATGATGCATTGCATCATCTTATTTGGTAATTCTACAACTTTATGGATGTATTGTCACGCCACGAATAGTTTTCTATATAAGAAGCGCATCTCTTTCTGAGAAAGAAAGAACTATTTAACTCATTAGCATTGGCTATCGTAAATAGATTCCTAATTGCCATTGATATGGTTGCTATCAATTTTTTTTTTCTAAGCCTTTTGATTAGTGATTAATGTACAAAAAATCTTATACAGTGTGATTTTTCTAGATTTTTTTTACAAATCCTACTGAAAGACGCAATGAAAAATAGAAATATGAAATAAATGCTAAAAGTGTTAAAAATATGTAAGTTGAATATCTATTTTTCCATAACAATGATGGCTTTCATCTATTTTAGTGTATATAGTTTTAATGATTAGTTTAGTAAAAATCTTTACTTTTCTATTCTAAATTGATTTTATTTTAAATACTTTCCATAGAGCCAATTTATTTCTGAATTATAAATGTTTAAATTTTTTTTCTACGTTTTCAGAAGAATGTAAAAATCAATCGTTCTCTCTTCGGCTCCATTTGCTTCTCATCTTCTCTCTTTCCGTTTTTAACGGTTTTCCCGGACTCACGCAGTGATTACCGGGGATGAGCAAGCAAAGCGGTAGCAGGCTCGCCTTGTCCCGGCACACAGAACCGTAGCACGTTCAAGAAACACAAGACTCAAACTTTCAAGACTCGGGTGCTGTGCTGGAGAGATCTACGACTCCTACTACGCAGATCTCCGCACCCGAGCGCCCCCCCCCTGACCGTCCCCTCGATAAGGGTACGTCGGGAATCAGGGGTTTCGTTTTGCCGGACTTACAAGAGTTGCGGCTTGGCGCGGGTGTACCTGAAGCATACCCTCAAGTACAAGATACCCCTAGGTCGCTGACGCGACCGCCGCCCACTGAGGAACTCATTTCCCTGTGCCCCGAAGCCACAGACAAGCCAACGGCTGAAGACATCGAGCTCTACGCTGCGTTCAAGTGGGACGCGGTGATTAGAGAGCTTCGCGATCGAATCAACACGCCAGTCTTCAAGCTCCGAGACCGTGAGGAAATAGAACTGCTAATCGCCCTGTTTCCTTTCCGCTACAACGTGTCCCGGAAAAACTACCATCGTGTGCACGCTAGATTACGACTCTACTATACCATGGCCATTCACGGTTGGGGCGCGGCCCTGAACGACGCGAGGGAAAAGTCATCACAGGAAGTAGGCTTTGACTACTCTAAAAAGACTCTCCATCGTCCAGCCCGCCCTTACTATCCTAACCCCCCACAGAATGCCAGGGGTAGAGGCCAATCTCGACGCCCTCGTGGGAAGAGATCTGCAAGTCGGTCTCGACAGGGCACGAAGATTCCTCCAAAAGGTTAGGAATGCTACCGGACCCCAGCTTGAGGCCCGTATCGTCAGGAGTCGCCGGGCCCTTGGCTTGGACACCCGCAGCCTCTCGGATACCTCGGAAGAATACGCCGCCAACAGCCTAGGTCCCCCGCTTCACTTCACTACTCCTTCATTGTCAATAGACTCTTCCGCCTCCGAATTTGACGTCTCATTATGTTCTTCTCCCCCAGTGCCCCTACGTAATCCCTTGGACAGGGCTAACCTGTTTGAATCCCCTCCACCTGGTGCCCACCTTCCTAGAAACATTCCCTCGGAAATCCTCGCGTGCCTTAGGAGAAACATCGATATTCTTCAGGGACGCCCTTCGAATCATTCCTCCTCCTCCGCTCCTCAGGTGATTACCATCAGTGACAGTGCTAATAATAGTTCGAGAGTGCCTAGTGATTATAGTAATTCAACTCCGCTCAGTGCGCATGAAATAACAGTGCCCTCCCTACAGGCCTACTTTGAAACGGCCGCCGCTGAGCTAGGAGTCCTGTTTATTGAGGAACCGCCTCTCCCTCCCTTAGCTTTACAGCCTCCCCAAGTGGTGCCTACCATTACGTGTATTCCTCAGGTAGGATTAGCTGTTCCCACCGTCATTAATGTGATCCGTGCCCCCTCCCCTGTGGACTCGCTTCCTAACAGTGATATACCGGACAATCCGGCCAGTGGTCCCCCGGACATACTTAGGGGAAGAAACAACGGCAACAATGAAGACAACCAGAACAACCAGGACGACCAGGATAACCGCCAACGAGACGACAACCACAACGAAGACAGGAACTGGGAAAGTCCTGGCATGGACCCCCTGGAACCCAAGGCCAACAGACTCAACCCCGACGTCCCGCTTGACGTTCAGCGGGCACACGGGCAACACCCCAGGCCAAGGATCAATTAAGCTGGCCAGCGGAAGCCAGGGTGTCAAGGTCTTCCTGAAAAACAATTACAAGCACTGGGAAACCACCAAGCCTACATGCAAACCTTGGATCGACTATCTCTTGAACATCGGAATACTGGAAGAAGGAGAAATAAGATGCGCCCATCCCGTCTTTGGTGTCCCCAAACCCAACGGTTAGGCCTGCCTCATATACAACATGTCGGCCGCATCCGATTTTTTCGACCCGCCAAAATTCCAACTACCCTCCCTCACTAAAGTCTTTGGTCACAAGGAACTGCATAAACTCTATGCCGTAAAAATAGACCTTAAGGATGGGTTTTACCAGATCAAAATACACAAATCGGCTAGACCATGGTTTGGCATAGCCATCGGAAACAACAGATACCGATTTACGAGATTACCCATGGGGTTCGCAGGCGCCCCTTTCATAATGCAGATGACAATGAGCTGCATTTTCAATGAGTGGGCCCGCCTTAGTAACACCACATGCTTCACCTACCTGGACGATATCCTCTGCGTGGGTGACATTAAGAGCATACGGAAATTCCTTAAACTGATTCAGGACAGTTCTCTCCTTTTCAACTGGAATAAATCTATAACTTCACCCTCCAGGACTATCTCATACTTGGGATTTCACATCGACTTGAGGCACCGAGGAATTCGCCTTTCCGAGGAAACGGCACGCAAAACCAGAGAAGCCCTAATTATCATGGCTGACACTCCTGTCACCCACAAGGCGTGGCAAAGACTAGCGGGCCTGTTAAACTTCATATCAAGCCCTCTGAGACTTCCCTTTGTCTGGACTCAACTGGCTCACTACCATCGGGTTATCGATACTAGCCTCTTCCACCATTTGATTAAGTTCATACACACGGCTTGGGTTAAATGGGATCCCCCCAAGGCGCATCCTCTAAAGATCTTTGTCGACGCCTCTCCCTCCGGCCTAGGCCTGTACGCAGAGGGTTATGCCCTGGCTTGGGATATGTGGGGAACTCGTCTCAACATTTTCGAGTTGGAAACATTGGCCCTTAACACCGCTATGCTCCTGCGCCCTAAGAGCCTCTTGTACAGTGATAATATAGGGGCTATATGCAATACTATTAGAGGCAAGCTCCCGCTTTCCCTTCTCACCATCTTGGACTCAAGAAATTTAGTGGATTATACCAGGGCCTTCTGCCATTTCTAAAAGAACGTCTGTTACGTGCGGTCGGCGCGTAACCCTGCCGACGCTCCGTCCAGGACCTTTCAGGATCATTGTGATCCTAGACATCAATCGAAAATAATGTGATTTGTGAAAGCAAGTTACCACGCTTATTTTGTAATGAAATTACGGGATTAAGATAAAAATATTTCTCCTCATTTATTTTGCAAGACGTGTTTCCAACTCACTACCTTTTGTTATAGCAATGCAGTGGCGAGAATGCAAAGATCATGACATTGTTAGTTTTGCCTCACTGACTCAACAGGTAAGATGTTTATTGTATATTTAATTACAATATTATCTTAATTTATCATTTTAATACTTATATAGATCGTATGAGTATGTTTTATTCTGTGATTTTTTACCTTTAGTCATTTTATTTCAGGAGTGAACAGGAAAAACAAAAAATTACATTTACATTAAATTTATTAAATTTCTTTCGGTTTCTGCATAATTTTTATTTTCTGGTTGATTCTTTAATTCTAGGAATGGAAGGTGGCTACACAAAATATCCCTGCTTTCTCTTTTTAAGGGATTTTAGAGCCAACGAACGGCAATATTAGGGAAGGGAGTGACATCTCGGCAGTCCTCTAATTCTGGTTCTCATAGTGTACCAACCTATAGTAATCCTAATAAAATTCTACTTCCACCCCTAAACATATAATTGGGATTAATGAAAAGATTTTTAAATACATTAAAGAACGAAAGCCAAGCATTTATTTTTTGGTCTCCAAAATTTCCAAACGTTAGTGATGCAAAATTAACTGCCGGTATTTTTGCTGGTCTTCAATAAAGGATGCTAATGAAAGACTCTCGTTTCACAAAAGTCATGAGTAAGGCAGGAAAAATCCATGGCATTCTTTCAAAGCAACTTTCTCTTCATTTTCTTGGGAATTATACAACTCCAGAGTATGAAACAATTGTAGATGGTTTAATCCAAAACTTTCAAATCTATGAGTGAAAATGTTTGCAAAACTTTCTTTTGTAAGATCGCATCTTGATTTCTTCCCAGAATATTGTGTATATTACAGTGAAGAAAAAGAGGAAAGGTTTCATCGGGACATTATGTGCATGGAGAAAAGATACCACGGAAGATGAGATATTAATATTCTAGCAGTATATTGTTGGTGTTTACAAATAGATTTAAAAATGTCTTTAAGCAAATGTATGACTAAAGGTGTTATATTTCAGTTTTATTAAAATTTCACCTTGAATAATGACATTATGAATATAAGATATATTAATATTTAATAAATTATGCTGCAAAATAACTTGACCTGATTAATAAAAAAAAATTAATGCCAGAGTTGGTTTTAGCGGAATGAAATATATAAGAATCAGTTGCACATCAGTGCAATTAATACATATGTCCCAATGTCTAATACCAAGTGAATAATTCCTAATAAGTTTCCAGTTTGAAAATGTAACGCCAATTGACAAAAGAGGTACAAAGACTGCTCTTTTAAGATTGTTAGAGATGGGATCTTGAAACATTTAGAGGTAAATAATAAGTGTAAATGATTCACACCACGCTTTACATTTCGGGCCACTGATGTTTAACTAATATTTGTCCTTCTAATTTTTTTCATGAAATAATCACAAGGTGTACCTGAACTTTAAAGAGAACTTTTGAATCGTTCCACAAACAAACACATTTTATAAAGAAAATCATCAAGACAAAGGGTGCAAACTATTAAAATGGATTGACGACTGGCTGAGTCACGGTAAAAATAGTTCTAGTCTCAATGGAAATAGATTAATTATCATGGGCATCACTCACTAGTATCGTCCTTTATGTAGCTGTTGATAGAACTCTAGCTTACTAACGGGCTCATTAATAAGAATTATGACTTAATATTTAAGTTAGATAAATGAAATGGCATAAGAAATAATAGTTTCAAGAGTGCAAAACAATTTTTAATTCACCGATAAAGATTTTTTCACTTAGTGTAAAATAGCACAAACTAGAGATAACTTGTCTCGCAATGTAAGTGAAAATATTACTGTCAATATGTTTAGGATGCGAATCGACAAGGAGGAGGAAATAATTAACCAATGAATAAAAAAAACTTGATATTGTTGTGCATGAGGCTCTCGATGAGAGGAAAAGAATATGCAATAAGAGAAAACTTCATAAAATGGAAGGAAAACTATATCTCAAATTGTTCACAGTTGGATGGTATAAATAGGACAAGCTCATATATTGTTCAAGTATCTAGCTCAGTAACGCAATGGCTAATTTTGGGCTCAATATTTTCAATGTATGTATTCTCGACCTTGAAAATCGATTAATTAGTAAAATATGCAAATTAGCATTCATACGCCATTAGGAAACAACTGTTTTTACATGCCATGTTGGGGAACTGCAGGGACACGGCTAAAATTGGTGAGTAGAATGAACATAGAAAGTAAAAATTTAGCTTATGAGTAATATGATTATATGGGTGTCCTTCCACTTTTTGGCACATAATTTCCTGCTACATTGTTCCTATAATTGAGTATAATAATATGAATCTATGCTCTTAGGAGGAATATTTTCTTGGGCATTTCTTCATATTTCGCGGGGTTTCCTAGTAGATAACACACCATATATCTAAACTTTTTTTGTCGGTTCCCAAGCCTACCATATATTTATTGATTTTTAAAATTTTGAGGAGATTTGGAATAAATGTAAGCCAACAATCAATCAAATAACAATTTTATTATTAATTTTGTAACTTATTCTAAAAAGGTTTGGGGAATCTCAAACACGGCTTAAGAGCTCTAAAACGATATATGATATATAAAGATTAATTTCAACTATTTATTTTTACGAAAAAAACAGGTGCATAAAAACATGTCGTTGAGAGATGTATACCAAAGTACTCACCTTACTTTACCTTTCTTTTTGGTCCCTCATATGATAACAATTGGGTAGCCAATTAATAGAGGGAAATGAATTGATGATGAATATATACATCACTTTCTCTCTCTTTCTCTCTATAAATATATATATATATATAAAATATAAATGTATATATAATATAATATAATAAATATATATATATATATATATATATATATATATATATATAGTAGTGTGAAAATTATTTCAGACAGTACCAAATTTCGGGACTATTTCATAATATGTCTTAATTTTTTGCAACACTAATGAATTTCTTTTTGATTTCCGTGCAGAATAGTGTTCTGGTAACATCTGGTAACTGTTTTATTGTGCCCTAGCTACACTAAGCCCGACAGTGCTACACCAGAGCTTATCGTGGATGATTATTGGTGGGAGCGTGCTCCGTGGTGTACTTGGTTCTGCAGGAATATTCACCTTCCAATCATTATTAGACCCCTAAATTTATTATGCATATCACACCCAAGAAGCGTACAAGTATTATCATCATCATCACTGAGTCTTTAATTTAAGAACGGGATTTTTTTGGAGTATTTGAATAATAATTTCATCTTAGTTTGGTTATCCTAATGTATATTTTAGATTTTTATCAAGGTAATTTCTAAGAATTTCTTTAGAGTTTGAAAAAACAAAATACCTTAGTTCAGAAAACAGAAATATGATTATCTAATGCGTTATAATGTTTCAAAAGAAAATGGATTACAATTGGTGTAGTTCAGAATATTGATTAAAATTTAAGTAAGGGTGCTTTTTTATTTTAGTCATAACTACATTTTAACAACGTGATATTTTGAAAGGGGGGAAATTTAGTTTAGAGTTCCTTTTTAAAATTATTATAATTGACGAAGTTCAGAAAATTTATAAAAATTAACCATGGCTGCTTTTTTCTCCGATATTAAACTTAGTAGCGAAGCCATTGCCTGGTAGCTATTAGAAAACATGCTGGTTTTAGTCAACTGTTGGCCACATTGTGAAAAGAGCTGAAGACCTGGTGAACATTCAACACTGCGACAAGGAAAATGGGGAAGAAAACGAAAGACAAAAATTCACTAAAACAAGCCTCTCGTCAGAAATAGTGTGAAGGATCCCTCCCCCGCCAAAATACATTAAAGACCTCCAGAGAGATTTGTCTTTAGCTGGTGTTAATGTTTCTTCTTAAACCGTCTGGCGAAGGCTCATTAAAGTTGGCAGATTTCCTAGAAAACCGGTACGTCAATAGTTATTGACGTAGTATCAAGAAAACCGACTGTTCGACGATGCAGAAGATGATTTGTGCGTTATCAATGCATGGTACCATAACGAAGAAGTGGCATAAATGTGTTAAATATGGTTGAATCTATGCCAGAGTGATTGAAGCAGGTTCTAAGAGCAAAGGGTGGTCATATTTGATATTAAATGTACCATTTATCTTAACTTTGACGTAGTCTTTTCAAATATAAGAAAAACAATCATTAAATAATTCTATTAATCCACTACTGTCCGAACTAATTTGCACACTACTCTCTCTCTCTCTCTCTCTCTCTTTATATATATATATATATATATATATATATATATATATATATTATTGTCCAAGAGTATAAAGCACTCTAATGAAACATTAATGCAATATACTTATATATTTTTAATAAAAGAAATCCGTATAATATATAATTATTTATTTTTTCCTAATTTTATTGGGAGTTGAACCCTCTTTTGCTTTAATGACAGCATAGATTTGTTATAGATTTGACCAGATCTTCAGCAATTTCTAACGCTTTTTTCCCGCACCTAACTTGTAATTTTCCATGCAAGGCTGTTTTATTTGAAATTGTGATACTCTTTATTACTTTTCCAAGAACTACTCACAAGTTTATAGAGGATTTAAGTCTGAGTTACATGTTAGCCGGGGTAAGGTGCCGGTCCCCATTTCTCCAAGCTACTTTTTGGTGTGGCTGGATGTAATGCATGATGAAATGTATTATTTTATTCCTTTGACAACATGGTGAGATAAGTTGTGTAATTATCCTGATAAAGGAAATGCAGACCGGTACCATGATAGCACTACCTCCATTCTTCACAGAGGGTTCTACAGAAGGAGGGTCAAATGCTTCTCCAACTCTTCCTTGCACAAAGCTATCTCAGTCAGTGCTGAAAACTGTGAATTTGTTGCAAAACAGTCAAATTATTATATAATATTATTCTAAGATGTATTTAAATGCAATTACATATATTACATCTAAAGCAAAAAGACAATAATCTTTCCTACATAAGCGATAATTATTTTCATCTGACCAGATGAATTTATACTATCGTTCTTGTAGCCAATTTTTGTGATCTTTGGCCACGGAAGACGTTATTTTTTGTTGAACTAAGCTATGCATGGCATCTTCCTTGCATTTACTGCCTTTAGTTATTAATATTTCTGTATCCTTTTAATTTTTATGGGAGATATTTCTTAACTTGAAACTTTATTGAAGGCTAGTAACTTCAGACTTTTTTTCGGCGATTGTGTAGTGAAGCACGAAAGATAGATGTCTTCTTTAAGGGTTGTAAGATATTTTCTGCCACTTCTCTTCTATGATACGAAACTCTTGTTCTCTTGATATCGTTTTAAAATGTTCTAGACAGCGTATATTGAATATATATTTATAGTAATTTATGAAGAATTTAATTTCGGTTATTTGTGCTTTTTTATGTTATTTAGTTTTAGCAATAATACTTAATTAGAACGATATTAAATCCACAATTGTTATAAATTTAAGGGAAACTTAAGAAATTTTGGTTATATTTTGACTTTAGAAAACCCCATATTATTAATTACACACCATTTAGTAAAATATTAAGTGATTTCAAACATATTAACAAAATATTCCACCATATAGCAAACTAACTTTCGCCATGAAATATATGCGGTAGAAAAGGGCTTTTCAAATGCAGAGCCATTGTATGGAATTAAGTACGTTTGAGACTAAGTTTGACAAATCCAAATTATATATAGAAAGAAGGTAGGAGGCACTACTGGTGCGATTTAGAACCTGTCATAATTTAAAACAAATAAATTAAATATATGAATGTGAACATAATATCGATGAGAAAGCTTTGAAGGCAAATTTTGTATATATTTTTATTACTTCTTTATTTTTCTATCAAACTTGTTTAACTTTTGTTTATGTCTCTCTAGAAATACATTCCACTTCGTGCCTCTAACATTTATCACCCTACAATAAAAGGTTAATGTAGTGTCGAAAAAGTATGGTATCTCCAAAAAAAACAACATAAACTACACTGGTATTAAAAAAATAAAGTGGCATTAATGCCAGTCAAATTTAAACTTCTGTTTCATTTCATTTATATATTTGCTTATAATTCACTCTTGCCTCAGGAATTCATCGCCAAGACAACCAATTAAATAGAAAAATATGTTATAGCAGATTCATAACGCGATTGCATTGAGAGAGAAGCATTATTGTTGAACTCATAAATTTCAAATAACTCGACCTTGAATAAGCCACACGCAAATTTCTCTATTTACTTGGGCGATAGTGAGCGAACTGTATGATAAAAAATTGGAATGCATTACTTTTAATTGCATACCTTTAAAGCTGAATGTATCAGGCGTCTCTGTAGAATTTATACTCACATAGCGTAGATTTATGATACTATGAATTCTATCTAGTCTCGAATTCTCTTCACATAGCTTTATAGTTACTCCATCTTGATAAATTGGATGCAATTTATTTTATTGAAATTAAATTGATATTTGGGGATATCTATCTAGTGTAAAATGAATGAAAAGAAAGATAAAAATATTTGTAAATACAGGGTGGGCCATAAGTTTACATACATAGGAAAATTTATATTTTATTTTTATTTTTCACATATCCTCGAATATGCGTTTGACGAAAGAGCAACAAATTGAAATCATATCGATGGCGGGGGTCGGGAAGCAATTGCATGGTTGCAATAAATTTTAACAGAAAACATGGAACGAACATCACATATGACACTGTGGCAATACTTAACATGTTTCAGAAACTATAAATGTTGCAGATCAACCACTAAGTGGGCCAAGACGCACAGCCACCAATGAAGATACAACAACTATGATACTTACAGCGCTTACACGGAGTCCTAGAAAACGTACCCGCCGGTTGTCTGCAGAAAGTGGTGTCAGCAGATCGAGTATCAGGCGCATTTTGAAAGCAAAAAAATGTCTTTCCAAAAAATGGTAGAGAATTTGAGTGAAGGTGACCCAGAATGACGGATGAAATTCTGTAAATGGGTATTATTAACCAAAGTGGCTGAGGATGCAAACTTTTCAACTAAGATCTTGTTTACTGATAAAGCAAATTTTACGTCAATGGAGACGTTATTGGAGTAATGCTAACCCTAACTGGATGAGTCTGACGAAGATGCAAGGTGCCGGTAAAATGATGGTGTAGTCCGGGATATTGGACGACCGAATTATTGGACCAATTATTGTCAGTGGAAATTTTAATGCCGAAAGGCATCTTAACTTGTTGCAAGAAGAAATTTTCCCAGCGCTGTTTAACGAGTAAATTAACTTCTTAGTTTACTTCCAGCAATAGGGAGCTTACCCTCATTATGGACTTCATGTGCGTCGGTATTTGGATCAGCAGTTTCCGGATGTTTGAATTGGTCGGCGTGGTCTTGTAGATTGGTCTCACAGATCCCCAGATCTCTCCCCCCTTGATTTCTATCTTTGGCGGCACTTGAAGGCCAAGATGTATCAGTTAAAGATACGAGATATAAATCATCTAAAGGAACCTATCACTAATGCCATTACAAGCATATTTTTAACTGTGCTAATGCGTGTTGATCAAAAGTAGGATACATGTATTAAAATGTGTTTTCAAAACAATGGCAACCATGTAGAGCATATTATATAAATAAAAATGGTTGTCCATAATAAAAAAAAAAATTTCATATGTATGGAAACTTATGGCTCAATCTGTATAATATTTGATAGAACATCCTTTGAAAGTAACAAAAAAGAGCAATGGAGAATGTATGTAATTTGATCATTATCACTAAATTATCTGGAATTTGGAGTTGGGACGTATTGGCCATTTTAACTATGAACAGTTATGTATGGTAACAATTAAAGGTAATCTAGTCAGGAAACATCTTTAAGGGGATACAACATTGTTTTTTTGCAACTCTATACTACGTTAGATTAATATATATGAAATTAAAGCTCATTAGAATCCCATTTTATTTCTTCCAAAATGCTAAGAACTTTTGCAGTCGTTTTTGAGATACAAGGGATCCTTTCAGAAGCCCCTTTTTAAACCTGATATCATTTAAATTGCTATAGAGAAAGAGAAATAAAGATATTGAACTCAATTTACGAGCAAATACTCTATATGATTTAGTTATCAATTGAAATCAGTTTTCTTTAGTTCCAAGAAAATTTGTTTAAAGGATGTCCTTAAACTTAATTTTTTCAGAAAAAGTCAAATCTAGGTTTTGTTCTTATGGGGATGGGAAGGATAGATGAATAATAAGGGTGTTTTGAATACCTTTGAATTTAGTTCAATTTATATTCGAATGATGGTAAAAAATATATAACTGTTATTTGCAGCCGTTTTCTTTTAGCAAATATTTAAATTCGCATGGTGTAGTTTGGGGTTTTTGTTAAAAAATTAACTAAAAATCTAAGGAAAAGTGTCAACAAATGTAAAATATTTTGCATTATTTTAATTCTCACTATGTTCTAGTCATATTGCTAAAAAAAAGTATATACTATCAAAAAGTGCATAAAATTTGCAATACAATTATATAAATATCCAAAATTGCGTTTTCTGCTAGGCCTCCTATCATACATAATAATCTCTACTTCTCCCGTCGTCACCCGGTTCTTCACTGAAACACTCAGGCACATAACTATTGCTGAATATATTTGACAACAAATTAAGAGAGAAAGATAGGATAAAAAAGCGTGAGCTTCTATGATAGCCTCTCAGATGAGCAATTCTTACACCATTTTCACACCATAATAATACTAATTAATAAGTATTTATAAGGTGCAGCCTCGACGTCTAGGGTCTTGTAGAAGACGAGAAGAATTTTATAGTGGGTACGGTAGCGAATAGGTAACCAATGTAGCTCCTGTAACAGAGGCATCGAAAGAGAGAACCGGGGGCGGTGAAGAAGGATCTGGGCAGTATAGTTTTGAACTAGTTGTAGGAGGCGAAGTGACGAAGAAGGGAGATTTACAAGAAGAGAATTGCAGTAGTTTAAGCATGAGGTGATGAAGGCATGAATAGCAGTCTCAAGGCTTCGTCGATCAAAATTTGATCGAACACGTGAAAAGTTTTGGAGGGAACCGAGGGAAGACTTACAGATACGATAGATGTGCGGTTTAAACGAGAGTTTCTCGTCGTAAATAACACCAAGATTACTAACGGAATAAGAGAAGGCAACATTAGTTTCCCCAAGGTTAAAGGAGGAAAGAGAGTTTTAGATTTCTCTACCATCGAAGCCGTACCAACAAGAAGAACTTCAGTTTTATCCTTGTTTATTTTGAGAAAGTTGGCAGACAGCCATTTTTTCTGGAGGTGTAGGCTAAAAGGAGCTTAGTAATTGATTGAGAGAAGGACACGGCTGAGATGAGGAAAGGTTTTTTGGACTGTCATCAGCATAGAGGTGGAAGGATAGGCCCAAATCGCAAAGAACAGAGCCAAGAGGAAGTAAGTAGATGCGAAAGAGAAGGGGACCATGAATGGCACCCCAAAATGAATGGGGTGTGGTCCTTGGTTATCAAGCGCGACCGACTAAGTGTGGGAGGAGAGGTATGAGCGGAACCAAGCAAGTGCGGTGCCCGAAAGACAAAGGAATGTTTGAAGACGATCAAGGAGGACAGTGTGGTCGATAGTGTCGGTCGAAAGCAGAGGAGAGGTCTATGAGGACGAGAATGGACGTACAACCCTTATTCGTAGCTCTACGTAAACCCTCTGAAACATTAAGAAGAGTGGTTTCAGCAGAGAGGTTTGCTTTGGACCCCGATTCGTACGTTTTATCGATATTGCAGTTAAAAATATGGTCAATAAGGGGAGAGAAAACCACTCTCTCGAGGATCTTAGAGACGAATAAAAGCTGTGAGATAGGGTGATAGCTACATGGTTCGAATTGAGGCATGTTTGGAGGAAGAGGAAACTACCCTTGCGGCAATAGAAGTGTTAAAGAGATGAAGAAGCAGGGGGAATATTATGTAGGAGTTTTGGTGGAAAGACGTACTTCGGGGATTTAGATCTGTTAGAGAGTGAGATCAGGGTAGTTACTTCCTCAGAGGACACGACGAATAAAAGCTGTGAGATAGGGTGATAGCTACATGGTTCGAATTGAGGCATGTTTGGAGGAAGAGGAAACTACCCTTGCGGCAATAGAAGTGTTAAAGAGATGAAGAAGCAGGGGGAATATTATGTAGGAGTTTTGGTGGAAAGACGTACTTCGGGGATTTAGATCTGTTAGAGAGTGAGATCAGGGTAGTTACTTCCTCAGAGGACACCCGAGTGAGGACGGTAGGCAGTGGGTGAGAGACAGGTTGTGTCCTGCCCACGGGAACATGCTTTACGAAGGGCACGTTTATGTGCGCGTAGGAACCACCTTGGACGAAGGAATTCTATGGTGAACCAAGGGGCCGGTGATGGGAGCTTGAAGAAGGAGTAATATGTGGGGCGTGCACGTCAAGGCAGGCGATTAATGATTGCTGCAGTGAGTTTAGGGTTTAGTCAGGTGAAGCAGTAGTATCACTAGTAAGTAGGGCAGAAACAACATCGAGAAAGAGAGAAGTAGTATCAATTGTCGATAGTCGCCAGAAAGGATTAGGATCTCGGGACGAGCGAGTAGTTAGGTGGTAGGGAATATAGAATTTAAAATTGACTAAAAATTTGTCGGAAATCGTATAAGAAAGGTTAGATTAGATATATAGAGGTTAGAGATGACTAAGTCAAGGATATTACCATGTATATGTGTTGCAGATGACAGATGTTGTGTAATAGAGAAGAAGTCGAGGATGTCAATTAATGCGCAAAAAGTCTCATTGTGGCTAGGAAGAGTGAAGTGACCGAGAATAAAGAGAGAACAATAAATATATTTTATCGACTCGGTACATATTTTTAGTTTGCTACAAGAACACCTCCCCCTATATCCTTCATTATATTTACTAGGAATTAAGGGCAAAACTAACCATGAAATTTAGATTGAATATTTTCAAGAGGGGTTCGTAGAAACGTGGTGGAGGTACATGAAGTAATATGTGTGGCTGTTTCTTATCTCGATTACCCAAAGAACTAACTATTCTGCTACACTGAGGATTGGAAAGTAGATTAAATTCCCTATTTCACCACTTTTGCCTTCTTTTTTCATTTTTTTTATCTCTGTTTTCATCCCATTTTATTCACATTCCATTCCCATTTTCTCACTGGATTGCATCAGTTTCGTTTCTTTTGAAAACAAACTCAGAAACAAAAACCACATCTTTTTTGCAATTTGATGAAGGATTAAGTGTTAAATAAGAGTTGATGCAAAAGCCCTTAATATGGCCAAAAGAATGTGAATATCTCCGCCGATAAAACGCGGGCAAAATTTCCCTTAAATTATACGATGATCTCATGATATACAGAGTGTCCCTAGAATCTGGACACAAACAAAATACATATTTTCGATAAAAAATGAACTACATTTTATGTAATTTTAATTAGAATTATTTTAATTTAAATATTAATAAATACCACCTTTACTGTTATTTTCACCAAAGCTCGATGCACTTTGTGAGATTTACATGAACCCAATGCATTAACTTCACATTTTATTCAAGTCGAAAACATTCCCTTTCCGATGCGTTTGGTCAAGTGTCTCGTATCTTTATTCCATTGAGTAGACCTTCTCCTTCAGCAGATCCAGATCTCTGTTTTCAAATTTGTAAACTCATTACCCTTAGATCTCAAATTCCTGTTTTACGAGTGCTAATAATAATATAGCTAAAGAAGGTAATGGTTTAAAACGCATATAATCGGCAATACCTATATAAGGATTTGCCATACGATAGAACCATAATTGTTAAAACCACTGGAAAAATTATGAGTTTCAAGATGACGCAAGATGCACTGTATAATTTATTAAATGCACTCAATTTAGCGCCTTCATTCCTCCAGAGAATACTGAAGTTGGTTTTCTGGATGATTTTTAATTTTAACACGGACTTCCACAGAATTAGTAATGAAAATAGTCCCCAATAGTCTTTTGATTTTCGCCGAAATTACTTCCGTTTGAAGAAATAGTGCGGATAAATAGAAATAGAATAAATCAAATTTAACCCAAATGGCAGAAAGCTGAACAGGAAAAGACCCGAAGAGCCACGGGAGTCCAGTTCATGAAACAACGAAAAGGTTAGAAGTGGAGAAGTGAAGAAGAAGTAAAAGTAGAGAGTATATCGACAAATATTACTTTCATAACTCTTATTTTAGGGGAATCTTATTTTAAAGTAATATTTATCAATTTTTTATCAGACAAATAAATCGTCACTCTTCTAAAGACATTTCTAAATCTAGCCGACAACATTTATCCATCGGGACTTTGTAACGAGAGACACCGATTAAATAATCTTTATACTTGTTTGATTTTAAATCATTTTATTGGGTTTAAATATTTCTTGTTGAATTCAGCGTTTAAGATAAAGGCTTTTGAGAAAAATAATCTATTAGCGGTAACCAGTTTAATGTATATTTTACATACACCAACAGTTAACGAAGGTATATGTGCTCACCCGTATTTGTTTTTATGTCTATCTGTCTGTGTACAAAACATCTTTAAAACATTGGATTTAGGGGTGGATGCAGGTCCGGATGCGGATTTTGGAGCACATATTTCCTTTCGCTAACATTATGCGAGGACATTTTCTGACATTCCGCACGGGATTGCCCTCTCTCAGTGTTGTCTAGCTCTAATTTAAATTAGTACTGAGGAAAGACTAAAATCATAGAAACACGTTACAAAATTCCTCGCATCCGAAAGTGTTGATAAATGACACTCCCTTATTCGTGGTACACTCACACCTTTTCTTGGGTTCTGTTTTATAACTGTGCCTCACCTGGGTCACTTACATTTGCAGCCTTAGTGTTTATTGTAGACGAGCTATTTAAATTCTTCTCTCTTCTAGTTGAAGCCCATGGGTAGCGATTAGAACTACTAAATTATTCGTATATCTGCCGCTCCTTTATTCGTTATCAATTTGAGTACGTGCACGAGATTTACTTCTCTGCACCCGTACGTCTATTTAGGATGATACGTTCAATACTTAAACTGGTCACTGATTGGTGATTGGTTCCTATAGCCCACCCATAGAGTGAGTTTACGTGTTGACTCAAGAAAGAGGCCTTCATTTTTTAATCGGACTCAGCGTACTCGTATGTTGCCAGAGTACGTGTACAATCAGAAAGTCCCCCAATTCGACCACGGCTCTCATTTCATTTGTCGGCAAATCTGTACGGTGTCTATATCAAAGGTATAGACATCTCTTGTTCTGATGATAACGATGTTATTTTCTATAAACACAAAAATTCCCCTTTTTCAAAGAATTTCTACTTTTCTTCCACATTTTTTGCTTAACATAGCTTCCTTGGTGTAAATTTATTTTAAAAACTTCTAATTCCACATATAGCCAACGTTTATTTTCTATATACTTTCCCTCGTAATAAAAGTTAGATTATTTTTTAGAAACTGACGAAAGCCGACTTCTATATTGAGGGAAGTTAACCTCATAAAGTTAAGAATAATAATGCCATGGGAAAAGTGGTCTCATTTTTGGTTTATATAATTTAAAAAAAATTTTCTTTACTTTTTAAAAAATACTATATATACCTTTAAATCAACAGTGAATTTACGAGTAGATCAAATTTCGTCTGAAATATTATCAGAGTAAGGTGCTTTGTCATTCTTAGAGAAAGCTGTAATTGGCGTCTTATGCGGAAAACCTTCATCACCTAATTACAAAAATATCTACATATGATAATTTGACCACAGCTGCAATTTGATTAACACGAGACAATTTGAGCGTTTATAAAAGAAATATCAGCATTACTCACTGGAACACCCAGCATTCTCTTGCTTTTAAGACCTTATAAAAAGTTAAGCATCGTCTTTTCCCTTATTACTAACTACACGCGAAAACATTATATCCTTTACCGAAATTTGCTTATATCATCTCACTTAAGATGTGCTGGGCTCCAGAAACTTTTTGAAATGCCTATCAGAACAAAGTTTTTGTTATTATTAATAAGATAAAATCTTGGATTTATTTCTAGATATGAGTATCAGTTAAATAACAATGTATGCTGGCCTCTTACCTGAAAATTATATTTTGTTAAATCTGACAAAAAGAAGAGGCGGATTGATTTTAATATATGCTACATTATACTTTTTCTATTAGGAATACACAAAATTAGAGTTTGCCTCAAGTTGAAGTTATCTTGAGCCTGACAAAATAGTATCCGCAACCAAAGAATAAACTTTCCTTACTAGTGAATAATGTTACTATGATAGTGAAAACGATTGCGCTAATAAGTCAGGGAAAAATCTTTTTAATGGTAATTAAATTACAATGTTATACTAGTACTTCCATTTATTATTTTTTCCTCATTTACTTTCAAATAGTTTTAATGGAGGATGAGAAACATTGCTTTAGTTTTTTACTCTCGGGGAATATCATAAAGGGTGTAGCTATTGTGCTACATTTCCGGTGCATTTGATGATTTATCTAGCAATTAAGAAAAGTGTTTTTTAGCCTTCATGATAGTGAAATAAGTTCGTTATTGGACTCATTTAATATCTTTCGTCTTATTTGTTTAAGCTGAGCAAATGAAACAAATCTTACTTTAGAAATAAATTTGCATTTCACGGAATCAATTTCAGTAATATATTTCACCAAATCTATATATTAAACTCTATCAAACACTAAGCTATATACTCAATTATGGTAGAGAGTTGGAGGTAGTGTATATAAAGTGTTTGCCTTAGTAATTACTAAAATGTTCGGGTTAACTTACCACATAAATTATTTCCATCATACAGGAAATTATATATTATTACCAGCGTGATAATATTGTTCGTATTATGAATATAATATGTGGCATTATTTATTATAATTATTAGGTTATTCTACTTATTATGGTTTGGAAAAGTTACCCATTCATTACATGTTGACAAGTTACATAATGTTTGTCACAAGTTGAGCTGATCTCGCGTGAATTTGCGGTGGCTACTTAGCCTTTTCTTTTGGTAAATCCATGTATTTGGCATCTTAATGCTCATATATTTGTTTGAATTAAAGTAAACACTTACCAAACTCGGCTACACGGGGAAGAGTGGTCTAAAGGTTGCTTTGATGGACATCAAAGCAGCGGTAGCTCACTACCTCAGTGTAATTGGTTCGATTGTCATCCATTCACGGATTTTTACAAAGAAATATTATTCCCTTTTTCTTCTTTTTCTTTGCGATATGACAGATTTATTTTCATCACTATCTCGCAGAGGTAAGTAAACGCTACTCCAGTTAATTATTATTCTCCAGTAGATTTAAAAACTTTCTGCCGAGTGCTTCATTTTACATGGTTTATATTATTCTGAAAGTCTGGCGAAACCAAACTTCGGAACTTCGGAATTTCAGAAGTTCGGAATAAGTCGTAATATGAAAGTGAAAGATCACCTCAATAGGGCGAATAAGCAAACTTTTCTCAACTAACCTCATAAAGTTAGGAAAAAGTGATTCTTGCCGTATTCGGAAGTGCATTATAATGATGAAAAACATCAAACTTTGAACATAAATCCTATCTTTACCTTATTTTTTCTTCGTTAGTTTACGATTAAATAATATTCCATTATTTCAAATAAACAAACACTAAACGAAAATTTATTTAGATGAAAACCTTAGTTTAATTAAATTATTGTTTGATTTCATCGTGGAAACAACAGCATTAGACATTTAACAATGTGGTAAATAAACCAATTTACATCAGGGCTGACAATGCTATTCGAAAACGGTGACAATTTGTCAAAAATGACGAGCAATGAAACTGTTGAGGCGTCAGGTCCGGAAAAATCGAATTGCCGATATAGCAAATTATCGCAAATGCGATTGTTGGTAAAAGACGCCTAATTAAGGTCTTTACAATCATCCTCTACACAAAAATTGCAATTTCTCTCACGAGCTTCTATAAGATGTTGATCATTAACAACTCTTGGGATATGCCTCACCCATTTTCTATGATATGAACTACCTACAAAGCACATTAATAAAACAATTTTCTTTATTTTAATTTTCATCATATATTTATTTTAATTAAGTTTATAAACCACACATATTAATTAAAATAAACTTTTGAAATAAATGAAAAAAATAGGTTTAAATATTTTATTTAAATTCACCTAAGCAAAAGTAAAATGAATGTAATTGTTAATTATATTTGGTTTCAAAGTGGAAAAAGCATATTGAGAGGGTATGGAACGTACATACTCACATACCGCCAGACAATCGTGGCAACGGAAGAAATTGGTCGTTTGAGTTGACCCTCGTCTCCTCTTTGTCCCCCCAACCCTTCTCCCAACTGGCGACAGGAAGTCGGCCGAAAGAACGCCTATCTCTCAAAGAAGCTTAAATCTTATTTGCATTTTTTTATGATAGCATGGAGATTGTCCGGATGGCGCTGTGATAAGCAAATTGTCGTGAATATGATCTCCCCTTCGATTTTCCACAATCCGCGATATAAACAACCTCGCGGTTTACCTCTCCAGAGCAGTGTCCCAAATCTAATCGCGTAATCCCCACGTTGAACGAGAGTCGTTGCCGTAACGTATCGACTACCAACGCGCCGTCGAGTCAACTTGGTCGCTGTCTCAAATTGTTCCTGGAAGTAAATCACGCCCCACAGATTCTGTAACTAGAAGAGTACACTCTCTTGCTCGACGTAACTTGAGAAAGAAAAGGAACATCCAAGTAGTTATGGAAGTTACTGTTTGTTAGTGTAACATCCAGTTGGGAGTGAACTAACCGGGACTGCAGCCAGCAGCCCCGAACCCGTCGTCTCATCCCTCCTCTCCCCGAGAACTCGTGTTAACGCCACCCAAACCACCTCGTCTGGACCCGAGTAGTCGTCTCTCCAATCCATCAATTAATGGTAATCTGTAAACCCAGTGTCCCTCTATTCTTAAATTACCTAATTATTTAACCGTAATTGATACTCCTATTGAGTCATTATAAATCTAGACGATTAACGTCAGTGTTTAATATTAAATCCTTAATTTGGCCTGTTAACTATTACTAATTATTATATTTGTGTAAGGTAAAGTTTATTTTGAGTACGTGTGTTTATTTGTGGCTCCTCCCTTTTGACGTACCTTTGGCAAGACTTTAATTAAGCATCCCTTCGGCTAATTCATTCAACCTGTATTTTGCCTTCTTAGAATTCAACAATCACAAACCTCCCCCCAGTAACAAGTGGCACTTTTATAGTGAGAATTCTGGCTACGGCACAACACGCCTCTAACCAGCTTTCACATGTTTAGTAGGAATTAAAGCCTACATATATATATATATATATATATATATATATATATATATATATGATCGTAGGATTGAGTCATAGGGTCAATACTACCGCCTTAAACAAAAGCAGTGTGTCCAGATCAAGAACTAGAATAATTATCGGACCAGACTATAAGCAATTCTACGACATATATAAAAGTAGTGTCAGCTTTAAGGGTTTAAATTTTGGAGTAAGCAAACTCATATAGCCTAAAACTTGCCAACGTTCAAGGAAGCCCCCCAAAATAACGTAAATTTTAATAACTAGAGTCTATCGCCCCAAGGAATATAAATAATAACCATTAATAACCCTTTCCAGATAGCAGAAACAAAACTAGAAAAATATTCAATATTTTGGGGGTTGATTATTAGATTCTATCGGTTAGGAACAATCGCAGCTTCTAATTCTCTTACCGGGTGCGTAAGTTCTTTCGTGAGTCACCAGTTGCGTCAGCAAGAGCAGCAATGGCTTTACAATCGTTCGTTCTTTTCGTCAAGCAAGGACAAGCTCCTGGTCTCACAGGACAGGAACTAAAAGAATTCATCCAAAGCGAACAGCGAGAGGAAAGAGCACGTGAAATGGAAGTAAGAAAAGAAGTGTTAGAAATGGAAGAAAGGAGAAGAAAAGAAAAGTTAGAATTTGAAGAAAGAGAACGGATTCGAAAACATGAAAGGGAATTAAGCAGAGACCAAGTTGAAGTTAGTTTTGTTGGATCCCGTCATCATCAACCCTAGGCCCTCGCTATGAAACTTCCCTAATAAAAAGACAAAGAAGATTTGTGCTTATACTCAACACATTTTGAAAAGATCTTCGAAGTAAACGGATGGGCCCTAGAATCCGAAGGAGTGAGTAGATTGCTCCCATTGCTCAGTCCGAGGTTAAGAGAAATTTTCATCTCATTACCACACAAAGCTACAATAAAGTATAGCACCTTGAAGGCC
Organism: Ceratothoa steindachneri; assembly: GCA_963969495.1. Classification (NCBI taxonomy): domain Eukaryota; kingdom Metazoa; phylum Arthropoda; class Malacostraca; order Isopoda; family Cymothoidae; genus Ceratothoa; species Ceratothoa steindachneri. Next base: position 172,156,976 of record OZ018326.1, read on the forward strand.
GAATTGATATCCACCTTCAACTTGAACCCTCAGTTCTACCGCGCTAAGTTTAGATCGGCTACAATCCAGTCCGGTCAAACTTACCAACATTTTGGATATATCCTGATGCCAAACGTCCAGTTCTAGTTAGAATCCTCCAAAGTCGAATAGGAGTATGAGGCTTGGATTGACTTTATGTTAAAAGACCAGCTATTGTCCACCCTTTCCCAGGAAATCCGAGCATTCGTGCAAGACAGCCGAGCGTCTACCTTTCAAGAATGCCTCGAGGAAGCTGATCTCCTTGCGACAAATCATCGCTTATACCCACAGGATACCCGGAAGAATAGTCCTCCGTCTCCGAAGAATAAATTTAGTCAATGGAAGTCCTAACAAAGGAAACCCCCTCCATTGATAAAGACCACAGCCCCGTTCAGGCCAAAGAATAAGCCTTTTGTAACCACGAAAACAGAAAACCCCCCAGTCTTCAATACCCCCTACAATAACCAGCACCAGAATAAGCAGGTTATATGCTACTCCTGCGGTTTCCCCGGCCATTATAAGTCCCAATGTGTACAGAATTCCAGCCTACGTCTCACCCAGAGCCAACAAGTCCACCAAGTAACTCCTACCCTTCCCTCCCCGGATCAGCCGCCCGCGCTTAGGTCATCCCCTTCGTTTCCATTGCCACCTCAATTTCAAGTGAACTTCCTGTTCAACAAGAGTACCCCCGGAGGACTGAATTTCGAAACCGGCTTAATCAATGGCTTTAAAGTGTCTACCCTCGTCAGAGACACCGGGTGCACATGCATTGTGGTTTCGGACAAATTGCTCCCCCCTGTCGACCCCCAACATAAGAAGTACGCAATTGTACACGACTTCTTGGGTCGAGAAAATAGATTCCCGGTAATCCGCTGCCATGTACAGTGTAAATATTTCACTGGTTGGGCCGACGTAGTGGCAGCCCCCATCAAATTTTGCTCTGGACTTATTGGACAGAGCACACGGCTCTCCCCAAGTCAACTGACTCAAGCTGTCGTCACTCAAGCGCAAGCTAACCGCAACGCCTCTCCCCCAACGCAGCTGTTCACCCCAGAGGCCCCTTTAGAGGTCCTGACGAGTAATGCACAATTCTTTAGAGCTCAGCAGAGCTACCCTTTACTTCAATCCCTTTTGGAAATGGCCCGAAAGAACGAAGAGGTGATCGTTTGAGGGAACCAACCCATAAGGTACATCATTAACGACCGTCTTCTATTTCGCACTTCACGAAATGAGTCGGACCCACTTTCCAAGGTCATGTGTGTTCCGCGAACACAGGTAGACCAAATCTTGCTAGTAGCACATGAAAGTCCCATGGTCGGTCATTTCGGTCATAACAAGACTTCTCAGCGAGTATTTAAATACTTTTTTGGCCCGGTGCAGCCAAAGCTATTGCGGAATTCTGCAAAAAGGGCGATTTGTGCCAGAAAACCACTGCAAAAGGTCGAATAGCCCTGATCCCCTGCAATAAACCCCTGTCATTTTGGAGCCCTTCTCGAGAGTCGCCATCGACCTCATCGGACCAATCCACCACCCTTCCGCCGGAGGTCATACGCATGTACTAACCCTGATAGACTGCGCTACCCGATTCCCAGACGCTGTCGCTCTAAAAAGGATCGATAGTATCTCTTGCTCTGAAGCCTTTATTTCCATTTTGTTCTAGAGTAGGATTGCCTAAAGAAATCTTGTCAGATAGAGGCCACCAGTTTAACTCTGAGCTCATCGAACACGTAAGCACCCTGCTCCAAATCAAACCTATTTTTCCCACCCCTTTCCAACTGAGCGCGAACGGCATGTGCGAAAAGTTTAATGCGACCATGAAAAGCATCCTCACGAAGCTTTGCATGAAACAACCCCAAGAATGGCACCGATATTTGCCAGTTGCGTTATTCGCATGCCGCAAAATTCCCCATAGGACCATAGGATTTACCCCATTTGAGCTCCTGTACGGGAGAAACGTGCGGAGGCCCCTCAGTATTTTGAAGGAGTTATGGACAAATTCCCGTTTTTGTCCAGAATTAAGGATCATTTATTCTTTCGTCCTCGAACTAAGGGAAAGATTAAAAAGGTGTTCTGACATAGCAGTCTGAAATTCTGAAATTAATATGGAAAAGTATCGGACATACTTTGATTTAAAGGCCAAACACAGAAAACTGGAACGACCATATCTTGTCCCTCGGCTCGTTTTGAGAACGCTTAAAGCATCATGGCTTAAATATTAAACCCCTCAAAATGCCATTTTTCTTATAATTCCATAGAATACCTTGGATTTAAAATATTCGAAAGTCATCTGGCCCGAAAGAAAGAGAAGTTAAAGGCTATTGTAAATATGCCCCTACCGCGCACTAGGAAGCAATTACGGTCATTTCTTGGTGTTGCCTCATTTTACCTCCGCTTCGTACCCCAATTCGCTTCTGTATGAGCTCCCCTACACGATCTGCTAAAAAAGAAACTCCCGGGCCCCCTCCAGTGGAAACTCGACGCCGAAGCGCACTTTAAAGAACTCAAAGAGAAGCTAGTCTCCGCCCCAATCTTGAAATTGTCGAACCCACACAAGAAATTCGGCGTAAGGACAGATGCCTCCCAACTTAGTATTGGCTGCGTATTACTCGAATACGAGGAGGACCGAGAACTCGTTCCTATAAGCTATGCGAGTCGCCGACTGACGGCTCACGAAAGGGCATACGCTACGGTAGAATTCAAAGCTCTAGCGATTGTTTTGGGGATTACAAAAGTTAGGATGTATCTAGTAGGTCGTCCATTCCTCATTGAGACTGATCATAGACCGTTAGCCTACTTAAAAACTTGTAAAAAGCGAAACGACAGGCTAATGCACTGGTCATTATTGCTAGCGGAGTACCGTTATGAAATCAGGTATCTAAAAGGCTCTGACAATGTACTCGCAGACAGCCTTTCGAGAAACCCAATTTGAGATAGCAATTAATAGTCAATTATTTATTTTTTTGTCTGTATCTCTTTGTATAAATAATTATTTTTTGCCTGTATTCCGTATGTGTTTTGTTTTGTTTTGTGTATGTGAATTAGAGAAACTGATGTAGCAGTAGTATTTTGTAGCCATTAGATATTAAGGTAAATTCCTAACGGTTTTGATAACATTACCCACTCAATTGTTCGAGTCGAAGAAGATAATGACAAATTCTCCCAGTGAAGTTAATTTTCACATTATTTCATATTTCATGGCAGAATAATTTTCCTCGAAAGAGGTGGGCGTGTGAGGGTATGGAACGTACATACTCACATGCCGCCAGACAATCGTGGGAACGAAAGAAATTAGTCGTTTGAATTGACCTTTGTCTCCTCTCTCCACCCCCTCACCCTTCCCCCAACTGGCGAAAGGAAGTCGGACGAAAGAACGCCTATCTCTCAAAGAAGCTTAAATCTTATTTGCCTTCTTTATGATAGCATGGAGATTGCCCGGAAGGCACTGCGATAAGCGAATTGTCGTGAATGGGATCTCTCTCTCGATTTCCCACAATCCGCGATATAAATAACCTCGCGGTTTCACTCCCCAGAGCAGTGTCCCAAATCTACTCGCGTAACCCTCACGTTGAACGAGAGTCGTTGCTGTAACGTATCGACTACCAATGCGCCGTCGAGTCAATTTGGTTGCTGTCTCAAATTGTTTCTGGAAGTAAATCCCGCCCCACAGAATCTGTGCCTAGAAGAGTACGCTCTGTTGCTCAACGTACTTAAGTAAGAAAAGGAACATCTAAATAGTTACTGGAAGTTACTATTTGTTAGTGTAACATTCAGTTAGGAGTGAACGAACCGGAACTGCAGCCAGCAGCCCCGAACCCGTCGTATCATCCTTCCTCTCCCCGAGAACTCGTGTTAACCCCCATGAACAACCCTGTCTGGACCCGAGTAGCCGTCTCTCCAATCCATCAATTAATGGTAATTTGTAAACCCAGTTTTCCTCTATTCTTAAATTACCTAATTAATTAACCGTGATTGATACTCCCATTGAGTCATTATAAATCTAGAAGCTTAACGTCAGTGTTTAATATTTAACCCTTAATTTTACCTGTTTACTATTACTAATTATTATATTTGTGTTAAGTAAAGTTTATTTTGAGTACGTGTGTTTATTTGTGGCTCCTCCCTTTTGACGTACCCTTGGCAAGACTTTAATTAAGCTTCCCTTCGGCTAATTCATTCAACCTGTATTTTGCACTCTTAGAATTCAACAATCACAAAACTTCCCCCAGTAACAAGTGGGACTTTTATAGTGAGAATCCTGGCTACGACACAACACGCTTTTAACCAGCTTTCGCACGTTTAGTAGGAATTAAAGCCTACCTATATATATATATATATATATATATATATATATATATATATATATATATATATATATATATATATACATATATATATATATATATATATATATATATATATATATATATATATATATATATATATATATATATATATATATATATATATGATCGTAGGATTGAGTCATAGGGTCAATACCACCGACTTAAACAAAAGCGGTGTGTCCAGATCAAGGACTAGAATAATTATTGGACCAGACTATGAGCAATTCTACGACACATATACATATAGGAGTGATTTTTACATGAATTTCAATATAGATATCCTGTTTGCCTTCTTAGCAGAGATGTTAAAACCTTCATTAAAAGATATCATATCATACCAAATGCGACATCTTTTCCGTGACTTCCCTTTTTCCCTTCAGCTTCCTTCAAACAATGTCCATTTTTCAACCTTCCTGAATTTCTCTTCTGGTGCTCCGATTAATATAAAATGAAGATTCTTAGACTTTCAGAAACTACCTTTTTTCTAAATAAAATCTATATACAAAAAACATTTATTTACAAAGCATGTGCCGGCAATAAGTACTATATCTACTTTTCTATCTACCGGCATGTGATTTTTCAGCAAGAGAATGCCCCATATCACAGATCTGGTTCCACCCTACAGTGGTAGCAGGACAGCAATTTCACGGTGATAGAGTGGCCACTTCAGTGGCCAGATATGAACCCACTGGAAAACAGCTTGCAGGAGCAGAAAGAGACTTTAAGACGTTGTTAGCCAGTCTCCAATAAGAAATTGAATGCAGTCATCACCGAGGAATGTGCCAGCATCTTACTCTTCATGTGTTGCACCCTCTTGCAGGCTTGCGCCGAATAATAAATGTACCAATCACTTCAAATGCACTTTCCTCTTAAATATTTTGGCCAATTTTTTGTTGTATTAATTATTTTTGATAGTTTGCGTGATATATAACTTATAGCTATTCATCCTTCCTTGTCTGACTGTTTTATTAATATTGATATGCAAATAAAAACTTTATGACGCTGCATTTTTATAATTTCCTAAACTTTCTGAAGGGTCCCAAAACTTTTGCCTGTTGCTATATGTGATTACTCTTAACATAGGAGTAGTGACATAAAATCAACCTTTGAGAAGTTTTACTTTTCAATAAAATTTACAGACCTTTGAGGATGACCATAAATTCATATTCCGTTATATTGAAGAGCCTCTACAATCGGAACTAGGACAAAATTGAATTGACCATGCTGAAAATTCTTTGCTATTTGTATTAGTAATATTTATTGTTTTGTAGCTAGGATAGGTTTTATATTTTTTTAGCTGTTACGAGCAATTCAAATTTGATTAGATATATGTCTTTATCTATTCTTGTTCTATTTAGGAGTCTTTTAACTTCATCCATTTGTTTCTTTCATTATTCTGATTTATAAGTAAATTTAACTTTAAAACTAATGCATTTGTTCTCTTATTGAAAAAGATTTACTTTAGATTCTATCCAATATATCAACAAGTCTACATCTTGACCCTTTTCTTTCAAGATCAGTTTTCCCTATTACATTATTTGTCTATTTATTTAACAAATGATTTGGCATTCTCTCAGTGGATCGCACCCCTTTTTTTATAACATTTGCTGCACTATAACTCCCTGTTATATGGAGTGCCTAAAATCTGTAAAAGATATTTCAGCAGGATTTCACCTTTTAAGTGCTGTGAGTAAAGTAATTTAGTACAGGAGAATAGTAAGAGCTTCGACCCAACAAATCGCTGTATTTCCCGGATTCAAAATAATTTGTAGATTGAATAGAACGAAAGTTTTGGTGAGTGTATTGATGGCTGTATGGGTGCTAACAGCAATGGTTAAGAAAAGTTGATTCATTTTAATTTTTAGTTTATTTTTCGCAAAAGTGCACTGATATTCTCTCTCATTTTCATATTCAAGGAGATTTTATATCCATAAGCATTAAAGTACTTCTTATTTAGATGGGAATAAACTTTCTTTTTTAAGCTAATTATAACTTAGGAAATTTGGATAGAATGTATGTTCCTGTTTCATTTGTAAAATATTTATTCTTTTAGTTACCCCGACTTTTAATTTTTTACATGAAATTCAAAATTTATCAAAAACCTTTACCATTTTTAATTTATCCTAATATCAACATAACTTTTGCGCTTCTTGATAGTCCAAATGGAGTACATTCCACGTACCCAAGATTTTAGTAATCATGGAACTTAGGGCAAATTTAGTGAAATAAATGTTAGATAAGTGACCCGCGAGTGGATAGATCAACTGTCGGTGCTATATGAAAATTTCAACTACCTAGGCTTCACATTCGGCACTCCATCACCTTTAGGTAGACCCTTCTATCTAGTTTTAACCAAAACCTTCTCAAATTACTAAATATTAACATAGCATGTAAAAAAGTCTATATTTTTGGAGTTATTCCATGTCTTTCTCTAATTTATTACCACTCTAGAACGGTTTTATAATTTGCACAAAAATCGAAATGCATCTGTATAATTGAAATAGTATTGTATCTATGACTTTCTTGAAGCTGTTGTTTTGCCTAGGTATTGTCCATCTACTGGGGAGAATATTTTCCATTTACAGGTGTTGACATGTTTGTTTCAGGAAGAAAGTTTTTAAATTCTAGGGATGTTTTCTTGAGCCGAAGTTACACCGTCATTGAAGAAAAAGAAACTACTGCTGATTTTTGCGAAAAGAGCTTATTTTAACTATTTTAAAGTATAACTAGGGGACCATGATAAACCATGGGATCCTCACAATATGAATCAAACTTCTACGAAGGTGCCTAAAATTTATTCCAATGCTATGGAGAGAACAGAGGAAGAAAGAGATGACTGTTACTATTATTTAATGAATATAAAGGGAATCACTGGAGGTAACTGGAGTAAATGGACGTATCTTGTCATCGACTCCGCTAAACGTTATGTGTACATTTAGATGAGAAACTAGTCTAATTATTCATCTATCTTCCAGAGCTCACTTAAGAAGATGAGTAGTCATCTAATGACGAAGAGAGCATAAGAGAGCAAAATAAAAATTATTTTGAAGGACGTCTCAGTTGAAGAAAGTTTTAGTCAACAAATTAAATTACTTCTCCCTGAAACCAGGCCCATGCCATATCGTGACAGAGCAAAAGTTAAAAGACCCGTCTACTCAAAGGAGAACGATTGTATCTTCTGCAACACTATGTGATGATTCCAGATATAAATTGTCAAATTTAGATACAAGCTAAGTCAATAGCGTTTATTCATAAAGAGTTTCAAATGGAGCATAAAATGTTTTCCACACTTTATCAAGAAATAATGATCAATCACAATTAGGTATTCGGTCAGTACGTGTTAATAAAACGGGATATTACCTTGTCCTAAGAAAGATAGCATACCAAAATCCACAATGAGTGATTGGTATGGATCTAAGGATAGTAAAATTTCTTATAGGCAAATAAATTGGGTAATGAAACTATTTGTGTTTTATGTGTCGTAGAAATAGATCTAAAGTTGAACAATGGGTAAGAGAAAACATGGTTGTTTCCGAAAAAAATATGATAAAAGAACCTTTCGTTAAGGGAGAAATATCATTTTGTCACCATTCTATATCAAACTAGGTTTGATGAAACAATTTCTAAAAACAGTGTAAAGAGATGGGAAGTCTTTAGCTATTCATGTAAAAATTATGTTCGCTCAGCAAATTGAAAGCTTAAGACAGGTATTTTCGACGGAATGTAAATCCTGGAATTAATGAAAAACCTACAGTTCTATGATTCAATAAACTACAATAAGGGATGTGCGTGGTTATTAATTGTGTTGCTTGTGAAAACTTACCTTAGGAGCAATAAGGGCAATAACTACGGAAACTAGTAACTAATATGCTACTTTATTTTATGAACTTAGCTATACAATAAGCATCCAACTGCATTACCTCCATACCCATTAAAAACGCTTACCAAATAACCTCTGATCTAAGCGAAGAACAGGGTGAACGATTTTAGCAAGAAATCCGGACATACATGATAGTAGACTGCAAATAGAACATTCTATAGAATATTCTATAGAATGTTCTAGTTGCAATTTACTTTACTTCGGGCAAACTGGTAATTATTTATCTATTAGAATATACCAACATAAGTATAATATTAGAAGAGGTAAAATAAACAGCGCTTTATTTTTACCTTTTTCCGAAAATAACCACCCCATTGACTGGAACTCTGCAAAATTCCTTTAGCATTCTGCTGATTTCACAAAAAAAATATTGTCGAGTGTTCATTAATTGGCATGTTGCCTAATATAAATATCTCATCTGGCTTATTTAAACTCGACCGTGTTTTACAAAAAACTTGTACTAAATGAAATAACTTCATAATGCAGCCTGTTGTCACTTTTTATTAGTGTAATATCATTCGCATTGCCTCCTCCACTACGTGTCTCTGCTAGAATCATGGATTAACTCTTAGCCCTTCGTTCTAATGATAATCCTTTGAAATGTTGTTTTTTTCACCCACCATTTCCATTCATATACACGACGTTGTTGTGTGTATATCGTTTTGGGACGCATATGTCCGTTATTAGTTGCCTAATGATCTTTTTCCTGGTATTTCTCTGTCTTGCTATTGTGTTTGTCCATTGGTTTGTACTATGTGATGGACGTTCCATTCGTATCTTTGTACCCTATATAAGGTTGTCTTCTCCATTTTCATGCTATTCCTTGAAAATGAACTTGCAAATATAGTGCGAAAGTGCTTGAATCCATATATATATATATATATATATATATATATATATATATATATATATATATATATATATATATATATATATATATATATATATACATATATATATATATATATATATACTTTCTCATCTCACTACTGACTGATTAACAACCTTGAAAATTTTGGAGATGGAATTGTATGTAGTTTCCCTAGACATTTACTAACCTTTGGACATGAAGTCTCACCGTGGTCTCTTCTCAAAGCTCCACTCTTTGGAATTCTTTCATTGACTGTGCTCATTGATTTCCATCTTTCTCTCTGACAGCTTTATCTCAGTTGTTTTCGATAGATCTGTCCCCTCTTTTCTCCATCAAGTGTTGCATCCTTAAAGGATCTGCCTTTTCTTCTGTTTTTCAATGATTTTCCCCCCTCCACAAATTACCCGATACAAAATTCGCAGATAATTCAAAGCTTCTTTCATCTACAACTTTTAATTCTGAAACACGCATTTTCACCCCTATTGACTATTATTTTGATTTAACTACCTCAATCAACTCTTAATTGGTCATAATTTATCAGTGGCTAGAAAAAATCTATTTAATTTGAATAAATTCAAAAGCCAATTTTTAGCCATATCACGATCAAAGGCCCCCTAATCATATATCGCTTACGTTAACTTTCATGTATCTTTAATTACACCTTATAAACTTCCCGAGATACCTCAGAATTTGTATCCTTTGCCGTTCGTCGTGATGTCGGTTCCGTTTCCCTATTCTATATGCAGTGCATTTATCACTACTCTCTGAAGTACCCTCCAGTATGAGTCTACCACTATCTCAAACGAGCAACACTCTGCAGGCTTCTGAAATGTATGCCTATTGTGTGACGTGTAGGTGATCAAGGGCGAGTCGTTTTGATGCCTGCTTCTTTTCCCACACATCAAAACCTTCGAACTCTTTACATTCTTATGTTTACCTCCTAACTAAAGTCTGTTATGTTTAAAAAAATCTCTCATTATCCAAAAAATCCTTAAACACCCTTTCATGTCTCTCTTTTTGGGTTCCTAAATATACATCTATATCGAAGTGGAGCCATAAATTTATGTGATCATTGGTCCCTGTCAGGTGCTTTCAAGGTAAAAAAATATTATGTATTTATTTGCAGAGTTGATAGAAAAAACAATATCATGTATAGAATCAGTGACCTCAATATACACCAAAAGAGGTCTAACATCTAAGAAAATCAAATTTGTGTTCGCCAATGTCATCATCTTTATATGGGAAGCATGATATTGTTAAAATAGACGTTGAGGTTTGATTTATTAAATAATTTAGTCTAAGATACCTTTATTGTCGTATTTCTTAAGGCTTATTTAAATATTTCACAAATGGAGGCAGATTATTGATAGTTCATGGATTATGAAACGTCCCCATACGAGAAAATCCTAGGCCACTATCACATAAGATCACTTTGAGTTTTAGGGCGTTGGACTGCTATAGATGTTTTGATCATATTCTCCCTATATTCCTGTTGTATTCTAGGTTTTACGTTTAAACAAGGTAATTCAATATACTTAAGTAGGTAAGTTCGGGAAATAAATGTGAAAGAGAATTTTCTCTAAACAGAGACACGATTCGGAAGAATTATCTGGTAAGAGACTGGTTTGTGACGACATCGGAGAATGAATTAGAAAATCGACAAAATTCTTTCAATTTAGGTAAAAAATGTGATTTACGAATATTCCCTTGAGGTACCCATGGTTTCATAATCCGCATATTCCATTGAGATTTAATAAGCAATAATGACTTAGTGGGTGGAACTGATTGTGCGCATGCGTCTTAGTCACGTCGAGCGACAAAGATTTTTATGCCTCCTCTAGCGGAAAATGGTCAAGTTGAGGAGAGACAACGTTTTAGAGGGACCATTACAAAGACATGACCTAATTCATTTGGAGTTTGTTTAGAGACTTGACATTAAAGAATCAGCATAAAATTGCTAAATCTCACAGAACTAGCGCCTTTTGCACAGAATGAGTCCGCAAAACCCTGTTTTCCTTTAAAGGAACTTGCTAGTTGACTATAAGAATTGAAAGAAGAAAACATACATTGTATATTTTGAGGTAATTTAATTGGAAACTAATTTTAAAAGTGCAACTATCTTCATATTTACGCATCTAATAGTTGAGATTCAGTATGGAAGGGGCCGCGTTGACCAAGATTACAAAAAACAACAAACGGCTCTTATTATTATGCAAACTATAGGTGATTTAATTTAGCTAATGAATTAGTGAGAAATGATATAACAAACGTACGAAAGCAATAATAAATCCATGTGCATTGAAAGCATGTAGATTGGTAAGCATGGTACCTAAAATGCGAAATGAAACCAAAGTATCAACTTAAATATTTTAAATATTTCTAAGTAAAATAAGTTATCTGCATGGAAGGATGCTGAATTAAGCATCAAGGCCCAGAAAAGGGACCAATAAAACTGCTTTGCGTTATTAAGCTCAAATTTCATTTCATTTAATCATATATTTTTCGACTAAATCAGAATTTACAAATGTTCTTTTGAAGAAATCACTCCTTAGTATTCTAAATTGTATCTTTATTAATTTTTCGATTTGACATGGCTCGTCGATATCTATAAGAAGATATTTGAAATCGATTTAATATTTTTTCACATTTGACACTTAAGTTATCAATATGGTGGAGTCGCGTTCAGACCTCTCCCAGATCATTTCTGTATCCTCTAATATGAAATAATCATTATTAGCAAAGCCAAATATGATCGGTTGCTCGCTGTTTTTTAGACGTTTTGTCAATATCTCGGTGGAAGTTTATGAAAACGGAGCTCAGAGGAATATATTCTCTAATTATATAAACTCTATATACGATCCCTAAAATACAAAATTCGACATAGTCATAAACGCCGTAAAATCTCTCTAAAAATATAAAACTAGGAAAGTTTACACACATCTACACATGATATACATAATTAAAATGGTTAAAAAAATAGAAAAGGCAACGAAAATTTTTAGATTATCAGATAAAAACTGAACCAAGTAAAAAATAAATCAACTATGTCAGCGTTATCTAGAAGAGGCCAGCCTCGTCAAATGAGTCAATTTAACAGTCAGCTCTATATTAAGATTACTTATCTTTTAAGGGGTTTCCTCCTCCAAGAAGTCTCTAAACATTAGTTTGCGGTGCTAAAACCCTGCTCTGAGTAAGAATTAGATATATTTGCGACACTCGTCGTCCTGGTATCATCTGTCCACGTACCACGAATGAAGATCTCATGGAACACAACATTCATTCAAAATTGGTATTCAGTCTGAGGTTTCGAACTGAAGGATTGAGAAGAGCACTTCATTAGATAGTCCTACATCACGCGAGTTTGTCGGCTTCTTAGTCAATAAGAATGACTAGATTCCATGGTAGTTCCATGGAAAGTGTTGAAGCGCAATGGCACGCAACGTTAAATATTTTTGAGCCGTCTCCAAACTTCTTTTCCAGGTTAGTAACCACAAAGAAACATCGATCTGGAGAAAAAACAAAGTTTCAGAACTAGGCATGAACCTTCTCCGTCCCTAAGACCTGAAATACAAAAATCTCTCAAAAATTGTAATTTGGGGAGTTTTTGTACCTATCCTCCTCCATTCCTCTCATGTATAACTATTCTTCACCTTTATTTGCCATGTTTGACTCGCTGCTACGAGTCTGACTGGTACATGTATGGAAAGGTGAGACTAGAGATGTATTTCTAGTTTGCGGAGGTACGATGGAACCTGCGCAGCTTTTATTTATAATTTTGCCCTTGTTTTTGTATGGTTTTATTATAAGAGGAATTTTAAGTACTTGGCAAATGGTATTCCTCATATTTTTGTGTAAGTCTTTTAGTTCTTTTTGTACCTGGGAAGCTTTGGTCGGGTAAATATGGGTATATTTGTATGTTGTAGCTGTAGTGATCGCATACATAATAGTTTGTTATTTGTGTCTTCTAAGGAATCGTAGCTAAGACCTACCATCATATTCTGTCGTAGCATCCAGTATCATTTGTGTATGGCGCGCGATTCCTTTTGGGCACTGGCCGCAGACGAGAAAGGTATAGTCTTCGACTTAGAACAGTGTGTGTATATATGTTGTTTTCAAGAAGAGTTGTGGTACAGAGAGGGAACTCCGTGGTTTTTGCCAAGGTTGCACCTAGTCCCTCATGCTACACCTTATCGAAGGTCTCCTCCACGTCATCTAAAAGTGCAAGTGGCCTATATTTCTTTGCGTTGTTTGGGTTTTTTGTTTTGTTTGTGTAGTAAATAGTATGTTGTGTTAAGTTTTAAATGTTTGTGGAAAGACCCAGTGGCAAGGGATGCGTTAAGTTGGTGTGTAAGTGTAGGAAAAATATTTTCATTGACCTGGTTGTTTATTGTGGTGAAAGGCTGGAGGGGCCGGGGATGCGTTTGGGTTTGTTTTAATGTAATGCTTTGTTTCCGTGACTAAAGTATGAGTGATTATTGCTGTGCAACTTTAGAGCACCTCTATTTGTATCAGGGGGCGAAACCAAGCTTATGGGCGTGGAGCCAACACTATTCGTGGATATTCTGGAATTGCTATTGTGCGTGTGGTCTGGGTATGTTATTTATGTACACCGTGTCCCTGTGTCACGTAAATGCGTCGAAGATGTCGATACTATTGATGAGATTGCAATTTTTGCGTCGGAAAGTAATTGGTTTTTGTTGGTTGGTGTCAAACATCTTTTTCACGCGCGGTCAGAAGAAGGAAAGGACAGTGTAGTAAGCATAATCCTTGATGCGGGTTAGCTTACACTACTGGTGGTTCGGATCTAGCTGCACGCAGGTGCGCTGACGCACTCAGTAGGAATGCGTTACCGAATAGCGTAGAATAATTGTATTCATAGGATTAGTATCTCCATGTAGGTATATACCGTCTTGTACGACTTAAATTAAGATTCTCTTGTATTATAATTAGTTAATGTATATGTCTGAATTTTGTAACGCTCAATGTCTATTTTTTTTGCGTGTATATATATTTGTACCCATTAATTACGTATAAATTATTTTGTCCCGTATGTACTAATTTTATATCATTTCATTGTCCCATGCCCTTTTTTTTTATTAAGTTGTATTAAAGGTTATTTTTCCCTGTAATCTAAAGATTAAAATAATCATATGTATTGAGGTAATACGAGTTATGTGCAGGAAGGTACGGTTGGTACAAGAAAACGAGTTTCCCACAACGGAGCTCTATCGTTGTCCCTTCTCTCTTTTTTATCGAAGTGACAACTTTCCCCGGAATGGAGGGGTGTGATAGAACGGGTTGAAGCTGCGTTATTTTCAACTCCTATCACATGTTTTTAAAACCACGATGCTGCCCACGTGCATCTCCGCTTCGAAGCTTGGCACCTTATCGCAGCCACCGGATGTCAATGTTTAAACAAGGAGGTTATCGTCCCCCCGTTCACCCCCATACGCCGACCTCGCCAGATTGAGTTAGGCTTATGGGCAGATAAGGCATTGTTCCGAGCCTCGGCTGTGCATTCCCTCGAAATTTCCACTCCATTGTCCCCCCACGCCAAGGGAGTGTCTCGACTATTTAGATGGAAACTTTACCACTAAGATCAGATTGGAGATCCAGATTTTCGTCGCGAAACATCACCACGACCCTCTCTCACTTTGTGCGCCAAGGAACCTAGACCTCGAGATTCACCATCACTTGTCCAGAAGAAGGACAATCTCCCTTGAGTGCCAAAGGTTCGAGCCTTTAGTGACGCCAAGTCCTCAAGGCTTCCCCCTCATTGTTCAGAAAGAGAACAGCGTAGAACAGCCATTGTTCTTATGAGTCCTTCGCAAAGAAACGGTTTTCACCATCCCCCCTGTTGTTCAGAGGAGAACAACGAAGAACAGCCATTGTTCTTTTGAGCCCTTCGCCAAGAAACGGTTCTCACCCTTCCCCCGTTGTTCAGAGGAAAACAACGTTATGACAGCCATTGTTCTTTTGAGCCCTTCGCCAAGAAACGGATCTCACCCTTCCCCCGTTGTTCAGAGGAGAACAACATTAGAACAGCCATTGTTCTTGAGCCCGTAGACAAGAGACGGTTCTCACCCCCCCCCTATTGTTGAGAGGAGAACAACATTAGAACAGCCATTGTTCTTGAGTCCGTAGACAGTAGACAGTTCTCACCCCCCCTATTGTTCAGAGGAGAACAACGTAGAACAAGCCATTGTTCTTCAAGCTGTTCGTCGAGAAACGGTTCTTATTTCCTAGACGCCACGTCAGGATCATCTTATTTCCCCCCTTCGGCTGGAACTCACCAGCGGACCGAAAATTCCTTCACGTCGCCTTCCACTGCACCACTCGTATAAAGTTACGTAAGCCAAACGTCAACTTTGAGTACCTAACCCTTTTGTCAATTCTATCCTGTTCTTTAAATGGTTTAGCGAACCATCCCATCTCTTTAACTCTATGTTTGTTTTATCTTTTTAAATCCTTTAATCCTCAGATTAGCCCGAGCCCCAACGACCCTTTTCGTTCTCTGTTTATGTCAATATTTTCCGTCTTGTGTTTGTTGATAGTTATTATTAATAAAACTCTATTTTATTAATGATAGCAATATTATTATCCTTGAGCTCAGTTCCATTTCTTAAGCATATCGAAAATACATAATATCGGCCCACCAGACATTAACGCACTCTAAAGATAATTGAAGAAGTTCCCTCAACGAATAGTGATGTATGGTATATCGTCGGGAGTCCATTCTAGGACAGTCTGGGCATGTTATTTATGTACACCGTGTCCCTGTGTCACGTAAATGCGTCGAAGATGTCGATACTATTGATGAGATTGCGATTTTTGCGTTGGAAAGTAATTGGTTTTTGTTGGTTGGTGTCTAACATCTTTTTCACGCGCGGTCAGAAGAAGGAAGGGACAGTGTAGTAAGCATAATCCGTGATGCGGGTTAGCTTACACTACTGGTGGTTCGGATCTAGCTGCACGCATTTTAGGATGTCAGCACATATTTATGTACTGTTTCGTTGCGATTGGCCTCTATTGTAGTAATTGATGTATAGTCCAATGTGTATGTGTGAGAATAGAGAAAGAATGTGAAGTGGAGAATCCATTTGTGTGACTTTCGTGGTGTGTATGTGTTATGCGTAGAGTTTTTGTTGTGCAGGAGTCAACTCCAGTACTTCTCTGTTTGCGCAGGGTTGGTGTAGCATGTTCTTGCTTATGTCTCTTGAACTATTTCAAGTTCGTGTTTGTGTAGTCGTAGATGTAGGTGGGATTAGGATGGAGAGAGAGAATAGTAGGAGGCATATAGGAATGTGGTAGGAAGGTAAGGTGGGGACTTATGTTATGTGAGTCTAGAAGCGTATGAAATGGTGTTGTTGAAGACTCTCTCAGGGTACATAGTCCCTCCGTAATGACCAAAGAATGTGGAGAAGAACGGCAAGATGTGCTGGTTAGATACCTACTTGCATTATTATTGGTTTTTGAAACTAGTGAAGGATCATGTACATTTAGGTTCTTCAAAAGAAGAGTTGTAATTTGTTGTTTTATAGAGCCCGGAGTGAGACGCCTAATAGTTGTTGTTGTCGGTGTTAGCTGTAATGGGTAGCTACTTGAATGGCGCCAGTGTCCATCACGTTTATTTTGCAGGCTAGAAAAGAATCGTCTTGCATGTTTATGAGAGTATGGGGTCTACAGCTCTTAACCAAGATAGAAGATCCTAGGTGCAGCGCCTGTAGAGTAAGATAGGTGTGTTATTCTCCAATTAAAAGACTGTTTTTGGGAGAGTGTAGGCTGATGAAGTTCAAGAATAAGATATTAAATCATTGTGTGTTAAGTATCCAGTTTGAGATGATATGACGATTACTGTGCCAACTACGTACGTTTATTTATATTTAGCTAAGCCGATCGATGGTCGATAGCGAAGTGCGTGTGAGGCTGTGTTAGCAAAAGCTGCTTTCCTCTCTCTGCTCTCCTGGCATTTTCTAGAACGTGGTAGGGGGGGGGGGAGCACGTCTAACTTTACTCTGTCTGTGGCGGAGAAGGTATAGTGGAATAAGAAAAGGGTGTGAGATTTGTGAGCTTCATGTTTGCTAAGTGGTATGTAATGGGTGTGGGTTTTGAGGTGGCAACAGAAGGAGGAGGGGACATTGGAAAGAAGGGTGGAGTAATTGTAAGTAGGAGTTGGAAGAGTAAAATCAGGAGTAAGTATAGTAGAGGAAGTGGAATGCAATGATGGAAGTGGGCAGAGGGTAGTGCCAGGCGGAAGGCTGAGGAAAAGTAAACAGAGAGATTGAAAGGAGACATGGCGAGTGGTGAAAATAGAAAGACTGGATTATGATTAAGTGGCTAGTTGCGCGATAATGAAGCATGGTGTGGGAAGGAGTGTTTGTCATTTATTTTTGTGTTTGTATAATAGGGCCAAAACCTTCTCTGTAAAGACCATTTTGTCCTAGTCCGTTTGTACCTTTTCACAACAATTGGTGTAGCGACATGGGTCGCTCCATGACATGTCTTTTGACACCATAAAATGCATGGTGGCAAATTGCATTTGAGTTTGGTTGGGGTAATGGTTGGTTTGAGGTTGGATGGTGTTCTAAGCATGATGGCTGTGTGGCTTTGGGTAGCACTCACAGCACAGGTAGGGTAGGAGTTACCAGTATGTTAGAGTAGGTTGCATCGGGACTACCTTAAATATGTAACAGCACCCGCGAGCCTTGGCAAGATATGGGAACCTTATACTTACCCCAACTGGTTGTTGACGCAGATAATGCAGAGGATCTTGGTATTTTTTTTTGTATTAAGCATTGAAGTTTCTGACTACTATGCATTTGAAACAGACGCGGTCTGCTTGGCACTTGTTTGTTTGATGTCCCATTTTTAGCAAAAACAGACTGCTATGGTCTATTGTTGTCCTTCCCTTTTCTGTTTTGTACATATTTTAGTGCGCCGCTTCTCGCTGAGTGTAACCAACACCTTGCCGTACTTATACCTGAGATAATCCCTTACGGGCTCCAGCAGGAGTGGCGAGAACAAGGCGGTAGATAGAGATGGAGAGAAAGAGAAAAGAATAGGGATACCAAAGCTGCGAGGTGATCTTAGAAGGTAGGTCGAACCACAGTGCTACATGGTATCCAAACCGTGGTGTGCACGATACCTTGGCCTATTCATTGTTTCTTTTCTTTCCTTTTCAAATGGAAAGTGTTTAGTTTGTATATGATAAAGAATAGCATAAGAGTGTAGGGAGAAGAGAAGGAACTACGTTTGCTAGTGATTTCAAGTTTGCATAGAAGTCATGCTGATTTCTTCCCGTTTAGCAGAGTAATATAATTTTGAAAATATATAGTAATTTGAGCCTTAGTGTCAGGCTATGGTGCATTGTTATGTCCTGAGATTTATATTATAATTGTGTTGTTTTTAAGCGTCCAAACTCTTGTGCTAAAACTTTCTACATCTGGTTTAGATTTCTATCTCCTTACTCTTTTTTCCTCGTTTGTGTTTCAATAACATGTTTCGTACATATTTAGGCAATTTTTACAAATTTCTTAATAAACCTTAATCCTTGTCAATCCGGTTGTTTTCTAATTTAGTCGTTTGGTTAAAATTAGGTTTCCTACCCTGGGTTTCTTGATTTTTATTATTTTTGAAGTCTTCGATATATAGATTTCTTCATCTTCCTGATTGTTCTTTCTAGTATAGGTTGGGAAGAGGGCGTGTAATGTCCCATTTAATTACGCATTGCTTTCAGTGCCGCGAATTCTTCTTCTATCTCCAATTCTTCGGTCTTTCCGCTATTAATTAGTTGATCGCTTTTAATTCTGCTTCTTGATTATCGCTTTGTAACCCCATTGTATGTATTGGACATCCCTCAATTTTATTTATTACACAATATAGCAGAAGTGGAAAAGCATTCATGTGAAAGAATGTCAGGAAAGGAATTCGAGGAATGAAGCGTCGTGTATCTCATTTTGCGACCTCAAAAAAAGAGCGAGGTGATTCATTTTGCCAACATAATACAAAAAGCGTTAGAGCAAATTTATATAGAATAAAATCATTATATTTACTCTAAATTTCAATATTTAAAAAATATATATGTCGTATGGATTAATTCAAGAAATAATATGTGTCACCCAAATAAATTAGTTGATCGATTTCAAACGCTGGCTTACCATAAATTACTGATTTAAAGAATTAATATCAGGGTGGCTTAATTCAAAATAGTTGTATTTTGAATTTTTAAATTTATATTGCATATAAGACAAAAATAAGGGGTCGAATGGTTTAAATATCGTTTAAAAAAAACAAACTAAACAATCTTTCCCTTATCGACGGGATTTAATTAAAGAGAAAATGTACTATTATTCTTAGTAGGTTGTATTACCCCAGAATATATTTGTTCCAATTTCGGATTTTATGATGTAATATGGCGGTTATGAGATGGTTTTGTCTCGCGATTCCAATGCTATATCGCGCCTTATTTCGACCGATATTACCATACCTGAAAATTACATATTATCCTTATATCCATCTGAATTAAAAACAACCCTTATCGGAATGTAAGGAAACCATCTGTATAGGCCATTAATTTGAAGAGGAACGAATTCTTATACACAAAACATGATGGGCGACGAAAATTGAAAGAAAAATAGCGAAATCTTTGGATGAATGCTCAGGAGTGCTTCCTCAATTTTATGAAGAATAAATATAATATATATATATATATATATATATATATATATATATATATATATTTATCGTAGCAAGTTTTGGTACAAGCGACGGCTAATTTCGCATTTGTGATTTTCTTTTCAAATCTTTCAATTTTTCCTATATTTGCCCTAACGTCTGGGTTGATACCGTCGATAAGTTATTCTAACTTCATTAAAAGTCACACGTTAAGTTTAATGGGATAATGGGAGAAGAATCCTTAAGAAAAACACTTTATCAGACGCGTTTCGATACCCTCGTATCATCTTTAGAGATAAAATAAAAATACACACACTTATATATAAACCAACAAAAAGGTCAGGAAGTCAAACGTACTGGCAAACTGATAAGTTCCTTAATTTCCCTTTCGTCCGTTAGGTACGCAGTGCTCATCGTGTTGTTGCAAAAGAGTTTTATGTTAATTTCTATATTATTGTTTTAATTCAACCGTTCTATAAAGTCTACAAATAGAGAACAAAAAATATCGTTAACTATATCAAACTAGACTTATCAAGAAAAACAATTAAAAACCCATACCCGAACCGAAACAAAGGTCTCATCAGATATATGAGCACAAATGCAACCTAGGAGACTGCCAGCTTCCCCCCCCCCCCCTCCGTAATATATTGGAATGACGGAAACAAAGTTGTCAAGAAAGATGACATAGCACCTAATTAACGGAGCCTCCAAAAGCCACACAAGTCAAAACAATGGAACCATTCTCAACAGAAAAATGTTAAAAGAAAACACGAAAATTATTGACTTTGCACCAGATCGCTGGCAATTCCTTTTCCTAGAAGCCATCCGTATACAAAAAAAAGCAACCAAAGCATAACATTCAATTCAATTGAAAGGGAATACTTCCAAGCGGTAGAATCAGGAGCCGAACTACGAGGGATGCTTAATATCCCCCACACCCCCCCTCCTTTTGGAGGCCCATCACCTCTTTGGAAGTGACCGCAAAATTGTCTTTGTTCTTAAGCCTACTTCATTTTGACATTTTCCTAATATGCTCTCAAGTTTGTCAGTACGTTTTTACTTTCTAACATCTGTGTTTGTTTGTATGTAGTGTGTTTATAAATTGATATATAAACTAGAGTTCTTCTCTGTTTATGTATTTGTATTTTTCTTTTATCTCTGAACATAATACGAGGGTATCCAAACGTGATCAAATAATTAAAGTGTTTTTATATAGTATTCTTCTCTCAATCTGAGTTTTAATAATTTTCGTAGAACTAAACTACTGCATCAATTTAGACGTAAAGGCAAATATACGAAAAATTGATAGATGTGAAAAGAAAATCACAAATGCGAAATTAGCCGTCACCTCAAATAAAACTTGCTAAGATGAAAATAATTTGCTTAACTACTTATATATATATATATATATATATATATATATATATATATATATATATATATATATATATATATATATATATATATATATATATATATATATATGTTGTACAACGTTTTGGGTAAATGTTTCCCCAATCTTCTTGTACTAGAAATTTTATAAAAACTCATGAAAGACTAAAATTATACATTAATAATTTAAATCTTCCAAAAAATGTTAAAAAAAATTGTAGATAGGTCGGACTTTTAATATCCGCGGGGAGTGGGGAATGTAGAGTTGTACGAGTTAAAAAAATGTTGTTTCAGAGTTAGATAATTCAATGGATAATGAAATTTAACAAAAATAAATGTAAATAAAGGGGGAAAACTTTTTAGGGAAAAAAACACTAACCTTTTGCGAACAGTTGTTAAACCACGACTGGCGTGGAACCCGTTAGGGGTGTATGAGGAAAGAAAAAATTTTAGGGGCTTGGTTTAATTTAGAGAAGAAGTAGTGGGCAGAGAGATGAGTCAGAATTTAAGGTGGGAGAATATTTTTTATAAACATTGATTCTTGAATACATAAGAATAATGGGTCAGAGATAGTCTTTAGGGTTTTGAAATCTTCAATGGATACATTAGTTTGACATTGGATAGAATGGAGCCGAACAGGTGAAAACTCTTTCTTTCATAGAACATTTCCGGTCATGTGGCTAATTCCCATATGGAAACCGAATCTCGCCATCAGCGAACGCCCCGAACTTCCTATGTAATCCCTCAAATTTCCTTCGGAGCAAGTAGATTTGTAAATGACGAAGCGCTTGGCTTCTGGCGGGATTCTGTCTTTACAATTAAAATAATGTCTAAGTATATGATTGTTTTTAAAAATGATCTTAAATTCGGTTTGATAAATGAATTTCTTTAATATTGTTCTCATTTTTTAAAGAATTTTTGGTTAAAGAAACTCATATCCTGGAAAACTATATTACTGGTGTCTTTGGATACCGCAGGAAGTTGTAATTTACGATGGTAGAGGTTGTTTAAAAATTTTGACGTAATTTCCTTAAGCAGTAACACGGGAAAGCTGTTTTATTTGAAATAATTACAAATAATTTCAACTTAAGTGTGGAAATCAGCGTAGGTTGAGCACGGTTCTAGGCAGGGAATATTAATGTTTTTATTGCACTGATTTTGAATAAAATGTCGCAGAAGCTGAAGAAGTTTAGTCCTTGACCACTGAAGGTTGGTTTTCGGAAAACTTTTGTATGGAATCCGGTGAGAAAATTGGAAATGTTTATATCTAGAAAGGATAGGGAACCATTCCAATTAGCCCAATTCCTCTATTCTATTCACGAGAAATCACGTGATATTCGTAGCGCTGTTGAGTAAAATGTGTTTAAAAATGTTTCCTCGGATTTTATTTACATGGCTGATATTTAAGGCTTTATTTAAACCAGTGATATCCACCGACTGAAGCAAAGGTTTATGTTTTAATTGTTGTCTTTCTTTATATAGATTACCTCGCTAATTTTCCATATTACGGTATATATTTACAATTAGCGTATGAGTGAAAAGGAAGCCAAAATAAAAAAGAGAATATGAATCAATTTACTGATTTTGGTCGAAAGAAGAATTATTAAATCAATTCTAAATATGAGCTTCCTCAACCATTTTTCTTTCCAAGATTTCATTATTGTTAAGTAATTTTATTGCGAAATACATGCTAATTCCGTCGAATTCAATCGGCAAATATGTGAAAAAAATCTAAAAAATAATAGATTCTTTATATTTATTCAGGACCTTCATCTCTTCAAGGTTTAAATTATTCTATGGTTAGTAATGAGGCTGATGTTGCTTTGATGTATGTTGTCTTCACTGTTTGCACTGCGAAGGTTCACCACATTTTGAAAGAACTAATAAAAAGTTTATTTAGACCGGAATTTAAGCTAAAGGAAAGAGTGTTTCTTTAGCATCAACTCTAGGGATTCCAATTGCAAACGATAAAATATTTGGTGCTAAAAGGCATTCATATCTACAATTCCAAAATTACAGATTCTGGGCTCGATGATATTATATAAATGGTAATATATATTAGCATCTCTCTAGAAAATAGATGTGAGCATCTAAAGTTGGAAACCATTCTACATAATTCTCAATCCATCATCCTGATATTATGTTATATTGAAATAAATCACCACAATGCCATCTTTTATTAGTTTTGAGTGTTGCATTTTTCTTTTTTCTTAAAAGAACACCAGTTTTGTTGCTTTTTATAAGGGAAACCATTTTGAAAATAGAAGATGAATCGGCTGGCGTATGCTTCAAACTTAATTTTTTATTGTGATTAAAGAATATTATTTTGTCTTGAGACGGTATATTTACTGAGCAATTTTTATATATAAACCTTTATAAGTTTCTTTCAAATTTTAAGATGGATTTTTAGTTGAGAGTGTTGGATTGATTGTTAACACTAAACTTCTAAGTAATTATCATCCACATAAATATAATGCTATTAATACAAGGGGAGAATTTTGTTTAAGGAGATAAAAGGATATCCTTACCAATGAATAATTCTAAAGATTGTGTTGATCTACATTCGTTGTAGCTTAAGTGAGATGATCTACATAATTATGATGTGAATTGTAGAAGTAGAAATCTATGATACTAAAGCGAATTTGCCATCCTGGCCGCCGTGCTGACGGGATCCAGCGCTCCGTCCGGCCCCAGCTTAGCCTCTCTTCCTTCCTTCAAAACACTTGTTTCCTCTCTTTTCATACAACCTCTCCCACAACTTTCTCTGGTCAGCCTCTAATTTCACAGGGTAGATGCTGACCTTCCTTTCAGCCAACCGTCCCGCATCGGGGCTGAGGGGGTGGGGGAAAATGTTCCCTAACCCCTGAGTTCCGGTCTGGGGTGGCTGGTTTTTAACAACCTGCTTCATCCCCACCCATACCTTCCTCACATCCCTTTTCCTCTCCTCTTCACAATCTATATATTTTACGCCGTGTTCAAGGTGGAGCCGCCATGCCGATGGACTGCCAGGCCACCAGGCGGGAGGGGTGGTCCCAAATGGCGGCGCCTGGCTCTGCCGGGCTTGTAAGCACCTCTCGCAGTAGCCCGCACTGCGAGAGGTGCTATTGCATCCCGTGTTAAAAAAAAGGGTCACCATGCCCAATGATGAAGACCAAAAAAAAAAAACTCAACCCCCAACTTTCCCTGAAACATCAACGGAGCCGCCCTTGGGCAGCTCCAGCAAAAAAATGGAGGTCCCCCCCCTGTGCTTGCACAAGGTACCCTCCATATTTCTCTAACCGGAGAGGAGGCTTACTCCTCTCCTTCGCCTACGGGTGCAGGGGACTCCCCCTCACCCCCTTCTCTGGAGGTGCTTTCGGGCACCTCCCTTTTCCCAGCGGTAGTCCCCTCTTTTCTTTCCAAGGGGACTGCCAAGAAAGCCAGCAGGCAGCCCTTAGCCAGCCGTTCCCCATCGAAGCGGCTCGGTAGGGCAAACCCCCTTAGGGGGGAGAGGGAAGCCAGGCCCCTTCGGTCGCTTCCCTCAAAAGACCTGCTGGAAAGAATTTTAAACCTTGCCGGGGTCAAGGCCTGTGCCTCCCCAAACAAGACTTGGGACACTGCCAAGGGGACCTGCGATGTCCTGGGAGGGGATGGCCAACTGGAGGCCCCTCCTGCGATAGACATGGTCCTTGAGGAGACCCAGCCTCAGACGGTAGGGCCTTCCATGGGGGGGAATTCAGGCTCGGCGCCAAGCACCGAACCCGAATCCGCCCCTAGGCAAGGTCCTCCTTAAATGGCTGAGGGCTCCGAGGCAGTAAAAGGAGGGGAGGGATCTCCTCCGACAGGTGCCCCTACGACTACCAGGACCTTCTTCATTTCGGAGAGGGACCTGGCTGAGGCCGGTCCATCTGGCCTGGGGGCTTCTGCGGCGAAGGTGAGAAGCGGGTTTATTCCCCGCCCGCCTTTCCAAAAAAGAAAAAGACTAAAAAGACGAAAAAGACTCGGGGCTCCTCTCCATCCGCGGGGGCTGCGGGGACGGATGGGTCTGCTGCCACTTTGGTGGGCGACCAAGCCAAGATCGGCACATCCGGCCCCTCTACCCCCTCGTGTGCGGAGCCCCTGACCAAGACTAACACCAAGAGTGCACAGGGCGGAGCTTCGATGACATCGGGGCCCCTCATTCAGAGGTTACCTGGCGTTTTCGAGCCCGCTGGCTTCAAACGCTTCCTTGTTATTCGCTCCACTGATGGCACCATGTTGTCCAAGGGCAACATAATCCATCAGAGGAGAGGATTAGCTAGTGCAATTCGTAGAGAGCCGAAGGTGACCCGTTTCTCGGACGGCAGCCTTCTGGCAAATGCGGCGAATCCCGCCGAGGCGGCCAAGATAAGTGCTCTTCGGACACTTCATGGCACCCCGGTGAGTGTGACGCCGCACTCTACCATGAACTTTGTGAAAGGAGTAGTTTATGCGAGGAAACTCGTTGACTACTCCATTGACGACATCACCCTAGAGCTGGCCGACCATTGGGCGGTCAAGGTCGAACGTGTGATGAGAAAACAGGGAGGGGCTTCAAGACCCAACCCTACACTCTTCGTCACGTTCGACTGTGACAAGCTCCCTGAGTCGGTGTGTGCCGGTTGGTACCGCTACCGCGTGAAGGCATTCGTGCCACTGCTGCGGCGGTGCTATTACTGTCACCGCTTCGGCCATACGAATCGCTCATGTAGACGTGCAAAGTCGGGGTCACCCGAAGTCTGTGTAAATTGCTCCAAGGTCGCACACGATAAGTCCAAGTCGTGTGTGGCCAAGTGTGTCAATTGCGGAGAGCCGCACCCTGCTTCTTCAAAGCAATGTGGTGCATATCTCCTGCAGAAAGAAATCCTGGCCGTTCAGGCCCAGGATCGACTCTCATTCCGCGAGGCTAAGGACTTGGTCTTGGCGCGCTTAGCTCTGCCTGGGACGTCATATGCCTCAATAGTTAGAAAGGCATTCTCTGCTCCTGGCCTATCCAGGCCTACGAGCACGGTTGTTTCCGCGCCCATTCGGAGCCCTTACGCGGGCTCTACCCAACCCGAGCGCTCCCCTGGTAAAGCTGGCGGCAAAAAGGGTTCATACCCAGCCCCGGCTAAAACCAGGGCTCCCCCCTCTTCC
Source organism: Ceratothoa steindachneri (assembly GCA_963969495.1). Classification (NCBI taxonomy): domain Eukaryota; kingdom Metazoa; phylum Arthropoda; class Malacostraca; order Isopoda; family Cymothoidae; genus Ceratothoa; species Ceratothoa steindachneri. Next base: position 172,183,287 of record OZ018326.1, read on the forward strand.
CCCAGCGTGACCGTTTCCCGCAAGGCAAATCGGCCACGCGCCTCCACCAAGTCGTTAGACTCACAGGAGACAACACCCCAGAAGATGGTCGCTAGGCTATCTTCGGGGGTTCCTAAAGCTGTCCCCCGAAAGGAGGACAGCAACAAAGGAGCTTCGGCTCCTTCGCCCACGCCCCGAGGTGGAGCGAGTTGCTCGGAAACGGTGGTTCCTCGAAAAGATGGCCCCCCGCCTCCGAAGCCGCAGTGCCCGCCTAAGGTTTCGAGGCGGAGGGAGGAAAAGACTCGCATGGCGAGCCCAACCTCCCCCAATAAGTCCTCGGAGGCGACAGCGCCTCTAGCGCTTTGTCCGGCCAACAGCACCTGGGATTCTGCCCCCGGGAAGCGTACGGCCATTCCCTTGAGGGTCTTCAGTTCGAGGAGGGCCCCACCGTCTCCTCCGAGCTAGGCCTGGAGGGCATATTCCTTCAATGGAATTGCCGTGGACTTCGGGCCAACTAGAGGAGCTGCGAGGGCTCGTCTCGTCCCGCTCCCCGTTAGCTATCATTTTGCAGGAGACCATGTTACGCGTGTGCCCCCTGCCCGCTCTCCCGGGGTACAAGGGTCTTGTGACCCCACCACCGCGGGATGGCCGGGCTGGGGGATGCACGGTTTACACCTGGCATGATGTCTCCGTTCTTCCTTTCTCTTTAGATACCTCCTTTCAGGCAGTGGCTGTGCACCTGCACCTGGATAGGAGGTATACTATCATTTCTGCGTACATTCCACCGTCAGCTGACTTCGACGTGGGGGACTTCCGCCGCGTCGTGGCACGGTTGCCGAGGCCCTATCTCTTGCTTGGAGATCTTAACGGCAGGCATCCTCTCTGGGGAGATTACTCCATAAATCCCAGGGGACAAGTGCTTGCTGATCTGATCGAAGAGCTTGAGATGGGTGTCCTAAACGTGGATGAGTTTACGCATCACTGTCCGAGAACCGCTTCATTTTCTCGCCTTACCTATCTTTGTGCTCTTCGGATGCACAGCCTGATTTTGACTGGGGGGCGGTCGATGACCTCCATGGTAGTGATCACTTTCCCATTCAAATATCATTTTCAGGGCAACTGCCGCCTTTGAGACCACCTCGTTGGTGCTTGGCGCGGGCGCGGTGGCCGGCATTTCAGGAAATGACTGAATTCTCTATCTCAGTCGAGGAGTTTAGGTCGGTGGATGAGGCCGTTTAGTTCTTCTCCGGCAACCTCATCTCCGTGGGCCTGACTACTATTCCTAGGACGTCTGGCCGTTTTCACGCCGACCACTCCCATGGTGGTCGGCCGAGTGTGAGACGGCCCTCAAACAGAAGCGTTATGCCTACATGCGCTATAAGGGCCGCCCGAACGATTTCACTGTCGCTGAATTTCGTCGGGCTAGGGCTAGGTTCCGGTATATTTCGAAGAACGCCCGCCGCTCTTCTTGGCGGGCATACGTGTCTTCACTTAACGGGAAGACCCCTTTAGCTGAGGTGTGGAAGCGAGTCAAAAGGATTCGGGGCAAGTTCTCCCAGGATCCCCCTCCCGTTCCCTAGGAGAATGGGACCGCAATCTCGGACCCCGTGTCCGTGGCGGAATCCTTCGCGACCGCTTTTTGTGCATTCTCTAGCCGTGATGCTGCTCCGCCAGCATTCAATACAAGTCGTGATGTCGCGGAAGGCCGCCGGCTGGACTTTACCTCCAGAGGCGGAGAACCCTTCAACGACAAGTTTACTGTAAGCGAGTTGCGTTCCGCTCTCGCTTCGTGCGCGGACACCGCCCATGGTCCGGACGATGTCCCGTACGCTATGCTTCGACATCTAGATCTAGGTGAGCGAGGCATGGCCTTTCTGTTAGATTTGTTAAACAGGATCTGGGTGGAAGGTCTTCTCCCAGACTCCTGGCGAATCGCTACTGTGCTTGCCTTTCGCAAATCGGGGAGAGATCACTCTACTCCGACCGGTTTCCGCCCAATCTCTCTAACCTCTTGCGTGTGCAAGTTGATGGAGAAATTGGTAAATGTTAGATTAGCCTTCTTCCTGGACAGTTGAGGCCATCTGTCTTTCGCACAGTGTGGCTTCCGCAAGTTCCACTCCACGTCGGATGCTCTGCTTCGACTGGAAAATGCCGTCTGCGAGGCTTTCCTTCGTAGATAGCACTACGCCACGGTGTTTTTCGACCTGGAGAAGGCCTATGATACTGCATGGCGATACGGTATCATGGAGACTCTCCACACGATGGGGGCGAGGGGACGCCTCCCAATGTTTATATCTGAATTTTTGCGAGATCGTCGATTCCGCGTACGGGTGGGGGGAGCCCTCTCCGACCCAAAGGAGCAGGAAGAGGGTGTCCCGCAGGGAAGTGTCCTCAGTGTCACACTCTTTGCCCTGAGCATCAACGGCATCACCTCGGTGCTGCCGGAAGATGTTCTCGCTACGCTCTACGTAGACGACCTTTTGATCTCTTTTGGCGCGGCCCAGATGCCAACTCTGGAGCGTCGACTCCAACAGGCATTGAACCGCGTCTCTCGCTATGCTGAAGCGCACAGGTTTCAATTTTCTTTGGCCATGACTAAGCTGGTGCACTTCTGCCGCCATCCACGGCTTCACCCCGACCCAGATTTGTTTCTTAATGGGGTGCGCCTGGATGTGGTTGAGTCGCACCGTTTCCTTGGTCTTGTATTCGACCGACGCCTCACCTGGGAGGCTCATATTCGCAGCCTTAGCGTCTCTTGTACCCGCGCCATGGACATTCTCCGTTTCGTGACGTTTAGTGCTTGGGGCGCTGATAGGGCTACTGCCTTACTTTTTTATCGATCCTTTGTTTGTTTGAAGCTCGACTACGGATGCGAGTTTTATGCATCCGCAGCCGAGCGTTTATTGCGAAAGGTGGATTCGATCCACCACACCGGCCTTCGCCTTGCGACCGGTGCCTTTCGCACTTCCCCCATTGAGAGCCTGTTGGTCGATGCTGGGGAGATGCCACTCGTTCTGCGCCGCGTGCAGTGTATCACTTGACTGTACGCGCGAGCCCGGCGCCTCCCTCAGTCGCCAACAGCTCTCACTGCATCCGCAGCTGATCTCGATGGTGCCTATGCCGTCGAGAGACCACAGTCATACTCTAAGCCTTTCGAGGTTAGGGCCAGGAAACTCCTTCGAGAGGTAGATATCGCTCTCAGGCCGGTGGCGCCCCTGGTTTTGCCCAGGACGCCACCCTGGAGGGTACCACATTTGGCCATTTGTCGCCACGCCTCTGCTCCCAAAGCTTGTACTGCGCCGGGAGTATTGCGTTTGACATTTTTGGAGCACACATCGTGTAACGCTGGAACCGTGCCAGTGTATACGGATAGCTCCAAGTCCCAAGAGGGGGTCGGCTTCCACACCGTATCCCCTCTGTTTGAAGTCAGCGGGGCTCTACCAGGCACTGCGTCTGTCTTCACGGCTGAGCTGGTGGCAATACACCACTCGGTACGGGAGATTACGCGACGTGCCCGGTTCGGAGACCGGATTGTGATCTATAGCGACTCACAAAGTGCCCTGAGTGCTCTCGGGGCATTGGAATCTCCGCATCCCCTGGTTTGCGATATCCGTGACGCCACGGTTTTGGCGAGCTGGGCACATGTCGAGATTATCTTCTGCTGGGTTCCTGGACATGTAGGAATTGCGGGGAATGAGCGCGCCGATGAGGGCGCCAAAGAGTCCGCGAGGACTCTGCAACCGGACCACCGTTTCGCTCTTCCTCACACCGACTACATGGCAGAATACGGGCAGCTTTTCGGACTGCTTGGCAAAGAAGATGGGAGACGGTCGAAGGGAACTTAAAGTTGCGTGCCATTGCGCCACGACTGTTCCCATGGACCTATCCCCCAATGCCGCGGCGGCTTCAGGTGGCTTTCTGTCGTCTTCGAATCGGACACACTCGTGTGACGCATCGCTACTTGATGGCGCGCTCGCATGCGCCCTATTGCAACGACTGCGTCGTCCCCCAGACTTTTTGGCATATTCTTGTCGAATGTCCCAGTCTGGGTGATCTTCGCACACGATACCTGTCTCGGTACCGGGATGGGCGGGGTCGCTACCGCATGTCCCTTGTACTCGGGAAGAGTGCGTGCACCATGACTGGTGGACTTATTGACTTTTGGGGGGAGGCCGGCCTTCTCCCTTTCATTTAACTCGGTTTTATTGTTGTTGTTGTTTTTGTTATTGTTTTTGTTATTGCTTTGTTATTTTTATTTCTTTTTATTGTTGTTTCCTGTTCAATTTTTTAAAGTAGCCTAGAACTAGGCTGTTTGTTTACGGCAACTTATGCCTAAGTCGGCAGTCGCCAGATAGCCCCTTAATAAAAAAAAAAAAAAAATTTGCTTATTGTTTATCTAATGAATTATTTTGTATTTAGTTTATAATTATTTATAATAATAAAGCATTATGTATTATAAACTTATGTTTTCCTAATGGTTTAAAAAATTAAGAATCTAATTTTTTTTAATATGCGCCTGATTTACCGACTTAAAGATTACTATACCATTTACGTGATCAGAACCTTAATATATGATGAATGGTGAAAGCAAAAACCTGTAGTGGCGATCCATCACAAGGAATTGAATTAAGCGTGCTCACCTCAAGTAATCCTGAGAAGGAAGCCTGACAAAACCACAATTCAAACCAGCCATACGTCGATTAGTGTAGTAGGAAGTCGGATTTATCAAACCTGAAGAAATGAAGGCGCATCACGTCGTCCTGATGGGGTGTCTTCTCTCAATACTCGAATAGAATTAATATCCCCTTCGATCAGAGTTTTCAACAAATACAAGATATCAGATAGAATTGTACACAAAGAAGATATCACATCTAGAGGGCAACGAAACTAAGAAGACGATAAACCTTGTGAAAGAAAGAAATCAATGTCATTGATTGTACTAGATTGTTTAAAATGACATTCTCTCTGACGGCAGCGCATTGGTTTTGTGAGATCCTCTTGTTAATGATATAATCTAATCAACTTTTCCAGATGGATCCTACCTTCTTAGTCTTGGTCAATGCAAACAAGACATTTCCCTCCTGGGTACCTTGTTGTGCAATTTGTAGGGCTTTTTCCACGATGGTTAGTAATCCAGAAAATTTGGGTGAGACTACGGCTAAAAATTACCGAGAGGAAAAATAAGTGTAATTTGAAGTGCTTTGATTTTATTACATTAGCCCTCCTCGCAATTTTCCAGGAATAACCAATTATAGAAAAGTAACAGATAAAATACTTCGTTTCCACAAAATTATTTTACTTTGTGGTTAGAGCTTTTCGAAACTACATCTTGCAAGATAATCTGGGTTGCTATTTTTCTACATTCCAGTTACATTTTCTCAAGCAATAGAGGAGATTTAGAAGTAATGAAATTACCTCTAAAATTGTAAGACGCGTCATGCCGTTAGACCGAGGCCATCACTTCTCAGCAGCCTTCGCTCGACCTCATCTGAGACATCTGCTTTGGTCAGGGGCTAAAGTGTGGTGTAACAGAAAAAGAGATGTCGTTCATGAAAATGTTTTCGTTCTTATCACATTTTCTGTAAAACTATTCTCGTGGAAGTTTGTTTGAAACGCAATCAAAAATTGGCGAAAATTGCTCATTTACCTAAGAGAGAAACATAAATATCTACTCCCAAATAAAAGTTTTCGCAGCAACGAGCTAGAAATTGTGTGAAAGAAAATAAATTTGGCTAGGACGTTAATGGCAAAAAATTGCATGTCCGTCGTGTGCCCATAATTGTCAAAGATAATTTGACTGCTTCGTTCATAATAGTTGTGGAATTCATGTAGAAGAGATTATGCAAGTCTGCTGTTTACGGAGAAAAACATCCCATGTATGTAACGAGTGGCTGCCATCTTGCTTAGAATCTTGGTTGAAGCTTAGAAAGCGAGATGAGTTGGTATTGAAAGGTGATGGTGTAAATTCTCAACACCAATATACTAGAAATTAACATGGCAGGAGGGTGGAAATTAAAATAAATGGCGTCGTCAAAGCAAGAAGACTAAAGAAAATAACATTAGAGAAAGAGGTTGAGGTTTAAAATTCTGCGTTAGTTTGTTTCTTGCACTAGATTTTAAAATACTAGCCATTACTACGTGTTTTGAATTGATAAAGTTTATTAATTAAACTTTTTCAATTATCGATATTCGGCACTCTTCCTTTTCTTTCAGTTCATCCCTTCTCTCCTCTTCTCTCTGCCATAACCAAGCTTTGCTCTTTTCTAAGCATAGCAGTTTACTTTCCCGCCTCCCTAATTGATGGGCGATGATAATTTCAAGTTTGCTGGAGGAAAAAACATGCAGTTTACCATTATCCTAGTCCCATGTTGCTGCAACTCCTGGAAAATCTACTCCAATATGGCTTCCAATTCGATAATAATCATACATATTGGAGATGGAATTTGCTCAGCGTATGAATTGGCATTTCATTTTGGCTAACTTTAGCACATAGGAATATGAGCATCAATATGGGAAAACCAATATAGATGAGCAGATGAAATTCAATCAAGAAATGTGATCCTTCTATGGATTTGTAGAAAGGCCATCCACTTATCCTGCGTTGCACAATCTATTTTATTGAACATTTTATGTGTTAGCCTGAAATGAGGAATTATTGAAATTTTCCCTCAAAATGCTATAAATAAAAGGGCAGTAAATACTATGAATTCATTAATAGTTTTATTCTTAAATCGAAATTGGAATAAATTTGCAGCAAGTTCCATGAAACTCAAAGAATAGAAATGGATAATGAAAGAATAAAATTGATGATCATTTTTATAAACAACTTCAACTCACTTGAAATGTCAGATAGTTGAAAACAAAGAAGATTTAGACATTTTTCTCCGTATATAATACTTTCTGTAGATACAAGAGATCGCAAAAATATTTCGCTATTTGCTATGCTGTGCCGGCATTTCGAGATTGGTAAATACTGATGTGACCTGAAGCACGCATTTGAGATATATCAAAGTTTACAGGGGTTTTCTCATTTATTTATCGGCTTTTCTTCCAAGACCTTTAAGTTCATATGAATGAACTTTGTTAATCTATTGAAAGCAATTTTAAAGATAAGGCATTCATTGAATTTTAACAAACTTGATAGAAATTATTCGAAAATAATTCACTTTTGCCTCAATTAATGCGAATTCTTAGCCATACAGAATTATTGGATTTGAGGTGAGTTAAGAGCTTCAAAAAGGCTCTTATAAACTTGATATGTGAGAAAAGATAAGGAAGACAATCCCTGTCGACAAAAATACTAGAGTACAATGTTTGCATAGAGAAAATACATGATGTTGTTCAGGAACCACATTTGGGAAAAGTCGTTTTATTTAGAAAAAAATATATTTTATTAAACCTATTATACTATATTTTACTCTTTTGCGTTCCTACTAAAATAAACCCTTAAATAAAAATAATTCAAATAACATTAATTGAAATATAAATATTTCAATAAACTATGTATTGACCTATGATATGCCGGACTTTTCTCTTCCGAGGGTTCATATAGTTGTTAATAAACAGCATTAGGCAGTAACCTTCTGTCTCTAGGTTATCAACTGGTAACTTTGAAGGATTTTTGTAATGTTTCTAAAATACGTTATGAGAGAAAGAGTTAAGTGAATTCATGAAGATTAATAGAAACCCTCATCTTGCCTATTCGTCTTAATGGGTTGGAGTTGGTAAATAAGTTTGTATTACTTAAAGAGAAAACATATTTGAACATTTCCTTCCCAGTTGTAGGATTTATTTTTATATTCATATAAATTCTTTTATGAGTGCTGCTATATCTATATGTATGAGGATTGTTATTTTGTTAGTGTGTGTGACGTTTAAGCTTTTATAAAAAAGTGAGAACTTTTACCAATTGTATAGTTTCCTCTCCTACCTTTCTTAGTTTACTAGGTCAATGATGTTCTATTCTCCATTAATTCCTATTAAATCTCAGCTGGTCGTCAATAATAGATAGCTATCTATAAAAGTAGATTGGCTAGGATATAAAGAAGATGGACTCATAGAACAACCAAAGTCAGAGAAATAGAAAACCAAGTAAAAGAGATCTATATTGCTAAACATTCATAAAGGTTCTCACCGACCCATTAAACCAGAATATATTAGGAATTTATTACAGGTCCAAATAAAATGCATGCTTTTCATTAAGAATACCTACGGGCCACTTGAGAAGTGTAACCTTTTGTGCAAGTATATATGCAATGTCGGTAACTATAAGCCCTACACATAAAACTACATTGAAATGACTTTTACAACCATGTTATGACGGCTAACATAAAATCTTCAAGACAAAGCTATCAAACGCCACGCAACAACGTACCGGACGACTCTCACCCAAGAAATGTTAAATCAAAAACTACCATTATTCTCAGGGAGAGTGATCGCCGCGACTCCGCATGACCGAATACAGCTCCACCCAGAAACCAGCTTATCCACCACTCGCCTTCTGAATTTCAACTGCATATCCTAAAAAGTCGCTTGCCGTTTAACTTGTCTCCTTCTGACTTAAATCTAGCAAAGGTGTTGAAAAAGTGTAGAGTGAGAGTTGGAGAGATAGTAATTGTTAGGTAAAAGTGGGTAAAAGAAATGAATTTACGTTTTTAATGGTTTGCTGAGAGAACAGCCACCTCCTTAATCCACTTTTGTAGATCTTATCATTGATTTCTCTTCGGATATTATACTTAGCTTGCTTTAGGTCTTTGCAGCTGATAATTTAGGTAGGTATTTTAATTACCATTTTAGGCAACTTCACCTTTAAGTTTACTGTAGTTCTCGATTGTTTCCCATTACCAAATTTGCTGTGTTGGTTTCTCTTTATCTTTGAGTTATGCAAAGAGCGTAATATTGATCAGCTTGCGCCCAAGTTCTTGGTGAACTTCCCTTTTCCTTCTCCACTTTTACCTTTTAAGGTTTGTTAAAGCAAGGGAGTCCTTGTTGTGCACTCGTCCTAGTTTCTTGATTTTTATTTTGTGAAAGGGTTTTAAAGATATCGTAGAGTATACTATTATCGAATTAATTAGGGTGTTGTATATATTCAACTTGTTCTTCCATTTCACACATGTGAGCAGAAACAATTATATTAAGTGAATTTTATCTATATCACTCTTTCCTTTATATGATTACAAAAGATTTATTTTGTAATCTTAAGGTTTCTCGTCTGCTTAATTGAATTATTTAAAAGTTTTCAGCATTTGTATGGATTTTTCATAGGGGTTTAAAGTTGTCAATATTTTCGGTCTCTGCTGCTGCGATTCGCACCATCTTTGTTACCTATATGTGAAGGCTTTTAGTAAGGATGCTGACTTCATCCACAAATTGGATATTATTTGACGTTTTTGGGGCTAAATTTGGTATTTCTTTGGTAAATATTTTGTATAAAACACGACTTAGACAGCCTCCCTGTGGCAAGCTTTGTGGAATATCAAATCATTGCCCTCTATAGATATGTATGTTGTTCGATACGCCACGTAATCGAACATACATCTAGGCAACGCTAAGGAAGGTTAAGTATTCTAATTTGTTAGTTGAGTCCCGTTCTCCTTATTTTATCAAACACCTTATTCACGTCACTTAGCAACACATCAGTATACTGCTTGTTGTATTTTACCTTCGATAATGATTCCGTAAAGAGGGCAAGCACGATATCTGTACCCTTGCTATTGCTAAATCTAGGCTAATTTAGTGGAATTAAGTTATTCTCCTTTAGCTACTATCTTTTTTAACCTAAGCATGATAGAGCTGCCTCTATCTGCTCTTTTCTTCTTTACGAACAGCCTTTAAATAATGGTTCTAACTAGGTGTCGAAATTTAATTTACAGCCTAATTTTATTTTCATTAGTGGGTTTTAGGAAAAAGAAAGCTCCGTGTAAGTAAAAATACTTTAATCTCTCAACTCTTGATGACACGACACAGTAACAGACAAAAGAAAGTTTCCTTGTGGGAAATTGCGGAGAAATTTTAATCTATTCACATTAAACTATAATCTTCACTTGAGAAATATTTTACTATTTAGATCCCAAGGACCCCGTAGGGTACCTTTTTTTAGCCTGTTACAAATTGTATCCGGAGAAGTTACAAGTCTTCTCGGCCTACGCGCAAATTAGGGAGGCTTCGTCTCTCAGTTGCCATGAACTCTATTATGGGGCCTGGAAAAGTTGTAGAGACGCTGTCCCCTTGCCCACACTCAGCACTACTTTACTCTTTTATTATTATTATTATTAGTAGTAGTATAATTATCGTTATAATCATTATTATTATTATTTAGTATGATTATTATATATGTTATTAGTATTTTTTATTATATATTAAAATTATTTATTATTATTTAGTATCATTTTCTATTAGTTTTAGTATGTATTATGATATACTATAATTATTTATCATTACTTATTATGATTAGCATTATTCATTATCACTATAAGTTATTAATATTATTATAATGATTATTATTTATTTTTATCTTTACGCCTCTCCACTTAACGTTTTCTCCCTGCACTTTGCACCAGGGGGAGTATTTCTACCTGTACAGAGTTCAGGTCGGTTGCCATGTTGTCTCGGTGAAGTGCATGGCATCATGGAATCACCTAGCACCAAGGTATGATAATAATAGGTATCACCCAGCTAATTCGTTAGTGAACTCGTTTATCTCTACTAATCTTTAATACATACCATACATGCCTCTTTCCACACTTACTCTCTTATCCACAGAGGTTCTGGTTACTCGCCGCACTTTGGTCCTTTTATGAGACTTAGTTGAGTAGCAGTGGATACCGTGAAGTTGCTAACTGCCTCAAGAGCCAAAAGTCTGTTTGCTAAAGCAGGTATTAGGTATGGGGTGTGCTGGACCGTCAACTCTGCTGACCTTCCTTGAATAAACATAAAAGTTGGCTACACCAGTACCATCATTTATGGTTAAAGTTCCAGGAAAATTTCGCTTAAATGGCGGACCAGGTTGGAAATGTGCATCAACGCCGAACAGGGATCGATTATGTGTAAAAGAAAATATTCCGGAATTTATGATCCTATGAAGACTTTTCTCTTAACTTATCCATTCGTAGGGAGGTCATAGTATATACTTTCCATGAAGCCCCATTTTTCTTTGAATATGGCGACAATAGAAAGCAACATTGGGCCAAGGCAGGAGCATGGAGATTCGCCTCCTATCGCCGCCTCGTCTTCTCTAGGTGTCGGCAAGGATGAGGAAAATCGAGGCACTCCTTCAACTGGTGGAGGCTCTCCCCTCTCACCATCGCCATGCGGAAAAACGGTTTCCCCTTTTCCACCTTTGACAATGCTCTCCTGCAGCTATACCTCTGAATAAAAGGTGGCTTTCCTATACTTTCTCAAGGGCCCCTCCAACTATATTCCACCGGAGATGAGGCTTAATCCTCTCTCAGTCATACTGCTGCGGGTGTTTCCTCCTCACCCACATTTTTGACACCCCATAGACGACTCCATCTTAATATAAATTAGAGTCCCTCTATTATATCAGAGCCTGTGAAAAGAATAGCAGGCGGAAAAAAATCTATTGCACTCGGATGGAGTGGCCCAAAAGGCCAGCCACATAAGGGGAAAGGAGAAGCAGAATGGGTCGGGCTGTGCCCTTTGCAGTCGCGCATTCATGCACCTCTCTTCACAATTTTTCCAAAGAACTCAATTCAAAATAAAATTGTATGGATTCTCGGACAAATAATAGAACCTCAAAGATTACATCTTAAAAAGCAAAATAAAAAAAGAGATGTCCTTCTCATTCTTGTGATTACCAGCATGGAGGGAAATACGAATCATTGCCTTGAATCTGTAAATTTTGTTTTCAATACAGACCTGAGTTACGAAGAAGATTAGGTGCAAGGAAAAAGGTTTAGATTGAAGATTTCAATGAACCGAGGCAATATCCGTCATATTAGCTAATATTCAGAGAGGGCTTGTGGATCTTTTACTTCAGAGTATTTGAGACGTTAACTTGCCTAGATAGCTATCAATCTCTACTTTGTGTAAAATAAAGTTTAAGATCGAAAAGAAAGATAGAATATGCTGGGTAATCCACTTCTTGATTTTAGGGAAAGCCAATAACGGCGAGGTTTCTAAAAAGTAAATTTATAAATCACTAAAAAAATTAGGATAAAACCGGAATATTGAATAATCATAATACCGCCAAAAAGGTTATTGAGTGAATATATGTGAATATATAAGATATATAAATAGATATAAGAATAGATATAGGGATATGCATATATATAAATATATATATATATATATATATATATATATATATATGAATAGATATAATGAATTACGATAGTTTACGGAACTGCAAAGAAATAAAATGAAGTTATTAACTCACAATAATATATTTCGGTAAATAGTTGTAATTTTGACAAACCTCAGCTACGAATCTGTCTCTATGTTGCCAGATCTGACGCCCCAAGCAGTTAAAAGAGACAGCTCTGGTGTTCTTGGAATACGAAGATGTTATTGGCAAATAGGCATTACGTAATGTGACATCTATAGCGAGGGAAGAACTATCTTCAGTGGTTGGAATATTTTGTACATTCTTTAGGATTATATGAATGTAAATAAGATATTGATTATTATTGGCTACGTATATGATTAATGAGTGGTTACATATTTATATACTATCTTTGAAAAATGTACCTTGTATATGCACTTTCTACAGCTCCTATTTACCTCAAAAAACCTTCCCCAGGAATACTCTGGGAGCATATCAAATTCATTTTAGTGTAAAAATCCAAATAATTCTTCTGGTTTTCCGAATATAATAACAAAGTTGCTTCGAGAAGAAAAACCCGCAGAACAAAAAATTACTAGCAAAAAAGAGATTTATATTGCCCTTTAGATAAAGTAAAATTATAAACTTTGTTAATGATGATTGATTAGGAAATTCTCCTCTCAATATAATTAATTGATTTATAAATAATTTTTGTTTGATTGGAATCAACTCTATGGTCGGAATTTTGCATGTGCACAAACAAACTTAAGAAAATGTGCCCCTTCTTATATCTGCTTGGTGTTCTTTTATCCTCTTACTAAAGGGACCAGACGCTCCAATGTATGAGAGATTATAATATTAGCAGGGGATCAGATATTCGCCTGCATCCTGGTTGGTGGGGCGCAGTTTGGAACAAAAGATTTTTGTATGGTATTTGAATATATAATTGTAATATTTATGTCATTTACATTCGCATATAATTTTAAGCACGCTAAGGCTGGAGCATATGGAAAATTAATACATTTTTTTTAAAATTATCCTTTTGGGGTTGTCGAAATGGAGGATAAGGGCAATATATATTCAACAGCTATATTTCGAATAATGTTCCAAACTCATCTATAACCGCCGCAACCAGTCATTCATGGGGATTAGAAATATTCGCCCGGATCCATGCATATATTTAATTTCACCAGTTTGTTTCCTCTGTCTTTATTTTGTTGAGTCTTTTGTTCGCTTTTATATACTGAAGTCACCTCCCTTGCATTGAATTATATATACAGTTGATAATGGCGTCATGCCAAAAATACTCCTGTTTTTTAAATAAATCAGATTCATATATTGTGGTTTATTATTATATATATATATTATATATATATATATATATATATATATATATATATATATATATATATATTATAGGTAAAATTAATTTTAGAAAAATAGGAAAGTGGTCCTATGAAATTGAGTTATAGTAGAGTTAATGGCATCCAACTAATTCTTCCCCTGTTTTCCTCAGTGTGGAGTTCGTATGAAGTTTTAATGGATCCCAACATTCAATAATGCACATTGAGAAAAACCTCGATTTGTTTTCTTAAAAAAATGGTGAAACGAATGAATGCGCTGGTAGAGTATGAGGCTTCGGGTTGCATATTTTATAGAGTGTTATACAAGTGGGCGGTCAATAAGTTTTGCGAATCAGAAGGGTAATACCGAGGAAGGGGGATGGCTGTTTGTCGAGGTGTTAGGACAAGTTATGACAAGTCAGAACCTGCAGCCACCCGCTCCGTTCTCGTCTATTTAAGGAAGCAGTAGCTGATTGCAGGTCCTCAGTCACAAATTTTTTAACAATGGAGAAGTTTGAGCACCGCGCAGTCATAAAATTTTGGACCAAGGAAGGCAAGAATGCAAAAGAGATCCATGAACGTATAGTTGCAGTGTACACCGACACCGCCAGTCAGACGTAACCAACGAGCACAATGTGGCCTATGTGACGTGGATGATCTTAGAAAATCGACGGGTAAAGATCGAAGAAATCGAGCGAGAACTTGAAATATCACGTGGAAGTGTTATCAACATCATCCACGACAATTTGGCCATGACCAAGGTCTCTGCCCGTTGGGTCCCTAGAAACCTCACACCTCATTATCGACTTCAACATCGTCAAAGTCCACAAGGCCAAAGTTTCACAAGTTGCCCTGCGCGAGTGTGGATTCAAGGAGCTCAACCATTCTCCCTACAGTCCAGATCTGGCCCCTAGCGACTACTTTTTATTCCGCCAGCTTAAGGTTGCACTTCGTGGACGCTGGTTTGGGGACGACTAAGATGTCGAGCTCGCCGTTCAGGATTGGATTGAACAGCAGTCGGGAGATTTCTGGTTGTCGGGAATTTGAAGCATCAGGGACAAGTAGCGCAAGTGCCTTGAAGTCGAGGGTAGTTATATTGAAAAAATAATAAAACACTTTTCCTTATATCTCGTTTCCTTATATTTGGATTCCAAAAATTATTGACCGCCCCTCGTAGATATGAAAATACCTATATTTGTCGAATTTGAAGCAACTCAACCATCACATTCTGTCTTTCCTGTTTTCTTTTGCTTATATAAATAAAATTGAACCAGCGTGAAGTTTTTGAAGAGTAGATAATAAATTAAGGAGTAAAGCTATGGGCAGTGAAAAAGTGTGAAAAGTAAAATGCCCCAGTAAAGTCTGATGGGTTTTGTGGAGGGTAGCGTTCAGGGGTAGTCGGTGTTTAACAGGAACCATGGTGATAAAAAATTGAAGAAGAACTCGAACATGATAGTAAAGGTTTGTATATATTTTAAGTGGAATGTGATTTGATCATCATGACTAATAAATTATTAATAATTAGGAAAGTGAATGTGTTCTTAATGTCAATTCCAGTTTTTTAATCCATCTACTACAATGTATTTCTCAACGTCGTATCACCTATTTTATCTTTTAAGACAATAGAGATATTTACAAATCACTGGCAGAAAATTTGTAAAAAGTGAAAATGTTTTGAAGGTACATAATTTAGGGAACCGTAACCAAAATGAGACTAATTTTGTCGTACATAGAGAGAGAGAGAGTGAGCGACCAAAGGAAAGCGTTATGACATTGTTTTAGCAACAATGAGTGAATAACAAGTGCATACCGCTTTAAGAAATACCACGAAATTCCTGATTAGCAAATGTAGACTACTCCTCTCGCCTCTCGAGTGAAATGATTAGCTATTCTTTACTTTAAATTTAACATTAATTTAAAGAATTATTCAAAATTTTCTCACAATAATCCCTAATTATTAAATATTTTGGTGAAATAAATTGCTAGCTCTTAATTGCGGGTTGTATCTATGTAGTTGGGTTAGCTACCTAAGTTTTGACATTAAGCAATCAAGATTTCATGGGAATTTCCAAAATATAGATACCTTGTGTTTGAATTATCATTCAAAGATAGAGAAAGGTTTTCATCTCTTATCTTTCTTTCATTTTAACTTCATCCAATTAACAGCATATTAACTGCGTTAATATGCCTTCCTAAGGTCTTTATTTAACACCTAATCTTACAGCTTCCCTGCCCTAAGAGAAAAAGTGAAACAAAATTTTCTTCAACGGCCAATCAATATTCTATTTGATTTTCAGGGACTTCAATCTTGTATCATTTTTTAACAAATAAAATGAAGAAAACTGCTTGTACAGTAAACTTGTTATTGCAGTTGCAACTTATTCCTCATTGCTTTTAGTATACAAAGAGTAATATAATGATTTTTTAAATTTGTGCTTTAATTATATTTTACTTTCTTCATTAACTCTTACAATCTTCTTTTATCTAAGATCGTGGCCGAAATTCTTGTTGTGAAGCAGGAGCTGGGGAGTTTTCGATGCTGCATTTCCAGAAGACAAGAGAACTAAAGATGTATGGAAATTTTTCTCTCTGCAAACTACTCTTCTTATAAATCTCTGAACCTTTGTTAAGAAACACATCTCAAAACATTTTAAGATGGTATTTAACACTGTACCACAGTTAACAGTGATAAAGAAAAGTACACTTTAGGTGAATTTGGGTAAATCTAATGAACTGGAATACAGTTACTTAAAAGAAATAGAAACGATATACAGTATTAAAATTTCACTGGCACAAAAAGGCTTTGGTAGTAGGCGTTTGCTGTGTGCTCGTTTTGTCTCTTTTAAGGGTGGCTAAAAAAATGTTCATTATTCAACTCATCAGATTTCAGTTATCCCGGGACCTATGGAAAATATATTTGAATAGAAGATTCAACAAGAATGACCGGCTGATTAAAGTCCAGAATGTAAACTATTGCTTTATTCAAGCTTGCAGTTAATGGCAAACAACGTCTATCGTCGGTAGCGCAAATATTTGCTAAAGATGAGTTGAAGGCCAAAATATTAAAATCCTGTCAGGAATTTGACAATAATAAGGTGCAATGAAGCATATCTGTGTGTAACAGAATCTTTTATTAGTCAGTTGTTGAAATTATACCTCAATCAATCATTTAATCTAACCAAATAAGTAAAATATTTATCATATTTATTTTTCTACGAAAGATTTTTAAATAAATTGTAAATCAAGCATACATAAAATCGTTTTAGATTTTAACAATAGGGAGGAAAGAATTTATTCTGAATTATGGTAGGTTTTGTCTCTATAAGTCTAAGAATGCTGAGATATAATTAATTAATAATTAAAAAGTTTTTTCTGAGCTTCTCATTATATTCAAGTAATATAAATAATTGGTTATTATAACTTCATTGTCATAATTTGCTGAAAAAATCCTGGAGAAGTAACTAAAATTTTTAGCAACTTGTAGAAAGGCTTGTTTGAAGTTTAGATAAACTTCACACGTAAAAGGAATCAAAACATTTAGATTATCCCAACGTATTTGTAATAAACTAAAGATAATTTTGTCCCTTCGTAAAAATATGATTTTGTGATTAGATTGAATATTCATACATTTCTGGTTCATTATTGCCGCTTGGTTTCTTACATTATAAATCTGCGATGAGAATTTTTTCGATTAATTAATGATGACGGTAGAATCAGAATGGATAAAACAGATGTGTTTCATTCCGATACGGGTAATTTTTTCTAAATAGCTAAATAGCTTCATCATTTTCAGGTTTCGAATCCGAGTTATCCATTAGTTTGGATGGCCTCCAAAAACCCTAAAATCCCAGTATAAATAGAGCCACTATTGACAAATTCGGGATACGGATGTTATAAAGTAGAAGAGGCATTTTTTATTCAATACTGCCTAGCAGTACCAATACTTAAACTAAACAAAGAAAAGCCATAACTTGGATACCAAGATATCTGTCTAAAGCTGCACCATTATTCATAAGAATATTGAGAAAACTGCAGCGATACCAAATTTCCTCTTTCGGTAAGAAGTAAAATGAAATGTTTCACACGTCACTAGAAGATAACTAAATTTCTTGCCTCAAAATCGAGGCAAGGTTAAGAATGATCCAAAAATCAATAAATCCGTTTTTAGGATGGTTTGATTGATAAAGTTCATGTTAATACTAAATGAGTTTCATATCTAAAATACTCAATGAAATAGCAAACCAAAACAATCGGGTAAAGTTTCAATTCAAATTTCCTCGATAGATTTTAATATCAATTTCTTTATAGTTAGATCTTTATAAAAGTTACGATATTTGTTGACAGGTTTTTCACTATTGCCTTTGAATGCACTTAGAGATCATTTAGGAAAGTCTATATTTTCACCTCTCTCAAGTATGGGGATATCTATCTTTTAGTGAGACTTTAATGGCTGTTATCAGAAAGGCATTATTCCAATTGTACCAAATCTATATAATGAAGGAACATCTCAAACAATGAGAACTACTTGACATCGGCTTCCACTTTCTTTAATTAGAAAGGTGTTTTCAGTGAGCGCAACTTACTTCGATGATTAGCATCAATCTAGTTTGAGGTAAAAGAGTAACTTAATTAGGCAATTTATGTTTTATGTATCAAGAGTACAAGAAAATCATAAAACTTATCATAGTAAGAGATACAAATTTTGGCTAAAAAATAACTAAATGTTAGAATTCCAATCAAAATTTTCCTTTGAAAGACTTTTGTTTTAAACTTGAATACTCCTCGTCAATATACATATAAAAATATGGTCAAGGCTTCTACCCAAAAACTATGCAGTTGATTAGGCGCCAGGAATGGTTTAGTTTTTTTATAATTTTAATATATATTCCTTTACTGATGATTAAGATTTATCAATGTTTCAAACACACTTGTTTAATATATCCAACTCCGAAAAAACAAGCTGGCAAACACCATTTTTATTGTCTACAATATTTAGCTAAATTAGAACCATTCTGATGTGTCAAATCCAAAGATCACCTTGATTTTTCTTCTTAAGGTCATCTTTATTTTTCATTGCCACGTGAATTCTTCACTGTTTTTTAGCATGTATCCGTATTTTATATTTATCTGATGCAAAAATCTTTCTTAAATCTTTAAATAAATGATTTCTGAAAAATTTACATTCAGCGATTTTTGAATAATGGTATTTTTCTTTTTCAGATGAATGACATATTTAAACCAGAAGATCTTGGAAAAATAAACCCTTATGTATTGTATTACATCTATGGCGAATAGAGCGTAGTTCCTAAAATGAATCCTGTCACAAGTTACATAAAACGTAGTTAAAGGCCTATTTTTGTTTAAAACTTAGTGAACAGGATAAAGTTAGGACGCCACAAGACATACACCGAGTACATGCATCGTTGGACCAAGGGCAAGAAGAGTTGTCTGAAGTTTAAAATTACCATTATTTTCGGAGCCGATAAAGCTTGTTACTTATTGCTACTTCTACGCTATTGATTTAACTGATTTCAAATTCAATCAACACGCACTCCTTAACTCATTTTGATGAAATTGCAATACCTTTCTTTGAAGAACTTCCTGCCATTAGTGACGAAGATTCCTTTTTTAAAAAAAATGCCAAGATGTGCTTTTTCCTTTGATGCTCCAGATCATTTTTATCGGAAGGAGCAAAATAACCTACTTTCTATATCAGCTTGCCAAGGATTTTTGCCGTATTATTGGCATCCAGATTGAAGGAAAACCTTGCTCTATGACAGTAGTTGCATCACCTTCTACCGTAACAGACATTAAGAGTACCACCGTATTTTTCCTGAGGAGAAGGACTTGATTTACTGTACGGATATTGCGTAGCTTCTGCACAAGATTGGAGTAACCGAGGAAACAATCCGAAGATTGGAGCCTGTTTGACACCAACAAGTATTTAATATTATGTGGTCTGCTGCACAACGGCAAACAGTTTACATGTGTACCCCTCGCTCACTCGACCTAATTGAAGGAAAAGTATGAAGCGATGAATTACGTATTGAGGAAAATTTGTTATGAACAGCATGACTGGTTAAATTCTGGTGAGCTTAAGATGCTGATCTTTTGATTGAGACAAGAGTCCGGGTTCAACATGTCCTGGTTCATTCTGTGCATGTAGGAGACTAAGGACCGAGTTAAGCATTACACGAAGAAACCTTGGCATGTTGGGATGGTTTGTGCCACACAGAGCAAGGAACATCATAAACAACACTCTAGTGGAAAGAGACAGGAAACTTCACCGCTGCACATCAATCTCACTTGATCAAACAGATTAACAAAGCTCTGGAGAAGGATGGTGGCTGATTCACTCACTAGTGCCACGCTTTTCCAGGATTGATCATGAAGAGTGTGAAATCTAGCATCTTCGACGGTGTTCAAAACCCTCAGCTAATGAGAGATCCAGAGTTTGAAAACTCAATGAACGAAGTGATACTGGAAGCGTAGAAACGACTTTTTTCTGGTCATGAAAAAGATCTTTGCAATTAGAAAAAGCGAGAGCAGTTAGAGAGATTCCGACAAGACATTAAAGGAATAGACTCTGATTGCTTATTACTATTGTAATCTGAAGATACACATCCCTATCTCTTTGTATTATAGTAGTGCAAAGAAACAGAATTTATGTCCGGAATTTCGATCAATGATGACCTAATATGCAATGTCTACTATTCAATGTACCCCAATCACTTTTTGTAACATTTAATTAATAAATTGTGTCATGAATCTTTGCTTATCTGAAAGACCTATTTCCGAACAGAAATATTAATAAAAATCAACCGAAAATGATACAAAAATGTAAGTGTTTTAGTTTTTCAAAGATCCCTTAGCACATAATCTTGACCTAATGGAAGGAAATTGGTCATTTTGGGATCTGCGGTACAAAAACTTACTGAATCAGTTGAAAAATCTTAGACGAATCTATTTTTTTTTTTGTAACCCGGTATAATTGATATGTATAATGTTTGGTTGGTAATGAATTAGTAATCTTTTCTTCCTTGGCCTATGTGAAATTTTCCTCCCGAATTGAACAAACCATTTCTTTAAGGGATTTCCATATGCATTAGTTCATGGCATTGCTATTTTGTTATTGATGGGGCCGTTAATTTCTGCCAATAGAAGTAATTGCAGTGTTGGGATTTTGATGGATTTTTTTCCGGTAAATTATCACCTTTCGAATAACAGAGCCGACAAGAAGCCTCAAAACTTTTTAAAAAATTTGCACAAATCTTTAAATTGATTTATTTTATTTTGATGGATGTTTAAGATATCAGTCTTACCATTCCATATATTTCTTCGAAAACCGACTTATCTGATGAGGAGACTGCTCTTGTGACTTAGATTATTCTTACTATACTTGTGTAGCGGTACAGTCAAATTTTTTTAAAATTTGGACTGAATTTCAATTCGAATAAGGTTGATTGTTCGGATAAGCTGCTTTGTTGTGCGTAACCTGATTTTCTGTAAGCAGTGATATGTTCGGAAGTGGCTATTTTCTCCTTGACTGGCCTTATTGAAGGCTAGTTGAGAAAAGGAAGAAGGATCCCTCTACGCTGCCTTAAAATAAAGTTGCCATTTGTTCATTGGACAATTTTTCCACTTTTTTCACATACCCTCCTTCCTTATTTGTTAGAAAGAATCCCTAACTACATACATACACACATAGTTACACTCACCTATATAAATGATGGGGAGTCTGCGTATTGCCCTCAAGACCTTGCCTGGCCTGCCAAAACCGGACAGGAGTAAGGTCTTCGAACAAATTTTACGGGGAAGTTAACATTGCCCTCGAACGGGTAATTGACTTACCCAATGGGTGCGCAGCTATCTGTGCCAATGAGGCGGACATCGAAGCCCTCACCTCTTAATGTGCCACAGATAGTTTACATTAATAGACCTTAAATTACGAACACCGCAACAAATTCCATCACACAGGAGTGTAATCTACCGCCCTCTTGATCCCTGGGTTGGAATCACAAGTTTCGTTGGGCAAGAGTAGATGAAGTTGTTAAATTCAAGGGCCAAAACCACGTGTTTAAAGTTGTATTCAGCGAGACCACAGTGGCATTCAAAGCGAATAAATCAGGCTTCTTTTCTTTAATATCCGCCTCTGACCCAAGCAGATTGAACATGAAGAGTTCGTTGACCTTCAAATGTGTTTCATTTGCTACAAGTACAACGAACAAACCACTACCACTTGCCCAAATTCTAGCATTACAGTTTATTCTGTGTGCGCCGTCCAAGACAATTTCTAGCGCGAATGTAATAGTTCATTCAAGAAATGCCTTAATTGTGGTGGCCTACACAAAAGCATGTCGATGACATGTCCTAGAAAGAAGGAACAAATGAAAATTACAAAGGAAAAGGCAGAAAAGAGGAAGAAACGAGAGTAAATGTTACCTACACGAAGGTTACCATAGCAAGGATTGCATAAAGTAGTGTGGAAACAGCACCTACATACCTGCAAATAGGAAATGAGAAATTAATAAAAATAATGTGTTGCATATATTATGCCTACATTACAAACTTTTGAAGCTTGTCACCTTTTCAAAGCAACTTAACGCCATGCTCATAAATAACAGCATGTAAAAAAGGGGGGTTCCCAGAAAACATTCAGTCAAACGAGGTACTTAGATTCAACCTGCTTCCTAAGAGCGAGAAGAGCGGCCCAAAAGCTCCGAACACGAGTAATGTCATTTCACGCAATCCTCGGGCGCAAGCTATGGCTGCCCGGCAGTAAACTCCACCTGATACACACACACACATAACTACCCCAAAAGAATCACAAGTCGAGAGGACAGAAGCCGCTGCTGTGGGGCCTAAGCAGGTCGAGCACTCGCCTCGCTCCCAAAAGGCTTCGCAGTCACGTCGACCGAGTAGCTCCTCGTTTTTAAAGAATCGGGCTCCCAGCTTCATGTATTCGAGGATGTTAAACCTTAGAGTATATGCTGCCGAAGTTTCCGGAAGAGGCTGGCCCAGAGGATATTGTCAATAGCCTAATGGCTAAACAATACACATGGGACTACGAGGAGTAAAAATTTGGTTAAACAGGCTCGCTTCCGCGACCTTGTGAAATTCTCGACAGACACTTATGTTGTTCTCACGGCCACATATTTCCATAAGAAGAGATCTGGCAAGGGGAAGACTCTTTCATCTTCCCCCCAAGGAGCAAAAGTTGACAGAGAATAAAAAAATCCGCCATAAGATCTACGCGTTTCATGCAAATGTGGTTTTAAAAGCTAGCCGTAACATAAAGAATACCTTACCCAAACAAAAACATCAACCTTAACATGTAATACTTTTACCGATTATTACAACCCAAATTACGACAACATTTTACCAAAATTCGATGTACCGTAGTAACGAGTTTGTTCTAGTTGCAACAGAGGCTTGAATGCCAACCAATTTTGAAATCTTCCAAACCAAAACACGAGATTAATACCGCCAGAGTTACCTTTTGACCAGGATCTTTAAATATTGTACTCTACTGTCTACTTTTTGCTAGAGATACCCTCACACTAGGAAACAAAAACCTTTAAAACTCATACTAAACTTATCTTTCCTATCTTTTTTAAACTCTTCAACACTATACTTTCTCATTTTTGCTCTACTAATCTATACCTTCTATATTTATTATGTCCAATGTTCAATATCTGATGAGGAATTTTGGATGTGCGAAAAGCTCTCTTATGCTAGATATATGCAACATCGTTCCGCTGCTTTTTTCAAGTAAAAATTATATTTTAATGTAATTCGTCGAATTATCCACAATTTCCTACAACGAACCTCTTGCTATGTCCTAAGGTCTTGCGACACTAATCATCTTAATTGCTTTTACTCCACTGTGATTTGTTTGTCCTACACAAAGTCTACTGCTATTAAAGGTCATAGTAATTGTTCTATGAGATCTGCATAAAGCAGATCGATCTACCGGTGATAGCTGCATGTTAATAACATTAATAACATTTTCTAGTGCTGTAACTGATTTAGGACGATCACTATCTACCTTCCTTCTCCTTGATCCAGATGTCTGAATTTTAGTTTTACTTATTCACAGTAGACATTTTACCTTTATATCCTGGGAATTGCTTTAAAATTATTCTACATCTACATTCTTTCTATTTTAGATAAAGCCTTTGTTTAGAGGCTATCCGTAAAAAAGAAAGCAGCAGTAGACACTGCACTAACATGCTTAGCTTACGCATGGAAAGTGATATTGTTTGAATAAAAATTAAGATATTAAGAGAGGATTAGTCTTGCATTTTTTATCGCTGGATCCGATTGCTAGGTTATTTTTTGTTACGTGTTTGCTTAACTACACAACTATATTAATAGGATTGTAAAAAAGAACAACATGGAAGTAAATGATTTGTATGGAAATATCTCAATAGTTCATAGATTTCTTTTGCTTAATAGGACCAGCACCGAAATATACATTCAAATCTAGCTAAGGATAAACTAAGAACAGACTAAATCATTCGAGGCTCGTAGTGTGAGTACACCTAGAGGTTAGGTCAGGTTATTTTTTCAGCAAGGAACTAGCAAAAACTACTCGCAGAAAGTTACTAAAAACAGTTATGCCTACTGTTGTGATTTTACGCTCTGTAACACAAATAAACCATGGATGAATGAAATATATGATTGTGAAAAAAGATAATTTTGATTCTTTTAAACAAGTGTCTTTTCACAATCGAACACTAAAAGTGCATTCACTCTTAGTACAGCGCCTAGGGGAAGGAAAGTTTCAGAATATGACCATTTTTGCCTAACCTTAATCTTGCGATACACTTGAACGCCTCCTAATTCACTGTCGAACTTGTTCTCCAAAACACCAGATGATAGACTGCCTATTATATATACGTATATATATATTTATATATATATATATATATATATAACAAGTGAGAGAGAGGTACTTGAATAATTAAAGACAACGTCACAAAATTCAGTTCCTTTTATCATATATTTAAATCATTTAGTATAGGAGATTGTATAGATAATTGCTGGTTTCGAATACGAGTCAATATTATGCGAGAGCAAAGTATAGGCAATAGGAATATCTTTTGTGTTTTAATGATTACATAGGCATTATATCAAATTATCCAACACTTCAGATTTGTTAAAAACTTTTTCCAAACTAATCTAAACCAAAGTAGATTGTTCAAAAAGGATAGGTTTAGCTGCAAATTCGCTGTGACGACTTCGCCTGAAAACATTTCTAAAAGTGCAATGTTGAACAATGCAGTGCATTCAAAACTAAAAAAAAACATAGTGTTAAACCCCATAAGGCCATTCTTTGATATAGAACAATTTCTTCAATTTGGAATATTCCAATTTCTTCTGTAAGTCACAATTTGGTGAAGTATAAATCAAAGAGCATCCCAGAAAATCGCCTGAAGTAAGGAAGACCCAAAGAACCGAGTCGTAAATATCTTTGGTCCATGAAATTTGACGCAGCCAGGAAGCCTGCATAGATTTTCAATTAGACACTCAACTAAAACCACCGGTGATAATAACTAAAACTGATTACCACTAGCTGATAGTAACAACTTCATATTCAGAAGATTACAAAACTTACGAGTAGATGAGGCATACTTGGCGATTAAGATTGGGACCCCCAGAGTGAGATTAACATTGATTTCATGATACAAACCCCAAGGAAAGGATACGTGCCGCTAAATAATCTCAAGGGTGTTTTCGGTCGTAAAGACCAGATCGCATTTCTGGGTGACCTGAACACTCACAGTATGACATTAGGATACAATACCAATTTCAATAATATCGGGCCCAACACGAAAAACTTCTTTAAAGAAAAATATTATATTGCATCTGCCCAGACCCTCCAGTCATTTATGGGCAGAGACAAGAAAAAAGCCTGGTAATTTTCTTGCAAGAGGACCACACTCCAGCACTGATCTTAAGACCATATTGACACTCTCGTGAGAGCCGATCCAAATATACTTCCGATTCGCAAAAGAAACTATCCAAATTGAAATATTTGCTAATACTCAGAGGCAGTTCTATGAGATTAATATATTGAGCCGGTGAACCTCATAGCACTAAAGAACCAGATAGCAAATAATAATACAAAAGGCAACGGACGAATCAGGCCTAACGCGAATAAACCTGGTAGAGCGTTGGAGAGTTTTTTAAAGGCGTTAGGTAGTATGGCAGTTCGACCCGGCGTTTAGTGGTCGTTGCCTCTACGATGCATTCAAGAACGGCAAATTAATTTTATACATAAGCCAGGCAACGCCCTGAAATCTAAACAAAGCTACTGATTGATCACGTTGTTGGGGACGATGGTAAAACGTTAAGAAAGTCATCAAGAGAAGATTTATCCACTATCTGGAGGATAAATAACTTAATTCTGCTAAATCAGGAAGGATTTGCAAGTAGAAATTCTCGGCTACCGCGCTGGCCTTCCTTACGAAATCATTAGTGAAGGCAAAATAACCAAGCATAATGCTTTGTTGATGATGGCGTTGATACACAGTTTTATACTGAAATATAAATATATATATACATATATATATATATATATATATATATATATATATATATATATATATATATATATATATATATATATATGTACATATATATATATATATATATATATATATATATATGTTAAATGAATATATAACAAAAAACACAAAAATTAGGATAGAATATAACAACAATTCACTTAAGAAATTAAGAAAGGTAGGAGAAGAAACTTTACAATCTATAGGTCTCTCTTTCTCTCTCTTATGAAATCTCAAAGGTTACACACACACTAAAAACATAGGATTTTACATGCATAGAGATATAGTAAGATTTCTAATAGGAACTTTATGAATAGGAAATAAATCAAACATATGGTAAGAAATGTTAAAATAGATTTTCTCTTCAAATAATCAAAACTAATGCACCAATAACAACCCACTCAGATTTATCAGATGAGGATCTATGTAATACTCATGAATACACATAGTAAAATAAACTATGAGTTCAAAATAATTATAAGGAACTTCATTACAAAGATTAGAAAACAAATCTCGATTGTTCGTATAATTCACATTAATAGATGGAATTGTAGAAACATATTAGTAAAATGTGTAGATGAGGCAAATATTTATATTTTGGCTTTTTTTATCTAAAAGATGCAAAGCCAAAGTTGGATACTTTATCACTCAATCGAAAATCAACTGCAATCAATTATTTGAGCTTCAATTTCAAAAAATATTAAGAAAATCAATTACCTGTTCACTTAAAATAATTCTAAAACAAAAGAGATTCAAACATATTAAGAAGAGAAAAACTCACAAAAATGAACCTAAAATTAATATAAATACATTTCAGATAATTAATGAACTTTACGATTAACTGAAAGAATTCCAATTAGAAAATGAAGTCCACCGAAATATATTAAACCTTTTTATAAAGTTCAATTTTGTCAAATAATTATGAAATATTCTCAAGTAACGCAGAAATCTAGTGAAACTTTGGAAGCTTCTTTGAAAAAAAGGCTGAAATTAAGACGAGTTGGAACACTTTGAAATCAAAAGTATTAAAAATTAATTAGCCTGGGCATTAATGAAATCAAATAAAAATCCATTGAAAAGTATAAAATAAAAAAGCAAATGAAAGGACAATTAAAAATTATTTTAGTGCAAATAAATACAATGAAGATAATCATGGAATAAAATCATAAGTAGAGCAAAGATCCTTGAGCGAGTTTATGAAAGCCATCAGGAACTAAATGATTACAATGGTCACCATGCAGCAGATGACAACGTTAGAATAAATGAGAATTATTTCAAAATGGCAAAGGAGGAGGAAATTTCTTAGACTCTTAAGAGCATGAAGGGTCGTAAAACGCCTAGGGAGGATAAGGTTACCCTTGAACGGATTGAGAATGGGAGTGAAACAATCGCTAACCCTCTTTCAATAATTCTCTGCGAAAAATAATTTACGTCTTTTTCAAAGAGGCAAAGGGTTCAAAAATAAAAATTTCGCACCCATTAATCTCTTATCAGTAAAATAAATAACTTTAAAAGTCATAAGTCTTAGACTAATACAAAACATATGAGGGGCGGTCAATAAGTTTTGCGAATCGGTAGGGCAAAATAGAGGAAGGGAGATGGCTGTTTGTGGGGGTGTTAGGACAATCTATGACATGTCAGGACCTGCAGCCACACGCTCCTGCCTTGTCTATTTAAGAAGCAGTAGCTGATCGCAGATCGTCAGTCGCAAATTTTTCATAATGGACAAGGTTAGGCACCGCGCAGTGAGTCCCTTGAAGATGCAGGACACCCGTCAGAAGTGACCAACGAGGAAAATGTGGCCCGTGTGGAGAGAATGATCTTTGAAAATCGACGGGTGAAGGTTGAAGAAATCGAACGAGAACTTGAATATCACATGGAAGTGTTATCAACACCATCCACGACAATTTCGCAATGACCAAGGTTTCTGCCCGTTGGTTTCCTAGAAACCTCACGCCCCATGATCGACTTCAACGTCGTCAAAGTTTAAAGGAGCTGCTGCTTCTGTACAACCAAGACCCGGCCGGATTCGAGTCACGCATAGTGACAGGTGATGAAACGTCGATCCATCACTGGAATCCCGAAACCAAGCTCAAAAGCATGGCCTGGAAGCACAGGGGCTCTCCAACCCCCATCAAATTCCGAACCAAACCCTCAGCCGGGAATTCTGAGGGAGTGTTGATGGTAGACTATGCGCCTCGTGAAGGACCATCACCATAGTTGCACAAGTTGCCCTGCACGAGTGCGGAATCTAGGATCTCAACCATCCACCCTACAGTCCAGATCTGGCCCCTAGCGACTACTTTTTATTCCGCCAGCTCAAGGCTGCACTGCTTGGATGCCGGTTTGGGGACGATTAAGATGTCCAGCTCGCCGTTCAAGAGTGGATTGAAGAGTAGTCGGGAGATTTCTGGTTGTCGGGAATTCGAAGCCTCAGGGAGCAGTGGCGCAAGTGCATTAAAGTCGAGGGTAGTTATATTGAAAAATAATAAAACACTTTTCCTTATATCTCGTTTCCTTATATCCGAATTGGAAAACTTATAGACCGCTTCTCGTACGTATGTACTTAGTATTGGAGATGGTATGTTTCAGAAGTACCTATAGTATATAAGTTTATAAGCAAGAGGTTAAATATTCATGATAGATAACAACTGAATGAGGAATACATCACTACAAAACAATTTTAGAACCTGACACACTTTTAACTTAAGCATCACCGATTTAATTGTAAGAGCATTACATTGACAAGGAAATAACAAAGAATTGATTGACCTACTCTTATACATTTTAACTTATTCAACCTGATATTTAAGCTGAATTCTGGCAATAATCAAATACAAAAAGAAAAAAAAGAGAAGTCTATCACCTATCCTCATTACGATTCACAGAAATGATTGAGGAGATCCTTAAGAGTTGGAACACAAGTAATCACTACATACAGATAGTTTCAGGTCAAACCTTTTAAAATGTACACGGAAAAGAAAACATGTTGTGTAGAAAAAAAAAGCAATATATTTTCAGGAGAATTTCCAGAAGAATTGAAACATATTTTTCGTTGCGAAATCATTCGAAATGCCCATCATTTGCTTCAATGTACTTCTCTAGGCTAGAACTTAACTGTTCGCAGGCCATAACAATGAATGACATACCTCTTCAAAAATCTTAAAGTTATGAGAGCAGCTTTGTTAACTTCCTCCTAAACAAGACCACGCACGAAATAATGTAGTCAGTTGCATCCAGTCTGAGATGCATGCAAGACAAAAATATGGAGACCTGTGGTTCGGATGTTATTTAAAACAAACACGGCTGTGTCTTCTATGCCTTGTGTGCAGGAAAAGAGTTCAACATAAAATAGTTTTACGTGAAAATCACTGTTGGTAAAATATTTAGGTCACCTTTGCTTAGCACATTACATCGTATAATTTGGTTGAGTTTCAGAATAATTATAGTAAAAAATGACAGAATTATCGCAAAATAATATTGGTGTTCGGCTGAAATGACGTTTCTTTCGAACAATCCCTTGCTCTGTGAAGTCTACTTGTAGCCCAATCGATTTAGTTTCGTTGTTCAAAATTCTTCTTTCTTAAATAGCGGTCTACTCTCTGACATGAATTTCATTTTGAATTTATCCTAGCATATAAAAAAGATACGTTCTGGATCTGTCCCCTTATATTTGTTAATATAGATTATATTTTGATGATAATTAATATTATTAATTATTTAATATATTCATTGCATGTTTTATTCAACACTTGTTTTTATTCCATTCTTTACCGCATATTCACACTTAATTGATGGCTGCTTTTGAAGTACCGTGTAATCAAAAATATTTCATCTGTTTTGTTCTGCATTGTTCGTTGAAATGTTATCAATTTTACTGTTTACTCTGATTTTCCTGACAGGAAATGTAAATATTAGGTAATAATTTGTTTAATTAAGCAGCACTTATGAACATATAAAAAATATATTTCAAAATAGATAATTAACTAACAAAATTAATGAATAAAAAATTATACAACAAATAACCGAGGAAAAACTTTGCGGACACCTGTAATTTTCTAATTCCTTTAGTATATATATGAATATGTTGGTTTAGGTCTGTTTGCGTATGTTTAATACACTTGGAAAGCAAATAAAAGTAAAAGATTTCATATAACCTTTTTTAAATATCTAAAATGGTGAGGCTATTGAAATGCATGAAATTCTGTTATCAGTTTGCAGTATATTACCATCAAAATATCTTTAGATAACACTTCAAATTTGTTGATTAATATGATACTCCATATCAACCATATCTGATAGTAGCTAAAATACTTAATTATACTCAGGAGGAAGGGTAGGGACTCAAACTTCGACAAATTATCTTGAAGATTCGCTGATCACATTCTGGTGTTGCATAAGTGTTAAGAGAATCAGAGAAGGTAGAAAAGTCCAAAACGAACTCGATCTGGAACCTTTTCTAGCTTCCTAATTGACACCGCGAAGATGAATAAATATATAATCAATGTGTCTTGTCAGATAGTGTAACTTAGCCTGTGGTAACTGATAACTTGAGAGCAGCTGATTTAATTTCACATGAGATCTTTGCACTTTGATGGGCTACTATTGCTAAGAAATTCTTATCCGATATCACTCATTTATTCTTGAGTGAAAGGAAAAAACCGCTCTATATTCTCTGATCTAGAGCCGGTTTAATGAAAAAAATCGATTCGAAGCTGTTATTGATTAACAACATACTTTAGCCACTAAGTGCATACATTTAAGAAGATATTACGGTATTTTGATCTCTTTATCCCTTCTCGGAAATTTAAATGCCCTTTGAATTGTATTACATCCTTACTTTAAGTTTAGCTTCATAAACCGAATAAAATTTTGTTCTTAATTTCTGTTCCCCTCGAAAAATACACGAAACCTTTTCATACAGGAGAGAAATGATAAGATGCAACTTTTTTCAACACTGCAGTCTTTTATTATATAATTACTACTTCATACAATGATCCCCCTCATAGTAGTTTTCATCAGCAGAGAGGCTGATTTCTCTTACCTGAAGTTTTCTAGGCTTAAGAACCAATTAAATCAAATTGCTTCTTCTAGAGTTGTTATCTGGATCGAATTGATGAATACAAGTCTCCCCTTCCCCCCTCCACTTGCAATCCGCTGCCTGAATTATTTTTGTGCGCTTAAATTTTGCTCAAAAGATTTAAGGAAATATCAGACCATTGAGCAAGCCATTTTTGTACAAGGCCTTTGCCACTCAACGAGCCGATAGTTTGCTAAGAATTTGATGGACACTTTTAATCAAATATGATGAACAATACGAAATTCCACGTTAAACACCTATTACTTCAATCCTAATTATAGCAAAAGCTTGTAACAAATCCCTGACTGCACCTACATTTTCGTCATTGGTTGTAAAGATATCAAGCACTTTACTCACCTCAAAACCATACTTCTGTATGGCGAAGAATTCCCATTACTTGTTGTAAAACTGTAATTATATTCAAACACCTTCCATCAATTTGTTAAAAACTTAATGAATGCTAATTTCTAAAATTGCTTTTTCATTAAAAAAGAAAATACCTTCATATGAACTAACCTTCTTGGAAGAAAAACCGATAAATAAATAGGAGAAAATTCTGGAAGCTTCACTATATCTCATAGCCATGCTTCAACGGTCGCCCCAAAATATTTCCGCAATCTGTTGTATTACGGAAAATATTATACGATGAAAATATCTCTCTAAATCTTATGTGTTTTCAACTATTTAGAATTTGAAGTCAGTTGAAGTTGTTTATGCAATTGATTATCTATTTCATTTTTTGAGTTTCAACTAAATCGAGGTTCTAATTTTACACAAGAAACTCGGTGTAACATGATTTAAATTTAGATTTAACAATAAAAAGCTACTAAATAAATCCTGGCATCCCCCTCCCCATTTAATTTAGAGTTTCGGGTGAAAATTCCAATACTTTGTTTATACCTCATTACAGGCTTATATATAAAATCCTCAGAAAAATATTTTGCCCATGCAGGATAGGTAGATGGCAATTCTCAATAAGCACATTTCTTGACTGAATTTGATTAGCTCATCTTTATTCGTCTTCCACTAGAGATGTTCTTATTCCTATATGCTGCAAGTCAGGTTGCCACTTCGCAACCTGAGCGTATTTAATGTCTAATTTGTATGATTATCCGCCAAGTGGATGCCATATCAGGTAAGATTTTTCCAGGAGTCGTAGCAACTTGTAACTCTCATCCATGGTATACTGGATGATTTTCCTCTATTAATCTTGGAAATATCATCGCTTATTAAGTAGGGAAAGATAAAAAAATGCAATTATTACCAGTAGGAAAAGAAGGGATATAACAGAGAGAAAAGGAGAAAATGGATGAACATAAAGAATAGGAACAGGATGGACTGTCGAAGATAGATAAAGTTTAATTACTAATATTAATCAATCTCAAAAACGTCTATTGGCTAGGATTTTAAAATCTCGTAAACCGCGATTGTAAAAGAAACAATTGAACGCAGAATTATTTTTAAACTCAAGCTCTCTTCTGTAGTGTTATTATCTTTATTCTTCTTGCTTTAAAGACGCCATTTATTTTAATCTCGAGCCTCTTAAGATGTTCATTTCTAGTTCATTGGTGTTCAGAATTTACACCATTACTATAAGCTCCCACTGAGATCTAGTTGTGTTCACAGGCTTTGCTTTTAGGAGGTGCTGCAAAGAAAGAGTGATTAGGAAATGAATGAAGGATATATCACAAAAAATGTGTGCAGGCCCTTTTTTGAAGGGTCACTTTATACAGCAGAACGGGGTCAGTTATCTCACATGAAGTCCACAAATATTAAGAGCAGAGAAGTCAAATTATGTTTGACAAGTACGAGCGCACGAAGGACGCTTCTTTTTCCTATTAACGTCTTAGCCAATGTTATTCTCTTCCTCGCAATTTATATTTATCTGTTGTTAAAGTTTTTATTATGTAGTATATATTTCGTATATCAGGTAGGCTTCACTGACCTTCGCTTGTCCTCCCTAGACGCCTGGGAAGTCCCTTTTAAGTACCGTGGATATTCGAGTGCGTTATCTACCGTTGGCCAAAATGGAAAATAGATCAATGGCTTTTTATGCGGTGATTGGATTTTAAACGATAAAAACAAAATTAATATTTACTATTATACAAACAAATAACAGAATTTAACCCTAATTTACATATTATGGGAAAACTAATCGTTCAGCAAAAGAAAATTAATTTACAATGAATGCTTCGGCACAAGCTATGAGTAGGACAATATTTACTCAAAAGAAAACAGGAGGAGATGATGAGGTGAGGCTTCGTATTCGAAAAGCGTCACATCTCTTTGACGATGATAGAGAAAAATATAATAGGCTTACGATTTTCCACGAAGGGGAGGGTCTTCGAGTGGTTGTTAGAGGCAATATCATTGCAGGGCACGGAGCGAAGCGGGTTAATCTAGAATGAGTGATTACGTCCTTGACTGCCATAGTTCTGAATAACTGGTTCCTTGCCTGCGAATCTTTAGGGTACTAGAGTGTCGCTTGGTAATTGGCGCGTTGTGCCCTTTGGCTGGTTCTAATGAATCCTCTTGATTACTGCATGAATAGTGAGTGAGCAGTACCTCCCTCCAGGTTGAATACTCTTCTACTCGTTTCCGCGCTGGGAAATATATACGACTTCGCCGAAAGAGATGTTGTTTGCCGTCGGAAGTGGGACCCACTCTGTTTTAATGAACGGCGGGTAAGGGCTTAGTGCCCTCTCGCTGATTTGGGTTCTGGGCACGAGTTTTACTCGTCTCTCTTCGTTATCGCACCGGAAGTTTACCGAAAGACGCCGGTTGAAAGTCCATTTGTCCGTGAGATACTCACTTAGGGCCTCTTTGTCCGCGTGAACCTCTTTCTCTCTTTCCCTCTTAGATCTCCTCGCCCCTTAAGATGAGACTTTCGGAAGAAGGGACATCTCGGAAAATAGAAAAGTGGTGCAATATGTTTGCATCAGGAAATAAAAGAACGCATTATACAAATTCAAAAGGTATACAAAATAAATAAATTCGCATCACTGTATAAAGAGGAAATAACAATGGAATTCATTATGCAAAATAAATACAAACGAAATAAATACCAAGAGAGACTATAAAAATGTACATATATCGAACATTATCCCCTTAAAACTAATTTACAACAATCATGATTATAAACACTGAATTTTAAGGAGAGGGCACATCTGCCTAGGTTCAAAAATAATTGTAAAGTTTATTTACATATAAAAGGGTACATGTTTCTGATTAAATTTATTTGGACATATATATACCCCCCAAAATATATAAATCAATAGTAGGCTCAAGATTCACTTGGAAGGGAATATACGGATTTAGGCTTATCCTATCGGCCATAACCTTCTCACAGCCTTTTACGTAGCGTAACCTAAACTGGAAGTCTTCGAGAAATAAACTCAAGCGCATTAATCTACTATTGTTGTTTTTAATCTTCCAGAAGTACGACAAGGGTTTGTGATCTACTTTAATTACGAATTCCTATCATATCAAATACCTGTCAAAATATTTTTCCCCATATGATAGCAAGAGCCACTCGCTCAATTACTGCGTAGTTCTATTCGCGTGGTAATAACTTTCGGCTGGTGTAAGTGATGGGAAAATTCTCGTCATTGATTCCATATTGAACTAAAACACAATGGATGCCGTCGTTTATTGCATCCGTCTGGATGCCCAATGGTTCGGCGGGATTGTGCAACTATATCAGGGCCGACGCGAGTTTAACCTTAAGTTGTTTGAAGCTGGTCATTAACAACGGAGTCCAAAGTAGTTGTTCTGAGGCATTCTTCAGTAGCTCGCAAAGAGGAGCAGAAAGAGGGGCAAAATTGGGTTTGAATCGCCGATAAAAGGAGGCGAAACCCACGAATGACCTTAACTTCTTTTTGTTTGCGAGCAGCGGCATTTTTACGATGCCTTGTATATTTTACCCCTGAGGGCCCAATTGATTATTACATATGCCGAAGATTAAGTAATCTATTGTATTAAAGGAAACAGGACATTTTCTTAGAATAATTCTTAAATTATGATCCGTGAGCCTTTTTAATAGCGTTTGAACTGTGGTCAGGTGCTGGTCTCATTCATTTGTAACCACGTAAATATTATCGAAATAGAATAATACGTTGGGTAGCCCAACTAAATTCCGTCTCATCATACTACTATAGTTACGGCAGGCAGTGTCGAGCCCAAATGGGAGCTGACGAAACAGCAATAACCTCTTTCGGTCGGGATAGCGGTGCACCTTTTAACCTCTTCCCGCAATATGATCTGGTATTAGGCCATGCACAAATCCAGTTCTGAAATATACTTTGCTTTTTCAAACAGATGGAGATTTTTGTCGATAAGGGGATTCGGCTCGGCATCGAACACGGTAACAGCGTTTAGGTTCCCAAAGTCGATGCACATCCTATAGGATTTATCGGGTTTCTTGATCATGACGATGCGAACAAAAGCCAGAAGATGCCTTTAGGGCTAAGTGAAAGAGGATCGGAGAAGCATCGTTAGAGGAGAGAGGTAATACATAAAGCCCTCATCCCCCTCTACCCCTAGCCCCAGTGGATTGGTGAAGTATATAGGTGGATAACTGGAGAAGAACGAGGAAGATCGAGTTAAAGATCTACACGACAAAGTCCGGCAGCAGTCCCCAGAAAACAAAGAAAGGAACAAGGAAGAAACTCATGCTGCGCCAGTTCCTGTTGGTCACACCAAAAATTAGCTCTTGTTTTGAGGATCACTCTCATACATCTCTCATCGGAGAAACCACCTATCTCAGTTTGAAACAAAAACCAGAGATAGTCCTCGCTATTGAGAGATACCCAAAGTAAACTCCCCCAAACTCTCTCCATTCTTCAAATGATTCATTCGTTTGCTCATCGCAAGTCAGTGCAAAACATTCCAAGATTAACCTAAAGAATGGTAAAAGCATACCTTAACGGTCAGGTTGCTTAAATCATCTGACTAAAACAACGTACTTTTACGCCATCTGTCAACCTCACCGTAATCACCTGTTACTTCAAGCCTGTCTCCTGACCAGTCAAACCGCTAAGCGTCTGAGAGCACATCCACGCGTCTATCCGCAAACCATTTTCCCGTCTACATAAGATCCAATATCAAGGTCATTCTTCAGCCGGATTCACGTGTGTTTTTTTTTAAGGTAAAGAAATTCAATTATTTTTGTTTGTCAATTAGCGTCCAATATTAAAGGGAGTTTTGGGTTCAACCTTTATTTTATATTCATTTGTTTAAATTAGTAATTCTAACATAGACCTGTCTATTCATAAAATTAAATAACGCAAAGTAATATAACACTCTTAGAGAAAACGTAAGGAAGAAGTTTTTGAAGTACGTGACCATCCTACGTGCACACAACTCGGCCCTTAAAATACCATTACATAAATATTTGGTGTCAGGTTTTACGTGTATTGGAACAACTCAGTATAGTTCTTTGTCTTGCTTTCCCTTTAGTAGAAAAGAAATTTGTGCCTAGCGTTCGATGAAAAGTTAAGCATAAAAAAAGGATCAGGTCCGTCTATAAATTGTCGGTGATTAGCTCGTTAATGTTATTAATTAATTTTTTTGGGGGGAGTGGTATTCCAATTAGCCGAAAGTGTTGTGATAAGGTGAAGTTAGGCAGCGCCACACTTGTTTGAGGTTACGTAAGTACCTTTAGCATATCCATGAGTATTTAAACGTACAGCCAGAGGTAAAATGTGGTCGTTTGACAGATTTCACCATCAAGGGCAAGTTCTTGGACTATCAGACAAAGAAATAAATGCCTAAGTACAGGAACTAGTAAGGATGGAAAGAGAAGAAAAGAGAAAACATATAAAAATGAGAGCAGAAGAAAAAATTAAAGATGGAAGCAGAAGAAATAAAATTACAAAGAGGACAGGAAGCAAGAAAATTACAGATGCAAGCGGAAAGAGAAGCAGAAGAAAGAAAACTACAAGGGAAAGCAAAAGAGAGAGAACGAGAACGCGCTCATGAAAGGGAAGTGAGCAAGTATCAGGCGGAAGCCAATTCCGTTGGATCGCGAGCTGGGACTACACAGATAGCTGCGATGAAACTCCCAGGTAATAAAGACAACGAAGACCTGTGTTCGTACCTGACACACTTCAAGAAGATATTCGAGTTGAATCACTAGGACATAGAAACAGAAGGAATCGCCAAATTAGTGCCTCTGTTTAATACCCGGCTCCGTTAGTTATTCATCTTGTTACTCTCCAAGGCTTCTCTAGATTACACCACTTGCAAACACGAGCTACTGGCCGCCGTCAGTGGGTATCCACAGAAACCCATTTTTCCAAAGAAAGGGGGATATTCCCAGAAACCCCCACAAAATAACCCCCCTAATTTTCTAAAGAACTCCGGATACCTCAGAAACCCCATAATCTCTTTTAATCATGGCCCATCATGTCACATTAGCTATAATTGCCCCCAAAATTTGAGGTTTAGGTCGCCCTCGAATCAACAGGTACATAACCTCACTGCGACGCTTAACCAAGAACAACCTCCTAACCCTGCGCCTCCTTTGACCACATCGAATTTCCCTGACCAACAGATGAACTTTGTTTTTAACAAAAATTCTTCCGATGAAATAAAGATCGAGACTGTGTCCGTAAATGGTCGCCGAGTCTCAACCTTGTTACGCGATTCGGGGTGCACCTGTATCGTGGTATCAAATAAATTGTTTTCCCCTGTCAGCCCCCAGCACCATAAGTTCATGGTCGTCCAGGGTTTATTAGGTAGACCAAACAATTTCCCCGTCGTTAGATGCCACATTCAGTCGCAGTATTCACTGGCTGGACAGACGTAGTGGCAGCGCCTATTAGATTTTTCTCAGTCTTATTAGGCCAGAGCGCGCAGCTCTCCTCAAATCCGGTAGCTCAGCTCGTAGTCATCTGGATGCCCGAAACTTAGGATTCTACGGTCTCGACCCCTTTATCTCCTCGTGAGAACCACGTAGAGGAAGAACTTAGTGTCCAAGCCTTTGATACTGCGCCGAAAGTAAGTCCGACTCTCCCACCCCTGGATGGGAGGCAGAGGAAAAGGAAAAAGAAACCAAAGAAAGGAGAATACGGATCGACATAAATATAGAAGAAAGAAGAATACATAGAGATAAAGAAGTAAAAGAAAGAAGAATACAGATAAAAAGAGAAGACGATAAAAGAAGAATACAGATGAAGGGAGAAGTAGAACCAAGAAGAATACAGATGGAAACAGAAGAAGAATAAAGAATGCTCGCACATGAAATGGCATTGAGCAAGGATCAGGGGGAAGTCAAAGCCGGTGTGTCCCGGCCTGGACCTAGGAAAGTACTTACGATGAAATTCCAGCCAAATAGGGGTGACGATGGATGAAGAAGGAAGTAGGAACGCGGCATATCCATGTAAACCTAGATAGATGGTAGAGTTGGATAACGAGTATCCCCTACCCTCAGTAGCCTTTCTCCAGAGCAAAATGTCCACGGAGTTACATTTGAAACCTTAATTCGCTGTGAGAGCTGCGCCCATTAAGGATCCTGCAAAGAAAGTTTTCCCAAACCCCATTAGATCGAATTCAAACCCATCTCCTAACTTTGTCAGTTGCCATAAAAAAGGTAGTAAAAGTACGGTGGAATTCCATCACAAGTTTTTAATATACTTGGGTAGACAGAATAACCAGAACGGCCGACTCATGCGCTGTACAGTATTGTCATCGAACACCACTTTAATATTAATTATATAAAAGGTGCCAATAAAATAAAGCCTAGGTATAACCTGAGCCGAAATCCCATCGAGGATTATTTCATCTTCCGTTAAACTTAAAACCATTCTTTTTTTGTAGTTCGTGTTTTGTGTATATATTTAGGGTCTTATGGTTTAGAAGTGTAAGGAAGTAGCTGGCTAGATACCACTTAAGAGCCAGGCTCATTTTTGCCTGTGTGTAATCGATGATTTTTTTATAGGGGGTTTTCTGTTAAATTGGGTGTTGTGAGACGTACTCAGTAGACTTACGAGGCCTATATCGATCCCTAGATTTGTACACGCGAGCGTTTGCGCCCGAGATCAAAGAAATGTAACTTTATAGGATAGTTGACCCAGCTAACGGTAAGAATCAGTTTTTATGTTCTAAGACATGTAAATTTGCTTTTGTCGGCTATGTTTATTTTTTTCACTGGAGTTACCCCATTCCAATTAACCTTTACGAAGGAAGGAATGTTCGTAAATCGATATCCCACCCCAAAAAAGAATCTCTGCTCGGTCACTATAGCGTCAAGGCGCTAGGTTGTGCAACCCGAATACTCAACACCGCGCCCTCTCTTCCCTCAATCCGCTGGCCGCCAGACGCCTCCTCTAAATACAAGAAGTACGAATCAACAGATTTCTATGCCAGCGAGCATAACAGTATTATTATGCTCGTTGGCAGGAGACTAGGTGAAATAACAATGGTTAAATAAGCAGTATTTTCCCTAAGAGGCGTGATGTAATTTCGTATCATAGACGAAATTATAGGAGCGGCGAACAAAAGCCAGAAGATGCCTTAAGGGCAAAGTGAAAGACCCTTGGAGAAGCCTCGTTAGAGGAGAGAGGTAATACATAAGCCCTCATCCCACCCCTCCTCCTAACCCCGGTGGGTTGGTGAAGTCGTTAGGCGGATAACTGACAAGAACAAGGAAGATGGAGTTAGAAATCATCACGACGAAGTCCGGCGGCAGTACCCGGCAATCAAAGAAAGGAACAGAGAAGAAGCTTATGCTAAGCCAGTTCCTGGTAGTCACACCGAAAATTAGCTTTTTATTGAGGATCACTCTCATACATCTCTTTCAGAGAAACCACCTATCTCGGTTTGCAACCAAAACTAGAGATAGTCCTCGCCATTAAAGAATACCCAAAGTGAACTCCCCCCCCCCCATTCGTTAAAGGATTGACCTGTCTGATCATCACTTGTCAATGCGAAGCATCGCAAGATTAACCCAAAGATTGGAACAAGTATACTTTCACCGTCAGGTTGCTTAAATCATCTGACTGAGACAACGTGCTTAACGCCACCCGTCACCCTCACCGAAATCATCTGTTGCTTCAAGCCCCTCTCCTCGCCAGTCAAACGGCTCGGCGTCTGAAA
Organism: Ceratothoa steindachneri; assembly: GCA_963969495.1. Classification (NCBI taxonomy): domain Eukaryota; kingdom Metazoa; phylum Arthropoda; class Malacostraca; order Isopoda; family Cymothoidae; genus Ceratothoa; species Ceratothoa steindachneri. The sequence goes on from OZ018326.1 coordinate 172,223,640, forward strand.
ACACGCCCACGCATCTAACCGCAAACCATTTTCCCTTGTACATAAGATCCAAGGCCATAGCCATACTTCAGCCCGATTCACGTATGTAATTTTAAAAGCTAAAGAAAGTCAATTATTTTTGTTTGTCAATTAGCGTCCAGTATTAAAGTGAGCTTAGGGGTCAACCATTACTTTATATTCATTTGGTTGAAATTAGTTATCCTAACAGAGACTCGTTTATTCATAGCTGTATAATTTTTTTTTCGAAGTTTTCACTTTTTTATTTTTGTAATTAAAAAGTATTTAATTCAATCATTTAAACGCTTTTCATGGCACTTAAAATCCTTAAAGATTAAATAACGTAAAAAAATATCGCACTCTTAGGGAAAACGTAAGAAAGGAGTTTTTGAAGTACGTGACTCACCTGCTTCCCTTAACTCGGCCTTTACAATACCACGATATACATGGATATATATTAGGTTGAAGAATAAGTTCTTGCGTTTTTTTTAATGTTTTGTTGATTTAAGTTTTGTTGTAATTTGTGCACATATTAAGAAACAATAATAAATAATGAGGGCAAAATTTATAAAGGGTGGGCTACGTTTATTAACAGCGTAGACTATGAGGCTTTTGCTTAGGCTACGTGTTGAGGTTGAGTAAAAGTCATTGCGGTTTATTTAAAAGTTATGTCAATTTGATTTATGTTCTGTACCCTCAAAATTGGTCAAGTTGAAAGAATGGCGCATTTTTGACACTTGTTGCTATTCATTTTCAATCGAGACGGGAACAATGCAAACGCCGCCAAATCTCATCGCAATATTTGTGCTGTGTACGGAGAAAATGCTTTATTAGAAAGGACAGCTCAATGGTGGTTTTCACGTTTCAAAAACGGCCATTTCAATCTTAATGACGAGGAACGTTCTGGTCGCCCTATTAAGTTGGATGAAGATCGATTGAACGACCTCCTTCATTAAAATCCTCGTCAATCGACTTGAGAATTGGTTGTACAATTGGCGTGTGATCAGAAAACTGTATTGAATCACCTTCATTCGATGGGGAAAGTTAAAAAAAATCGGTGCATGGGTTCTGCACTCTTTGAGCGAAAGCAGCAATCGTCAACGATTACCGCAGGTTTGCTTGCTCGTCACCAGGCAACTCGTGGATATAAGGACAGATTTCTTCCCCGCATCCTAACTGGCGACAAAAAGTGGTGTGTTTTTGTCACCATGAACAATCGAAAACAATGGCTTAACCCCAATAAAAAACCACTTCCGCGATTAAAGCAAGGACTTCATCCACGAAAGACGATGCTGTATGTCTGGTGGGATTATGAAGGCATCATTTTTTATGAGCTTCTTGCGAACAACGAGATTCTCAATGCAGAACTTTACGTTTAACAAATGTATCGACTCGCGGAAGCTATTCGTGAAAAGCGACCTAATCGACCTTTTGTAGTCCTTCTGCAACACGACAATGCTCGTCCTTACATTGCAAATATGACAAAAGATGCCATCCAAACGCTTAATTCGGAAATCCTGCCACATCTTTCATATTCGCCAGACTTGGCTCCATCGGATTTCCATCTGTCTTGATCGCTTTCCAACAATTTGCGCGGCGTTTCGTTCAATGCTGATGTGGAATTAGGAACCTGGTTAGGCGAATTCTTTAAGGCAAAATCGAGAGATTTTTATTGGAGAGGCATCGAAAAATTAGTTGAACGTTGAGAAGAAGTCGTGAATAACAAGTGACAATATATTATTGATTAAATTGCCTATTGTTATCATAAAAAATGAAGTTTTTCTAAAATCGTTTATGGTAATGAAGAAATTTAATAAAACCGCAAGAACTTATTCCTCAACCCAATATATATATATATATATATATATATATATATATATATATATATATTGCTGTTTTACGTGGAAGAAGTAGTTCTAAATCATTCATATCACGTTAACTACTCTGCACTATTCGAGAACTATTTATTATCGCTTTAAAACTAATCTTGTGGGTGTGTTGGATACTTTTTGAGGCGGTAATCTAACACTTTTGTTGATATAATGTCAATGCTTTGCTATTTGTGTATTCTAATACCGAATTTGGATTCAACCTACAAAATACATAAGGTTTTCAATTTTGGATTACTTTGCTGTTGTGTAATTTTGGTATGGTAAATAAACTTTTGACCATGTATCTGATATTTATTGCCCCTAATATATATATATATATATATTATATATATATATATATATATATATATATATATATATATATATATATATATATATATATATATATATATATATATGAAAAACTAACAAAGTATTACGTGACGGCAGCAAATGAATGTAATGTCCCGCAGGAAAAAATGAAATTGTGTTTCCAAGTACCTTCGAACTTTATTAAGTTCTTTATCAAGGATAACTACAAGAAATAATATTATATTAGAGGTATATATACGAAAGAAAAGTATTAAAGACTGCCTCAAAAACAAGAAATCCTCAATGAGGAAGATGGATAGGGGAAGGTAAAGATTTACATTAAGAATTACAAGAAGCAGGTAGTAAGGTAAGACTGAGAAGACGGAAAGGGTAACAGATTAAAAAAAAATGGTGATAGCCTAACGAGGGAGATTATAAGACACGATGAGCGAAAGAGTGTGGAAAATACAATGCATATAACAGAGCAGTGACAATTATAAAAAAAAATTGGGCCACATAACTAAAGATGTTATATAAAGCTAAAGACAAAAGTTAGAACTAATTTCTTTAAGTATTAGTCTTTTAATTATAGCATCTATTTTATATAAGCAAGGGGAAAGGGTAAAATTATCACATTGGCTTATAAAAGCACATTCAATGATATTCCTTTTTATAAGGTCATTGGAACGATAAATAAATTTTGCTGAGTTCCACATGTCAGATAAGGACCATCTAATTAACTGGAACTCAGCAAAATTAAAATTCCCTGCCAAATTGTTCATTTGACAGGGTTTGTATTTCAAATAAATGATAATTATTTATTCACGTAGAGGCATGTTGTAAAAAAATGCTCCAAAGCCAGTTAAGAACTTCTGAGTAAACAACATTTTAAGATTTTCCTCCTGATGTGTTAAATTATAGGTTTTTTGCATGCCACGTACAGTTCTAAATGTAAGAAGCATGGTTCTTCAAACTGGATCCAGCTCCTTTTTGATTTTGACCTTGCGCTTTGTTGATAGTTATTGCAAAACATGAGATTAATGAAAACTGCAGTCGTTTAAAATCAAATTGGAGATTATTTGAAATAAGAGGAATACGAGGAATAAGCTCATCCTCTCTTACTCCTCAGCAACTTGAGGTCACTCTCTCTCTCTCATCCATCTCCCTTATTCTGCCTCTCCCCTTATCCCGCCTCTCCCTCTCCAACGTCATCCTTCTCTCTCATCTCCCACCATCCCTCTCCTCTTCCACATACCTTCCTTCCTCCGAAGAGCTTTAAGAAACCCCAGGAAACCAATTGTTTTCAACGAAACCCAAATGGATCTGAGAAACCGGCAAAGGGTACGAAGAAACTTCAAGATCTATTAATATTTTATAACTGTATAACTTAAATATCCGAATTAGGTTATCATTAGATCTTTCTCTCCATGTATCTAAAATTTCGATAATATCAAAATATTCTGAATAAAATAGACATTAAAGTAATCATTGGTGTTTCTAAACTTAACCCATATTATATCAGGTTGGAACGAAAGTAATGGCCGATTTTAGGGTATATTGCAAATGAAAAACCTATGGGTATGGAAATAATTATACATAAACATAACCTCCATTTCTTTCTAGAACCTCATTCCATGTGTCATTAATTATATAAGTGACTCGCTTGTTAAATGTTTAGGTTCATATTCAAAATATGAATTCAAATCGTTTTTAACCTCTTCTTTAGATAGCAACCTACTACCATCTAAATTTTTCTGTAAGGCAACGAAACTTGTAATAATGAGAAAGAACAATTTCAGGAGAATATGGAGGAAGAAGTAATATTTCAAAACCAACCTCTTCCAGTGATCTCTGTTTATTCCTCTTGTGTGAGACAGGCATTATTATGATAAAAGATTATACCCCTTCTCTTGACGAGGAATGGTTGCCTTTCACTTAAAGCGACTTTAAAATCACGAAGTTGAGAGCAGTAGATATTAGCAATGAATCTTTGATTGTTGTTTAAAAGTTTGTAATGGACAATTCCTTCAATATCCAAGATAGCATATATTCAGCATGATAATTTTGTGATACAGTCTCCGTTGTTGAAAAATATTTTAACCTCAACTGATGAACAACCTGCGCCGTTTGGCGTTATAATAAAGTAACAAGCCTGCCCCAAAATCGTGGCTGAAGGTATCGTGAAAGCAATGACTCACAGAAAGCAAGACACCGTTGCTGATTTTCCTGGGACAGTTCTTGTGGGAACTATTTTCCAATCTCTGGATCATATTTATTCCTCAAATGAGTTTTTATAACTGGCTCTACAACTTTCCTAGAATTCTAAGCAGAATATGTTGTGAGAATAGCTTCCAAATCTTTGGAATCAAGTTCTTTGAAAGATTCTCTTTTGTTATGTCGTTTAGATTGAATTTCAAATTCTAAAACGGAAAAAAACACTTTTCGTAATTTTCTCCATCAACCACATAAGTCACCGGAATGCATTCGGCCATCTATTTGTTTTAAAACATTTATGAATCTCATTAAGTAAAACATATCTATTATGCTTTTTAGATAATAGTACATGGGGGGGGGGGTGAATACCGAAGAAAATTAGGAACAATATTTTTCAAAATCCGAAGAAAATGGATAAATTACTCCGGGGATCTCATTAGACTTGGCGCGCCAGGAAAGAGAGTATATTCTCGGAGAGCATCACAAGCTCACGCAAAAGTCATCGACGCCGTAGGTCTGGAGCCGAAAAGGCGATGCGACGGAGGAAAAGGGGAACCCAACACGGATCACACGACCGCGTAAAATTCTCGCTGCTTCATTGGGACTATCTGGGCGGCACTGGTAGACGTTGAGTTCTAGAGGGGGGAGGGTAGCCTTCTTTCTCTCTCTGACATCTCCTTCCCTTCCAAGATAGATCTCCTGAAGGTAGTGACATACATAGACTAATATAGGGTTATTACACGGCAAAATTTATCATTGGGAAAAAATACAAAAGGGATGGTACAGGGTATTCTGTACAAAAAATATATCAAATAAAGGCGACTCGGGAAATAAGCGGTATTCCTATTACCGAACAACATCAAGTAAAAAATAAAATAGTAATATGTAGTACATACAATAACACAGACGGAAATAGTTATTAATAGCCAGGGTCAACGTAGTCTCGATGACTATACATGGCTAAGATACAAGGATATTAAAAAAAAGCAAGGTTCCACAATACCAAAAAAAGGTACATACGAACACGCGAACTCATCAGAAATCTATGCTTAATAATAATGACGATCAGGAAGCAATACCTCGACTCCTAGGGCTCTATAATACCCATTTTTCCATAGCTTGACTAACTGGTACGCCTTCGGATGGACAAGTTGCTGGCTAGTGAACAGAATAATGTGCTCAAACTGGGCAGCATACACAGGGTTATCCAAGATTACATCGGTGATTTGTGTGAGTAGCGCTTGTAACTGGGTCTTATGTGAGATCGCTGGCTGAGAGTTTATACTCAACTTGGTCGATGGGGAATCGAGGGTATCTCGCAAGACGTAAAGAGGTTATTTCTCATCTTGTTCCACGCAGGCAACTTGTACCACTACCAAAACGTGGGTCAAGCGGGTAGCTGGACTCCAAGGCGGATTTTTCGTCTAGGGCCAGAAGTTGGTTGGCAGAAGCGTATCGATGGTACATTATAAGCATGTTCACGTGGAATAGCTTAGGGAAAGACTTGGTTTGGATCAAGTAGTAGTCGATCACTGGGAAGGGGCCCTTCTATTGGCTCAAAAGTTTTTTGTTCTCCATGGCGAGTAGTAGAAGGCTTCGTCACCGAGTTTAACTTTTCGTTCTTGGAACTTACTGTTGAAGTAGGTTTTATACTTCTTTAACTTTGTCTCGGCATTCTGATGCGCAATCTTTGAGCACTTTTCTAACCTATGCATCAGGTCTAGGAGGTAAGTGTAGAAGGATTGAATCTCCTGGTCTAATTTCGAATTAGAGAAGAGTTCATTTAGAATGCAAAGGGGTCCTCTAATATTAGGTTCATACAGAAGCAATGGAGAATTTCCCGGTATACGAAAAGGACTACCGACAAGAAACGGTACTATTCTTGGGATTGTTTGGTGAACAGTTTCTTGAGGATGTATTTAAGGGAGTCTTTGAGCATCTCACACTTCCCGTTACCAGCTGGATAAAAAGGGGTGATAAAAACGATTTCATCATCAGGAGCTTGCCGACATACTCCATCAGTTGCAACATGAATTGGTGGCCAGGATCAGACAAGATTTCCATAAGTAATCCAAAGCGGGAGAAGATGGAGATTAGTGCTTCAACTGCACGGCGTTAGGGAATGGGGTGGCAAAATCCACTAAAGTTAGCTCGTGACTGTGACTTTCACTTAACGGGGGGTGTATCGGACCGATGAGATCATTTACAACACAGGAAAACGGCTCTGAGTTTAGGGGTTCTCTCTGCAACGGTACGGGCTTAACTGGCACTTTGACAGCAGTGTTTTGGGATATGTCACAAGACCTGCAGTAGCGAAGGATTTATTCATGGGCTCTTGAACAATAAAAATATTTGAAGATCTTCTGGGTGGAATCGTGTGGCTAAAATGGGCTGAAAATAGGCTGTCATGGGCAGTGGTTGAAATGTAACCAAGTGGAAATGCGAAACACAATATTCGCGTTCGGGTTTTACCGTTTTCTGAGCACGCATGGTAAAGTAAGCCATCCGTAACCTGATAGGAGATCACCATGTCTCCTCGGGTGGCTTCTTGTTCTTTTGACTGGGCCTTAGTCCAGAGAAATCAGAGGGAATCGCAGTTCTTCTGGTTGCTTGCGAAGTCTTCTCTTATGACCTCCTTGAATTCTTTAGAAGATGAGGTTTCTAAGGGCGGGAGCATCTTCAAATCTTTTACCTTTCACAAACAGGTAACCACTGGTAGAGCAACGTAGCTGGGAAGACCCATGAGTACTGACCAATGAGGATGGAGCAGAATTTAATAGGGGCTGCTAAAACTTCTGTTCAGCCAGTGAATTAGGCACAATCGATGTAGTACTTAACGATTGGGAACCGATTAGCGCAACCCAAGTAGTCGTACACGACGGCGAATTTATCATGGTTCGGGGTTACTGAGGGAAGCAGCTTTTCCTACACCACTATGCAGGCACACCTTGTATCTCTCACAAGAGTGAAGACACAGCAGCCATTAATCGTTCCAGATTCGAAATTAAGGCCTCCATGGGTATTCTTATCAAAAAAGAAGTCTACCTGGTGGCTGCCGCAACTTGAGGTGCTCTGAGAAGGAAAAGATTCCGATGGTGTTGACGGAGGCGCTGACTTGGCAGAGATGTGGTGTACCTGGTGAGAAGAGTTATTCCTGAACTGAAGGTTCTGGGGACAGTTCGTTTTCACGTGGCCCTTCACTCTACAGGAAAAACTAATGCTGGTTCACCTGGAGAAAGATGAGCTACAGGAGCCTGAAGAAAATGGTCTTACATTCGGACGAAAAGAGTCGTTTTGGCATCGACGGCCCAGTTACATTAGCAAACTTGCTTCCATTTTTTAGCATGAATTTACTTTTGTTTGGTTTGAGTTTGGGGGAAAGGGACGCCGTTTTCTTCCTTTCTTTCGGATAAAAATTGTGGCTTGCTGAATAAATGTCGGCCTCAACTCTACTGTGTAGTCCTTGAATGTGAGGCACCGCCACTCTTATACGAAGATCTTATTTCTGCCGAAAGTGCAGCCAACAGCTGGTCTCTCGGGAAGAAGTCAACGGGGGCATCGTAGTCATACGGTATTTTAGAAGCATCGAGCCAAAAGTCTAGGTGACGCTGGAGGGTGTAGCCAAACTGACGGTATGTTTGGCTTTGCTGAATGCGGGCAGGTCTGAATTTTGATCGGTAAAAGTCTATGGTAATGTTATATGCCGCCAGTAACTCCGATTTTAAGGTCGAATAATCAATTGTTGCCTCCAAGGAAAGTGATATTTATATATGCCGGAGTTTGGAATTTAGCAAGGGCAACAATTGCGCCACTCCATTTGCTTCTATGTTCCAATGGTTAATTTTGAAGATTTTCTCGAAATGGATTAAGAAGGCTCCGAAATCCTCGCCTACATTGAAAACCGGAAGCTTAACAGACGCAGCGGATGAACTTTGGACCTCGAGCTGATGGACAACCTCTCGTTGTAGGTCTACTCATTTCAAGTTCATGAAGGAGGATTCTTTCCCTTTCTTCCCGTTCTTCTTTTTCTATATTTTCTTCTCCTTCCTTATCTTTTCTTTTTCATTTTTCTTCTCGTTTCTTCTCTTTTCTTTCTCTTTTTTCTTCTCCTTCCTTCTCTTCTCTTTCTCTCTGTCTTCTCTCTTCTCATTCGGGCCTTTCCTCCTTTTGCATATAAGCTAGGAGGTTCTTGCCGCTGAGCTCAAGCGACTCTTTTGTCAACTTAAACGTGTTAAATAATGAGAACCTTTTATCACGTTCGACCAACCTTTATGAAAAGCAACGTAAAATAAAGGGGGGAATTATTTAGACGCATAGTGGAAGTGTTGGTATGCTTTGCTGGACCTACGATTCTTCACTTAAAAAAAACAAAAAACAGCGATAATTATCTCCCATCAGATTACTTGGATTCTGTCTTGATCTTAGGAGATCCGTCTTTGGTATAGAAAAATTAACTTCCAAAGTGAATTTCGTGGGAAATTGCTTCTTGCCTCGTCAAGGTTTCATCCTCTCATACTAAAACTGGTATCAGAATCACTGCTAAGTTCGTGGTTATCAGATGCATTTAGAATTTTTAGTCCTGCACTCTGTGTCAATAGTTAGATTTTAGATGCGATGTTGGAGTTACTATACTGTACTCCGTATAATGACTTTAATTCTTTTAATATTTATGAGTCAGAAGTATCATTAGTTGCTGTGGTTTTTAGGTTTTCGCCAGACCATTGATACAGCCTACCAAAAAACTGAAACTTCCATTCCATGCATCCATTCTCTCATATGATTGACGCAGGAACTACGTCTTGTCTTGGTGTATTAAAGGACATTTGACTTAGCTTTTGTAGTTCACTCAAACAGCTTTCGTGATGGGGGTCCTGAATCTTCCTGAGGTGAAAACACCACAAATGTGACAAAAAAAGGCGAGAATCTTTTACAAATCCGTGGTGTGCCATCTTCAGCACTATGAGATTGATCGAGAATTTGTGCAAACAGAGAACTAAACAAATATAATAGAACAATCTGACTGCTCGTCTCGAGCCTCTCCTGTCACCAGAATCCTTCTCCCCTTGCCCAAGATGCCCTCGAGAGAGCATCCATTATCATCAATCTCGATGGACTTCCCAAAGCTAATACACAAATTTAGTCGATGAAACTTAACAAAAAATGTATGTCACATCCAGTGAGATTGATGCAGGGATATATTAGTTCTCAAAAACGGGAATTGATACGTCATTTCTGATGGCATATTCGAGTTTAGCATCTTTTTAACCCTAGAATACGATTTTTTATTTCGGAATCATAAAATATGTTATAAGAACGAGATCTTGAGTGATATTAAAATTTTAAAAGACTGCTTCTAAATGTCTAAGAAAGCAAATATAATTTAACTTTCTAATATCAAAGTGAAAAAGTTATTCAAATTGTCGGGCGTCCACAGCCGAAATATTTACCTAGGTGCTGATGTCCCAAATAGCCTAAGAATATCAATGGTTCGCAAAATGACCCTACGAGGAGAGACTTAAAGAATTCAAACTACACACGCTTGAAGTACAGTGCCTTTGCTATCAATTGATAGAAATCCTAAAAATTATGAATGCTTTCGATAATATAACAAGGTCGTGGTGGTGTATGTGGTAGTGATTTATGTGGTGTAGGTGCTTTTAGTGTTGGTGGTGATGGTGGTGTAGGAGTGTGTAGATGATGGTGGTGTTTGTGGTGGTGTAAGTGGTATTAGTGGCTGTGTAGGTGTAAGTGGTATTGATGGCGGTGTAGGTATAAGTGGTGGTGTAGGTGTAATTGGTGATTGTGATGTAGGTCGTAGAGGTGGTGGAGGTGTAGGTGGTAGTGGTGTAAGTGGTGGTGGTTTAGGTGGAGATGGTGGTGGTGTAGGTGGTGGAGGTGCTGGTTGAGGTCGTGGTGGTGTAGTTGTTCTAGGTGGTGTAGGTGGTGCCGATATAGTGGTGTTTAGATGGGGATGGAGGTGGTTTCTAGGTCGTGATGGTGTAGGTGGTGGTCGTGTAGGTGTAGGTGGTGGTTTTAGTATAACTTGTGTAGTTGGGGATAGTGTAAGTGGTAGTTTAGAGGGTGATAGTGGTGTTGTAGGTGGTGGTGGAGGTGGTGGCGGTGTATGTGGTGCAGATGGTGGGGATGTAGGTGGTAGCGAAGGTATTGGTGGTGGTGTAGGTGGTAGTGGTGGGGTGATGTATGTGGTACTAGTGTTGGTGGAAATGCTGTATGTGGTCTTGCTGGTATTATGGAGGGAGTAATGCTGTATGTGGTGTATGTGGTCTTGCTGGTGTTGGTGTAGGTGGTGGTTGTTTAGGTTATGATTTGAAATAGAATGTAAAACAACATAAGAGTTTCAAATTTCGTTAGAATCAAATAGTTACAATGTCATAACAAAAACAGAAAACAAGCAAAACGGGGACTGACCGACATAGGGTGATGTAGAGTCATGCGCGACTAGACTCGCACGTGACTAAAAGTTAATTGACGTTTTCAAAAACACTCCGCGAAAACTTGACATAAATTGAAATTAAAGCGGAATCGGGAGATTACCTTATCAAACATTACGCTTATAAAATCGTCTCAACTAGGAATTATCTACCATTATATGCAGTTAATTAAAAGCATATCGTTAACCATATCTAAAAATAAATTAGATGAACGCATATCTACATATTAAATAACGAAATAAAACAATAATTATTTAAGACATGTTCCTCGCGAGAGCTCCATATCCTACCTCCTCCACTCGTTTAGTATTACTGATAGAACAAATTTGAGTCTTTGCTGAGCTTCATTCTATAATTCTATATATGCATTTTGCTTCCGCTCATTTTGCGTTTTGTATTTATGATATAAATCAAGTTTAAGAAACGAACCAATTTGCAAACTACCTCAAATTTTGCATTTCCTTACAATTACTATATAGCTGTAATCAAATTACACTGTGATGGAGTTTAATTACCAAACTAGCACGACCGTTCAAATCAGCCAATTTCACAGTATTGTTAAATAATCTTCTCATACCAGTGTTGCTTCCTTCATCTACAAACACCTGTCACTGCTGAAGAAGTAAGAAAAGTTAACCACAATGTATACAATTCAATGTTAAAAATTGGATTAACAAATTTAACATATACAGATATCTCATTCGAATATAAAAAATAAGTATAAAATTATAAATACAAATATATTTTATAAAGTGATTAGGTCAATCAATCAAACAATTTCCCAAAAAATTCTACAAAGTTTTTTTGTATGATTTACTTTAACAAATTTTTGCAAGATTTCCACAACGGGAAATGGCCAATTTATCATTATTTTGACCGTGGTAAAAAAATTAATTTCAGTCAATTGTATTTTAGGTGACACATCTTATTTCGTTCACCTTACACACATGTCCCATTTTCCCGAATGCATATTCGATTTTTGCTTCCGCTAACTATTGTCCTAAGGATAAATCGAAATAAAAATGTTCAATAGGAAATTGGGTAGAACTATAATTTTTCAAGTGATTAATTTAAAATATCTTAAAAATTTAAAGAAGAGAAATACAATTCATGAGAAATTTGTTGAATTTTGAAATTAACAACATGTGATCAATTTCAAATAATAAATATGAGCTGAAACTAGTTAACCCATCATTGTAATTTACATTCATATTCAAACTGATTCCGATATTAAATACTATTTAATGATGGCTAAATCCATATATTTTACATTGCAAAATATGAACGTATGTTTGTTTCTTCTCCCATAGATAAACTTCTCATTCAATTTTACCATTAATTAACAATATATGTTAGATACATCGGTGCTGTGTACTTGCAAGTTGCAGTCCGACAGTGTTGAATGTCTGTCATCGATATATGGCTCGGTTGGTTGAGAATGGCTGTCATCGGTTTCTTGCTCCGGTTGTTTGAAAATAGCTGCCATCGAGCTCTGGCTCGAGGTTTTAGGAATGGCTGGTATCGATGTCTTGCTCGAAAGCTGAGAATAGGTGATCATACGCTCTGAGCTGCATCACTGCTTCAATCACATGTAAGCCACATAACATAGCGTCTATATATGATACAATTTTTTCAAAGGCAACACTTTTAATATTTCGATTGACTCTTGTGTTCAGCGTAAATAAAAAATTGCATCTATCTTCTTACCATTTTCAGAAGCAATCCTAAATGGAAAAAACAAATGGTTTAGCTTTTTTTTGAAAAATTATTCGCGTTTCTATTTCATCAATATTAGCTTAATTTTCCGTAAATATATGTACGAGAATATAAATTACTCAAATCAACCAATCAATTTTATCATCATATTATTGGAGTAGTAATCCATGCCATTTAAAGCCTACCTCTGATACCTACGATTATCTAACGAAGAGATTTAAATCAACCATTGGTGGATTTAAAAGATTGTCAATATATACCGTTCAAAAAATAAGCATGTATATTTTCATAAACCATGAATGTTTTACTCTGAAACCTTGTCTGGCGGCGAAAGAATGGTGTTTCAGACAAGTAGCTCATTTTGTTAAGTGTTTGTTAATTATTAAATAAAATATGTAGTGATTTCTTAAGAAAAAATTCTAAGGAGTAGAAGGAATGAAAAATAAAGGTTAAATAGCAAAAGTGAGAAGAGTGAAGACTAAATATAAGAGGAGAATTGCACAAAATATATAACCGATTAGACGGCTAGTTTCACATACCTACATCCGGGGATAATTTTATAAAAATATAAAAATTAGATAATTCGGAATACCATATATTCTATTCTATAAAGAAAATAAAGTCATAAATATGCCTCATTTGTCAAGAAACTACTCTCGGTACTATGCAATGAAATTGATAGGTCGTGGATTAATAAGGTAACCAAGACAAACACTCCGCGGATAGTCTTTCAGACCCCAAATTTATTTTTCTCCTTTTTGAATTCATCGATATTAAATGATCACAACCTTAGGCAAACAACATAGACCAAATAAACTCAGCAAAAAAACAGGTAGAGATCAGCAAAAAAACCAAAGTCAAGCCAATACAGTCAGGCCCCTAAGTACTGTCAAATGCTGGTTTCATTGCTATAAGGCAATAATAACCTCTATATTGAAGACATTCACAAGATAAAGAAAGGATTGTTTATTCTACCACAAATCTTTACTTACCAGAGTTAGCAGTTAACGACACGGACAAAAATTGCCATGAAGAGCGATCACACCGAAATGGCCATCTCTTCCCAGAAACACACACAAGTTTCTCAAGTGTTTCTCACCTCTCACAGTCCGGGTATTTTGGTTTTGTTTAGGGGTGGTTTTTATTGCTCGTTTCACTTTCTGGTGTATTTTTGTGGTGTAAATTCATGTTAGTTTCCTAGACCCAGGCTTGGAGATGTGGCCTGGGTACATTTACGACTCTCCACACACTCTGGAGGCATGGAAGGAAATTCCCTCAATATGCAAATAGGCAGTTTTCCACCTTTTAAATTTAGAACAGTAGCAGAAGCCATTGCATGAAAACGACTGCACAAGGCTAGCGAAAATCAATTAACCCTGATTCTTTTCTTCCTTATTCACTCATTTCCATCTAAAGATACTCTTTCGAGCCTCATTGTCCAGACCTTCACTCCAGAATTCTTGCATCACTATCCACGAGTGTTGCCTTAAAGTTTGGTTTGTAAGGGGAAAGCTTTTTAAGGTGTGTTCAATAAAATCTTATCAGTGAAATAAGAAGGAAAATGCATTGTTGATTTTTTCTTTCCCAATTCCTTCTGACTAACTCTATCATCAAACACTCTTTTCTTCTATCTAACTACTTCATTCATATTTCCAAGCACTAAAACAAATTACCGATGCTCTGTCATCGATGTATACCTCGGTTTGTTGAGAATGGCTGTCATCAGTTTCTCGCTCGGTTGTTTGAGAATAGCTGTCATCGAGCTCTGACTCAGTTTTTAGAGAATGGCTGGCATCGATAGAAGTGAAATCTATTTTCAAATTTTATATTTCAGACCAGTATCTTTGAATTATTTCTTAATTCGAGAACAGTAGAATTAAGAGATGTGAGATATTCAAGGAGCTTCACCTTTTAGCAAATTTGAGAAATATATTACATCCTGATTAACAAACTTAATAAATTTATTTTTAAATTTACCAATCTGTTTACCTTAAATTAATTTTTAACAAAGTTGGAAATATTTCGCTTCAAGCTTTCTTTCAAATTCGGAATGTTGGGATAATTTCGAAAAGGGCTCACTCTTGTTTTTAAAATAAGTCATTCGTACCCGTTTGCTTTCTCCAACTCTAAAGATGATGAAACCAATATACCATTATTATTATTCAAATTCAAAATGGCTTGTGGAAATTTAGTTTGCTTCCTTGATGGATGCAAACAGGAAGTGTGAGTCCATTTCAATAACTGATTTTCAGGTGAAATCAGACACTGTAAAATCAATCCTTGCTTCTGTAGGCCAAAATGATAACCAACTTATGAAAACTTATCAGCCCATTTACATTGAAGATGTTGAAACTTTTTTGTTTAATGGGAAGTTGGTTTTATAAATCAATTAAGATTTTGAAATCAAATCTAAAATGAATCAATTACAATGGGTATAAGAGTTGCTTCCCATAGTCTACCACTTCTACCAGCGTTTTTTTCTCAGTTTTGAATGAGCTACTTTATGAAATATTATTTTCGCTAGGTTGAAATAATAACACCATATATGTAATCTCTTAGAGAATTGTAATTTAAAAGATGTTGAGTAATTGTACCTGCTATCCTTCCAACTATTTTTCTATACTATCCGTGACTTGTTGCTAGTTTTAACATAGAAAAATAAAATGTACATAATAACTTCATGTCAAGATTGTTTCTACATAATCAAAAAGCCATTGGTAAGGAGCAGATCAATGAAGAACGCCGCTAGTGACCGATACCTAGGATGAATTAGCTTTATATGGTTTTTTAGTTTGTAATTTATTTTAGTTCGTCGCCCCTCATTTAGTGCGCTTTTAGCTTGGGATTTCTTTTATATGGAATAGAATTAAAATTATTATTGAATTCGAGATAAACGACATTTAGTGCGTTATATTTGTAAAACTTTTGGATTATTTTGTCAATTAAATCGAGCAAGTTTGTTCACCATGAACATCTATTCAAATCCTTACAAAGGCAGTTTTAGTAATTTACTTAAAGAGGCTTCTCGATCTTATCTTTCCCAATGGACTTCAAGAGCTTACAAACGACCAATGTAATAAAAATGAGATGAAATTTTCCAGAAAATGTGTTTAGAACTCTTTCGAAATTGGACTCTTTAAAATCCTTAGAAATATCTTTTTGCAAATAGATCTTTTGATAATTCTACGAGGAGAATTTATTTATTATAATTTCTCTGGTCGTGGCTCTTTAGATTTTTCCTATTCATTATATAAAAAATATTTTCATTTTCGTTATATAAAAAAATTTCATTTTCAATTATATTTATAATTGAGAATAGTATCTTCATCAAAATATTTTTATTCATGTGAGGGAAAGAAGAAACTATTTATAAAAGTTTAGCATGGATACAATCTTCTTCTTAACAATATATCACCTCTCTTCTATTTATGAGGAGATTTAAAGGATTACTGGAATTTCTTTTTTGTCATTATTGAGTCATCAGTTTATATTTTGCATCCACTAACAAACAAAATGAAACAATATGAATACTCAAATATCCTGGGTGATGAAAATGTTATTTAAACTTACCTGCTCAAATTGCACCATATTTTGCTCACAATTAGTCCTACTACGCAGAACTTTTGAAATTGCCCGATAATGCACTGCTAAGGGTTAACATGTCCTATCGATAATGCGCAAAGACTGATCAGCCTTTGAAATGCCGTTACTTTCATTGGCACGCAGACCAAATAGCGAAAATTGGAGAGTATGTTTGGATAGGGTACACACTTGATAGAATTCAGCTGACAATAACTAAAATTCTGAAACCAAGATAAAGTAAAAGTTCGCCTCTTTCTTGTAGAATCAAATACACAAGAGCATAATGGTTCATTTGGTATCATTCATCTTCTGCTCTAAACGAAGAAATCCCATATTTGAGTCATAATTACGACGTGTTGAGATACGAGGTGGTCATTTTCAGGAAGGTAAAACAGGAACGGTAATTAGCAATCCGAAATAATTGTGATGATTAAATAGGATAAAAAAGAAAACACAAACACAAACTATGAATTTTTTTTCTTAACACAAGAGATTGTAACTAAAAAGGAAAAATTAAAATGCCTAACCAATTGAGACATATTGACATACCTACTCAACAGAGATTTTTAGCCTTTCATGTAGAGGGGATTTCTTTATATTTACTATAATTTCTTTCAGTTAGGATCGAGGGGTGCTGGTTTTAATTATCTAAAATGGGTACAAAAGCAATGTGATGCAACCTCTTCTGGTCTCTAAGTCTCCTTTCATCCCGTCATGTAATTTCAACACAATAATTCCTCCTCCAATTACAACATTTTATGTAAAAATTATTTATAAAACTTTCCGATGGAGATTACTTTTGCAGGTTTCCATTCTAATAATAACAAAGGATTTACCCAATGTAGTCAAAAGGAATGTAGGTCGTCAGAGATCCGTAGTGTCATAATTTGTGTTGATTTAATCTCAAATTAATTAGCCTCAGCTATATGACTGAATTAAAATTCAATTTATATGAAATGCGAATAAAAAAGCAAGAAAATAAAAAGTAGTGGGTCTAAATATTCCGCCCAGAATTAAAGAGAGATTAAATTATTGTGTAATTATGTTCCTTCCTCAATGTGTTAGATCAAATATCATCTCCCTTGCCCTTATCCACAATTTTTTCTATTCCATTCCATGTTAAAATACGTCTTATGCAATTCCTCTATGAATTCCAACAGTCTATGAAATTAGGTCTTCCCTCATTCCAGGTTTAATGTGACTTAATATTTTTTGTTTTGACACCAAATAAATACTTGTAACAACCGCACTTCGTTATAGTGTTAGGAGAGAAGGTTTTATTACCTCTGAGAAGAGATTAATAGACGTGGGGGATTTATCGTTGAGAGCACTTGTTATTTCAAATGATAGGAAGTTGGATTTCTAAATCCGGGACAAGGCACAAATCCTAGTGACAGCAGATAAAACTTTTCGGCGCTCTTAGGAAACAGGCACGAATCCTAGTGACAGCAGATAAAACTTTTCGGCGCTCTTAGGAAACAGGCACGAATCCTAGTGACAGCAGATAAAACTTTTCGGCGCTCTTAGGAAACAGTCACCAATCAAGCGGTGCGTAGAGTTTTAATGCTCCCATTTCGTATGTTATCACATACATGGCTAATAGCAATACCGCTGTCTATTCAATCAACCCTTCTTTCACACATCACTCTTAATGCTCATATATCTCAACGAAGTTCAGCCCATGGTCCTTTCGGGCTTGTCAGTTATTGTCAGCGTAAATTTTGTACTTTCCTATTATCGACAGCAAAGAATTACTTATCTATATTTTTTTATTAAATTATTTGGTTAGGTTAGATTATCAAAACAGCAACTATTAAACAAAATATTTTTAACAATGCTAATAATTCAACCTAACCTAATGGTTTGGCAATAAAATTATAGATTAAAAATCCTCAAGTAATTATATTCGCTGATGATAAAAGGAAGTTACCAATATTTCCATAAAGTTACAGTTTCTCCTATCTAGTCTTTCCTTGTGATTATATTCTTTATCAACGGTAGAAAAATGTACGACTGAAAATATATCATTAATTTAGCACGTTTTGAAACATTTTAATTTCTGGCACTGCTCCCAGGTAAAATTGCTTGAACTCAGGTTCACTAAGTTGGAAAGCAGCTCCAGAGATGGATAGTGTTCGGAGCTTCACTGCAAGTAAGACAACAGGACTCCTTAAAGTGCTCACCTATTCTCCTCCAAACTTGGACTATTTCAGAAGCTCCAAATAATCAGAAGGGAGCTTTATGAGGGTGTATCACTTTACGCCCGTCTTTATCGATCGGTTTCTTTTATTTCCTAAAAGAGGGGAAGCTAACTATATGGTTCTTCTTTGTTAAATAAGGCTTTCTCGCAACCCATGTCCACCTGAGACCATCATGAAAAGGTCTTCGCCTCACTGTATTCGCTGAAGCGGTCACACTTGCTTCTTCCTAAGGAGGAGAAAGCTTGTCCTTGAAGGGAACCCAATTTATGAGCTTATATCTTAACAGGAGGTGATTTTGGTGTTCATTTAAAGCCCTTGTGGGTCAAGAATATTTCTTCATGGGAGCGTACAATCCTGATCAATTCAATAATGATCCGGAATATGGAGCTTCTTGATTCACTACTCTTAAGAAGTATTTCCTTGCATTTCAGGCCACTTTGATGCAGCACAATAATGTTTGCCAGGATTTATTTGGAAATAGATTATAACTAGATACCATCATTCATTTAACCTTGCTTTTCCTCATTTTACCCTTTTGATCAAATAACAAAGCTTCTGGGACTGAAACTCATCCCCTACATGAAAACAACCAGAACGTGATTTTAGCTTAATCAAAAGAATGTAGTTTTTTTATTATTTAAATGCTGACTTTTTTTATTAAAATGGCAATAATTTAAATATTAGAAAAATTATACTTAGCACATAAATAGTAAAACGAATGAAAAAATAAAAATATATATGTGAATTTCCAAACTTTGGCGATTACACTATTTGTAGTCTTACAACAGACATTGATTAGTATTGTAAAAAGATAAAGAACGCTCTACATAATTGGAACATCAAAGCAACATGATGTTGCTTTTTATGGCAAGGCTCAAAAATGAAACCGATATAATTTCGTTCTTTGTGACAATAATCAAAACAACTTACACTTGTGGAATTACTGAACAAAATATTAAAGAAATTTAAAACTGTTTGACCAAACAACAGTGTGCAGGTTACAGACCAACCAAACAAGCTTTCTGCCCAACTGTAGTTCCATTTTTTACATTACTCCAGCATCTACACCAGTGTTTACATTCGTAGAGTTTTCTCCAATGGCCATTAAGCTTTTATCTAAACCCCTTTCCCTCAGCCATCCAAACATAGCCTTAGCGATCTTCTCTGTATGTGATTATTCTTTTGTAGCCTTTTCTGGGACAAGATGAAAGAGGTAATTTCTACCAGGCTCACTGTTTTTTATGGAAACAATTTTTTACTTCCCTCTGCCTCCATCATAAAATTTGTAACATCCATTCGTCCATCAAAGAGAACACAAGAAATTCCCCCATCCTTTCTTAAGTTTTCCTCAAACTCATGTTTAATAATTGTCATTAGGTTTTCCTGTGCTCTCTTAACTTTATTATTATCAATTAATTTACTTGTATCTTCCTTATTTATGAATCTAGCATCTATTAAAGCTGCTGTTCCTATAGCTACAGTTGGTCTCAATCCGATACCATATCATAAACTAGCAAGATAAATATTTGGAATTTCATCATAATTCTTTTTATTTCTGGTGGAAGATTCCGACTCTTGGACAGCTTCAAAAGTTACTTCATTACCCAAACTGTTTTCAACATCAGAATTTTTTGCCTCTAGATCTTCACCTTCTGCCCAAATATGCTCGATTTCTTTTCTTGCTGCTTTTCCTGCTAAAACACCACTTTCCTCCTTACCTTTTCTTTTTCTTTCTGCTATCCTTTCTTTTTCTTTCCTTTCTGAAGCTCTTAATTGTCTATTATGCTCTGGAATAGTCGGACCTCAAATTTTAAAGGTACCTTTACTTCCAATAAAGCCAGTTCGCTAGTAGGTATTTGTTTCTAATTACTAAAACAGCAGTTAATGAGAGCTTTAGTCTCACAGCCATTACAGCCTACTTCCTCACAACTGGAAATTTGACATTAGCATCTCAATATATCAAATAACCTATATAGTTTTACAATGAACCTCTCCTTTACCTTAATTTTTCCTTTACCAAGGGAAACTTTACTGCCTCCTTCCCCACCTTCTTAAGCTTTGATATTATTGTGACCTTTTGATTTACAACAGGTGATATGAAGAGAGCATTAGCTTAAACCACTGATTAATCAAGCCCAAATACATGTCTTTTACCAGCTGGTCCACTTAATAATTTCTCCAGTCATTTTCACTTTGCTCCCTCAGGTAGATGCCGTACCTGAAAATATCTCTTATTGTTGTTAACTCTGACACCATCATTTCTTGCCCTGTCCAATCAAAATAAGTCAGATGAGAACTTGATTTGGACCTTGTCTTGATTTTCGCCATTGTCACACTAATCGCAGTTAATCCCTACCAAATAATTATATGTTATTCTAAAATGATCCACAGCCTTTACTAGCATACAAGTAAAATTTAAATACTCTATATACAGTAACCAGTTAAAATAGTTACGATAACTGGTAACACTACTGGAATATTGCCTTCCACTGAGTAATGAGTACTGGCTACTTCCAAATTTTGAGTTAGACCAAACTAAATTACGGATAATTTTTAAGAGGTTTTCTACTTCTCATACCTCTATAATACATTTTTTCCATTTTTTTTAGTCAAATATCTTTCAGACTACATAAAGGTTTTGATGATAGAAAACAGTAAATTTGATCTGTTATGGTTAACTAAAATATTACTAAAATATAGTATGACTCAGAACTAACAATAATTCAACTTCAAATTGAGGTAGGTTGTTAGATCAATCAAAATTTAACTTTTCTGCCAAAAGTATGTTCCTTTCACTAATATTCATCTTTTGAATCCCCCTCATCACCAGTTTCATAAAATTCTAGAAAAATGGTTACTTTGTTAGCCATTTCTCGAACACAAAAATAGGAATTGATTATGGGAAGATCAAAGTGTCAAAATACTATATATAATAATGCGCGAGCGATATATATATATATATATATATATATATATATATATTTATATATATATATATATATATATATATATATATATATATATATATATATAAAGGTCAGTTAAAGATAGTATTCAGGTCCTGCTACTCAGCTGCGGCATTATTAACATCCGTGAAATTGAGCTCTCGTAGCTAATGAGGAATGTTCACACAATACATTTTGCATTGGAAGCTGGATTGTTGGAAATGAGATAGATGATGAATAAACGAATATCGGTTACTTGGAAGGGCAATTTAGTACTTCTCTAAGCAATTCGACTGCACTTCCTCTTCTCAACGACACGCCTCTTCCATTAACCTTTCTCTTACGTCTGATTAAAATTATGGAATTTTTTTACAGGTTCCTGTAATTAATATTATGGCGGCCTAAAATCATCACCCCCATCCTTCTCAGCATCCTTGCGCGTAGCTGAGCCGACAGCCAATCATAACCTGGTTCGAACTCTGCTTGTGATATGATATGTCATAATTCAAGGCGTTGGGCAAAACAGGTTTGTGAAATAGCGCACTCCCTAACCCTCGGTCATAGCCAACTCGGATAAAAGACGAGGAAGAGTTTACTCTATCACTAAAGTGCCAACCAAGACCATTGAAGAACAGTAAATGATCTCTGTTCATTCCGGAAGCAGCTTCGATATCCAAACCCCAAAAGTAGTGCCATCCCCATTTGCTGGTAGTTGATTTGAACAACATCCATCCTTAAGTCGGCCATTAGTTATTCAGCATGAGCAGCTTTCCGGCTTCATCTATTCATCACCCTCGTCAAGGCCGTTATAATAGCTGTGCGCGTGGTTATGGCAGGGACGATTCCAATTCTCATCAAATTAATAACCTAAACTTGCTTCTATACAAAATAAATAAATACAAGTATTATAAGAAAAAGGAACTAGAGAAATAAGTAGGCTCCAAACCATCAACCATGGACAATCGCAAATATGAGAAGAATGTTCCCGTTCGTATCTTTGTTGGCAAGGAAAAATCAACCCACAGCCGAACCCTGTGGACATTATACTCAGAAATCGGCGTCATTCTACTAAGACTAAAGGAACAATTCATTAAATATGTTGCACTCTGCGACACGGAAAAAGATTCGGACCTGTTACTGAGTGAAGATGCAACAATGAAACTCACAAAAATTGGCCACACACCCCGCCACCTCTAGATGTTACAGAAATAGTTCCGTAATATTCAAGCGCCCTGTACCTTAGCTAGGCGCACACTCGGACAAAAAAAATTAATAGGATTGGAAAAAGAACAAATATGGAGAAACATTGAGGAGATAATTAAGGTCAAGATATAAAGAGATAAGAATATATTCGTGTATTTAAAGTTATTTTCAGGAAGCCTAAAATGACAAAAAAGCAACCCACACCTCTCTTTTTTTATACACTAAAATATTACTTGACCAGATAGAACGCTAAACATTCTTCTCTGTACTAATATGTTTCACATGCTATGCCCGGACACACGGCTGAAAAGTGCACCTACAAGGAAAAGATTTGTTCTGACTATGCAAAACAAGAACACAGGTGAAACAAATGTAAAAGCTTCGTAAATTATTCACCAACTGTGGGAATTCACATAGGAATTTATCTATTTGACATGCCCAAAGAAGAAGCAGATTATCAGGCAAAATAAAGCAAAATTGAATGAAGAAAAGGAAAGTAAGAAAAACACCTACGCCAGGCAACAGAAAGAGGACCAAGGAAGGCACCTACCACACAAAGTACAACGATAAACATCGAAGGAATCATGCGACCACAGTTTTCCCTCTGTATAATGCATGCTGACTTTGTGAATATACCAAGCAATGATCCTACACAAACGAATTGAACGCGATTCTCGAAAAAACGGCCTAAAGAAAATGTGGTTTCTGAAGATTCCACCCTCAAGTAAGATTTACAACTTATACATGACACTTAACTAAGAAAAAGAAAAGGCACACAACAACACAAATGAAAAAGTACGGATGGCGACCAACCAGGACACTTAAGTAGAATCTTCTGATGAAGAAATACTCCAAGTACACGAAAAATTTCGAAAGAACTTGAAAAAGGAAAGGAGATTGAAAGCCAATATACGGGAATTGAATATCAAGATCAAAGATTCTCTCACATGCCCCTTTTCTAAAGGAAACAAAAGGGAAAACTAGGTGGAATTATGAACCAGATACTGAAAAAGCCAAAAAATACACTTCGTACTGAAGCAATGGGTAATTTTATCACTTCTTGATCCTCACACAATTCATCCTACGTCTAATGCAAGTAAAAACTATCCAAACCGACCAGAGAAAGTGAAGTAACAGCAAGAACAGAAGTATTAAAGAATCCAATAAAAACAGGAAAATCTACCAGAGAAGAATAAAAATATTCACGATCAACGTAAACAGTTAGAATGGATTAAAAAAAACATACTCTAACTTAATAACGAAAGAAGACCCGGACATAGTCATACTCAGGGAACATTGAATTAATCTTGAAATAGAATTAATGTGGATACCTAATTATAATATAATGACATCAAATCATATCAAGGGATAGATACGATGTTGTAGTGATTTTAATAAAAAAAATCCCTTAGACAGAAATAAAAGATCTTGAAGAATGCTACATTACAGTAAAAGAAAAAAATGCCCAAAAGAGACCTAGTATTAGCTAGGGCAAGGCAACTACCGAGGTGCCCGTACCATACAATCCACATCTTCATTACGATTTCTCGTCGCTTAGGATCGACCATAATGTTCGTCGATTTCAACACCAGGTGCAACGAAGCAGAATATACAAGCAACACAAACGGGAAATATGAACGCTGCAGCTGCTAATGGGCATGAATCTGGTCTAAGTAAAGAGCCAGATTTCCCAACATTTCTCACAGATCGAGGATCGACTAACCCCCGATATAGTTTCAAGCAAACCTCCATTTCCACCTCAATCTCCACATAGAACCAGAATTTGCGACCCAGACTGATTAGCTAAGCATGGTCCTACTATATCCATATCGCCCATTTAAATCAAGTTCACACAAATAAAGCAATCGAAAAAACAAATTGGAAGAAATGAAATGAACATCTAAAAACGATAGAAATTGGATCGCAAAACAACCATAAAAAAGAGAAAATAAAAGCATATTTGAAACAAATAAACGCTAAAATAACAGACGCTGACAAACTACATATTCCATAAATAGATTAGAGGAATTTGCCTGCACCACGATAGCACGAAGAAATCAAACAGAAAATGGAAGAATTTCAGGTTTTAACTAGAGAGAAAAGGTAACAGGGATATAAGTTTCAAAAGTATCGCAAGCTAAGAGGTATCAGAAGCCACTTACTAATACTGATAGAAGAAAAAAGAGATCTCTCCAATGAACTTCAAGAACACATCCAAAGATACTCAAGAAAAATATTTTCCATTTCAAGGAAGGAAAATCTTGAATATGATGTGAAACACGAAAAAGAGATGACACGAATACTGTATCACATGTCAAGGTTGTGGGACCCCCTACTAGGAGAAGGAATGAGTTCACAAAGGAAAACTTTTTAGCATATGTTGATTCCATCAAAAAGAAACCACCAGATACGCCAGGCATAACAAAGGTCCAATTGACTAATCCACAGAACAATGTTCATGAGGTACTTATGAAAATCTTTATTGCTTGCCTAAATATTGAATATTTCCCCAAGCATTCAAGACAACAAAGATGAACTGTATAAAAGAAAGCGCGTGTTTCCTCATGACGTATGTCTGAGTTCAACTCTGTACACTCTATACACCACTGACCTGCCTCCATTGATACACGAGAGTGCTAACTACATACAATTACCAGAACACATCATACAAATCATTACTAGTGATATAAAAAAACGAGAGACAGAGTACTAAGGACGTCAAAAGAAAAAGAGAACATAAATGTCTACGAAAAAGGAAACAAAATTAAAACAACAAGAACAAATTAATTCCCGTGAACCTGAAAAAACGGCTATACTACGAGTAAATTGATAGGCGTCTTCCTATGGCAAGGAAGGGTGGGTCCTAGGCCTCATACTAACGACCAAAGAATATACCTCTCATTTAACACACAACGTTTCGAAGCAAAAACCAGCTTAACATTAATACACAGATTACAAAACCTGATGTTATGTCCAATAATTCCTACACAAACATTGAGCAATAAACATATATAAAAGGCGCTGAGAATACAAAACCTGGCTAACAGATTCATCTCAAAGAAGAGAAGGAACGATCTGCTACTAACATCAGCAGAACTGCTCCGGAGAACAACATTAGAACCACTAAACCAAGTCATACATGAACGTGTGACAAAAGTATGGAAGAGAATATATGAAACACTATCACAAGAATAAATAAATCCGATATAGGTAACTATTTGGCAGAAACAGCAAAATGACTGCGGATTATTTACCAGATATATCGCTTAAAACGGATTAAAACAACAAAAGTAGACAACTGATGTAAAAAATAAAAATAGACACCTGAAATAGAAAAACGAAAATATTACTGATGAGAGAATAAAATGTTGGAAGGATAAGAAACCCGAAAAGAAAAGAAAAAAATACAAAATTAAAAAACAATAAGAATACGAACAAAGCAAGTTGTGAGAGGAATACCAATAAAAGCTTACGTAAAATATAAATCAAATGAGCAAACGATGACATATGTCGAATGATACAAATACAACTTACATAGAATATACACCAAAGGAAACATCAACCTGGCACAAATCATTATTATCCGCACTTATCTCAGCGAATAGTCACCCCCTTTCCTTGTCCATCTTATCAACATTACGCACGACACTTTTACACAATATTTTCTAACTATTCAATCTCATTTTTCCACACATTCTCTTTCTTTGCTATCCCAATTCCCAATTTAGTACCTCAAAATTAAGAACGGTTGCTTTAGAAAATCTTTATTCGAAAGTACTTGAATAATTCTCTTTAGCAACGACCTTACAAGAAACTTGTTAAAACCGAAAATTTAACTTGAATTACCTCTAGAAAGGGTCCACCTAAAACCACTTTGAGAAAAGCACCATTTTAATATTGGTTTTCCATACGTAGAAATACCAAACAAGCTTCAAACTTAAAAATGCCATGCGGTCGTTTTTTAACTCTCTGGGTTACTGTTTCAAATTAAGTCATTATACAAGAGTGTTTAAATTCTACTTTAATAATTCTTCTTATTTTGCTTGTAATTTTATTTATTTTATAAATGTGTGAAAAACAACAAACAGGTTTTAATGTATAGATTGGTAATAAAACGTTTTACTTCCGTTGTTAGACTACTACACGAATAATAATTATTCATTAATTATCGGGTCTTATAATTATTTTTAATTACAAGAATCTTACGCAACAATTGACTGTGTTTTTTTTAATAATATATCATTATTACACACAATTTGTACACTTCATAAGGGATTTTCTGACAAATGTGCACTAAAGAAAACCTTGGCGCAATTTCTTCAATTCGAAAATTTCTCATTCACAAGAATCACACTCATAGTAAACACGTTTGTTTGTCTCATTTCATTTATGAAATTTAATAAAAACTCCATGTAGGATGTTGTGGAGTATGTGAATTCCTTTAAGTGTTATGTGCATGTATGTATGGAGCCAAAATGATATTAGCCATTGCCTAGATTATATTTTGTGTGATATCTACCTATATTTGGTAGAAAGAAATTACACCTAATTATTTTTAATTATAAGCCTCTACAGATGCTGTTATCTTTTTTCAATGAGAATCATTTATTCTCCATAAGCTGTAAATTGACCTTAGAATATACACATTTTTTGATTTTCTACCTATCTAAATAGTAAGAGTACATTGTGATGATGATCTGCGTATTGCAGATATATAGATTACTTTAGAATTCACTATGCCTTCTCCATCAGGAACATCTCTTATAATATTACCTACACGAGTTGTATTTCAAGCCTTCAGCTTTTTATCTAGTTGAACATTACATAGAAATATCTGTTAATCAAGAGTTAGATGCAAATTTGGTACGCAATACTTTTGATACTTGATTTTAAAAAGAGTAAAAATTCCCTCTAGAGAAAATTTGTCTTTTTTTCTTCCCATACAATTATTTTCTATAATTGGAAATCGCATGTACTTTACAAGCTTTGCCGAATGGATTCTTTTCATCCTATCTTAAAAAAAGGGATAGATCCTTTTCTATATCCCATAAACCTTATTACCAATATGATGATTTGGAGACCTAAAATATTCAAAAGTAATGTGTAATTTGTTTAATAATTTTTATTATCAACTACCGTAATTTCTAAATGAACTCAACATGGGGCAAATTCTGCCTTGCCTTGGATGTGAGTTTGGTTGCTGCTATGCCTATAGAAATTTTACTAGTAATTCTTGTCAACTAAAAGCTAGATCACAAAGAAAGAGTGCTTTATTAAGTTTCACCCATATCTTAAGTACTTATTGATCATAATTGTATGAAATGGTCCCTTTAATTCACAAAATAGAGAGTGCTACTCGATCGATGCTCCTTCAGTGTGAGTAATGACCGCCTGAATAAGATTCAAATCTCCGTGTTCTTCGTTTATCGCATCGTCAAAATCATTTTTCCAATAAAAACACAAAATTTATTAGCACTAAAGCTATTCTTCTATATATTATGATTTATCATTTGTAAAATGATATATAATATAATATATATGTATATATATTGTCAATCGAGACAACAATGATATCAAACTTATTGCAAATTTCAAAAATGCTAAGAGTTTTTTTTTTAAATATTTTATTTCTACAGAATAGGAACCCCAATCCGAACAAATACGTAAAACCTATGGATTCCACAATTAATAGCTGCTAAATTTGAATTAAACGACTTATTACTAAAAAAATAGCTGGCTAATAATATACTAGTGGCTATCCCACAATGTAGATTAAACATGTGAGATTCTTAGTAACACGCATACAAATATCAGCATCCATCAAAAATTTAATGTTCTAACAATTTATATATTCAATAAAAGGTTTTGCGTGATGCTTCTGCCTAAAAATGAAATAAACCGTCTTTAACAAAGCGGAGTCTTTAAATAATAAAGGTATAAACTCCAACGTTCAATCCTCTAATCAACAGTAGTCATGTAAGCAATGGAAGTCTGTTGGTAAATGCGGAAACACTGAGAGAACCCATTGCCCTTTCTTCGTGTTCCTGAAACGTTTCACTTTCGAAAAGAAACACAGTATTTTTAATACTTAGGTTTAAAAGTTTCAGAAGTGGATTCTGTCAAGCTCCTAAAGCTCCATTGAGAATTAAGGCACAGTATTCAATATAATTTTGCAAGTTTCATTCACAAGTACTGTACATATATTAGTGAATAGAGATTCTGTATCATAGCTGCTCATATAAAAATCCTTTAAGTTTAGCTTGGAGATACAATCATCAAAATCAAAACCATCTGCATAAAATGAGAAGTTAAAAAATGGAAAAAAATATTTAGCAAGGTTGTAACTAGGTGTATAAATGCCGAAAGTATGTGATACAAATATCAAATGTATTTAAGCGTCTTTGGAAGCCCATAAATTATGCTT
This sequence comes from Ceratothoa steindachneri, assembly GCA_963969495.1. NCBI lineage: Eukaryota > Metazoa > Arthropoda > Malacostraca > Isopoda > Cymothoidae > Ceratothoa > Ceratothoa steindachneri. The sequence continues at coordinate 172,252,557 of OZ018326.1, forward strand.
GGTGAAGAACTCGGAAAAATATTAATCGTAATAAGCAGAAAGAATGTCAGGACCTTTCAAGAAACGAAGAAAATTGTTTCTCTAGTCGTGAGCTTTTGGCCTTCTTTTAACTATATTGAGGCTGTCTTTGTTGTTTTGACGCGGTTGTCATGTTCGGTTCCAATTCACCTTGCCTCCTCTACTATTGTGGTAGTAGATTATCAATCATGAGGTGCGAGGATATAAAGTTATTAATAGGTTAGGGAATAGGCAGAACTTATGGGTGCATTTATGGGGCTGTCCCAGGCCGACCTCTCTGCAAATTCCCTCTCTTTTTTATTATTAGGCTTGATTTTGGCCAATTCATGGCAGGTAGAGCGGGAGAAGGAAATGGATTAAGAGAAGAGCTCAGAAATGATAAATATAATGGAAAAAAAATTGAAATCCATTGAAAACTAAGAGTGCCCCTGGTTGGTCTGCCCGAAAAGAGTGTTCTTTCCCAGATTTCTTTGTGAAAGTTACAGCTTAGTTTAGGGTTTCATGTTCTAGGGTCTTTAGAGTCTGTTAGTTAGGTAGTCACCACCAATCATTCCAGGATACTGGGAGGATCCCCCCCCGGATAATGAAATTTATATAAGGTCAGTATGACAATTGCTGGTCGGCCCGAGGGCCCCAGGCGCCGGTCCTCTTTTGGGGAAAGGTGCCAGGAAGTATTAAGTTTTGACATCAAACAGCGTTCAGGTGGAAGCCTTCGTTACCTCAGGGCAGAGGGAACTGTTCCGCGTGAGGTACGTGGATATAGATAACCATCGGCAGGATTCCTTGGAACAGAGAGTGTGTGTGTAAGTTGTGCTGTGAAGGTTGGAGAGGAAAGAAAGCAATGTTGTGATTAGCTATGTGTGAGGTGAGAGGTATAAGATCTACCCACCCGAAAACGGGGTGAGCACAGCGCATCCACCAATCGGTAACCAGATCTCTACATGCGCTGACGTTTGTGTCCGATCATGCCGGGATTCGGAATCGAACCTAATACCACGACGTTGGGAGGCCAATGCCGTATCCACTCGGCTATCATGAGCGCTCTTTAGAGTCTGTGTTTCTTTCCTCTATTTACTCCTATCCTTACTGCTCTTTTGTGTTTTTATGTTATCTTCATTCGACCACGTTGCAAGACACTCATAATATATTTACCTGTAGATGTGGGACATTTAACTATTGTTTAGAGGGATTAGGTATGCTGACCGTTCAAGCAGGCTATCGATAACGTTTATTGTCATTTCATGATCTTTTAATCTAAAGTAACGTTCATCCCGACTATGATCCATTCTCGGTTTTAGGCTTTTATGCTATAGATCAATCACTTTTCTCTAGTTTATTCTTACAGGTTTTTAGGATTTTCTATGTATCTCTATATATTGGCATCTCTTCTCCTTATAATAGTTTTCTCCCGCTTTTGACTGATGTATATCATCGTATTATCCTCACTTGCTGTCTCATTGAATAGTTTTGTGTTATTCTTCTGTTATCCTCCATATGTTAACGATCTCTTTCTCAGCTACTTGTTGAAGCGGAGCATGTTTGCTATCTCGTCGTTTTGTATTAGTTATTCAGTAAATGGCTTCATTTTGTATCCTGTCAATTTTAACTTTTGAAATCTGAGAAGTGTAATGTTATAACCATTAAGGTTTTAATTATTTGTTCGCTGTGGTGTTTAATAAATGTAATTTTACTCTGTATTCTTGTAAACATATTGTTAAGTGTCGGCTGAGCGTAGTCTTGGTTATACGAATTTATTGGTTATTGGGATAATGTTTTCAGTTCTCATGGACGCATTCAAATTTGTGTAGCACAGTAGCTTTTAAGTAAAATTGATTGTCTGAGAGGTTGTTGTTCATCAGTAGGTTAGAGATTTTATGTTATTATACTTTATTCGTGGGGATAGGTTATCATTTAAAATGATATTGTTGTTTTTTACCATATATGGAGGATTATTTCGTTTGGTCTGCATGTATCTGTTATCTCTCTCTTGTAGTAGAGTGTTAATCGTTTTGCATTTTCATTATCCTCCTTAAATCAAACATTAAGTTGAAAATTTTGTTCTGCAGTTTGTCAAACTTTATGCATCACCAAAAGTAAATGCATTGAGAGGCACAAGAAATAGGTATTGAACTCCTATATAAGAACCTTTGAGATCTGCTCTAAGTGAACTGCACTGGCGATCAATTTCGTTAGTCCAAACGAATCCTGACATTGCAACAAATATGCAAGAACGCCTAGTATAAAGCAGATAGCATATCGCCCTCGAGACTAGTATTTGTTCTAACTTGGTATGGAATTAATAATCACATAAATATTGAGAAGGGCTCAGGTATGATTAATTGTTTGCCAACATTTACAAGTTGATCATCTGAAACTGGACGCAAGTTAGACTGCAAAAACATCATGGGAGAGAAAGGTTCACGTATATTCTCTTCAGCAACATAATTACTCGGATTCTTCATGGTCAGGTATTTTCTTTCATTTTTATTCTAGAAACGTAAATCCGGATTTTTCTGAGCTTTGAAAGTATTTTTCGTAGAGAACTGGCGGTAAATAACTGCTACAGTATATAATGGTAGTTTTACTAATTATACGATGTATATTGCATCCATACATCTCGAGATTAAATAATTTCCTCCCTATTGAAAATGTAAGCGATAGACGAACTTTGAATTTGGTCTAGGGTTTTTATAACCAAGACGGAGACTTCATCTCGATATATAGGGATACAAGCTCCCCCCTGCGTAGAGCTACAAACAAAGTAAATTGATTGGATGTGAAAACATATTTTAAGAAGCCATAGGATGCATTTTGAATTTTTTTCTAAGGTTATCCTTTCAAAGATAAAAAAATGGCATGGGATAATTATTCCACATCTTCTTTCCCAATCTAGCTTGAAAGATTAGCCTTTAAAATATGCTACCAACCCTGTCATGAAAATAAAATTTATCCACATTGCGTAAACGTTTGGTATTTTGTCAAGCGATTTACTGACTTGTGGTCACTAATGTACATTAAAGTGCATGACTCTATTAAAATATCTCCATTTAAAGCAAGCTATACTCCTGATGTCAGCTGTAGGATGCGAAATTTACCAACCATTGCGGGAACTTAATTATGCTGCTCCTTGTTTGAATTTTCTCTGGTACACTTATAAAAAATTTGTCCAACAAACTGAAGTATCAAAGGTTGATAATGTTTGCTTTTGCTGCCTTTTTATATTGAACTTAATTATTTATCTTTTTGGGAACTTTTCCTTCCTGTCTTTGTACCAATTTAATTTCTCGAAATCCACCAACATCAACTTTGTCAGTTGCACCAGTTTTCTTCTGGCAAATAATATTAATGTTCTACTTGGGTACTTACGTCGTTTATTCGACTTATTTCTTATTATGTAGACGAGAGTGAAACCAGTTTGGAAGATTATAATTTATTTATTTATGTAACTCAACCAAAGGTCTCCCACGATAACATTTCGAAAGTTTCTTGTTTCAAGAGAATCTGCAAACAACCCAAACTCAAATGGGCATAGATCTCTTAGCCCGATCAATCGTTTGAGCTCAATTCCGACACAAATATATCGATTCCTGAAACAGCCCAAAAACCATACTTTAAAAAAATAAATGACTTTAGGCTATTTCAGATTTTCAGTCTGGAGAGTTGCAGCCATTCACGCACTTAAGACTTCTCTCGTCGATCACGAGAACAACACGCTTCCATTCAGTGATGTCACTTTCATTCGAACGAGGTTTCCATTAATCAACTCGAGAAATTACCTAAATGTCAATCAGGAAAGCAATTAATGCTAGTTTCGATACAATAACAGGTTTACAAGCATTTCACCTAAGTTCTAATTGAATGAATATTCATGACTATAAACAATCAAGTAACTTTGTTATCTGAACTAATCGATTCTCTTCCAAACTTTTATTGGTTGAAATGGAATTTCAAACTAAATTTCGTGGTTAGGTTGCTTGTCGCCTCACAAATATGTATCACCTGAAACCCAACAAGTAAAAGCCCCTCTTTATAAATATGACCTCCATGTTTTATGTGCGTGTCATTCTCTCTCTTCTTTGAAGTTATTTACCATTCCCCTCTGATTTTTGTATACAAAGATTGTGTGTTAAGGTAATACTATGTCAGTCTTTGTATAGCTGATGCTCTGAAACAAGTTCTGAGTTTGTGAACTAATAAAGTCGTTCTCTCTCAAAGCTTTTTTTAATTGTCATATTCCTACGTCAATCTACCGTATCTCTTTTATTATTGAACCACGTCATTTTTTTCCAAACATATCTAATTTCCTAAAAAAGTTGCAATATTACAAAAATATAGATTACCTATAGCGATAGAGGCATATGTACATATTTTTACGTAAAGTGTTAGAACTTTTTTTTTAGTGTCATGATGGCGGAAGGTCTAAAAACGCTAGGTATACAATACACCGTTAAATATGCAAGAACCCTCTTCAGGGTCAAACAAAGGTCAAGTCAGTCTTCGAATTAACCCATAAAATGCACGTTTGGGGCAGCTTATATCCCCTTTTTTTGCCATCATGACAGGAATGATGGTATCTATCCAACTGACGAGGGAATTGAAGGCACAAAGATATTAGCAAAGCCGCGTACCTAATTAAATTTATGAGAATTACTGTGGATGCTGAAGCTTTACTGGTGCTTTATTCCAGACTGCAGGCAAAATTTAAACCCTTTAAATCCACCCATTAAAGAAAACTCGAGAGAACTCGCAGCTCACGTGAGCACACAATGCAGTCAAGTTTTTTTGGAGAAATTATATCTGCTTTAGCACTTTAAAGTCGTTTAGTCCATGTTGATATCAACGATGGTGGAGCAGTTGTGTTTTAGCAGGGAAAAGAAGAAACATTGACTCCCATATATTTCTTCATCAATTCTCTAAAACCTGGTAAGTGACGTTATAGGTCCTTAAAATGTGGTTTCCATGTTTTTATCTTGTTGTGAAAAATTTCGATACCAGGTCGAAGGCGTACTTTCACTGTTATTACAGACTACTATAGGCACTTCAATCGTTGATTCAAGCCACTTTTAATTGCTATTACTCATGCAAATGTTGCCACTCGATTATAACACAATTCTTTACCCACATTCGTCAAGATAAAGGGCAATCAACTTCGTAGCAGAATATTTCTCTAGCCATCGCAAAAAAATCGAACTACCGTGCACGAATATTGATTACCAGACATTTGATAGAGGGCAGAACGATGATCCCGACCTCATTGGCTAAGTTCATCACGCACATTTAAAAAGGTCACATTTGATTCACTGAATTCCTAAATCTATTGCTAAAATTCTATCGAAAAACGAGGGATGTATATTAATGGATCCTTCTGGAAGGGTGTTTTCGCTAATCTAAACTCTCTTGTTTCATCCAATGATTAAATTCTTACAATGAAGATCCAATCGAGGTTCATTTAACCCGAGATCCACAAGAACGTTCGTCGCTGGGATTGCACATGCGAACAATGCAAACGCTCAAAGGAATCGCGACAGACCGCCCCTCCTCCGAATGTCTCTGCCTCAACATCCCAAGAATTTCGTTTTAAACCTGTCTACTTTTATGCAACGGCTCCTTTGGTTATGGAGCTTTACGTGCAAGATAAGGGAAACCGTCAAATAAATCAAAAGGGTAAGAGTTTCTTTTTGCCCTAATTTCCCTTTTCTCTTTTGATATTTCATTGCTGGGTTGAAAGCACCTTTAGTGCACACACTCAAATGGACTGTACTAAGTGACTAATCAAAGTTTTTAAAGAACTTCCCTCTGTTCTGTTAAGCGGGATCGAGAGGAAGTTCCTCATCTGCAGTGCGCCAGATTGGACGACCAGCTTTTAGGGTAAAAATAAGACCGGCTAGTCAAGAACAATTCAGAAAATTTCAGACCAGTGAAGTCATGGTTATCATTCTTCCCTTCTCCACGAGGAGAAGGAAGACATACTGACCTCAATCGAAACGTTATCATCTCTTGTTGGAATTTATGAGAATGAACCTCAGCTAACCGTGCTCAGCTCATATCCACGCCACATTGAATCTTACTTCATCCATTGCTCGGCAAGTTTTCCCTTATCGTTTTTCTTAACTTCATCGTTCGCAAATTATGCAGTTGGTTAAAAGCTTAAGTATCAATTCCTTTATGATTACGTTTTCACAGTGCTTACTGTGGAAAAAATAAATACAGGGCAATTAAAGCAAATTAATTTGGAAACATTGATATAAATATTCATAAATAATTAGTATAGATAAAAGTATAACTCAAAATTGAGAATATCGTGAAAAAGTATATTTTCGTAATTTAATTAAAAAATAAAATTATTCTATATTTATTAAACTTAAGGTAAAAGGTTTTATGCCTTTTTGTGTATGTTTTACTGAAGCTGATTATGGCATATAGTTAAAGAAAGTCAGAAACGCATTATTTCAAATTATTAGAATAATTCATGAGATGAATAAAAAAAAAGGATGTCCAATAGAGAAATTAACCAATTTCTCATTTTTTTATCATATATATATATATATATATATATATATATATATCAGTGTGGCTTGGTATGATGGCGATCATCTTGTATAACTAATTAGCGTTCATGAGTGTCAGGTTGCATAACTGTGCCTCATCAGATTGTATGTAAATAATTTTGGGCCGGATGGTTCTCATTTTCCCGTTGAAAATGTCTGTAAGTTAGTTGGGGTTAGATAGCTAATCGAGTCCAATAATATTATTATCAGTAAATCATTTAATACTAGTTTTTTCACTGGGCGCAGGTGCTAAATCTTGCTGGAAATTGCACTCTTAATAACTATAAAGCTTAGCAGCAGATGCAAACGTAAAGTACTCTAAAATTTCCTGTCAGACGGAAGAAGAAATGGGATCCTAAGTTGTTTGGATTCTGTACTTCTCCACTTTATTCATAATTTAGAACCTTAAATTGCAAAATTTACTTTTATCTAAGAAGCAGACTCCATTTCAATTTGCCCTTAGTCTAGGTAAAATGATGTGAAATTTTTTTGCTTCAAGAGTGGCTATATATTAGGGATGCTAGAGTTGTACCCTCTTTTATTATTCAATAACATATAGTCCTAGCAAAAAGTTTTGAAACTACTATAAGTATTTATATTAGAAAATTAGTGTAATTTATCAAAGGTACAAATTTGTTTTAGTATATTTCTATCATAATTTTCAGGTATAATATACTCAAATTCACATCCCAAACACATTTTCGTAATAAATACACCTAATTGATGCCCAGTGCCAATAGTTACAATGATGTCCCTTGAATTTCAGGACTATTCCACTTCGTTTTGGTATAATAGAAACCAAATTTCTGAGCATATTTTGACATATGGTAAATTCATAGTCCAAGGTATCAAAGATTCAATTTTATTTTCATCCGAGATCTTTGATGTTGCTCTTATTTGGTGACATGTTGCGCCATAATGCTAAACCTTACAGTTATTATCCCCGAATTTGTCCTTAACTCTTTTAAAAGGTGCTTAAAAAGCGGTTTTGGGTAACATTTTGAGATCATAGCAGTGTTCATAGGCAAAATTGCTACTGCTTCACTTCCCTAGATATGGAGAGTGTCAGGATTCTTCTCTGGGTGCAAAGCAAAGGCTTTTTTAAACCGCCCTTTTTTCTCCTCCTATTTTGGGATCGCTAAAAAGATCAAACGAGCCGGAAGGAGCTTCAATAGAGAATATCACTTTGTTTTAGTTTCAAACAGTATATTATTTATATATTCAACGAAAGTGAAGCTAATCCGAAAGGTTGTATTTTGGTGATATGAGGCTTCTTTGTAACCTTTCTTTGGCTTGAGAATGCAATCTGCGCGCTAAAGCGTTCGCATCTACTTCTGCCCAATTGTGAGCTACATGGCTTGACACTGAAAACAACCTTTTTTGAGTCAGGACCTTACAAGGAGGCGATCTTCGCTTTCAGTAAATAATATTTGACCTCCAAGATACTTGTTCACAGGACAGCTACTATTCTTTTTAATGTTATTAAGAATTCGAAAAGTTGGAGTTCCTTGATGCAATTCCCTTAACAAATATTGGCATGCATTTTACGCCATTTAAGATATACCAACAATGGCTTTATGACTTTCTTTCGAAAAAACCTATTCTGAAATTGTAAATGATTCAAACTTTCCCCCAAAATATTACGAAATACATTAAAAAGGCAGACACTTACTTGAGGGGCAACATGGACAATATATCTTAGGCGCCAAGAGTACGTAGGAAAGGGAAAAAAATTGTGTTAAAGAGTTAAATAGAGGAAATCCAAGTTGAAATTAATTGATTCAAGCAAAGAGCTCTAAAGAACACTTCATGAGAATCATAACGTTAATGCAGAATCAAAGAGGCAAAAATCTTTTACGATTGTAACGACAAAAAGAGACGCCATATTGTGTAAAATCATTTTAGGAAAATGTAATTGAAGGTCGATTGAAAGGCTATAGCGCTTTGTTAACCAATAAAAAGTAAAATAAACGAAGTTTGAATTTGGTCTAGCGTTTTTATTACCAAGTCGGAGACTTCATCTCGATACATAGGGATACAAGCTCACCCCTGCGTAGAGCTAGAAACAAAGTTGATTGATTGGATATTAGTGAAGGCCAAGGTCTCTATAAAATAATAATTTTATCTTCAATAACTAGATTACTAAACTTATTGATATTATATCTATCATTGAATTATAATGGCATCAAAATACATACAGGTGGTTATATTTTTGCGGGGAATCCATTTGCCTGAAATATTAGTCTGCTTTTCCATCTCATATGCTCAGTGAATTCAATGAGCCGTTTCAAAACCCATACCATATATTTCCCATCCAAAACGAAGAAATTCCAAATTATGTGCATTTGCTTCTGCATTTATCGCAAAAATTAACGATGCCATTTAACTAGGCATCAATTTACTGAATGAATCTTAATGGGTTTCTTTAATATTTCATACTGATAAAGAGGAGATATTTCCTTCTTAATTTAAATGGATTCATTTTTTTCATTTAACTTAAAAGGATTTGAGTTTCGAGGGGTTCTCAATGCACTCATTGTCAAGGCTTAGCAGGATTAGGGGATGCAATTGTAAATGCAATTCTTCTGTAAGTTTCATTCTTTCCTCCATCAACGAGACCTCTAACTTTATTCATTTTACTCATATATTTCTAGTGTACCTTAAGGCCATTATGAAATGCACTCTCTTTTACTCAACATTAAAGTTATAATATAAAAATAATAAAATTATTGAATTTGAAGTGTTACTGGATAGGTTGATGATACTTCAGCTCAAATTACTAACAAGGGAACGTTCGACACTCTTCAGCATTGAAAAGGCAAAGTTCGACACTCTTTAGCGTATTCTGATGAATATGGAAACAAAATATTATATGAACACCCAACGTAACAGTGTTATTCATATAACAATCAGTTTCCAGAGAGAGAAATCAAGGAAATGACAAACAATCAGGGAATATATAAAAAGGAACAGTATTTATTTTGTATGAGTAAATGTTTTCGCTTGTGAAGCCGTTTAAATTTATTAAATGAATCCAGGTGTTAAACACAATGGTGATATGAAAAGAACAATGAATAATACAATCTTTAGAAAGCAATTAAATAAATTTAAGAAAGTTATACTTTCGAGCAGAGTTGAAACTGGTGTTCGTTGATGCAATTCCCTTATCAAATATTGCCTTGCATTTTAGGCGATTCAAGATATACCAACAATGGCTTTATCATTTTCTTCGGAAAGAATCTTTTCTGAAATTGAAAATGATTCAAACTTTTACTTTATAAAAAAATATTACGAAATACATTATAAAGGTCCACACTTACTTGAGACGAAACTTGGACAATATATCCCAGGCACCAATAGTACATAAAAATAGGAAAAAAAATAGGGGTAAAGAGGTAAATAGAAGAAATCAAAGTTGAAATCAATTCATTCAAGCAAAAAGCTCTAGGCCACACATCAATATCCTGATTAAATTTTGCAAAGGTACAGGACAACCTAAAAGAAATATTGAAGAACACCTAAAACACGCGCCTAAATAGCAGTTACTTCACATGATAACTATAAACTAGCCAAAGTTATTCTCGTTCTGAAACCAGGAAAACCACCTAGTCACCTCATCAGTTACAGCCCGCTATTGCCATTGAACTTGATGAGCAAATTTATCAAAATATCCTTATCAAAGAGCGAAATATTATCCGAAGAAATTTCCTTTATAATGACTACTAGTTCGGATTCAGAAGACGTAAAGACACCACAATATCACTTGCAGTATCACCAGAAAAAGTAATCATTGCAAAATCAGAAAAAGTCCTGAGTGATATAGCGAAAGCATTTAACAATTTCTGGTTCAGAGGAATGCAAGATAAGATTTTAAATCTCCAAATGAATTAGAAACTTGAGAGAATCCTCTCCGATGTAAATCGCAGTTAGGAAAACATAGGTAGTGATTAATGATTATGAAGGACCCGAATTTGAACTGGAAGCTGGAGTCACACATGGTGGCCTGAAATAACTATTTATAGGTAAAGATTTAAGGAGTATAATAAGATGTTTTATAATTATTTACTGTGTTTGGTAATAATACAAAAAATCCAGTCTATTTCCTTGCAACTAATCATAATCAGGTTTATGTATTCAATATTCACGAAATTCATTCCAATCCTCTCGTTGGCTTCAAAGGTAAATCAAAAGATAACCGCCAATGTATTTTAGAGGTATCAAATTTAATGCTATTGATAGGTATAACATAGGCTTTGAGAAGTGTTGCTCTTCGTTGTGGAAAGAGTAGCGTTTAATGGAGACCATTACCTTGTAATTTTCAGAGAGAGAAACTTCTATTGAGGCAGATGTTGATTTTGCTTGATCTCTAAGCATGTGGATATTGGCTTAATCTGCTCGAAATTCAAAATCACACCTGTCGACGAGATGGTTGCCTGCTACCCAAATTAGGGAGACTGCCGTGCCCCCTAGACCTAGGCAATTGCGTATCACTCTAAGTTACTTGAGCCAAAAGATATAGGGAGCAAATTATATGGCGAAACATAGTGAAAGTTTGTTTCTCTCTTTCTCTAAGCGGGCAATCGAAAGCGAGGATGGAAGGCTCCCTGCTCTCTCTGACATGTCATGGGACTCTTTGCAAGTCGTAGTAGAAGGCAGGCAAACTCCATTCTTTAAACGTTTTCCTCCCAAGACTAAAGTTCCAAGAGAGAAAAAAAGAAGGGAATTTCTGTCCGAAATAAAATTTTCATCAGTTTCGTTTGCCCTGATAACCGCCCTGCTACTAAAACATCGAGTTCCATGCCCAATGTAGGTGATAGTTAAAGATGTTCAGAACACCTAAGCTTTTGGAAATGCTTTATGCCCTATGCTGCGTTATTTTCTATTTTTACTTCTTCTACTCAAATGAAACGTAAGGCGAAGTATGAAGATCCTTGGGAAATTGGACCGCCCTCTTTCCTTTGGGCATCAGAATCATCTAATCCACGGTGTGTCTAAAGTTTGTGGCAAAATTGCATAGGGATAAAGTGTGTTATGACATGTCATCCGAGCGTAGAATTTTGGATAAATATTATGCTGTAGGGCACCGAAAACACCCTCACATAAGGTTACATGAATGTAAGAACGAGTTTTTCCTGTTGAGATTTCAATAGATTAAGTTCTTCCCAGTAGCAAATGTGACGCATTAAAATTAGATTCTACTGGGGCACTCAAGCTTACCTCAGTAGAATCATTGATAGTTATATCTGTCCGCCTGGGATGGGAAGTTCTTCTGTCGAGGTTATCTTTATAGTAGGCCATTTAAATGTTGCGCATAGTGTGGAATGAAATTTCAGTAAATGTAGACCATCCCAAGGAACGCAGGCTTTTAATTGGAGATATGCTGCTGGAGTAACGTAGGTCCTAGTCAGTGAGGGAGAGACAATCCTTCGTCACTATGACTAAGAAATTAATCTTAGAGGAGGAAGTGGTACATTATATTCGGGGAAAATTCGAATTTTGCCCTCCTATATACGCTAGAAGAGTTTTGTATGTTGGAGATTTGCTCTTCGAGATTCAAACTTGCTTCCATAATGTCACCCAGAAATAAGAAGATGAATTTGAGACATCGTAAAACCTAGTCGACAAAATGCTGGAAATTTTTGCCATCAGTTTTTTAGACATGCCGCCAACCTATCCATTTGTATAGCCTAAATTGCACTACTATGGCATACATGTTGATGGAATCCAGGTCAGCAGGTATTTATTACCAAGGAGTAACGAGGTGGACCTTAGAGAATATGGATTTTCTTGGAAATTGAGAGAAAAATTCATAATATTTTGGATGCCATGCGGATAACCTTTTTTTAGGCATTTAAGCTTAAAGAATTGTAAAGAGCATTTCTCTTCAATTGAAGATTTAGGAAACATGAGTTCAGTAGCTACACATTTGCTCTTCGAATGCCGGATGATGCCAGCGCGCATCATTTCATAAAACCCTACTCTGCAAAACCGAGTTTGTGAGGGAAATATCGTGCGCGGTATTATGAGACTAAAACTGATGTTTTAATTCGGTGAGTTATTTGTTGTTCACTTGAAGGCATATCACCTTCAAGTGGAAAAAGCTAGATTGGTAAACTCAACAGAGATAACTCTATGCGGTGCATATCCTGCAAAAAAAGGTAAGGAAGAATTATTGGAAGTGCAACCTGCTCTTCAATAGGGAAATATTCCGTCTACCCGTCGATTAGTATAAAATACATAAGGTCAAGAAGTAGATCAAAATAGGTTAATGTATTGTCTCCGAGGATCTTATGCGAAACTATAGGTGAATTGGAAGGTTAAGTTGAAGCTGTGTAAGCGCCGTTGTCTGCCGTATATTAAAACCGTTTTCTGATCTTATATTAAAGCTAGTGATAATGCACATAGTGAATTAAAGTTAATAGAGAAACTGGTGTTAAACTTGTGGGAAAATTAGAAAAGTGCAGTGGTTAGCGGTCACTATTATGTTGTATTACAAGGAACCTGTCTCTTGAGCCAGGTTTTGTGCTTTTTTGACCTTTTATCGTTTGGAGAATGATTAAAACTGCCTTGAAATTAACTTCACGCCTTTTGACAGGCTGGCTTTTTTCTACTTCTATTTCGGAAGTCTAGCTTGTCCATTATTTCTGCGTAAAGTGGAAGGGAGATAGAAAAACTTTTATCCTCGTAAGTTAACATGATATTCGCTTTTCTTCCTATTAATCTAACTGGCAACAGGAAACTACGATGAAAGTCTAGCTGGTTCAAAGAGAATGTCACGTAGGTCTGTGCAAGTCGTGTGAAAATGCGAAAAAACAGCTTCACCAAAAGCTTTTTAGAAAATCAAACTATAAAACTAGAGAACGAATCATCCTAAAGCTGAGTTTATCGCTATAACAAAAGAAAATAAAACTACAATTCTAAAGGAAATGTCTGCTAACAGAAGGGCCACAAAGGGATGTAAAAACCAAAATGATTAAATTTCGAAAAAGAAGCATGGATAAAATTAGCAAATAATTAAAGAAAAAATGCAAATAGACTTACAAAAGGACGATGAGTGTCTATTACGAGGATATATAAGTTTTGAAAATAAGTTTTTTAATTCGGATATAAGGAATCGAGATATGATGAAAAGTGTTTTATTATTTTTCAATATAACTACCCTCGACTTTAATGCACTTGCGCCACTTGTCCCTGAGGCTTCGAATTCCTGACAACCAGAAATCTCCCGACTGCTGTTTAATCTACTCTTGGACGGCGAGCTGGACATCTTCATCGTCCCTAAACCAGCATCCAAGCAGTGCAGCCTTGAGCTGGCGAAATAAAAAGAAGTCGCTAAGGGCCGCCCCTCATAAATTAGGAAGGAAATATTTCCTCTTTATCAGTGTGAAAGATTAGAGAAACCCATTAAGATTAATACAGTAAATTGATGCCTAGTTAAATGTCATCGTAACTTTTTGGCGATAAATGCGGAAACAAATGCACATAATTTGGAATTTTTTTGTTTTGGGATGGGAAATATAAGGTATGGGTTTCGAAACGGCTCATTGAATTCACTGAACATATGACTAATATCTCAGGCAAATGAATTCTCCGCAAAAACATAACCACATGTATGTATTTTTATGCCATGTTAATTCAACGATAGATATACTATAAATAAGTCTAGGAATTTAGTTATTGTCAATAAAATAATTATTTTATAGAGACCTTAGAATTCACTAACATCATTTAACAATCTTAGTTCTTTTATTGGTGGACAAAGCGCCATACTCTTTCAATCGACCTCAATTGTATCTCCCTGAAATCATTTCACATAATATGGCGTCTCTTTTTGTAATTCCAATCGCAAAGGATTTTTCCCTCCTTGATTCTGCAATACTGTCGTGATTCTCACCAAGTGTTCTTTAGCACGTCACATACAACACCATTCATCTCGTGGCAAAAAATACCTTCACTACTAGCACTTCATTTCTTATCTTCGGCGTAATATGTAACTTTTCTAGGCAGTCCGATGAGGGGGTTATCCTTTGCATAATCTTAGCTATTGTAGGTTGAGTGATGCTAGAAATATTCCTGAGAGAAAATCCAAGCCTAAGATACATCCTCAAAGAAGTGTTTACATTACTCAAATCAAAAATGAAGCATGTTTTGATAAAGATTATATCGGTTTGGTTGCCGCTTTACCTGAAATGTAGGGGGTGAGCAACGGGAATATAGTTATATCAATCCTTCCTTCAAGCAGCAGCTCAAGGATTTACCTGAAGGATTAATTGTGGTTGTAGACACAAGTGTCTTGGGAAGCCATTCAGTAACCGCAGGAATAAAGTGAGATTCCCTCGTTAAAATATTTTGAAAATAATGTGTATGGGGATGTAGCATCATCTAGGAGGAGATACAAATAGTCTGATCATTTTAGCTCTTGCTGTACGGGATTGATATTTTGATCAAAATTGTGACTCCGTCAAATCTTACTCACAATCAACGTAATAGTTAATATTCGTCCTCTTCTTTGTGTAGGTTATATGCATAGCTGGTTATTTAAATTCCAGCATCCCAATATCAAGACCATGATCACAAATTATAATAGTGGCAAGGTCTTCGATGCTTAGTGTTGTAGAATGTAGAGCTTTTTCAACTCTAGGAATTTATATTTATTTCTATTATTTTAAAATTATTTGCACTTAATTACTTTTTCCAAGAGTTGAGGAGAGATATTTGGGCCGTTTATATACACAAGGGGTGGTCAATAAGTTTTGAGAATCGGTAGGGCAAAACAGAGAAAGTGGATGGCTGTTTGTAGGGGTGTTAGGACAAGTTATAACAAGTCAAGACCTGCAGCTGCACGCTCCTACCTCGTCTATTTAAGAGGCAGTAACTGATGGCAGATCGTCAGTCACAAATTTTATTAACAATGGAGAAGGTTGAGCACCACGCAGTGATCAAATTTTTGACCAAGGAAGGCAAGAATGCAAAAGAGATCCATGAACGCATGGTTGCAGTGTACACCGACACCGCCCATTCCTATGCAACCTTTGCTCGCTGAAATAGGAAGTTTCGCCATGGTCGTGAGTCCCTTGAAGTTGACATCAGTCCAGGACGCCCGTCAGATGTGACCAACGAGGACAATGTGGCCCGGGTGGAGAGGATGATCCTAGAAAATTGACGGGTGAAGGTCGAAGAAATCGAGCGAGAACTTGGAATATCACATGGAAGTGTTATCAACATCATCCACGACAATTTGGTCGTGACCAAGGTCTTTGTCCGTTGGGTCCCTAGAAACCTCACGTCCCATGATCGACTTCAGCGTCGTCAAAGTCCACAAGGCCAGAGTTGCACGAGCTGCCCTGCCTGAGTGCGGATTCGAGGAACTCAACCATCCCCCGAACAGTCCAGATCTGGCCCCTAGCGACTACTTTTTATTCCGCCAGCTCAAGGCTGCACTGCGTGGACGCCGGTTTGGAGACAATAAAGATGTTCAGCTCGCCGTCCAGGAGTGGGTTGAACAGCAGTCGGGGGATTTCTGGTTGTCGGGAATTCAAAGCATCAGGGACAAGTGGCGCAAGTGCATTGAAGTCGAGGGTAGTTATATTGAAAAAATAATAAAACACGTTTTCTTATATCTCGTTTCCTTATATCCGAATTGCAAAACTTATTGATCGCCCCTCTTAAATGTATTCATCTTTTTTTCCTTTAACTTAAAAGGATTCGAGTTTCAAACTTTGATTTCCGAAATCTTTAGCTTGATTTTTTCTTCCCAGGGGTTGTCAAGGCTTAACAGGATTACGGGATGCAATTGTAAATGCAATTCTTCTGTAAGTTTCAGTCTTTCGTTCTTCAACCAGAGCCCTAATTTTATTGAATTTACTCATATATTTCTAGTATACCCTTAAGGCAATTATGAAATGCACTCTTTTTTAGTCAACATTAAAGTTATAATATTTGAATAATAGATAATTTAATTTGAAGTGTTATTGTATAGGTTCTTGACCCTTCAGATTAAATTACCATCAAGGGAACATTCGACACTCTTTAGCAACTGACAAGGCAATGTTCGACACTCTTTAGCGTATGATGATGAATAAGGAAACAAAATATTATATGAACACCCAGCCCAACAGTGGTTATTCATATAACAATCAGTTTTCTAAGAGAGAAATCAGTGAATTGACGAACAATCTGGGAATATATAAAAAAGGAACAGTATTTATTTTGTATGTGTAAAAGTTGTTGCTTTAAAAGCCGTTTAAATATACTAAATGAATCCAGTTGCCTAACACAATTGTGACACTCCAAAATACGAAAAAAACAATGAACAATACAACCTTGAGAGATTAATTAAAAAAATTTAAGAAAGTTGTTATTTCGAGCAGAGTTGAAACTGGTTACATAATCATGCGTGGAAAATTGGACAAAGAATAAGGAAACAAATTAGATAATTATCTGAGGAAAATTTTAAACATTTTGATTGCGATGAAATATATAATTTACTAGTTAGAAAGTATAATTAGGTTAAAATTGGTTTGCTGACTAGGTAGGAATAAACAAGAGATTTCCCTTTGCCTCGAATAACGTTATGCAGCTGGATGGAATTGGTAGGTCTAAAGAAACCCCAGGTTGTTATTTCATGGGTAATTTTATATAGAATAATTGAATTGCATAATGTAAATTTGTTCTCCCAAAGCAACAAATGAGAAATTCTCTTTAAAAAGTAGCATTTTGGTTTACATATATTATTAGCTATTTGTATACGGTAGGCCTTCGTATTCCTTTGCTCATCATAGTTTACGGTGTTTTTATCGCAGGTCGACCCGCTTTGAGGATACCATTTTTGGCCTAAACTTCTGTAACTTACCAGCCTAATTTGCCTAGGGTAAGAGACTCATCTTTCCCCCTTTTACCCAAGTTCCTTTTTTTTCCTTTGGACTAAAGGATATAAATGGTGCCGTGAGGCCTTTTAATTTATTCTGTTGCGAGGATTCTGCCTCAATTGCTCTGCTGAATCGTTTTCTGCCACTTGCCTTTTACGTTCATTTTGGAGACCTGTACTCGATTCCTTCGTGCAACGACGATTTTCTGCCATTGATTCCTGCCAGTGTTGTCGCTGCCCAATCTGTTCGCTGCATCGAATTGTGCTCTTCCAATTACGTTTGCAAGTGTTCCAAGTGGGAAGCCGTTCACACTGGGTACGTGAAAGCTCTCCCCCAGTTACCTCACCATCTCCTCTTTGGGGAATTCTGTCATCTCTATTTCCTTCTCTCGGATCGTTAGGCCTTCGATTCATCGTTCCCCTTGGTTCGACGCCTTTCGCCACGATATCGCAGTTTGTTGGTTTCTCCTCGCCGTAGACCGTCATCTCATTTACCCCTGTGGACTTGGGTTGATTTTACTCATCGTCGTCAAGCCTCTTTCGGCTGGGGTCCTGACGTGGGTTATTTCTTCACTGCTCTGGTATTAGGTATTTTGGAGTATTTCTTTCTTCTTACTTTCCCTTTTAAATTAATTAGTTTTATTCGTGTAACTTTAGACCTTCAGGTAAAGGATGTAAGACAGGAAGGTTATTCCGGGAACACCTGTCACTAGAGTGGCGAAGCTTATTTCATTCTGAACGGCGCGTATCATTTCGGCTTTAAGCAATCTATTCATAGCAACCAATTCTATATGCGAAAATATCTCTTTGGTAGGAACGACTTGTTATCATTAGATAGTGATAAGCACTTGTGACTTTTTTTACTATTTGATGTACCCCCGTATAATTTGTTAGCATTCAATTTATTTCATTTTGATTTTGATGTAAATACTACTGTTAATATACTTTTATGTGTGTATTTATTTGTCCCATTGCGGATACATCGTACTTTACACCGTCCTGAAAAATTCTGGTGAATTTCTGGTAGGCCTTTAGATCCCTGGTCGTCTTTAAATTTTCTTTTCGTTTCTTAAACGGGTCGTGTGAACCGGGTTCCGCGATAGTTTTTACACAATCTATTATATTTCCTCAACACGAGCAGTGTATCTTTATTAGTTAATAACAACACTACGGCATTCTATTGTCCATTTTTGTATGTACTCTTTCATGGCTTCTGAAAATGAGTTTTTAAATTCCCTCGAGTTGCAGAGCCTTCAATTAAAATTAATTCCCTGGATTGCCCCTTTATTTTATTCTCCTTCTCATTCTTTTTTATTATTACTATTGCAAACTAAGTGATTATGAGTTTGGCGGCGTTCATAAAGAAAATCTAAGCGTTCATCTATTAATGTATATTTTAGCATCATTGCGTGTTTAAAACTGAATGAACTAAATGTATTTTTAATTCTACTTATCCTCGTTTAGCTTCCTGCTTTTACTGACGAGGGAGTGGATGTGATTACCGTACAAACATGCGAGGATGCAAAAGTTGAACCATTTTCCACCAATTTTCGCGCAAAGATTAATGGATACTACGCATCCATTAGCAATTTTACGAGTGAAAGAGGATAATTTCATAAAACTCTGGACTTATAATAAAAAGGAAGCTAAAAGACAAGCAAATGAAGGTCCTTCATTCCGCATTGATATTGTAAGTGCGAAAAAGATAATCAATTTCTCAAGAGTAGCTCAATGGTTGGGATTTTTTTCCTTTTAGACGCATATATGATGAATTTTCCAAGGGCATAAGTCACCGATTTAAAATTAACTTAATTATATTTTAAGTTAACAAAAAAGAAAAAAAACCCAATGGAACTATAAAAACTACCAAAACAAACAGAAACAAAACAATGGAAGAGGAAGAAGAAACTGGATGCTTTCTCCAGGGTTGAGTGAGGGGGACACCTACCACACCACCGGAGTATGCACCCCAAAAACAAAAGAGAGTGAAGTAAAATGGAGGCCAGCCTCCTCTATGAAGTCTCGTATAGTCGTAGAAAGACAAAATATAGCTCGCCAATCTTCACGGTACATGGAAGGGTGACGTGCGCGAAGATCCCCATGACTGGGACTTTTCATGGATATGCAGAATAAGTATAGAGGACAATGCGAACCAGAGTTTGTGGAGATGCCAATAAATCGTGAGTAGTCAGGGTGCATTCTGAGTCGCTATAAATCACTCTAAGATCAAGGAACAGGACACAGAGCTTATCTCCTCTAGCCAGCTAGGCATTGAAATTAGTTAAACCATGAATACAGATGTAGCCCTGTTATAGCCTCACTGAATTTAGACAAAACCGAAACCCACTTTGGACCTTTGTACATTGTAACACGAAGTTTGCTCCATTAAGGTCAAACTCAATACTCCTGGTGCTCTAGAATGTTTGGAAGCTGATATCTACCAACTACTACGGTGTCGTCGTGGGCATAACTAGAGGTGCCATAACCCGAGAGCTACAGTGATCTCTGGAAGAGGCTATATGCACAGAGGATGTTGGGAGGTATATGTCACCAGGTGGAGATCGTTGTGTTGTATAGCGGTGACCTTCCAAAATTCACGCTCGGCTGCAGCGCACAAAAGTCACAAATCGACATGAGGCTGGAGCGGATTGCAACTCACTCAGCGTGAATTTTTGATTGAAGGGTTCTTCGCCTCTTGTCGTAATTTTCAGTCGACAACCTTCATGGACATGACGCCGTGATTTTATGCTGGTGTCAGGGTATCCCAGCTAAAGAAACTGGAGAAACTGGTCGCAAAGAGACTACCCCGGAAAGAGATTAAAATATTATGGCCACTTTCTCTTGGAAAAATGGAGTGTTATCGGGCCATAATTTGCCTGAATCCTATTGCCTTACTTCCACACATCTGCAATTATGAATATTCCGTTAAATTACGATAAGTGTGCTCGAAAAAAATATCGGCGGGAGTGGTCCAAATTATTCAATAACCCTGACTGTAGCTTCACGAAATTCAACAACGCTGAAGTCGTTCGGGTGGCCCGAATAGTGAATATATCTGTATCCCCTTTGTTTAAATTCAGTGGGGCTATTTGGCTGATCACCAGAAAAAAGGAACTTGAGAAAAACGTTGGAGCTATAGAGGAATAGTAAATAGGCCCATGGCGATTATGTTGTCGAAGAAATATGAACCAACGTTCCTGGTCCAAGCACAAGCAGTTCTTTTATTAGTCGTAAGCGGCCAAGAAAAGGATAGGGAAATGTAAAGTGGCCATTTTCATCAAGGTCATCGACTACCTCTTATCCAAAATCAAGCGGCGCATCCAGATAGCACAGGGATCGATAACGACAAAAAAAAAGAAGCGTTCTTAGGAAGTGGTGACTAAACTACTCACTGTCAAGATACTCGACTGACAGTGAGTACACTACCTCTGGGATTAATCGTATAGTCCCTTCTGAGGCGGTGCCTGCCACCATATCCCTTAGAGGAGAAAAATCGGTCGCATTGGTACCTCGAAGGGGCGAAAGACCACCTCATCGAAGTTGGCCACCAGTTAAATGTACGCAAGTATAACTACACTGATATTGCTTAAAAGGAATTATTTATATCGACGAAACGAACGAAAATATCTTACCGTTGTAAAGCGCACATCCTGCTTCTGAGCTCCCATCCTGTGGAGGTGAAGTCTGCAAACAATTATA
The DNA here is from genome assembly GCA_963969495.1 of Ceratothoa steindachneri. Taxonomy (NCBI): domain Eukaryota; kingdom Metazoa; phylum Arthropoda; class Malacostraca; order Isopoda; family Cymothoidae; genus Ceratothoa; species Ceratothoa steindachneri. The sequence goes on from OZ018326.1 coordinate 172,273,689, forward strand.
CCTCTGGAGGGTGGTCACGATTAACTCGCCCAGCAGAAGTTCCTGCAAAAAAAGAGCTAACGGGGAACGGAAAGAAACGTAGCTAATCCAAGTTGTTCAGGATTCCACGGCAATTCCATGGAAGGATAATGCCTTACTGCACTAGCTCGGCGAAAATGCGGGTGCGCTCTTCGAAGTTTTGTACTTTACGCGATCAGCCGTACCTTTCCTGGGGTTAGAACACCGGAAGCTATTAGCCATGTAAAGCGCTGAACGTGCTGTCACCTTCGACGACTTGCTGGGGGAGAATGAACTTACCTGGCGATTGTTTTTCTCACTCCGGCTCGAAAACGCCGGCTGAGGGGCAGAATCAGAGATGGGGGTCCCGGGTTTCGATTCAACGGGTCAAGCCGAAGATGGTCTCACGAGCAGCTTCGGTGAGTTTTCAACTAGTGAATTGAACAAATCAGTGGAGGTGCACAAGCCGTTTCGCATACGCGAAACGGTCTTACTAGAAGAAGGTGGAGGCCTGGTTTTAGGTATGGTTAGGATGTTTCAGGTCTCAGATGGTTCAATAGAATCAAATCTTTAGAGCTTTGTGGAAAAAGACTCGGGTCGCAACATGAAAGGAGAGGAACTTTTTCTCCATAAGACACCGTCAATATTCCGTTCGGAAACGGTGTGGGTCTCTGCATCTAATACAAGATACATAATAAACCCTAAGCTCCTAGGCCTTGGAGCAACTTACACAGATTTCGAGTAAATACCACTTTGAACAGCTACCTGAGCATTAATTTGACTGAACCGCTGGCAGTAGTAGCGAGATCGCAGCAATGGCAAGAATGCCATAACACGATTGCGATATCATCTGGCACGCATCGACTCAGGGAGCCTTTCACAATCGAACTTAACGAAAGTGTAGGTTTTAGACTCAAAGATCCCCCTCCTAATATTTTTCATGACACTTTCGAATTTAACCGCTCGTATAAACCATCCTTCGAAGAATTTTATGGCAGAGTACGGTGTAAGGTTGATTGGCAAACCATGTAATGTACCAAGAGCACCAATAATGGCTGCTTGGGAAGGTTTGCGGCATTGGCTAAAATCTAGCCGTCAGAGAAACAGGTGACTGTTTTCTACTAACCAGACTAGCTAGTGCTAAAATCATATGGAGCATGTTGCTTTTATCCAACATGACGCCAATTGTAGAAGGAATCACGAAAAAGCGTTTGAAGACAGCGTGTTCTAAAACACCAAGTCTCTCTAAATGGAGCTAGTACATCATCGCCTAGCAGGAGGAATCCCTGTGTAGCTTGTTACACATAATACCTGTGGGGGGCTGCACGCCATCTCTCCCTGATTGTAAATTAGATAAGCCCTGTAATTGGGTTGAAATGAAATCTCTGATAGAAACTGGGAAATTTGTTGGTGCAATTCACCCTCGCTCTTTCAAAGATACTTTTTTTATAATTTTACTTTACGACTATCTAGTCAACCATGTGTTTTCCTGCAATTCTTACACGATCAGAGTGAAAATTATGGGCGCCCCATAATGGAATAAATTGGACTATTTAACGGGACCCGGATATGTTATTGGTGCACGTCGTCCTCTCTTTTCAGCAATTTTTTTATACGAATTTCGCCTCAATCTGGCAGAGTGTACACTGCATCGGCTACCCTTTTTGGTTCATTTAAACATGGGATAGCCTTGCGGCGGTATATACTAATAATAGGTGATCATCCAGCCTACTTGGTAGTGCAACCGCATATCTTCACTTATGTTGATTAAATAGCCTCCAATCGCCTTCCAAACATGATCTATCTACAGACATTCTGGCAGCGCACTTTTATCGTCTTACTAGAATTAGCCAAGTGAAAGTGTATTCTGTGAGGTTTCTACCTGCGTTAATAGCCAAAGTTCAGCTGGCTTACAGTCTTCCAGTACACATATAAGGTGGCTACGTTGCCACGATCATTTATGGTCAAGAATCAAGAAAAAATTTGCCATCAAAGCTCAAATTCACGTGCCGAGTATGTCTATATGATCACATTCTAAAATTTTATGATCTTATGTAGAATTTTCTCTTAAACTCCCAAATTATTAAAATTTGATAGTATCTATCTTTCATGCAACGCAGTATCATGTAAATCCACCTCAACAGCGGCTACGCAGTCCATAGATGTCGGGGAAAAAGAGGTAACACAAGAAACCTGTTCAACCGGTGGAGAGGATGCCTTCCAACCATATCTAGGGGAGAAAGGAGCTTCTAATTTGCCCAAAGGGAGCCACAACCGGGTGCCTCCAGCTCAGAAAGTAGGCGGCCACACCTGTGCTTTCTCAGGGTCACTTTTAACCTATTTATAGTGGAGATGAGATTTGCGGGCCCTATTTATATCAGTCAGGTAGATTCATCCTTGATAAAATCCATCTCTTCTCCAGTGGATGTCCCTCATTTATTTCGCTAAGTGCCCCATCAAGAAATACGCGGGAGGCCTAGAACCTACTGCTCCTTAGGGAAGCTGCTCGATAGGGTTAAAAGTTGGTGGAGGAGCCTGTCAGTAGCTGCTTCTAAATGCCTTGCACTAATGCATTTTAAGCTTGCAAGAGATGCGGCGTGCTTTCCTCCTCTCTTTCCCGATTGAGGTCGGTTCGCTGGCCCAAGTGATTAAAGACGACAGAACCAAAGTCTTTTCTATGGGGATGCATGTCACCTTTGAGATGGATCACCAATTTGAGGCACCACATGAGTTAAGGGTCCCAGAGCTGACACTGCTCCAGATAGAAGGACCTTATATGCCGGCCAAATTTGGCTCGGTGCCAAACACCGAGCCTGAGCCTGCCCCCGTAGAAGCTTTTCATTAGGCACCTAGGTTACCTGAAGTCTCATAAAGAGATTGGGGACTTCCACCTCCAACTTGTGTCCCTTTGACAGCCAAACCATTCTCCATTACAAAAAAGAATCTTGCTGAGGCCACTACCTCCGGGATTGGGGCCCCTTTCGTTATGAACGGGGTCCCTGCCGCCTCGGCAAGCGACCAGGCCAAGAGGTGCTTTTAGGTCAGGAAGCCCAGAGAAAGATCGAAGTCGCATGCGCACTGATCAGAGCCTTGATTGCGCCCGGGCACCTCATACAGAGATTACCTGGCGTTTTAAACTCGTTGGCTTTAAAAGTTTTCATGTTTTCATGGCTGCTTGTTGGCTAAATGCCATATTTTCCTGCAATGGAGAGCATTATGTAACCCGTTTCAGGGACGGCAATCTTTTTGCCAATGCGCCAACCATCGAGGCGGTCATGAATAGTGCTCTTCGGACAATCAATGGCTCGTCGGTGAGTCTGACGCTGTATTCTATTTTGAATTTCGTAAAAGGTGTGGTTTATGAGAAGGAACTCGTCGACTACTCTCTAGAACACATCCCTGAAGAGGTTGCTATCCAGCTAGCTGTCAATTTCGAAGGTGTGATTAGAAAAAACGGAACGGCCACGAGACCCACCCTTACAATCTTCGTCACGCTCGAACGTGACAGGTTCTCTGGGTTGTTGAGTGCCGGTTGATTTTGCTATCGCGTGAAAGCGTTTTTGCCGCTGCACCGGGGCTACCACTTCCAGGGCTTATGTCATATGAATCGCTCGGGTAGACTTGCAAATTCTGGTTTACCCGAAATCTGTTTAAGTTGCTCCAAGGTCATACATGATAGTCTTTATCATTCATGGCAAAGCGAGTCAAATAGGGAGAGCCAAAATCTTTGCTTTCATGCTATGTTGCGCGTATCTCCTGGAGGAAAATCCTGGCCGTTCAGCCTGTGGAACTTATCCCATTTCGATAGGGTAAGGACCTGTTCTTGGCGTACCAGACGCTATTTAAGACGTTTTATGCCTTAATTTTAAAACAATCACCCTCTCCTTCTCCACTTATTTTAAACAGCTATGGGGGATCTTACCCTTTCATCCCGGGTGCTTCCCTGAAAAAGCTCGCAGCAGAAATGGTTTACACCCAGCCTCAGCTAAGACCATAAATTTTTCCTCTCTCCTCCAGCCTGACTGTTTTCCTTCTGGCGAATCTGCTGCCCACGACCAATCTCATAGTCAGTCTAATATGAGGCAACCCCTAAAGGTGGTCATGAGGCCATTTCTTGGGATCTTAAAGCACTTCCATAAAGACGACACCATCAAAGGCTAGGTCGAGGCTCGGAGACGCAAGGTCTTGCAGAAGATGGACCCTTGTATCTGAAGCCACCTCGCTCATCAAAGGATTCAACGTGGAGTGAGGAAACGACTCGAATAGTGAGCCAACTTACCTGGATAAGTACTCGAAGGCAACATCTCCTTCAGACCATTGCTCTGCCAGCAGTGTTCAGGGTTCTTTTCCTAGAAGTGTAAGGCCATTCCTGTAAATTTCTTCCTAGCTAAGTTTGGAAGGTATATTTCTTTATAATAATTGCCGTGTACTACGAGCCAACTGGGAGGAGCTATGGTGGCTCGTATTCTCACATTCCTTGTTACACATTTTATATAATGTTAGGCACGTGCGACGTGGACACCTTACCATAGTATAAGCGATGTCAGCACATGGATTTGTTGCCGGTCAGAAGGAGGAGCTATTTACACACGGCATGATGGTAAACTTCTTCTATTTGATATAAATACCTTTTTCAGTTACACTTAGAATGTAGTCATACTGTATTTTCTAGCTATATTAAACCGTTGGCGGACTTCGACGTGGGCGACATCTGATCCATCATGGTACGGTTGCCGTTTCCTTCTCTTCTGCTCCTTAGGGAGGACTACATGATCAATCCCAGGTTGATGACCTTAACAACATTATCAACCAGCTAAGTGACCTGAATGTGAGGAGTTTACGCATCAGAGTCTGAGAAGTGCTTCATTGTCTAGACATGATTCATCACTATGTTTTTCGGAAGAATAGCCTGAATTTGGCTGACTGGTGTTTGATGAATTTCATGGTAGTGACCTCGTTCCAATTTAACTATCATTTTCTGTGAGACTGCCGCTTATAAGCACTCATCGTCTTGGCCCTAAGTACTATTCCTAGTACGTCCGGTCGTTTGGCACGCCGACTGCCTCTTTCTTGTTTTTCCGAGTGTAAGACGTCCCTCAGGCAAAATCGTTAGGCCTAGATACACTATTAGCCACGCCAAACAATTTCACAGTAGGTTAAATATTCCTCTAGCAAAGGCTAGGGCTAGTTTCCGTTATGATTCGACCGCTTTTTAGAAACTTTATTACCTAAATGATGCGTCATCAGCATTCATTACCTGTCGTCATGCAGCTGAAGGGAGCCGACTGGACTTTACCGCTAAAGCCGGAAAATCCTTGATTGAAAGGTTTAAGTTAGGTGAGTTGCGTTACGCTCTTACTTCATTTGGGGACGCTATCACTGGTTCAAACGATGTTAGGTATGCCATGTTCGTATACCTAGGGGTGATTGAGGCATGCCATTACCGCAAAGTTTTTAAACATGATAAAGATCAATGGTTAGCTTCTAGTGTGTGGCAAATGGCAATTTTGCTGTCTTTTTGCAAACAGGAGGAAATCACTTTACCACGAGGGTTTCCACCCAATTTTTCTAAACTCGTGTGTGTACAAATTGGTAAATAATAGCTTAGCCATTTTCTGGATGGCAGAAATCAACTGTCTTCAGTAGACTGCATTTCCGCTAGTTCAACTCTACGTCATATGCTCTGCTCCAACTGGAAAATATTCACTGCGAGACATAAGTTCATAGACAGCACTACGCTACGGAGATTTCCGATTTGGATGAGCCCTTTGATACCTCATAGCGATAAGGTATCATCGAGATTCTATAGAGGATGGGGGCGAGGGGAAGTCCTCTAATCTTAATACCTGATATTTGCGAGATCGTCTAATCTGCATACAGGGGGGTGGATAGTTCTATCCTCCCCAATGGAGCATGAATCGAGTGTCCAGTAGTGAATTTTTGTCAGTCTCACACTCTATGCCCTGAGCATTACCAATAAAACCTCGGTAATGCAAGAAGATATTTTCCTTACTGAAGAAGTTTTTTATCTCTTTTGGTGAGGCCAGCCTGTTAACTCTAGATCATTGACTTCAACAGAAAATAAACCGCATCTCTTCTATACCAAATATCAGTGGTTTCGGTTTTCATTGGCAACGAATAACGTATTACAATTCTGCAACATAGACTGCTCCCCGAGACAAGGAAATTTTCCTAAACGAGGTTCGCCTGTAAGAGTTCTATTCGAACCATTTCTTAGTTCTTGTTTTAGACCGACGCCTCACCCAGTAAGCTCATATTCGCAGACGTATGGTGAACAAGTTGTGAGCTTTAGCGCTTCATGAAGTGCTTTGAGTAACCTCGGTTCATTGAGGTTACTGGTTTTCACTAACGTGAAGCCACGGTTGCCGAGAGACAGGTGGATGTCGAGATTATCTTCTGCTAGATTCCTGGACATTTGGGAAATGCGGGAAATGATCTCGCCGATTATAGTACCAGAGGTTCCGTGAGGACTAAGCGACCAGACCAGTGTTTTGATCTTCTTCGCACCAACTAAACGACAGAAATCATGGCAGCACTCCAAGCTACCACCAAAGAAGATGTGAGACGGCATGCTTGAAATAATCTTAAATTGTGTACCATGCGCTTCAACGGTTCTCATGGACCAATATTAAATCCCCGCGACGTCTTCATGTCGCTTTCTGCCTTCTTCGATTTAGGCACACTCTCGCGATGCAACGTCCTTCGATTAAGCAATCCCCTATACCATATTAGCTCACTTTACCTACCCCAAGGAAGACCGTTCCATCTGGGAGATAAGCGTCTCTCGGACAACTTCCAACTCTGGAGAACCTCCAAGAAGCCAAAAGAGAACTTATATGGCCCGTCACAAACATTAACGGTGCCGGGATGCCAACCTCCATTGGGAAAAGGGGTAGCAGGCACGCTGGCTCAAAACTACAAAACCAAGGGAAAGTTGTTTGATTATTTTGTGAAAATTTACCAAGGACCAAGAGTTGGTGTGCTTTATCCCGCCTCAAATCTTTCGCCTGTGTCACCTCTGCATTCGGAGGGAGTGCCCTTGAAGGACCCGTGTGAAAGGAGACACCCTTGGAAATATCCCTCTCTTCTTCCAATACCACGTGTGCCTAACGTGAGAATTTAGAAAGTTCGAGAAAGAATCAGCTCCTCGCTGAATCACTCGTCACAGCTGTGTTTGCTTTCGGACGCCACTCGTTTCCCTCTTTCCCCTCCAATAACACCGTGCGTAGCCTTCCGGTCTCAACCCCATGCTTTACAGGCATATCTATTACCCCGCGGGGGTAGACACATTAAACTTACCCCCATATCACGAGGAAATTTTCACCATCTGGAACGATTCCTTATCATGAAATGTGTTAGCATAGACTGGTGCCAAGAATCCTCTAGGGACCCTCAGGCCCTGAGACTTCAAATCGGACCAGCCATACTGGTTTGTAACCCAAGCTCACCATTTTTCATGGAGATTGAAAGCACACCATTTGCTCCATTCAGACGGCCATCTGTTTTGCTTGAACCCCTGTCACCCGTCGTCGAGTCGCCTTACTTCGTCGAAGATCTCGCCAGCAGATCTAACATCGTTAAGCTTTGGCCACTGTTCAGAGGAAAGATATCAAGCCCCCTTTATCTCAGGAGAGTTATGCAGCCCTCTGATCTTCACCACTCTTTCAAGATCCCCGTATTTTTGAGACTGAGACTCTTCACCGATCTGCAGAATCGTCTCGAGTTGAGATTACGTCTCTCTTGAGCAGAGAAAATCTCAGACTTCATCATGAAGTAATCAAACCCCAACTTTGAGTCCTCCTCGGCAGGACTCCCCGAAGTATCTTCTTGAAAACCTACGCCGTTGACTCCCCCATGCTCCTCTAAAAATTTCACCCGCGCTTGAAGGTAAAGCGATCTTGTGTGGTCATCCCCAGATTACCTCATTAAAATTCACAAAACTCATTTAACTACCTTTATAAGTAATTTGTTCACCGCTTTTGTATATATATAAATTAACCCCTTTCATTATTTATATAAATATTATATTTTAGGGTATTGTTTTTATATATCCTGTAAACTTCAACTTGGAAAGCCATTAGTCAAAACCCCGTCAACCGTAAATCACACTTTATTAATCACCCCAGAACATACGAGTATCCTCAAGCGGCCTTTGGTCAACTGTCTGCCCATGCTCGTATACGACTCTGTGTGCCCGAGCTAGTATACACAGGCATACCTCGACACATATATATATATATATATATATATATATATATATATATATATATATATATGTATTTAAAGGCTCAAGGAAAAAGGGAGAAGTAGGGAATGGAAAGATAGGACAAATATATGAATATATATTTATATATATATATATATATATATATATATATAATACAGGTAATTAATTTGTTCCTTGGGAATCTGGTATGTAGCAGGAATATGAAGACCCAAGTGATTACACTAATCATTTATTGGCCGGACGTTTCGGACCTTTACTAGGACCATCTTCAGCGACTATGTCGACTAATGAGAAGGGCAAGGACATTAGTTGTTAACAGTTAAAAGAATGCATTAAAAAAAGCGGAAGGAGGCAAGTTAAAATAATAAAAATGATAATTATTAAAATTAAAGTAAAAACACTAATAACAATATATAGAATTAAATAATACTACCCAATGTGATTTAAAAAGAAATAATAGAAAGTGAAATTATAACATAAACTGACTTAATTATCACATATTAAAAGTTACTGAAGTAAACAAAAAATAACCTATTATATTAAATATTTCTAAAACAAAAAAAAAACCCGAAAAAAATTCGAATGACCAACGTGACTAACCTTTATCGTGGGAGTTGAGGAATCAACTAACTAAACATATAAAACTACTGACGAAATTTGTTTGGTTGGTCGGTTGGCTAGTTAATCTATTGAAGTGTTGGTTAGTTATATTGTGAATAGTTTAATTGAGGAGGAGTAATTATTTAGGTTTGGATTTATTTTATTGATGTACAGTGACTCTAAGATTATCAAATCGAGAGAAGTTAAGGCTGAAGATATTATAGTAAATGAATTAGAATTAATAGGAGGATGGTGATACTCTGAATGTTGCCTGATAGAAGAGGCTTCAGGTTTAGAAATGGGAACACCAGTCCTATGAGACAAACCAAAGTGCTTTGCGATCCTGCATTTGAGTTGTAAGTCAGTTTGGCTTACATAACGACTGTGGCAGGTCGTACATGTATAATTGTAAATTATACGGGATTGCAAGCCCAAAGGGATTGGGTCCTTATGAAGATAAAAGGAATTTAACGATACAGGGTTGGAATTTATACAAATGAATTGGCATTGAGGGAAATGGTTGTTGAGGGTAGAGAGAAGGAGTTTGTTAAACGCGGATGTCAAATGCTCTTGATGAAGTAGTTTAATGAAAACCTTCTGTTTAGAAACAGTAGTAAGTAAGGGTCGAAAATAGTATGTTTGGAGAGAAATTTGGATACTAACTAGTCGAATATGAAATCGGCGTAATAGTTAAATTTGAGGAAATCCTTTAAATAAGTCAGTTCTTCATGAAAGGATATCCAGTTAGAGCATATATGTTAGGGTCTAAAAATTCGGCATTTAATATTGGATAATTTAAACTGACTGGAAGAGCTACTAAAAAAATGTGAACCTAATCTAGGGGTGGTAGGTTTTCTGTAAATGGATGTATTTTAAGAGGAACCTGTTCGGACAACGTTGACATCCAAGAACGAGATTTTGTTGTCATTTTCTGTTGCCATAGAAAACCTTATGTTAGGATGTTGTCGGTTAATATAATTTATAAATGGGGGTGCATGATCAATATGCTTAAAAATTAGAAAACAGTTATCTTTAAATCTTTTAATAACAATAGGCCTGAATTCTCGAGGGCACTTGTCCATCCACCGAATTTCGTGGTGACACAAAAAGCTATTGTCAAAGGGGCGACCCAGTGAGGAACCCATAGCCATGCTAAGTTGTAGCTTGGAGTATTGACTGCAGATAAGAGAGGGTGGAGAGGTATTTCATTTTTATGAGTTTTAGGTAAACCATAAATGGCCCCAGGGGATGAACCAAAAACAAAAAGCTTATGATAAACATCAAATAAAATATTTCGTTTAGTAAGAGAACGTAGAAAATTATTAATTCTATCTTCAATTTTCTGAATATACTTAAGGGGATCTGTATTCACTTTGAAAAATTTCAACAAATCAGATAGAATGGTATAAATTTTGTGCATATAATCAGTACGATTTAAGATTACTACCCCTTTGTCTTTATCAGGTTTACAAACTAAGATAGACTGATCTTTGCGTAAGCTGGAGAGGATACTGAAAAGTTTAAAACTGAAAACAGGATTGGAAACTTTGAAACTGTCCCACTTGTAGTAGAATTATTAGCCAAGCCTTTGATCTCATTAATCAAATTTGGAGTTGATTTAAGTGATGGAAGAGTATTGAGCTGGTGACAAAGTCTTTCAAAGGCAAGGAAAAATCGATAGAAGTTCAATTTGAAAACAGGAAGCCTGAAATCTAATCCTAAAGATATAAGACGCTTTTCTGATGGAGACAACACTTTATCAGAAAAGTTAAAAATGACTTCATCTCTTGATATATTAAAATACAAATTAAGACCCAGGTTATTAAGTTTACAGTTTAATCTATTTGAGGTCAAAGAGATATATTTATCTATTTGTCGTGATATAAAACCATTTAATACAATAAAATCCAAATGAGACGTGGAATAATTCAACGAAAAAGAAGTACGAGATACTATAGTCGAGAGTTTAGATACAAGACCCTGTTTAAGATGGATTTCTTTCGAAAAAAGTTTGAGGGTCCAGGATTTTAAAAGATCACTCTGCATCAGAGTTGATCTGAAAAGTTTAAAGCGGAAAAACTGGGGGACGTAATTATAGTTTTTGCAAGTGGACAAAAATTGAACGTCAAGCTTAGCTTTCTCCAGTTTCTTTGAAGGTTATTTTTTGTTCACTTCAGTAACTTTTAATATTTGATAATCAAGTCAGTTTATCTTATTATTTCACTTTCTATTATTTTTTTTAAATAACACTGGGTAGTATTATTTAATTCTATATATTGTTATTAGTGTTTTTACTTTAAATTTAATAATTGTTAATTTTATTACTTTAACTGGCCTTCTTCCGCTTTTTTTAATGCATTCTTTTAACTGTTATCAATGAATGTTCCTTCCCCTTCTCATTAGTCGACATAGTCGCTGAAGATGGTCCTACTAAAGGTCCGAAACGTCCGGCCAATAAATGATTTGCGTAATCACCTGGGTCTTCATATTCCTGATATATATATATATATATATATATATATATATATATATATATATATATATATATATATATATATATATATATATATATATATATATATATATATTATCATTATCTTTATCTGGTGGCAGGTTAAGTTGGGTTATTTTGGTTTGAAAGAATCATTTTCCTTTTCAGGTTATCTCCCCTTCCAGGTAAGTTTTGCAGTAAGCAGTTTACCAAGTTTGCTCAAGGATATCCAAAGAATGTGGAACAAATTCTTAATTTTTCTTTTCTTTTTCTTTAATTGAGTTTTTTTGCGGTGGCCCATTTTTCCCAAATTTATTTTCGTTGTGTGTTTTTTGGGAGGACGATCGCCCCTAAAACCGTCTACTAATCATCGTTCAAGATTAAGGGCGTATAAACGTTGGTCACTTAGAGATCAATTTTTAATTATTTATTATTTTATTTTCTTTATTGAGTACAATCTTTGTGTAAAAAATTCTCCGTTATGATTTTCCTACGATTCTTAGATCGTAAGTTTGTTGGGCGCGCCCAGCGTCCACACGCGCATTGATACCAGACAGATGTCGTCATTTGAGTGGTTCCGTCAACAACGAGAGATCCTTGGGTTCTCAGGCAAGGATCTAGTTGCATAAATTCAGGAGGAAGAAAGAAATGCAAAAGCAGTAAAATGAGGAAAAAGAGAAGCTGAAGAGAGAAGATGAAAAGAACAAAGAGAAGCTGAAAAAGTGCAAAGAGAAGCTGAAGAAAGAAAAAGAGAAAGAATTCGTCAGCATGAGCGTTAGCTTAACGGGAATAATTTGGAAACCCTTTTTATTAGCTCAAGAAATAAATTCCCCCAAACCACATCGGTAAATTTGCTAGTGTTTAAGGACGGCGAGGATTTCAGCAGGTACCTAATTCTCTTTGAGAAAATTTTCGAAATGAACCAATGGGATTTTCAAGCCGATAGAGTCACTCGACTAATACTTCCTAAGGCGGAATTATTATCGGCTGTTAATATAAATCCCAATTAATATAGATCAAAGTTCCGCCAGGCCAAAATACTTCCCGGTCAGAATTACTGTCAATTTAATTCGCCCTCCAAGGAACTTTCCATTTTTGGTTAGACTCAGCCCAAGTCAACCGCGACTACGAGTCCCTAATTGATTTCGTTTTACGGAATCAGTTGATGGCTGCACTACCCTATTAAATCAGCGCATTCGTGAGGGAGAGAGGCGTGTCTTCTTTCAAGGAATGTATAGAAGAAGCGGATGTACACGCATCAAGCCACCATCTATACCCAGAAGACCATAAGATGTATCATCCCTCCTCCCCCAAAAGTAAAAGAAACATCTCCAAATATTCTCGGAAGAATTCGGCCAGGCTTGTGAAGGTACCTTGTCCCTTTACACCCAAGTAACTCCCCCGCCAGCATCGAGGGATATTAAACCCCTTATAAATAATCCCCCCAAAATAAGCTCTCCAGGAGTTGATCTCCTTATCCAGGCGAGGATTGGAAAAAGGTTCATTCAATATTGTCATTGGTCCACGTACATCGGCCATACAAGAGCTCGAAGGGGGCAAATCTCAAAATTCTGTCCGGGATTTCTCTGCAAGCAAAAAGGGCAACTTGTAGGTATCGATGCCATTCTTGCGGCTGAGCATGGCATATCTTTTATAAAATGGTCTTCAGAGGGCCATTTAACTTTTCATATACGCCGTTAGTGGCGAGCTGAAAATGGGAGGTAAACAAGGGCTTTTGAGCGCTTTGGGGAAGTTGCTGGCGGTTCAGAGCAAGCGGACGGATGAGAGAGAGAGAGAGGCACTTATATGGTGGATTTGCTGATTAGCAGCAGAATAGTATTGTGAGTTTTGGAGGCAGTAGGACTTCACATGACCGGGCACATCGCAGGAAAAACACACAATGGGCCTTCGAGGGTAATCTGACAGTGGGCGATTATTTATGAGAAGCATAACATCCTTCGATTCCGGCGAGTGATGTTACTCTGGTTTAAAGGAACCAGCTATCTTTACAAACTTGGGCGAGTTCTTCGGGGGACTTTGAGATGTCACCTTTACTTTTGGGGGATGTGATTTCATGTGGACTTTTGGGTATAAGGGTGGCTTGACGCGCGCAGAAGAATTCTTTCTCTTTCTTTAATTTCTCTCTGCTCTCTTTCTATTTTCTCTTCAGCTTCTCTCTATTCTCTTTCTCGTTTCACTCTTCAGCTTCTCTTTACTCTCTTTTTCTGTCCGTTCATCTCTTTCTTTCTCTTAAATATAGGCAACTAGGTCCTTGCCTGACAACCGAAGGATCTCTCTTTGCTGTCGGAAACGTTCAAATAACGAAATCTTGCTGGCATAAATGCGCGTCCAAGGAACTCACGGAAAAGATTATGGGGTTCTTACGATCGTCCTAAAATCCTAACGGAGATTTTAATTATACGATGATTGTACGCAATTGATAAAGAAAATAAAATAAGTAAAAACTTAAAAATTGATCCCTATATGACTAGTAATTATAGGTTTTTTAATCCTGCACGGGGATTAGTAGGGAGTTTTAGGGGAGATCGTCTCCCCAAAAATCACACAACGAAAATAAGCTTGAAAAAAAACGGTCACCACAGAAAAGTTTTCAATTAAAACATAAAAACTTAGAATTTGTTCTACTATCTTTAGATATCCTTGAACGAACTAGGCAAACTGGTTACTGAACAACTAAACTGGGAGCAACCCTTGTAAAGAAAAGAGGTCCTTAAATACAAAATAACCCAACTTTACCTGACACAAGATTTTAATATAAGGGTAAGGGTCTGCAGATAGCCGACCCTAGGCCGCATCGATATGCTTTAGGGCAATTGAAGGAGCGGGGGACCCATTGATTTTTATACAGAGGCCGATTCACGGTTGACCGGGATTTATCTAATAACTTGCCAAGTCGCAGTTCAAAGAATATATAAAGAACATACCCCCTCTAGTTCTCCGGAAAGAAGGTGGCTGAATAGCTTTCCTCTAAACAGGGGCCAAAGCTTCACGAAGAAAGATTTGCTGGTGATATCTTCACGCCGAGTACGACTCAAACAGGGGTTGCGGAACTTCGCGAGGTAACAGACAAAAGGTCTGGACGAAGGAAATAGCAGACACTCAATCTCCTCGAGGATTGGCGGTCTCTGGGTTAAATAGCCTGCTGGCTGGTCCGATAGATACCACCAGTGCATGGCCTTCCCTAGAGGATTCTCGAAGTCAGTCTATGTAAACTTATTTCGAGATAACGAGTCAGATCGGACAGCAAAATTTGCCACATGATATGGGAATATTGTTAGTAAGTCTGTGCCCGTGGGGGAATAGACATGCCTGGGAAGTATTGGGTGAGAACTCAGTATTATCGCGGGAGCGAGAAGCGTCTAAAAGCAAATGAGGCTGAGTCAGGTGAATCAGCGCGAGACTGCGTCTTTCTCGAAGATTTTAAACTTACCACGCCAGGGAGCACGTGGTTTTAGAGCAAAGGAGCTGAAAGGGTTATTCCAAGGAGGGATTCCTTTCACGTTGGTCCTTCGAGGGCATCCCCTCAAACACATAACTAGGCCAAATTTGTTTAACTTTGAAGTTCATCTTTAGGTTGTGTAGTTCATGTCAAATTAAATATGAGAATTACTCTATATCGAGGAATTAACGAAACGGCTACTCAACATGGCAAACAATGTCAAGTTCACCTTAGGTTAAACGGGACCATTGTCTTCTGCTATGCAAAGCCGTAAAGAGCAAAACCTTTATTCATTTTACTCAAGCTCGATTTCTCTTTCTCTCTTTACTCTTTCTCCATACACTAACGATAAATGTATTATGTCGTCAAGGAATTAATTTAATTTCTTAATCAACAATTTTAGTTTAAACAGCGATATTAATTCCAATGATGCCCTCTTTGGTCCCTCCAGACGATAACTTGAAATTAATCCAAAATACTGGAGTTGGCGTTGCTTATTTGTGGTCCATTGCCCCTATATCGGTAGGTCTGAGGAGTTCTTAGAAATTCTCTAGAGTCATCAGACCTAATAATGGATTTGTTTCTCGAGTTTCAAATAGACTATCTTTATCCCAGATTCTAGGATTGATGAGATATTCTACTCCAATCATTCTTTTTTATTATTATGTTTTCTATTATTTGTCTTTTCATTAATTTCACGTTCTGTCTCTAATTTATCCGAATGGATAAAAGCAATATATGAGTGAAGGATGGAGTTACAACCATTCCCTCTTCCACACATTATTTCTAAAGCGCATAAAGTTATAAACAACATTGTCCGTTCACTTAATACAAGATTTACTAATTAATTTATATTGACAAAATATTAATTTAAAATAAATATAAGTGATATTAGTATTATAATTAAAAATTTTGCTATATGTAATTAATATGGCTATATATTTTATAATTACTTTAATTTATTTTATTTTTACTATCTTTTAGTGCGGTATGCCTCTTGTTTTTTCCTAGTTGAGTGGTTTTAGCTCAGCTAGTAACGCCTCTAGTGGAGACCCCGTTTAGATTATTACACCTGCTACTTGAATGAGGGAGCACTCGATTGAAAATACCTTGGCTTTATTCTTTCAGGATATTTCAATTTTCCATCTTTGTTTCACAACTTAATTTACAAACCTCTTCTTATTGATTTTACTATGATAGTGTTTTTTTTAACTGCTCCCCGTCTAGTTGGGTTGTTAGTATTGTTTAACATAAATTTATTTATCCTTTCCACTCTTTTCTACTTTTACTGCCACGCCCACTCCAAATTAATTCCTTTCGTTACCTATCCTTTTACTCCACATCAAGTGGATGTCAGGTGTTGCATGTGCAACATTGCTCCAACTGACACCTGACTGATGCTGTGCCCTGCCGTCGTCACCCCGCCCCCCTTAGTTTATCCTCCCGTCTCTAAGCACGGCAAATGGATATGTTTCTATATGTTTACCAAACATTTTCACTTACTCTTTTTCCACTCTTTCTCTTGAAATTGGGGGAAACCCATCTGCTAGTGAAAGCCCTTCATATCTTGTGAACTAGAATCTAGGGGCTCTTTTAAGGGTCCCCCACTATCGCTTTCTAGAATAGGGCTCTGCGATGATTCTGATGTAAGCGATGCTTACATAGATCCATCTTGCCTCAATTTTAAAGGAGTTATCTTGCAACATTCTAAAACTCTTCCTTCTCGTCCTTTTTTTTAGTCCATTCGTATTTTCTTTTTGTTTAAATGTCCTTAATTAGTTCTTAATTTAGATTTTCCCGTAATTTGAGCTCCGTTAACAACAGCCTCGTTATCCTTAATCATATAATCCTAATTCTCGCTTTCTCTCTGCATTTGCCTTCAAGAGATTTTCCTTCTTGTGCTTAAATTACCCAATTTCAACTTTCTCCATTTAAAAAACCCGATTTAGGGACTATTAGAATACCTGCAATTTAGAAATTCACCTGGAAAATGCAATCACATTAAATTGTTCCATGTTCCTAAAATATGTAACTGCCTAACTTTACAAGGGGGTCTCGAACCCCCCCCCACTAACTCTCATTTCCTACCAACTCAAAGATATCACCTCTCTCCGTACTCAAGAACCGCCTTCGGTCGGAGACTAATGTATTATATTAGGTTGAGGGATAAATTCTTGTTTTTTTTTAATGTGGTGCTGATTTAAGTTTTGTTGACGTGATTTGGGCACATATTAAGAAACAATAATAAATAATGAGAGCAAAATTTGCAAAGGTTAGGCTACGTCTCTTAACAGCGTAGGCTATTAGGCTTTTGCTTAGGCTACGTCTTGGAGTTGAGTAATAAGTCATTGCGGTTTATTTAAAAGTTGTGTTAATTTAATTTTTGTTTTATACCTTCAAAATGGAATGTCAAAATGAAAGAAAGGCGCATTTTCGACACTTGTTGTTATTCATTTTCAATAAAGACTGGAACAATGCAAACGCAGCCAAAGTTCGTCGCGATATTTGTGTTGTGTACGGAAAAAAGGATTTATGAGAAAGGACAGCTAAATGGTGGTTTTAACGTTTCAAAAACGGTGATTTTAATCTTAATGACCAAGAACGTTCTGGTCGTCTCATTAAGTTGGATGAATATCGATTGAACGACCTTCTTCATTAAAATCCTCGTCAATCGACTAGAAAATTGGCTGTACAATTGGCGTGTGATCAGAAAACTGAGTGAATCACCTTCATTCGATTGGGAAAGTTCAAAAACTCGGTGCATGGGTTCCACTAGCTTTGAGCGAAAGCAACAAGCTTCAACGCTCCACGATTGCCGCAGGTTTGCTTGTTCGTAACAAGACTAATCGTGGATATAAGGACAGATTTCTTCACCACATCATCACTGGCAACGAAAAGTGGTGTGTTTTTGTCACCATGAACCATCGAAAACAATGGCTTAGCTCCAATAAAAAAACACTTACTCGATTAAAGCAAGGACTTCATCCACGAAAGACGATGCTGTGTGTGGGGTGGGATTGTGAAGGCATCATTCTTTATAGAACTCCTTGCAGAAAAACGAGATTGTCAATGCAAAAATCTACGTTCAACAAATGTATCGAGTCGCTGAAGCTATTCGTGAAAAGTGACCTCTTTGTTGTTATGGAGTCTTTCTGCTACATGACAATGCTCGTTCTCACATTGCCAATATGAAAAGACGCTATCCAAACGCTTAATTGGGAAATCCTACCACATCCTTCATATTCGCCAGACTTAGCTCCATTGGATTTTCATCTGTTCCGTTCTCTCTCCAACAATTTGCGCGGCGTTTCGTTCAATACTGATGTGGAAATAAGAACCTGGTTAAACAAATTCTTCGAGTCAAAATCCAGAGATTTTTATTGCGGAGGCATCGAAAAACTAGTTGAACATTGGGAAGAAGTCGTAAATAACAACGGAGAATACATTATTGATTAAATTGCATATTGTTATCAATTAAAAATGAAGGTTTTCTAAAATGGTTAATTATAATGAATAAATTTGATAAAACCGCAAGAACCTATTCCTCAACCAAATAATTATTAAGCTGTTTTGGTTTGTGAGATTAATTTAGTAGTTTTTTTCTTTTGCTTTTATGTTCGTGGTTCACTAAAATTGGGAGAGTCGATAAGCTATTAAGAGTAAATTAATGCTTCGATACTTTTGAGAATCGAAAACAAACAGTAATTAAGAGAAGTTATTTGGTTTTAATAGGAACATTCCCGGGAAGAATTATTATGAAAAGTGAAAATGTGCTGAATTTCTTCGATGGGGCATTTCTTTGAAGGAAAATTGAAATCTTTTTGGTATGAATTCCAGCGATTAAATTTATTCTTTTTCAATTTTCCCGATCCGCCGTTTCTGTCTTCGCAATAAATAATCACAAGAAGGGCTTTTGATGCTGGTCTAACTTCGGTTTGGGCAATGGGTTTTCCTGGCACAAGTCACGCACGGGGTGCTCTGTGTAGCTCGTTACAAAAAGTACCTGGAGAAGCTGCAGATCATCGGGGCCTGAATGTTAATTAGGGAAGCCCCGTTTGTGGGGAAATAAATATCACGAGGGCAAACAGACGCTAGTTTGTATAAACAATGTCAACAGTTACGTTCCATATCGTTCTTTCCTTCCCCCCGCCCCTCCTTTTGTCCCGCTGTCCCAAATATCCTCGAAGTCACTCGCATAGAAGGATTACAATCATCAGATTTCGGAACCCGTTATATGAACATAGGAGGATGGGATAGCCTTTAGATAAAAATCAATGAACAGGCTCACTGTCACCTCCAATTGTTCATGTTTATTTTCGCCAAATACCGAAATTTCACTTCTCTGTACGTCATCCAGAAGGGTGAATGGTCAAAACGTTGAAAACTGATGCCCTAGGAGAGAGGCTTAAAGGTTCGCCCTTGTCTCTTCTCCCCCCAGGGGATAATCGACGTATATATAGTTTGTTCTGGAGAAATGTAGAGGAGGAACGGAGTAGCAATCATTACAAGAAGAGCAGTCCCGAGTAAAACTGGCAATCTAGAAGACAGTGGAACCGAGAGAGATTGTTCTGCCCTAGGCTGTTCCTTTGGTCCCCTAGAAGAGTAGACAAGTGGTATCGAGACCCACTCTCGTACCAATCTCGTTCAGAGAAACCCCTTATCTCAGTTTTTCTAAATAAAAACAGAAATAACCATCAACATTGAGGAATACAAATGTGAATGCCCATTCCACAAAAGATTCACCTCTTGGTTAAGTCTCATCATCGAGAAAGCCGCAAGTATAACACAGGGATTGGAATAACCCACACATCCACAATCCCCTCGCTTATATCTTCAAGTCAAGAAGCATCGCCATGCACTCCCCACCTTCTCTGGATAAGAATCAGTCAAAATCCTCTCGAATAATCTCAGCTATGAGGTTCTCTTTCAAGGTCATCCAACTCCATACTCCCTCTTAGTTAAAGGTAAAAGGAATCCAAAACATATTCATTTTCGTTAGTCACCCTTCCGTGCTAAAGTAAATTTTTCGTCAACCATCGCGTAGTACTCATTGGTAGTATTAATCTTTAGTTAGATCATCTTATTATAGCATTAGTATATTTAAAATTTTTAATATTTTATTTTTTTATGTAATTAAAAGTATTTTTTTGCACTAGATCTTTAATTAGATCCTCGAAACGTTGCAAATGGCAATAGATATAAAATATTACGAATTGTCCCTGGGTAAAGAAACAAAAGTAAAAACAAAGCACTCTTTGACCAAAGTGAACGGAATTATTCATGTACGGAACAAACGTACATACAATTTAGGCCGTATACCACGGCACCGTTACTGGGTGGACAGGAATTCTGATGTGGTCTAGGAAAGTTGATAGGGCGCTTTCCCCTCACCCCCTTTCACAGCTAATTTACTTTTATTATTAATATTAGTTATAATTATTAGATTATTATTAATATCATTATTATTATTTTTTTATTACTATTAGTTAGATTTGTAGTATTTATTTGTAATAATTTATATATTATTATTATTTAGTATTATCATTTATTATTATTTATTAGTAGTATTTATCATCATCTAATATTATGTATTAAAATTATTATTAAAATTATTATTATGTGTATAATTTTTATCATGTATTATTATTATCAAGGAGAAGTATTATTTATCATTATTATTACGGCTCTGTACCAAGACTACCAATCTGCCTGGACTGTGTTCGTCTCGGTAGACATGATGCATTTGTGTACTTCACTTCAGCCTGGGATCAACTAGCACCAAGGTATGATAATAATTGGTGATCATCCATTCTACTAGTTACTGGACTCGCCTATCTGTACTGCTGTTTATTATATACACTCCGACTCCTCTCCGAGCTTGCTATTCTATCCACAAGGATTCTGGTTGAGCAGCGCACTTTCGTCCTCCTGTGACCCTTAGTCGTATGGCAGTGTATAAACTTGAGGTCACTATTGATGTGAGAGCCGAAAGATCACTGGCCAGAGCAAGTATTAGATACGTGGTGTGTTGGACCGTCGCCTGAATGGAAGTCTAGTTTGTCAAAGCTCATCAACGAGGGACCCGTGGACCCATTATTTGTAAATGATCACATTCTGAAATTTTCTGATCATGAGACATTTCTCTTAACCTCCCAAATGATTATCATATCATAGTATATACATTCCATGAGTTTTCCTTTGCTTTCTCGATAATGGTGACAAATGATAAGAATAGTGGGACTGCTCATTGAAATCTGCCTCCATGCACGGGGCTTCACCCTTGCTAGATGTCGGTGAGGACCGGGTAACACGAGAAAAATCTTTAACCGTTGGAGGGGCTCTCCTGTCACCATCCCCATACAGCAAATTGGTTTCCTATTTCCCATGTTTAGAGTCGCTCTCAGGCAGCATTACTTTGAAAAAGGAAGTGCATCCCCCACCCGATCTGTGCTTTATTGGGGTCCACAACAACCATCTTTTACTGGAGAGGAGGTTTTCTCATATCATATAGCTTTTCCTCAACCAAAGGACGCCTTCATCTCCCTACCAGTGGCAGTCTCCCATTTCTTCTCGAAGCGAAATAGCAAGAGAGCAGGTAGACTTACCCAAAATTGACCGCTTGCAATGAGAGCGGCTTGATATAGCCAACCTTCTTCATGGGGCAAACGTTAGCAGAGCCCGTCGGACCGTGTAGCTTATTAAGGTTGCAGGAATTCGGCTTGCCTACACCCCTCTTCATGAGAGATATACGCAGTCCTTGATGGCTTTCGTTAGGATGGCCTCCATATGGTCACCCCATGAGATGGACATGGTTGTGGAAGTGACCGAGCATCCGATGGCATTATGGATAGGAGGTATACTGGTATTTCTCTGTACATTCCACCGTCAGCCGAGTAGGACGCGAGGGGCCTCCAGCACTGACTTGCATGGTTGCCGAGGCCTTTTCTCCTCCTATGTGACTGGAATGGTACACAAAATTTCTGGGAAGAATACTCAATCAATCTTTGACCGATCTAATCAAGAGCTAAAGATAGGTGTCCTAAATGTAAATGAGTTTTCTCTTCACTACCCGAGAACCACTTTTTTTCGTTTCTACACTTAGCCCTCTGCTTATTATTAATGCATTATTTGATATGGGTTAGGAGGTGGATGAATACCAGGTTATGATTACTTTCCAATTCAAATATTTTATCGATTAATGCTGACTGAGACCCTCTTTGGGGTGCTAAGCGCGGGCGAGGATTCCGCATTTCTGTAGATGACTGATTTCTATTAGTCAGTCGTGGAGATAAGGTCTTTGGTTTATGCCGTTGAGTTCTTTCCCGGCAAACTCATCGCCGTGAGCCTAACTACTACTCGTATATTAGAAAGTCTCACTGTTTTACACGTTCACCACTTCCGTAATGGTCAGGGGGGTGTAAGATTGCCCTCAAACATATGTGCTTGGACTGCGTGCACTATACTTATGCGCCCTCATCAAAAAAATGTTCCCTATACCATACATTGACACCTAGATGAGAGAGGCATAGCTTTTATTTTTGATTTGTCTAAAAGGATCTAGACATAAATTGCAAGTGAGCTCGTTTTTCGAAAATCGGCGAGAGATCATTCTATACTGGCCACTTTCCGCCCAATATCTTTAAGCTCCTCCAGGTGAGTTGATGAAGAAACTAATAAATGTTAGACAACCCTTTGTCCTGGACAGAGAAGACCACCTATCTTCTGCAGAATGCAGCTTCCACCCCTTCCACTCCACGTTGGATGCTATATTCCGACTAGAAAATGCCGTCTCTGAGGGCTTCGTAGACAGAACGAGGCCACGGTGTTTTTCGATCTGGAGAATGCATATGGTATTTCATCGCAATACGCTATGATGGAAAACGTATCATCGATTCGGTGTAAGGGCTAGTGAAGCCATTTTTGCCTCACTGGAGTAAGAAGAGGATTTCCCGCAGGTAAGTGTCCTAACTGTTACACTCTTTGTCTTTACTATAAAGAGTGTAACAATGTTCCTGCCGGAAAAAATTCACGTTACACTCTCTGTGAACGACCTTGCTATCTATTGTGGTTCGGCCCCTATGGGAACTTTGGAGTGTTAACATCAAAAAACACTGAACCGAATCCCTTGCTATACCGAAACGCACCCCTTTCAGTTTTTCTTGACCGTTACTAAGTTGGTGCTATTTTAACCCATTTCACGGTATCACCACCACCTTAAACCTATCCTAAACGGGGATTGCCTTGAAATGGTAGATTACCACCATTTTCTGCTCTTGTTTACGACCGACGCCTCTTTTCAGGCTTATATTCGCAGTATTAGAGTCTCTTATGTCTGCATCATGGACATTCTTCGGTCCCTGACGTTTTGCAGATGGGAAGCTGACAGGACTACTTCCTTTGATTTATACTGATCATTTATTTGTTCTTTAGAAGTTTGACTACGGATGCGACCGTTGCTTTCTACCCTGTTGCCATTGTGCGCCTACTTGTCGATGATGGGGAGATGCCCTACACCTCTCTTAGTCGCAAGTTGCTTTCAATGCATCCACGGCCGATCTCATTGGTGTCTATCCCATCGAGACATGTCATTCATATGCGAAGAAGTCCTTTCTGCTTAGGGCTAGGAAAATCCTTCGAGAACCTAGTGTAGCTTTCGACTCAAAGACACCCATAGTTTTGCCCAGGACGCCAGCCTTAAAGGTTCGTCCTTTGATTATTTGGCGCCACGCTTTTGCTCTAAATCTTTTACAACACTGAGAGTATGTGTTAGTATTTTTACAGCACCCTTCATGTCAAGCTAGATCCGAGAAATTGAACACAGATGACTCCGGGTCGCACGAGGGATCAAATTGCACACCCTGTCCCCTCTGTTTGAAGTATGCAGGCTGTACTAGGCGATCAATCTGTTTTTATTGCCAAGCTTGTTATAATTCTCTGCTCAGTAGGGGAGATAAAGCGTCGTGCCTGGTTCATAGACAGGCTTATGATATGTAGGTAAAAGAAAGTGTCCTGAGAGCTCTCATGGCATTGGAATTTCCAAACACTATAGTTCGCTGCATCCGTGACGCTGTGTTTGTCGTAACCGGGCGGACGTCTAGATCATTCTCTCCCTTGGGTTCCTGTACATGTGAGAATTGCGGTAAATGACGGCTCCAATGAAAGGACCAAAGAGTCCCTCAGAAGTGAGAGACCGGAAAAGGGTTTTATTCTTCCTCACACTGACTACATGACCGGAATCATGGCACTCTGGGCTTCAATCACGCCGCTACTGTTCCCATGGACCTATCCTCAAATGCAGCGACAACTTCAAGTCGCCTTCTGTTGTCTTAGAATTGGGTACACTCGCAGGACGCACTGACATTTGATAGAGCAATTCTCTTCGCCTTACTGCTATGACGGAATTGTCCGCCATACTCTTCGGCATAATCTTGTTGAATGTCCTGGTTTGGGTCATCTTTGCGCACGTTTCCTGTCCACGTACCGAGACGACCATAGTCGCTGCCCCTGTCCCTTCTACTCCGGATGGATTTGTATACACTGATTTGTGGACTTTATGACATTTAGAGTAGCAAACCCACAAATGGGAGACCATAGAAGTGGGAGAACAGAGACCTTCATTTTATTTAACTCTCTTTATTGAGTGTCGTATGTACCTTGGCCGGGTGCCTTTGGGCGAAGGCACCTAGTAATTTTTATCTAGTCTATCATTTATACCCTTAAAGGAAGTCGCCAAATAGGCGCGTTAAAAATTCCTAGCCAAAGTACTAAGGGGAATATTTCTTCCCTTAGCATCCACTCTCTTTTTCTACTTTCTGTTCAAAGGCTCCTCCTAGACCAAGTGCTCGCAAAAAATGAATGAGGCATAGTGTGCAGTTCCACGTTTGATCGGAGATTGGAGAACCTGCTACGTTAAACCGGTTCCTTTATCCACCCTATTCATTGGGACTGTCACTTCTCTACCCTTTTATTCCCTCCTTTTCCAATGCCAATTGATCTCTCCAGTGGAGTCTGCGCTTCTTTTAGAAAATAAAAAGGTGGTCCAGTAAATTATCATTCCATTAAATTATCGATTAAATTATCATTCCAGATTTGTTCTACGAGAAAAAAACATACAGCGATTCGTCCAGGCAATTTCTCAACTTGTAAATCGTGTAAAATTTGCAAATGATAACTATATTCTGCAAATTACCTTCACGTATTTTCACTACATCATGATATTGGGAGAGAGATTCTGTGTGATGCAACACTAACAAACGTAGGTGACAACTCCTTGTACAGCAATTACGGTCAAATCCGACATTGGCTCTCGTCCTAAACTTGCTTCATCATTTACAGATTCCTCTCTTTTAAATTTGTTCACTAAATTTTTAATTGACTTGTCTGTTGCCCCTGGGTTATTAAATTGAGACACACTCATCTGAATTCATTCTAAAGATTTCTGAAAAGAAGGAAAGAAAATAGATCTTGACTTTATATGCATTCATAGATTTTCACCAAAAATTGATGATAAATTAATGGAGCTCCCTGCATGTACCCAGAAGAAGAGCCCTAAAGCCTTTTTGCTTTTTGTCTGCTCTCGGCTTGATATATGGTATCCTATTTTTGCTATCTAGTCAACATATGTAAGTCCAAATTAAGCATTATTTCTTTGTCGGAACCTATAGCCGATTCTTAAGGGTTTAATCTCGTTTATTCTATTCCTTCTATTTTTTTCGAAGCAAGTGCTCGTCATTTATTTTCATATTAATATCTATACGTGCATAAAATACACGATTTTTATTGCTTTATTCTACAAACAAAGAATGAAAATACGATATTTGATAGTTTAATTGCTTGATGTTATATTTATCCCTGGGAAATTCATTATACTGATTTATCACGTGTGACCTTAAATCTTGAGTGAAATCCTATTTCTCATGTTCCATCATTTGAAGGAACTGGAAGGCATATTAAATACAAACCATTGTACTATTTTTTTTAATCGATCAATTAATAAAGGAATATTTCCAAGGGAGAAGGAGAAAGGGGGTCCACATTTACAAATAATTACCCCACCACCAATTATAAGGGGCAAGAACCCATTTATATAAAAAAATTATGTCAAACTCCTCAGATGTATTTTATCGTAAATTAAATTTATCTTGTCGAAGTCAGCTATCGATAATATTGATACCTGACTGAATTAAATCGGGCTGATTTAACTTTTCCTCAATTTTAAAGAAACATTAAAACTTTTAAAACAAATTTCAGTGCGATGATGTGAATATCTTTCTCATCCTTGGATATTGGCTACCATCATTTGTGTGTTTTTTTTTTGCTTTTCAGGTTATGGTGATGTTTTAGCAATTTCTAGTATTAAAATAAAGTTTATTAAACTAACATTCTTGAACTGATAGGAAGGCATTTTAATTCCTCAAACCTGAGTACTTGAATGTTTCTTAAATTCCCCTCACCCTGCCAGATAATAAATTCAATTGCATTATAGATTAACTGATTTTATACTGAATTTCTAGGCTCATGATTCTGATAAACTGTAAACTCCGATCAACGACACTTTACACATCTTGTACGAAGAAATTACGGAGTGCACAAATATGAATTCGGATTCAACTATAAATCTTCTCAAAAATCTTTATATCAAAACCCGTGCTGGGAATTCGAATTCGATAAACCTTTAAAATCTATATATTTTCAAAGTGGAATCAAAAGAAAATTCGAACTGAAATATTTTTTAAAACCTGAATCGAAATTTACACTAGAACAGAAAAGAATTAAAAAACTCGAATTTGAACTTGAATCGATTATATATATAAGTTTGAAGTGAAAACATCGAGTATCATTAATAAAATAATTTAGAAATTCCATGAAATAACAGTGGTTTAACTTGTGAATAGTAGGTACTTGCATATTTTACACTTTCGTCCTAATATTGTTTTACTAATCACAGAATGACCCAAAGCTAAACCTTTCTTCTGTTTCGAACTTTTAAGTCCACAAGAAATTTCTTGATGATCCAACCTGACCTTACCTTCGAATTTAAATGATAGGCTCCAGCTCTTTTTCTCTAATTATAGAATGATAGATAAGAACGCCCCTTATTTTCGCTAACGCGGGGTATAATCATCCTCTCTTTTAGAATTTAGTAGAATGATAAAATGCATAAATTGTTAAAATCATTTAGAGAAAATCCGTTACAAACTAGACAACATCCTGTAAACGTTATATTTTTATAAACGGTTCTCTCCCATTTAATTTTTATGCCCCACTTTTCATCACCTTTTAAACCCTTCAAAAATGGCAGTTCAAAAAACGGATAAGTGTTATTCGTATTTCCATCTTAGTGAATATGGAAAAGAAGCACAAGCGACTTACAAAGTTAACAATTGCACAATTATCTTAAGGGGGTCCTCTGCTACAAATTTAAAGAAACATTTAGAAATGTATTACCAGAATGAGTTTAATGTATTTAATAAGTGTGATACTCAGGTTACTGAGCGAGCTATCGCACAAGATGTGAACATTCCAACCGAACCAAGACAATTGACGAAATATTTCGCCCAACAGTAAGCATAAAGATGGACGCCAACATATTCAATAGCGCTATGATCGAGTTGGTCACTGTAAATGCAAGACCATTTTCTACTCTTGAAAATAGTGGACTATGTAAAATAAAAGACTCTATTAAAAAGGCACTGGAATAAAATTGAAACTTTAGTAAATGAAAAAGCAGCAGATATTGTTAAAAAATTAAGCATGGAAATCCAAGGAAGGCTATTATCATTCAAGGTTGACATTGTATACCGCTTGGACAGATCTGTGCTTAGTATTAATGCTCAATTTATTATTGGCAATTCTGTTTAAATAAGAAATTTGCAGTGGTAAATTTTTCTGTTCTCATACTGGAGAACAAATCAGAGAAACAGTAATAAAAGTCTTGAAATAGTTTGAGCTAAATACCAATCAAGTAAATACTGTTACAACTGACAATGCAAGAAATGTGGTAAAAGCTATACAAGATATGTCATATGAAGACAATGAAAATAGTGCCTATGAAGATAGTTTTAACGAATTAAATATAAATGGTGAACTAAATAATGAAGCTGTGTTTCACAAAGTCTTTTCTGTTAGATATGTTGCCCAAACTTTCACTCTGCTGTAAAAGACAACTTAAATGGTGGATCTTGTTTAAATACTATATCCTATGCACAGAAATTAGCCAATAAACTGCGAGTGGCTGCTATACTTACTGTTTCAAAATCAAGGAAATAGCGTATGCCTATTATTGATGTGATCACCCGCTGGGGCTCCACTTTTGACATGATTCTACGTTTTCTGACATTGAAACTATTCATTGACAAATTTAATAAAATTATTGGAAGTGATATGCTACTCTCTGATAAATCTTGGGAGAAGTTAAAAGAAATCAAACTAGCTTTGGAGCGAGGAAAGATTGCGACTGTGTAATTGCAAGAGAAAAGTTCAACTCTAGGTGAATTTTATAAGGTTTGGTTCCATTGCAAAAGTGGTTTCCAAAATGCAATGCACTATTTCTCGCAACCTGCATGATGCAATGAAGATTCGAGAAAAAAAACTATATGGTACCAAACCATTCGTAGCATCATAATTTCTTGATCCTAGGTTGAATGTTTTGCTTTCCAAATCAGATCAATGAATTGTCATCGAACATCTACTACAATTGCACAAGAAATTGCAATTGCTTAATGGTGCATTTAAACCTGAAGAGCAGACCAAATTGGATCCTACTACTACAACTAACTCTAACCCTACTGACTTGGAGAAGGCACTTAAAGCAGCCAAATAAAGCAAAGTAAGTGCCACACTCAGAAATCATGATGTTATATCGGCTCGTAAAAACTTTAATAACGATGAAAGAATCCCATCAGATAGTAATCTTATTACATAGTGTATTTATATTAAACTTACATATGCAGAGCTACATGAGCTAGCTCAAGTCGTTCATGCAGTTCCGATGACGCAAGTGTCTGTTTAAGGATTGTTTTACAATTTAAGATTAATCTTAAGTCCACAACGAAATTGTTTATTATCATAAAATATAGAAAATATGCAGTAAACTGTTCTATATTATATGTTTTCATGAATGGAATTTTTCCATGAAAATACATAAATATATATATATATATATATATATATATATATATATATATATATATATATATATATATATATATATATATGTATGTGTGTAGTATATATTTGCAATTTACTTTTTATAAGCCTTACTTTACCTCTAGTTGTATCAATAAATATAGTTTACTTCATACTTACGAGTATATTGTATATAATATTCCATATTTGTCTTAAATACATAGCTATAATAACATAAACTAATGAGATATGTACTAGGATATAATTACAACCTACTCTGTGATTTTCGTAGAAATTATGTATGCTATTGTGAATTTATATTTATATCAAATATATTCAGCATATTGCTGTCAAGTTTGTATTAAAAACCGCTTAACTAGCTCTTATAAGATATTATTTGTATTCTGTATGTTTTTTGCATAATATTTCAATATAATAAAGAAAATTTGTAATATATGTTTTGCCAGTATTTTTGCACAATGTTTTAATGTACAATGTTGAAAAATGCTTCCTGGGTTCTGTATTTTTATTGCATAATATTTTAATATAGAAAAAATCTGGTATGAAGTTATACCATTTAAAACTTCCTTTTGATGGCGGTTTTTTTACCTTTACATACAGTTACCGTGTATTGGGACTTTGCGAATATTTTACCCATTAATTTCAATAGAAAAGTAGAGAGTGAATAACACAGTAAATAAAAAATTTATCTTAACTCAAGGAGAATGTGTAATAAAAGGGAAAAGAGTTTTATAAGTTACTTTGTAATAAATTATATTTTACGAGAAAAAAGCATATAGAACTCTTGAAATATTAGATTTAAGCATTTAAAATGCAGACTGAACTCGAACTCGAATCGAATTCGAATTCAAATATATATTAAAACTCGAAAAGCCCAAAAATTTGAATCGAAAAAAAAGGGAGAACTCGAATCGTAATCTGAATTGATATTTTTAAAAAATGCCAAACGCAAATTCATATCCGTTCCCAGCTCTTATTAATCTAAAAATGAGTTGTTTGCAGGATCGGTTTTTAGGTACCCCTAAGCAGAAAAAAGGAAAAAAATAGATGAATATCTAGAGATTCTTTAGTTGCTCAGCAACGAATGCAACGTGAAAGCTGCTACACCTTCAATGAATCTTAATGATTGCATAAGGGATGTATCTACCAATCTGTTGCTGCCACGTACTATCAGGAAGCATTTTACTTAAAAACATTACAAATGTTGATCAAGCCAGTGACCTTAATGTTGGACAGAATAGCTCAGTCACTTGCCCGCGTTTATTATTTTCTTGGCACTGGTTTGGGTGATTAAACTACGTCTGCTCCTTTTTACAGTGTCGAAGGTACTTGTGCTTTTTGCCATGTCAAGGTCTAAATGAAAATTGTGCGGTTCTTCTCGTCATTATCGAAAACAGTGCCCAACCATAGATGCTATTTGAAAAAATGTAGCAGCAATGTACTGTCTACTAAGGGCTGCTAGTCTACTGTCTCTTCCGAAGGCAAAGGTCATGCCAGACGAACCTTGTGGAATTCTTCCACTTCGTGTTCAGTGAGCAAGATCGGGACAAGGCGGTGGATGTGGTGTACTTAGACTTTCAGAAAGCCTTCGATAAGGTACCACACCGCCGCCTTCTCCGGAAAGTGCGAACGCTGGGCATTGACGGAAAAGTAGCCGGCTGGATCGAGAACTGGCCAAGTGGCAGACGGCAACGGGTGGTTGTGAATGGACAGGCTTCTAAGTGGGTGCCTGTTACTAGCGGGGTACCTCAAGGTTCTTTCCTGGCACTACTACTATTTATCATCTGGGTCAATGACATGGATGGTGACATGGCTGCCAAGATTTCTAAATTTGCCGACGATACCGAGCTTGGTATGAACGTTGCAAAGGATGTAAATACTGCCTGCTTGCAGGAAGATTTTAGGAAGATTGGGGAGTGGTCGGACACGTGGCAAATGACTTTTAACCTCGGGAAATGCAAAGGAATGCATATCGACCACAGAAACCCCCAATCTCAGTATATCCTTAAGGGCACTTCTCTTGAATCGAGTGACACTGAGAAGGACTTAGGGGTAACTATCACTAGCGACCTTAAGTTCTCGAAACAGTGCATTTAGGCAGAGAAGAAAGCAAGAAAGCCCAAAGGATGTTAGGCTACATGAAGCGCCAGTTTGGATTTCATAAGAAGGAGATAGTACTTTGTCTGTACAACTCCCTGGTTCGACGGCACCTGGAGTATGCCGTACAATTTTAGAGTCCTTCGTTTCGAAAGGATATCGCAAGGTTGGAACGCGTACAAGCCAGGAAAACCAAGCTGATTCCCTCTATCCGACATAAAAGTTATCAGGATAGACTAAGGGAATTAAATCTGTTCTCGCTGGGAACCCGTAGACTGCGTGGTCAGCTCATCGAAGTTTTCAAGATACTTCGAGGGTTCGACAATGTTGACTACCGGGATATTTTCTCACTGAGTGAGAACAGAACGCGCAATCACGGCTTCAAACTTGAACTGAAGCGTTATAACCGCAATCTGTGGGAAAAAATTTTCACGTACAGTATTTGCGGTAAGTGGAACGCACTTCCAGTGGAAGTTGTGAACAGTGAATCTGTTGACCAGTTCAAGTTAAGACTAGACAAAGTCTTGAAAAGCGGCCGTTCAAGGACGCAAAAAAATTGAGCAACCATGTGCCTGTTCGATTGCTAGTCGAGAGGTACCCTCTTTGAATGGACCGTAAGGTCTCCTAGGGTACTTACTTTCCTTTTTACTTCTGCATCCACTTACTCTCCTCATTTAGCTATCTTATGTGCCTCTATTTTAGGATCACTGAAACTGGCCCCTTTACATATATACAGACAAGAAGCTCTGGATTTTTTGTCTCTCATGACTACGCTAATTCGCATGATTTGAAGGTATTGACAGAAACTGTAAGTGTATATATGGTCTCTAAGGCACTTACTTTCTCAGTGGATGAATGCTGCAAGGTTGATTTTCAACTAGAAGAAGATGTTACTAAAATACACGTCTTTTTGTGTTGCCAAACCTTTGTTGTAATGTTAAACTAGGTGAAAACTTCATGGGCCAGCACTCAATGACTTAATGGTGTTAAAAATAAGGTTTACGTCTTAGATGCTGCTATTTGTTGTCTACCATCTCCATTGGTTGATATGTCTTGTCTCTTCTTAACTGTTGTTGGGGCTATAATTTATAATACTCTATAAGGATGAGTTATTGAAATGAGTACATCTACTTGGAATTTTTATTTCCAAATAGTGTTAAATCCTGTCCACAGAAAGTAAGAGGTAGTTGAATACAGCCAGACGAATAGCAAAGCTCCTCGATTTGACAAGTAACTTAGACCTAGACCAAGAATAGATGATCTTTCTAATGATTGTTGTTGTTACGAGTAATATAGTCTACTGGGTTTGCAGAATGCTTATTATCAATTACATACTTATCAGAGATTAAGACAAAACATATGCTACTTTTGAACCTAATTGAAGGTTGAATTATTTCTGGCGAGTTCCATTTGGGATCACAAATAATAATAATCTTCAAACTTAGGCTTTTGTTAACAATATCGCCATAGCGGCTAAAACAAATTAGGATGATAAGAACCTAAAGACGTTTCATGAGATTGTCTAATACCAGAGGAATCCAAGGGGGAGGGGTAGAAGTGTATGCGTGAGAATGGAATATTCAGCGAAAAATCAAGGTGATAAAGAGAGTGTACTCTGGTTAATGCCCATTCTTTACGTTTCTGGAGAACAGTGATACGTCATATCATATTCATGCTGGTTACTGCTTAAATAGCACAGGTTCTGTATTTTCTGAGAAAAT
Organism: Ceratothoa steindachneri; assembly: GCA_963969495.1. Lineage (NCBI taxonomy): Eukaryota > Metazoa > Arthropoda > Malacostraca > Isopoda > Cymothoidae > Ceratothoa > Ceratothoa steindachneri. The sequence continues at coordinate 172,306,451 of OZ018326.1, forward strand.
ATTTTGGAACGGAAGCTGCTTTCTATACCAGGGTTTGCTGTGCGCATAGTTTTATCCAAACCTATAATGTACACGCTTTCGAAGCAAATGTGATGGGTTATCTTGACTTTTAATAGAGTAGTTGAATGAAGCAAAAATTAGAAGAACAGATTGAAAATATAAAAAACCAGTGCAGGAGTATACCAAAGTAGTTATAATCGATATTCAGTTTCTATCGAAAAAGATTTGGCGTACTTAATTTAAAATAAAGCAAATTATTATAAGGCCAAGCACTATATTGTAGCTTTGCAAAGTTAAACATAATTGTGAGCTACGAGTACATATTTTGGTGGAGCGAAAAACATTTTTTTCTGAAATTTATTTTTCCAATACGAATATTTATGGGGCTATCCGTCAAATTAAACCTGCTAAAAAGATTTTTTGATATAATAAGTTTTAAAGGTTCCTTAACGCCATTGAATATTCAAAATAATGCGATTTTCAATTAAATCTTGACTTCGGTGGATTATATCTGAAAATTAAATTCAAATTTTGAATTGATACCTGCAATAAAATAATTAATGTATTTTAAAAAAAAATTTGAAAGTAATCTATTGATATTTAGAGGTTCTTCAATGATATATTATAGCGGCGTACGAGACAATTATGTTTCAGTAGCGCGGAGGATCTGATTGCGAGTGCATGTATGTGTGTGTAGTTCTGTCTAGTATCTATTGTTTCGATCACAATCTTTTATTTTTATTTAAGAACAGTTATTTGTTGTGTACAATAAATATTTATACACATTTTATTATATTTCAGAGTTAAAAAATATGTAAGAAAAATATTAAAACAATATTTACTTACTGCATTTCAACCTCGAACTCGTCATGAAATTGAAAGCCTTTTGGTTGGCGCACCCTGCGCCATTAGTGAACGAGTGTTGCAAAATTATAAAGATGTTATGAAATATGGTATGTTTAAGCGAGAAAAGGAAAAGAACCGCAATAGAAAAGACCCGTCAATTAAACAAATTATTACATTAATAGGGGAGAAGTTAATTTCTATTTGGAAAGCGGTATCAATCCCTTGTGTGTCACTAGAGGCAGTTAGAAAAATAATTCTAAATTATTATTCCAAATATCAGGCATTAATGTAAATATTAGCAGGAAAAATGTGATATGATTCAAACAGAAATGTGACGATTTTACAAAGAATTTAGAACAATTGTTTGATATTTCGTGTTGTAAATACGATAGCTTTAAAATCTGTTCTTGTAGCAAAAAAAGAAGAGGCCGCCATTAGAGCAAAAATTTCTGGAAGTCAAACCAACAAATAGGAAAATGCCAATAGTTAATATCAAATTGAATCAAAGAAGTATATTCAGAGTGCAGTTAGGAAAAATCGTGATTATTGTCTCTTCAATAAACCCTCTACTTAGACAAATAATATCGAAGTGATTCTTCCTTCATCCAGTACATAAACAGAAGATGCTGACGAAAATAGCGTCTATGAGCTTCCTTCATCCGTGAAACGCAAAAAAGTAAACAGAAACTTGGCATCCAAGACTCCATCTAAACTAATTATATTTTCAGAATTTGCGTTGGCATTGGACCAAACTGGTCTCTCTGATCAGAATGCAGCGTTAATAACAAGTTAAGTCTGTAAGGACTTATCGGCATTTGAATGCTAAGAAACTACTGTAGTATTTGGCAGGTCAAATGTTAGAAGAGAGCGTGTTAAAGAACTTACTACACTACAGCAAGGAATTAGATCGGATATACTATTTATTTTGATTGTAGAAAATATAGCACATTTGTTGTTGAGTCAATAGAGGCAACTCATCATAAGAAGAAGATAATGAAAGAGCACATCTCTATTATAGAAGAACTTGGTTCAGAATACCTTGGACCCCTGACAATGAAGATAGGTTAAGCAAAGGCTATATGCGACGCAATATTCTCGTATCGAGAAGCAAATAACATCACCACTAATGAACCCGTTGCTGTGGGATGTGATGGAACGCCAGTGAATACAGGAACATCGCGAGGTGTGGTCAGAATGTTAGAAAAAAAGCTGAATAGAGTACTGTTTTGGTTTATTTGCTAGCTCCATGCAAATGAGCTCCCATTGAGCCATATCATCAACAATCTTGATAGAAAAACAACGACGACTCGTTGATTTGTCGAACCTATAGGGACACAACTGGATAAATATGTAACTCTAAGTGTTGTTGAATTTGAGCCAATTCCGTCCAACTTGCGATCTGCTGACAAGGGAAATCTGAGTATCGATCAGAGGTATCTGTTTGATATCGTTCTATCTATCTCACAAGGTAAATGCTCTGGTTAATTGGCTCGTAATAGTCCTGGAAAAATATCGCATGCAGGATAGCTTACAAGGGCAAATCGGATACTTCGATTATATGTTTCGACTTCCGACCCTTCTGACACGCCGAAATTCATTGTGTTGTTCATTATGAAGGTGTATGCACCATGCTGGTTTGAAATAAAAGCTAACTCTTCTTTGCGAGATGGAGCACTTGGCCTCTTCAAGACAGTGCAATCACTGCTAAGAAGGAACAAAATGATTAAAGATATAGTTACTCCAGTGATTCAAAGGAATGCATATTTTGCACATTTGGAAAACATTCTTCTCTGTATGCTGCAAGATAACAGAAATCCTATCCGGGAACTCGCATGAAGAAGAATTATGAGAGCACGAAAAGATTATAAAGGGAAATCAATACGCGACTACATCCACCTAATTAATTGTAAGCAGACCGTTGTGACCGAACCTTCGCTGACGAGGACGCTCTCTGATGATCAACTAGAAAAATTTATCCGTCAACAACCTAAATTGGATATTCCGAAGTTTCCTTGTCACACACAAGTGGTTAAAAGACGCATCAAATTGGTCACACAAGGGTAACTAGCAGTTTGTGGAAAAGGCAAACGGGATGGCTATGTATATAAGGAGTAGAATTGAGTCCAGGAGAAAAATGCCCTCATTTAATACCAAAATGGACTTCGTAATGAAAGGTAATAACACTACAAAAATCTAACTGCATTGAATAAATGGATATTGAATAATAGTGAAAATTTAAGTACTCAAGTGTTAATTGTTCAATTTCTTATATTTCAAAGTGGTGATAATAAAAATTTACAGATTGCATGGAAACAAAGGGAAGAAAAGGAAGGAAAACTTATCGAATACTTAATAGATTATTCTCATCCAATAAAATGGAAATAGAAGTATAGATTGTAAATTTTTATGGAAATATATTTTTTAAAAGTTTTATGAAAATATTATACCCCGTATAGGACATAAATGTTGATGTAACAACTTGAATTTTGAAAACTAATAGATAGAATTTTTCGACATTTTTGCTTTTTTAAAAAATTTACTTGCGTTGAGGAACTTTAAATTATTAATTTAGAAGTCTGAAATTACAACACAATGGCTCTTGATGTTGGCTCCATAAAAAACAGGGTGAAAAATGAATTTCCAAGATTTTTGAAAAATCCCCATTTTTTATCCATTTCAATCATTTATACGAGTATTATTCTTCCAACACATAAGATAAACTTTGTTCTCCTCATCTGAAAAATGACAGCAACCTTGAGCGTGTTTATTGTTGAGCCACAAAATTAATCACTTAAAGTTAAAATAAATTATTTTATGATAGACTGAAGGGTCTTAATCAGATTTTACTGGAGAATCGTCGTATGCTCAGTCAACATATCGAAGTCTTTAAAAAATTAAACGTCTTTACTAATCAAAAGAATGAATTACCTTGTTGCAATAGATAATCAATTAGAAACTAGAATTCCATTAATTTAAGGGTCTGCGAAAAATCAATTTCATCGAAATTATTTAAGGATAGTAAAATGGGATAGAGAGAAAAAAAAATCTCCCAACTACGCATGGAGCCGAGCGCAGGCAGTTTCGCTGATCTATCCACTCGGCCATCTTAGTCTCCTCCACCTTTCTTCCAAATAAAATGAGGAAGTTCTTTAGGAATCTCGATTTTTCCACCCAGCCAAATGTTAAATTCCGCAATTAAAAAAATATATTTCGACACTAAACGTCCCCAATTAACGACTTTTATTTATTAAGGAATTTAATGACAAATGAATGATTCGAAACCTCGATGCGCTTGCAAGAATCTCTTAACCCCCACCCAAATTCGTGTTATCATTATACATCTCGTCATAGGAAAGGAGTTGAACCTGACACAATTAATGCAAGACAAACGAAGAAACATGCGAAGGCGCGAAGGTAATGGATAATTCTACATATATATTTTAATAGTTCAAGTATAAAATGCAATAATTGCCAGAAAATCACGTGTAGTTTAGAACAAATTACTCACGGTGGACTTAATTGGAATAGCGGCCGAATCAACGGTCGCTAAAGTTTTGCTCCTCCTTTCCGTGTAATTACGCCAAAACCACTTCCAACTACGAAGAGACGGGTGCTACTTCCCTCTATGATTCTGGCTGGGTCCCACGGGCAATGAGAATCTCTCCTCCGTCTGGGACTTGCAGTTTAGCCTCTGGTTCGAGAAATTTCCTGAGTTATGCTTCCACTGTGGGCTAGTCCTCAAACTAGCTATCACATAAGCCCTAAATTATTTCAGTCCAAGTGGCTGACATAGGTAAGTCGAGATTACTAAATGGAAGACATCCGCTGCAAGTTGCCAGGCAAGATGATGGAAGGGAGCAGTAAGGTGCTTAAGTCCTCATATAGTTAGTACTTCTCCAATGAAAAAAGTATTATTGACTATTGAAGGGTAAATTAAAATTCACTTAAGACTTTCAAATTGGCTGAATTCTGCTGGCCATGCTTTTAGTCCTTTATTAAGCTAGAATTGTAATTAGGGTGAAATGTACCAGCAATGAGTAACCGTCGAATGCTCGGCCGTCACAATGAAATTTGGTGTATATTTCTACTGTTCCAATTATTTTGTCCAACCCGTCTATAATTTAATATCTCTCTCTCTATTTATATATATATATATAAATATATATATATATATATATATATATATATATATATATATATATATATTTTAATTAAAAATCACATGACACGTGATATAGAGATGTATTTAAAGGCCCAAAGAAATTGAAATCGGTAACGCAACTCGGAAAAACGCTATGGAGAATATTACGTAAACCAATGAACGCTTAAGAGGGAAAATCGCTTGTATGACCACGACGGTCTGGTGATCAGCGTCGTTGTCATATAAACGATGAGCGCTTGATGACATTGGTTTAAATCCAACTTCTTTATTCATTATTTTCATATAACGGTTAAAATTGTTTGCCCTATCTTTCCGTTTCTACATCTCCCATTATCCTTCTTAAGCTTTCATTGGTTCACGTAATATTCTCCATAGCGTTTTTCCGGGTTGTGTCAAAAATTTTGATTTATTTGAGCATTTAAATACATCTATATATCACATGTCATGTGATTTTCAATTATTATGTATATATATATATATATATATATATATATATATATATATATATATATATATATATATATATATATATATATATATATATATATATATATAAATATATATATATATATTTATATATATATATATATATATATATATATATATATATATATATATATATATATATATATATATATATATATATATTTATATATAGATATATATTTATATATATATATATATATATATATATATATATATATATATATATATATATATATATATATATATATATATATATATATATATATATATATATATATATATATATATATATATATATATATATATATATATATATATATATATATTTATATATATATGGGGTTGGAGAATGAGAGAATCCAGATGCGGTGCGATTTTCTTATTTACTCAAGTTTCGCTCCTCTGGAGCTTCCTCAGATTAATAAAAAGACAGGAAATTTACTGTTTATTAAAGGAACAAAAAGGAATGAGGGAAAATTTTCAAAAGTGTTGAACGGGGGAAAGGTGTATTTATATATATATGGGGTTGGAGAATGAGAGAATCCAGATGCGGTGCGATTTTCTTATTTACTCAAGTTTCGCTCCTCTGGAGCTTCCTCAGATTAATAAAAAGACAGGAAATTTACTGTTTATTAAAGGAACAAAAAGGAATGAGGGAAAATTTTCAAAAGTGTTGAACGGGGGAAAGGTGTAGCTAGAGGAGCTAATACACATTAATGTTTCCAAATTCTTGAAAGTAAAATTGTTTAAAATTATAGATTTTATTTAACCTTATGCTAATAATTTTAATTTATATATTTATTCGCTGTAGCATGGTATACTCACTCTAAAAAAAATAATTTTATGAACGAGGGAGAATGTGTAGGCATTTTTAATTGTTTTTATTTACTTTTTATTCTTGCATATAACATTATTACATAAATTAACATTTTGATTATATAGTTCAAATTTCACTTGTTTTGACTCAATTCATACTTTCACAATATATTTTATAAACTCGTTCAATTCTAAATTTCCGATCGTAATATGTCTACTTCTATTATTTGTTTTTTGGACACCTTTTAACATTTCTATTATATATATATTTCTCTTTTACAGTATTCTTCTCACGTTTGTAGATACTATCACTAATTTGAATTCAGCAGCACTTTATTTTCTGCATATCCGTTCTTTTCCACAGGGGTTTTATGGATGTTTTCTTTCTTTGTTTAATGGGTAATGTCGTTTTCTCTACTCTGTTGTTTGTTCATCTACTTCTGATTCTCCATCTTCCAGAGTAATTCACATATGTCGTTTAAGGGTTGATATGAGTAAGACCATGGCTTCATTTTGAAACTGGTTTTCATCTAAAGTGTGTTTAAGCCTCCATTGAATGAAGCTGTGTATGTCTATTTTCTCGGATTAAGAATTTGAGAAACTAAATTGCCACCATTACGGCTTGTGTTATAACAAAGAGCAAGCGAACTGATAATTGCTAAAACTATAGAGGAAAATAAAATGCGTCAAAACGGAGGAGCCACAAATAAACACACGTACTCAAAATAAACTTTACTTTACACAAATATAATAATTAGCAATAGTTAACAGGCAAAATTAAGGATTAAATATTAAACACTGACGTTAACGTCTAGATTTATAATGACTCAATAGGAGTATCAATCACGGTTAATTAATTAGGTAATTTAAGAATAGAGGGACACTGGGTTTACAGATTACCATTAATTGTGATGTATTGGAGAGACGACTACTCAGGTCCAGACGGGGTGGTTCGGATGGCGTTAACACGAGTTCTCGGGGAGAGAGGGCATAAGACGACGGGTTCGGGGCTGCTGGCTGCAGTTCCAGTTAGTTCACTCCTAACTGGATGTGACACTAACAAATAGTAACTCCCAGTAACTATTTGGATGTTGCTTTTCTTACCTCAAGTTACGTTGAGCAACAGAGCGTACTCTTCTAGTCACAGACTATGCGGGGCGGGATTTACTTCCAGGAACAATTTTGAGACAGCAACCAAGTTGACTCGTCGGCGCGGTGGTAGTCGATACGTTACGGCAACGACTCTCGTTCAACGTGAGGATTACGCGAGTAGATTTGGGATACTGCTGTAGAGAGATGGACGGCGATATTATTTATAGCGAGGATTGTGGGAAATCGAGAGAGAGATTCCGTTCACGACAATTCGCTTATCACAGCGCCTTCTGGACAATCTCCAGGCTATTATAAAAAATGCAAAAAGGATTTAAGCTTCTTTGGGAGATAGGCGTTCTTTTCGTCCGACTTCCTTTCGCCAGTTGGGGGAAGGGTGGGGGGGGGTGGAGAGGAGACGAAGGTCAACTCAAACGACCAATTTCTTTCGTTCCCACGATTTTCTGGCGGCATGTGAGTATGTACTTTCCATACCCTCACAGTGATGGTATATTTTGAATAGAATGAGTATTGTAGTAGAGACTAAACCAAAGAGTACATAGTTCTTTAATCCCCTTATCTTGTATATAGTGTTTGTAATAATTTTCTAAGGTTGATTTCCATGAGTTAAAAGTGTTTGAATGAAAGCATCTATGGCGACCCATCAAATTAGACTGAATGGCAGTAGGGCATCTTTGCGTCTTACTAGGTTTTAACTTAAAGAAATTAGCTATGAACAATTAACACAGAGGAATATGAGAAAACAAGAAACATACAACGCTACATGTTAATAATATCTTCCATATGACAGAAAATAAATAAATAAGAATACAAATTTCTAGCCTGTAATAAAATGAATTGTAAATAAGCAGCAGAAAATTGTTAAATAAATTAGATAATATGAAAAAATCCCAAACTTAACACGTTACACATAAACAGACCCAGAAGAGGACCAATCAAATGGGTGAAAGAGAAAATTTCTTCAAAACACGACTAAGTTTACAAATCGAGCAACGGACTTCACTGAGGAAAATTATACAATGGGGTAAAAAAATGCTTTAATCCCTAAAACAAGTTTAATACGAAAAGTGTAAGTTACAATTTTCTATTTCTATTTAAGGAAACGTGTTTGGAGCCTTACGAGAGGGAGATTAAAGTATTGAGGGAGGGGATTATATGGCCAACATTCTATTCTCCCATACTTGGCGCTAATGTCCTTTATTGACATATTTTAACCTCCAAAGGTATATGGAGGTAAATAATATTGCTGCTCGTTTAAGTGCAGTCTACAAAAATCATTTTTTGTTTAAGTTCTACAAAGAGCTTACTGTAGGTTAAATGGGTTCAAAATTGGCCGTACACTATTAAAAGAGCCATAGTTTTTTATATTCCCGAATAGAGATTTAATGCCGAAATATTTTGTGTTGGCACTCTTTCTATGAAGTTTGCGCCGAATCTGAATATTACACCTTCTATGATCCCAGTCTGTAGAATTAAGGTGTGTCATTACATCCCTTGCAATCCTAACATTTTTCTTTATTTCATGCTATTTTTTCCTAGTTTTCTTTATTCGTAGCCATTCTTCTAATTTTATAAAAAAATTAAAATTTAATTGTTAGTTGAATAAAAGATTGGTAAATAGAATTTAACAATGACTCTTGGTGTCCAAGAGTCATTGTCATTGGCTGGAATGGAGTTGAGGGAGATATAATCAGAACACTAGATTGTGTTCCTCTATAACTTACAACGGCGGACACATGATATCGTTCAAGGATTCTGCCCCTATGGCAACGATGGCCATGACGTCTTATCTAGTTAGGGGCTTTTATTATTTAACCATAGTGGTCAAAGCTCGTCTTCTTACAAACACCTCCAAGCTCACCAATAATAAGCGATTGTGTAGTTTGATAAAAATATGTCTTTTTTGCTCACTCCTACAGAGGGTAAAAAGAAAGAACTATATTAAAATTTAGCTTTAGAGCTTTGACCCCTATTCACTTCTTTTTAGCTTACGCGCCAGCTAAATAAAATTAGTCCCAGGTCAAATAGTATTATACTAAATTTTTTAATCGTAAAATTAGGATTAATGTTTTAGACACCTAAACAGCCGCTAGAAATCTGGTGTCGGTGGTGGTATAGCCAGAAGGACATTTGCAATGAATTTAAATTTATGTCGCTCATAATTTGAGGCTTGAAGCAACATTAACCATTTTGATAGGAGAAAGCAAATATCAGGCCTGGAATTTCCACATGAATAACATTCAAAGAATTCAAAAGTAAAGTCAAATAAAAAAAGTTTCCTCGGCACATTGTTCACGTGTACACGTCACAAAAGTACTTCTTTTCGATGTTAGGAAATTATCTTGGTACATCTGACGTTAATATATGTGGTTGTCTGCCTATTTTTTACAATAAAGATCCTTGCACCATTCCTTTTTGTGAACGACATGATACGTCGGGTTAGCGATTCCGAGGGAGTCCTAAAGATACCTTTGAAATAAATACTTAGGAATTCTTGTATTAGGGCCAATAAAGATGACCATATTTATTGATATTCTACATATATATTTAGCCTTTCACGAGCAAATTCAAATGATTAGAGCCAAGTTTTACATACACGTAGCCATTGGCAATTTCAGTATTTGCCATTTCTTTTTATCCTGGTTCTTTCTTCTTTCTTCATCCCCTTTGATTATTGCTGTCCATAATTTCTATGATCATTCTCACTCCTCCATTCAGATAAAAATATCCCTTATCTATATCCCTTATCTTTTTCCTGTTATTAATTTTTATACTAGCTCCTTTCCGTTAGAAAGTAACTTCACTCCTTCGATACGTTGTTTCCACTAGTGTTCTCTGTTTTAAACATGAAAGAGAACTTTTTTCTTTAAAATTTAGAATAATCTCGCACATACAATGCATGGCTTATGCCCATTTTAGTAAAATTTTATTGTAATCACTATATATAAATTCAAAGATATAATGTTGGTGTTAGAGATTAGTTTTTGTCCCCAAAAGTTTCGACCAAAGTTTAATGATTATAGTTGTAAAATTAAGAAACCGATTTTCCATTGTGTAAACGCATTTTGTTTTTTGAAAATTTTTCTATCAATGACAAATTTTCATTAAGAATTCTTGAATAGTGTGAAGCTAAAAGGTAACTAAAGTTTCATTTGCGGAAGGTAAGTAAATTTATTAAATAAAATCATGGCATCACAAAATAAATTTATAAAGATTCCCAAAATAAAGAAATTCCATTACATAAAACAAAAATTCGCTTATGTTTGTTGCCTTGTCAACAATGCCACTGGTCCTTAAAAGGGCGGGTTCATGGAAAAGCAATTCAAGAAATTTTACTCAACAAACTAAATCAGCATTGAAGAGCTGATGCTGGACATTTATCTTATAAAGATGCTATTTCTAATCAAGTTTAACAAAGCGATTCAATGATTTTTTTTATATATTTTACGTTTCATTCTATGTATTGGGCAGATACATTTATTTTATCAAGAAGTTTTCTTCTGACAGCTTCGAAAATATCTTCGGTTCTTACATAATTGATTTAGAGAAACTGAACGACATTTGTTTAAATTTTAACTAATCTCCTCATTTTTTAGTTCTAAACATTTTTCAAATTGTGGATTTATTTAAAGACTGCCTATTAGGATCACGTAACTCAGAAATCCTTTGCCGGGTAATGCTTTTTATCTTCATCCAGAAAGACCAGGATATTGGTTTTTAACTTATAGGTAGAATGAATCATTTAATAAAGTCGATTTTAATCAAGCATTGGTAAACTTGTAATGCATAGAGAAAAAGGCATCTGTGTATAAACGGATGACGGGCCTTATCTATGTATTTTTATGGACGGCCCTCATCTGCAGTCAGCCACTCTGTCATAGACAGAAAACGGAAGTTATGGAATAATATGAACTAATAAAACTAAGAAATAGTTTCTATTTAAAATATATTATTATTTTAAGTGATTCTTGTTATTCCTTTTGTTTTAGATAATTATTTGTTTTTAATTTTAGATACATATGAGGGGAATATATATGCTTGTAACACGATGATAAAAAGAAGTAAGAACGATTCGCTTCCTGCCACAGCTAAAAGTCATTTTGTCTGCCTTTTTCTAGAACATTAAATGAAGAAAAAACTGAAAAGGATATTCCACCCTTCTACTGGGTTGATATAATACTTATCTTAAGAATGTAAGCCGTATGAAATGGATCCGCAGGTATTCGGCCCCTCATCTATGTAAATGATTTTAACTTTATAATGGAAGTTTTCTTACAACCTTTTTAGTTCATTCATTTCTATGTAGCAATATATGGTATCATTGTCACACAAAAAATAATAAGAGTAAAAATCTAACCTTTATAGAATTACTAACCAACAAAGACCCTTGATCCACTCTAAGGCTCTTCTTAGAGAAATACGAGGTGGGATGAGGGGGGAAAAATAAAGCAAAGCGGTAGGTGAGGTCATGTTTACTATTAGAACTCAGAATGATGATCCATTTGTACATATTATTAAGTGATTCCATAGAATTACTAGTCGTGCTCTGTGGTATCGGAGTGTCTGCTCTTTCCAAGAGTTAAAGCATTTGTTCATCGAATCTATTCGGAAAATGTTCAAAGAGTAGCTTTCATCTAAACTTTAAAGGAATAAATTCCATTCGGGCGGATCTTATAGGTAAACAAACTTGTTAATATGTTAACAGGAATCAATTTAACTTAAGCTATGTCCGTTATCTGTGTTATTTCACTCGGGCACTCGATCAAAATGGAGCCTGGAATTTATAATGTAAAACCGTTTAATGGTCTTTAATACCTCAAACAATTACCCATGCAGCGTTGATCTTCTAGAGAAAGCAGGTCTTTATGTCTATGTTGAGTGAATAAGTTAGGAAACTCAGGAATAAGTTTAGTCACGCGACGCTGCACTCTCTCTAAAAGATCCACATGGCTTCTCAAATAAGGAGACCAGAGTTACTAAACTTACTCGAGCTGCTGCCAAACTATCGACTTCAATAATGGGAGGATAATATCTTTCCTTTTATGTTTGCTAATTTAAATTCACTCAAGAGGTTAATATATGGGCACGAGTTATAGAGGCATGAGGGTTAATAGTGGCAGCAAACTTTCTTGTTGTAGGCTGCGGTGTAGAGAGTAATTCGCTTGGCCGAGTTTTGTGATTAAGTAGGCTGGGTTTAGATTATCAATAGGGATTACTGTAGCAAGGAAATCACGAACAAAGAAATTAAGCGTGGAACTCGAATAACTTTGGTGTAAGAAGGTTTTGAGATGGGCGTGTAGTGTGTTTAAGTGGGCATATTACTCCATGACATTTCTCTGACTCCCTGTCTGTCTGTTCCGACTTCGGATTTAATAGACTTTTTTTCCTCTGACTAAGTGATTTCCTGAATCTGAGCGAATTACTGACTGAATTGACTTCCTGAGCTTGAGTGTGTGAGTACAGTAGTGCTCATAATATAAGCGTCAGTAAGAACAACTTTATTTAATTATTTATCATAGAAGTTTAACAAAACGTTGAGCCTATATATATATATATATATATATATATATATATATATATATATATATATATATATATTTTATATATATATATATATATATATATATATTTAGATATAGCTAATATTAATCTTTCGAGAAATTTTTCAAGTAAATGAAATAAATATTTCGTATGTTATAAGGAAATAAACATACTATCTTCCAAATCGTAGCGCCCAAAAGTTAAGGGGAACTTAGAAAACCAATGTAAAATGGAACAAGACACGACTTTGAGTTTTGCAGTCCTTTGCTAGCAAACAATGGTGGCTGCTATCGTGTTTTCAATTCTTCACCTGCATTCCAAGCTTTGTTTAAACAGCTGAAGTTCCATCGAGGCTATTGTAACCACATTTTTATGTATGTGTACATCAGCATATGTTTGCTAGCCTCTCGAAATCATTTTTCTCGCCTTAAGCAAATTACATATTTTATTTACATTCATGTTTACTTAACTCATGTCTATTTTTACTACAAGTGTTTCGCTCTATTCTAGATGGGTTCATTATTACATTGCATATTATTTCAGCAATTAATACGTGTGCCGAATTCCAGGATTTTCTAGGTCTAACAGGGTGCTCATTTGTGAGGTTCTTCGTTGGGTCTACTCCACGTTGCAATTTGAACGCCACAACATGACATCACTTCAGAACATCTGATAAACCAATAAATATTCCGCACAATATTTCAAGGACGGTGACGCAATTCTTAGATGCTGAAAATATTGAATTGATGAAGAGTGATTTAAATTCGATAGAAAACCTATGAAAGAGATACTTTGTGAAAAGATCAGAGCTCGTAACTCGACGCTTGTTGAAGATATTGGGCAAAGTTCGAAGAAAAATGGAAGAAAATCACTCCGGGACAAAGCAACAAATTGATGAAGTACACGGCAAAAGATGTTGAGTGAATTTCATTAAGAACAAAGATTTGCATTGTTCTTATTAATATTTTGTTCAATTGTTATTGTGATGCATACATTGTTATCTGTTTATTGCTACATATTTACATACTGTTCTCCAGTATTTGATGAATTCTCTTTTCAAATGCATATTAGTTTACTTATAAATTTTGTATTCACTGTTCTATCAAATATAAATTAGACAATATCAGAGAAGAATGTTAAGAATATTCTTTGGAATTTTCTTTGAAAGAAAACGAATATTTTTAATAAAAATTTAATTATCTTTCCTTATTCCTCCCTTTAGTTATTATTCTTACTTCAGTTTCTTTAATTTATATATAGTTTTTGGCTATATTTCACTTCTATTCTTCCGTTTAGTGATTTTTGTGTGATTTTATCTCCCAATTTCTTCCACAATTATTTTTGCTATATTTGAATTTCATCTTACTCTTAAATAATCTTCATTTGACCTTCTGCTTAATTATTGAAGCTATATTTGTATTTCCTTATTCTCCCACTATCATATTTTATTATGTTATCTTTTATTATGTTACTCACACAATCAATTATTTCTCCATATTTTTAATATTAATTAATCCGTATATTCTCTTCCTCTTCCTCCAAATATTTATTTTTCTTCTATTCCTCCCTTTCTCTATTTTCTTGCATTTCTTTTTATTAATCCTCAGTTATTTATTCTTTAATTACCAAATTTAATTCTCTATTTTTTATCATATTATTTCCAACATCAAAGCAACGAGGAAAGATTTGACCTTTCAAGTAGCCTAAATCCCTCAATGCCTTTATTATCTTTTTCCTTTATTTTCTCCTCGGGAAGAGTCCCCATTTTCAGAATGAGCTATGCCAATTCTCACGCGCAGGTGATTCGAACTAAATAATGATGGGAAAATTCAACATGAAAATTGGATTCGATAAAAAAGGGTTTAAATGATAATTTCCGAGAGAAGAATTTGGAAATGATATTTTCGTTTTTATTAGAAGATGGTAAATGGTGATTAGTTTGTTGAAAATCCCGAAAGATGTAACAGGAAATGAAGCATATTATTCGACTTCTTTGCTACCATCTTCCTTAACCTAACAGATAATATTATTTTGCCGCATTTTCAGTGGTATATTCATTATACCAAAATGGTCATCAAAACTTTAAGCGAATACTTTTTGGAGGAAGAGTTTCCCTCAAAGGAACATTTTTACTCCGGATTAGAAAAGAAAGAAAACATTCGTAATCAAAGCAATTCTTTCTTTACGAAAAATAGATCTTTATTTACAAATAAATTCTAATTTTTAGACAAATATTCGAAACCAAAATGGATTTAATTTGATTGGAAATATCTTTCCATTCATTGACGTTATTTGTCAAATCATTGCAAAATAGTTGATAAACTATCTCATTTGTCCTTTATTCGACGATAAAGATGTATGTGCATTTTTATCACACGAGTGGACTTTATCCAAAATAATTTCCTATTTATTTCTAAGAATAAGGAAAGAGAATGTATTCAAAATGGACAGTGTCTCGTCTTTGTCGACGCTTTTCATCATTTGTTTCGCTTCGATGTGTCGTGTTTGTTTCATCAGCACCAAATTAATTCACCAAACAAATTGACCATTAGGAACTCAATCACCCGGCAATGTTCCTGCAATGAGAGCCTAGAATCGGGCCTCTACAAGCCATCAAGTATCACTCTCCTCGGTCTCTGTCACTGATTTTTCTCTGAGACAGTGAATGACTACCGTTTTTCTCAGTGAAGTTGAGTCCTTCTCGTTTTATTAATAAGTAGGGAATTGACTCTTTTAATCTCTGAGATGATGGAGATTCTTTTTTCTATCTCCGAGATGGCAAGTGACATGTAGAGAGAATCGGTACTCATTTCCCCTCTGAGAGTGGGAATGAGTTTCGATTCTCTCTACGAGGGTGAGTGGAAGACGTCCCATGCTTTAATTGAGATTATCGATGATATTTGATTATCTCTGAGGTGGTGAATGTCTCAGGACGCACTCTCTGATAGTGTGATACAATACTTTCCTTAAGGGCAAATTACTTCCAACTCTCTCTCTGAGAGGATAAATGCCTACCAATTCTTTGTTTGATGGTGAATTCCTGCCGAGTCTCTATGAAAACGTGACTCACTCGTGAATGCTTCTGAGAGACTCGATGTCTCTGGAATCTCCATAATAAGGTGAATGGGTCCTGATTCTCTGCCAGAAGGCAAAGGAGTCCCGAGTAATTTCTGAGATTCTTCCTTTCTAGATTGGTGGCTGTACCCTCGCTGGTGGGTGCAAGCTGAACGCTATAGAATCCCCTCATTCGAAGCTATCCCGAAATTGAGGGCAGAAGCTACCAGAAGTGTCTTTTGTTCATACGTCTGCGTACCTGTTTTAGTGGTACGAAGTTCTTCTTGAAGGTTCGGTTTGTGCTCTTCTGGCCCAAATTTTAGGCTTGATAGACCTGTATCATCTTTTTCAACTTATTTATTGTTCATTTGATATTTTCCCTTTTCTTTTAACTGTTCTTTTTTAATTTTTGGAAAATTCTTAATATGAGTAACGGATGGTGTTATGGCCCTGAAAGATATCCCGTGGGAAATGTTACCATTTTAAGCTTATTAATAGCAAAGTACAGGAGATAAAATGTAAATAATACAATATTTTGTGTCACAAAAGAAATAAGATTAATAAAATACTGAAAATTGAATAACGGGGAGAATTTTTTATTCGCCCTCTCATCAGCTTTTCCCTAATTCGGAAATGGGCAACTAAAACATTTTCCGTTTAATTTTACCCATTTTCTTCCATTTAGGATCAATTGCTCCTCTTCTATTAAAATTGCAATTAATAGCCGATAAAACCTTTTTCACTGCTCCATTAGCTCTTCAATGCGTCTCAATAGTGGGCTGCTATACTTTGCTCCTTTCTTTAAAAGCTTTGTCTCTTCAGATAATTATCCTACCGCATTATAGATCGACAAATGCGCTATGATCCGTCGACCTTTGCTGCTTCTCCATAGAGTGAGAGAGCTTTATTTCGCTAATATCTAAACATTAGTTTTCGAGTGAAGATTCATTTTGTTGACTTTGAATTTATATAATGAACCACCACAAACTCAAAATAAAAAGACAAGACATCCACAACCGTTAAGGCATTTCGTCAAACTTTAGTAGTTTAGAAAGAACTGCCAAGGCAGCACTCATTAGAAGTCAATGGCCAGCATGGCAAAGACAAGTCGAGGCGTGAGGAGAGAAAATAGATGTGGAAGTGTCTCGTGAAAACTTAACATGTGAATTTGGGATGAGAGGAATTTGACATGTGGATGAGTGATGAGAGAAACTTGACATCTGGATGTGTGGTGAGAGAATGTTGGCACGTGCATGCAAGATTAGAGTAAATTGACACGTGTAAAAGTGCTGCAAAGAACTTAACGCGTGAATGTGCGCTGATAGAAAATTTAAACGAGGATGTGTATTGATAGAAATTTGACATGTGGATGTGTGTTAAGTCAACCTTTACATGAGAATGTGTGCTGAGAGAAATTTGACAGGTTGATGTGAGCTGAGACAAATTTTATATGTGCACGTCTTCTTATACAAATTTGACACGCGGATGTATGCTAGGTAAACTTGACACATTGTTGTTGACTGGGAGGAACTTGACACATGTATGTGTGTTGAGACAAACTTGATATGAGGATGAAAGTTGAGATAAACTTAACACGTGCATCTGTGATGAGAGAAAATTTACACGTGGATGAGTGCTGAGATGAATTTGACACGTGAATCTGTGCTGATAAAAACTTCAAACATGGATGTGTGCTGAGAGAAACTTGAGATTTGGAAGTGTGCTGAGAGAAACTGGAGACATGAATAGGTTTTAAGGAAATAATTGCATGTGGGTGTGTGATGAGAAGAAATCAAGTGGGTATGTGTACTTGTGAACTGAAAGAAACTTGGCATGGAAATTTATGTTGAAGATATAGATGTGTGCTGATAGCGACATGCCACGGTGATATGTGCTGATGTTTGATGTGCACTAATAGAAACTAAGATATCTGGATGTAGTTTTGGGGAAAAAAACTTGACGCATTAATGTTTAATGAAGGAAGCTCAACATTTACATGTGTATCATTCTCTTTTTGAGGATAATTTTCTAAGTGGTAAAATTTGTCTTGGTTTATTTTATTCCATAATTTTTTTAAATCTTTTGAATAATGGAATAATAGAGCCTAAAGAAGCTTGAAGAGCAGGCAATACTACTGCCTCCAAAACAATTTTAAATATGTGATGTCGGCAGTGGAGCCAAATTAATTCTTTTTTTAATCTTTGCTCACTTATTGTGCAAGTTCTTTCTTTACGACCCGTATTTGAAGTTGTTGTAATGAAACACATACCTTTGAATTTATGTGTGATTCCTAGGCTAGTATCATATGATGAACTGCTTCAGCCATACGTTGGCCAGTGCCTTGAGGAATTTTGGGCAGTCAATTAGCTGTTTTGTACCACTGCCTGATATTACAATTGGCCGGCGATCTACGATATCTTGACCTGATATGTCTTCAACAAACTTCCATCCCAATGAACTATCAAGGGCTCCTCAGTTTGAAAATATTTTATCAAGTTCTCATTGAACATCTTTCTTGATTTTTGTCAAACTTGATGAATACTAGAGTAAATGACATTATAGTCTTCAAGGTTCTTTCTTACATTCGAAATATTAGGAATAATAACGAGAGAGGCTAAGCGGTCACTTATCTTAGCAACATCTAAGGAGGAAGTAATATTTTCGTTCAATTTTTTAGCCATTTTCTTTGGATGACCTTTTGATATTGAAGGTTTTAGTATTTAAGATATATCTCTTACTTCTGTTTTACTTGAAGCATTTTTAGAACCAATGCTACGTGCAAGAACAACTGTTTAATTATATGTACATCTTATCGTCTGTTTTGAGCTCCATTTCCTCTTGCTGCAGTTGTACTTCAAGTTTATGTTGTCGTTCCTTCTTATCTATTCCAATCATTATCTCTTTTTTCCCGTTCTCTGTCGACGAAGGAACGTTATATCTTCTTAATTAATCATTATTTCATTAGAATTTACCTAAGCAATTTTAAATTACTTATCTAGAATTTCCTTCCATTTTATTTCTTGTATTTTTGCATGAAAGGATTTTTTGTCATTGGTCTTTCTAAGTGGTTTACACTCATCATATATCCTATAAGTTTCTTTAATGCATTGCATTTAGGAGTAGTTAGTATCCCAGACTTTTACTACACATCTACTATATCACTGATCGTTACGTTTAGAGGTTCTATCTCTTGTTTAATACTTTTCATTCATCAGGAAAAATATAAGCTTTCTTTGATGGTAGCTTGCTATGGCTCGGGTGTGTTATTTTTTCATCAATCAATCAAACTTTAGTTGATCTTCTGGTCATCATATTAAACCCAGTTGAAATTCTTGCAATTGGGTAAATCAGGAACAGCGTCGTACAACCTCTTTTTCTGACTACAAACAGCGCACTAAATCTTGCCACGTTGCCCTTTGGCCTGCCTCAACTTCCTGCAACAATTGTTAAAGCTTTTCTTTCTTTAGTCAAAAAGAACTTAAATTTATATAATATAATCTAGCTGGATTTAAAATCTTTGCAACACAAACTATTACTCATAAATATACCTGTAATGCAAAAACAATATAATCAATGCTAATTAAGTATTACAGAAGCATTAATTGATTACTTCAAGTTTCAATAAATCTAAAATATTTAGGTGTTTGAATAATTTTGATAGGATGTTTTTGCATGAAACTGAATAAATCAAGATAGTATCCTGAAAAATTTCGGATGGTCTTTTTTTGGCATCATCCTAATATATATATATATATATATATATATATATATATATATATATATATATATATGAATATATATATATATATATATATATATATATATATATATATATATATATATATATATATATATGCAATGTTTAAGTCAACAGCAGTTGCCGCGTTATTGATTTTAACATGTATTTTTCTTACAAGTTTTTTTGTCTGGGTCTTGTAGGCGAGGAAAAACATTCTTTCGACCGTGATTGGTCATCTTCAGGGCATGAACAGAAATGGGATGAAATTTAAATTGATATAAGAGTATGTGTGTGTAACAGAGGAGACAAAAGGGTGTATGGATAAACAGAAGAAAATAGGTACGTGGTGAAGGGAAAGAAGTGTGGGTGAGTTGCAAAGGGATGCAAGAGCCTGGTTATCAAGCCTATCGCTTTCAATAATTATACTTGTATGTTTACTTTGTTGTTTTCGTTATTAAGTATGATTTATTATAGCGTTCGAGCCATTTCTCCAAAAACTAAATTTTCTTGGGTATGCTAAGTGCAGTGCTGATGTAGTCGTTAATTATTTTAAACTTTTCTGCTTACTCTATTTGTTTTGTGTTCGCTTTGAAGTGAGTATATTTTGTGTCTTTTGTCTCTTCTTTCTTGAGGTCTTGTTCGGTGTTTCGTTGGTATTCATCGATAAATTCCTAGTCGTTAATTGGTGATTTTTTGTTAATCGAGGTTTGGTTCTCATCATCGGTTTGCCTTGTTATCAGTTTGGTAAATACAATTTTGTTTATGCGTAAAACGGCACTTCAGCCCCCCCGTCATTAGTCTGGCGGTGCTCGGAAATATGGCGTGACTTGGAGCCCTTCTGTTCTGGTTAATCATTTGAACAATTTCCTCTTTCAATTCCTGATTAACCAGCGCATATTCCGTGTCCGTTCTTCGAGGATAACGCTAATGGGAGTTATTCCCGCTTCCCTGAGTAGCTCTACTTGGCGCATTATTTCCCGCCTGCATGTACCGGTAATTAGGTATACGTATTTATTCTTCAGTTTTTAGTCTCCTCTTTTGCGTCTTTGAGCCGCAAGAGAGGGTGGAATTGGGATATAGTAATGTAGATCTTTTTATTGTTGCTTTCTCGGAGATGTTTACACATATATAAAGTCCGAGCTGCAGCTGAAGCCTTAGAAATTCGTTCAGCGACGTGCTTCCTGTAGCCTAAAAAGTGATTTTCATTTCGAATTCATTGCACTCCGTGGTGTAGGGATAGCGCCTATTCCATATCCTGACATCAGAAAGTAGTTTCCTGCCGATAGGGACTATTTGAATTTTTCCTGGTTAATTTATATTTTCCATTGTACCTCGTAGATGTTTATTCTTCCAATCTCTGCTGCTGTTTTTCTATTTGAACATAAGGGATGCAAAATTGGCCAATCATAGGTAAGAAAGTTTTAAGGACAAACTAACGTGTAAATCATAGGCGCTACGAAATAATTAACTTTTTCTGACGTAAGAGCTGCAAAATGACCAAACACATTTAAGGAGAAAATTTAGTTCAGATAATGTTCAATATGTAAAGGGAATTGCGATTTTGTATTAGCGGGGGTCAACGCGGAGACACCGAGGTTTCTGAAGTACGGTTTCGGTTTGGAGTTGCGCATTAATTGCCGGTTTCTTTATTTGGATAATGATGGTTTCTGCCATTCGCAGTCTTCAGCGGTTTTGTAGTCTCAGGATCATGGCAGTGTTCATATATAGCGTCCTGTAGGTGAGCCGTCAGTCACCTTGATAGGGTTGTGGAGGTTACGCCAATATACTTGAAATAGCGGTGTTTTAGTTTACCGACTTTACACGACAACTTGTACAGCTTTTGCTCATGATGCAACTACTTGTTTCCTTTATCTCGTAATATATTATTAGGTTTATATCTGATATAAAATAAAGAGAATACAAGTTAAAATCAATAACGCTGCCATTGTTATGCACTTCAACAGTGCATGTACACAAACTGGCCTTATACATAATTATATATATATATATATATATATTATATTATATATATATATATATTTATATATATATATATATATTACACTGAATAAAGGCACGGACGAGCTATAATCATTTTTTTGCTTAGATTTCAAATGTGTGAAGCCATTTGAGGGGTGTGAGGTGGATATACCTGGCGTGGCGCAGCTGCCTGTTAGGCCTCTCTAGGCAAATAAAAGCAGCAGGGAGTAGGATATCAGGTGCATAAAGTATATGCAGGCGGATCTGGTATGACCCAGACTGAGGTAGTCCATCCCTAGGTCGTTTACGACTGGACCAGTGGAGGGATGATGCTCAGTAGATGACCAACGACTTAAATGCAGGTGAGTTTTGCGAGAGGGTGAGATGTATAGGAAGAAAACCATTGTAAACTAAGAATTTTTCAAGAGTAGAAGATGTTGTAAAGGTAGGTGGATTATGACTGCTGGAAAGGAGGCCGACAAGGTAGCTTGGTCCGCTACTTCATTGCCAAACACACGAAAGTAAGTGGGAGGGTGCCCAACAGAAAAATAGAGCCTCCAAGAAGAGACGCAAAACTCATGTAAGAGCTGTCGGATCTCAAAAAAAGGAGGTTGGGGTGAGAGCGATTGATAAGACAAAGGATAGCACTTCTGTTATCCTTGAATTCGGTTATAGAGAATATCTAGGCGATGAGTGGAGTCTACCGGATGCCAAGCCACTTTCCTGAGTAAGAGGAAATTACGGGTGGTGGAGAAGCGGAAGGAAGAGGATCAATCAAGTATCGTCTCCACGACTATGGCAGTTGATGAGGTTTAGAATAAAACTGAGCCATCGGTAAAACTTTTTACATCGAAACACCTTTGCAGGATAAATGTGGGCGAAGATATATAGCCGCTAATCTTCTCGCCGTCATTGCACTCAGGAAGGCAATTTTCAGGTTTTAGAGCCAGGTAGATCCATCTGATTGCATATGATCCATCAGATGGCAGCCGCAGCAAGATTTCTCAGGCTACATATGGCATTCCCGTATGGAATAAAATCCTGTCAGGAGGAGTGATAGTACACACTCATTAGCCACAAGCTAATATTTATTCTGCTGTGTTTTCTATACAAAAATTTGAGGAAGAACTGGATGTAATTTTACACCTCGCCTCCCGTGTTTAGTATGTGAGATAATTAAAAGTTTTAAACATAGATAGAGGAAAACGATGGGACTCTAAAGAAAAATATATTAAAAAATATAGTTACTCTTGTAAAATTACAACGAAAATCAGGTCAACCGTTTTTTCTGAAGATAATATATATGGTGCATTACAAATATTCTAAGATGGTAAAAGAAAACAAGGTCTGCTGACAAAGGTCGCTTGCTCTCAATTATAAAATAATAATAATAATAAGTATTTTGTAATGCGCTCTTCAAGGCCTGAGGCCGTCCCAGGGTGCACGTTGTGCTGAGATGAGAATGGAAATTCAATGGAAATTCAAGAGGAAGAGAAGGCAATTCTGAAAAGATGAGTTTTCAGGAGACGCTTAAATGTGGTAAGAGAGGGAGAAGACCTGATTTCAGCAGGTAGACCATTCCACAATTTAGGGGCGCAGATTGACAAGGAGCAGTCCTCCATTGACTAGAGGGATGAACGAGGAATATTCCAAAAAGGTGCATGTGATGACCGAAGGGACCGAGCATATGGCGTGGCGAGAGGGCAGAAGAGAGGTGAGACGGGGCTTTGTTGTTTAGGGCCTTAAATGTGAAGAGAAGTATCTTGAAGTGAGTACGGAATCTGAAAGGGAGCCAGTGCAGTTCATGCAGCAAGGGTTTCGAGGGAGAGAAGCGAGGGCGACGGAGGAGAAGCCGAGGGGAATAGTTTTGTACAAGTTGAAGGGGGCGGAAAGAGTTACAGTAGTCAAGGCGTGAGATGATGAAGGCATGAACAGCAGTCTCAAGACTTTGGCGATCAAAGTGAAAGCGAATGCGAGAGAAGTTACGAACGAAGCATAGAGAGGATTTGCTGACATTGAGGATATGAGGCTTAAAGGAGAGATGCTCATCAAAAACAACACCCAGATTCCTAACGCAGTCAGAGAAAATGATAGTATTACCACCCAGAGTAAGCGAGGGAAAGAGAGATTTAGATTTTTTGACAAGAGCAGGAGTGCTGACAAGGAGGACCTCAGTTTTGGAATGATTAAGCCTGAGGAAGTTAGGAGAGAGCCAGTCAGAAATGGAGGAGTAGGCAGCAGGAGGTCAGTGATAGAGTAGGCAAGAGACGTGGTGGATGAGGAAACGAAAGTTTGAGTGTCATCAGAATAGAGGTGGAAGGATAGACCGAGATTACGGAAAAGGGACCTAAGAGGGAAAAGGGAAGATACGAAATAGTAGAGGAACAAGGACAGAGCCTTGGGGCACTCTCAAGTGATTGAAGGTAGAGTCGGATGAAACGTCGTCAATTACAACGATTGGGTATGAGACGAGAGGTAAGAGCGGAACCAGTCAAGCACGGTGCCTGATATGCCGAGGAAAGAGTGGAGACGATCAAGTAGGACGGTATGGTCAATAGTATCGAAGGTAGAGCAGAGGTCGAGTAGAACGAGGATGGAGGCACAACTCCTGTCCGTGGCTCTTCGTAAGCAATCGGACACATTAAGAAGGGTGGTTTCTGTGGAGTGACCTGACTTGAAACCAGATTGATAGGTTCCCCAATGTCACAGGCCACCATGTGACTGTTGATGCGTGAAGCAACCCTTCTGTCCAGAACCTTATAGAGGAAATGAAGTTGTGAAATCGGGCGATAATTGGTAGGGTCAGTGGGGTTCAGTTGAGGCTTTTTAAGAATCGGACGAATGTGGGCACGTTTGAAGGAAGAGGGAACAAGACCAATTGCAAGTGAAGTGTTGAACAGGTGAAGAAGCGTTGGAAAGATAGCAAGAAGAATTTTACATAACAGTTTAGGCGGAAAAATGTCCTTTTGGGAGGCCCGATTTATTAGAACGCGAGAGCAGGGCTGTAAGCTCCAATGCGGTCACAGCGGGAAAAATGATAAGTGGCTGAGGCGGAGGGTCAGGGAGAAGGGCAGGAGCCGGGACAGAAGGCTGAGGGAGAAAGGCACGGAGGTTAGTGACCTTATCTGCGAATAAATTCGAGAGAGTAGCAGGGCTAATGGGTGGTGAAACCTGGGCTGGGGAAGTAAGACGGGAGAGCAGGTGGAAGACGGTACGGTGATCATTCCTATTATCAGTAAGCAGATTAATGACCTTACGATCTTTAAAACATTCAGTAATTCCTGCACTAAGCTTAGAATGACAGTTGCAATTATATCATTCGAAAGAGAATGTAAAGCAACATAAGGGTTTCAAATTTCGTTAGAATCGGCCATATATTTAGTAACTTATTACCAAATGATTTCCCGTCTATCCTGGCGGGGACTTTGTTAAATATATTATTCGAAAGAAAATGTAAAACAACATATAGGTTTGAAACTTCGTTAAAATTGGCTGAATAGTTATGATATTATTACCAAAACAAAATAATACCCAGGCCAACCTTAAGAGGACCTTGACGATTATATTATTCTAGAGGAAATGTAATACAACGTAAAGGTTTCAAATTTTATTAGAATCAGCCGAATAGTTACCATGTTATTACCCATCCCCACCGAAATAAAATAGATAAAACGGGGACCAACCAACCCACCGACATAGTAATATGTAGAGTCGCTTGTGACTAAATAGTAGTCAAAAAATCCTTTTCAACTTCTTTGGCAGGCCATGAATTAGAATCAGGTCAAATAATGGGATACGAATCGGTCCAGTGGAATGATGGACAGGGGCTTCAATAGCAATAGATCTCTGGGCATCTTAATTCAAATACAATTTGTTAGACTTTTTATTCAAATCCAATTATATAGAAATACAATATATTGGTTGGTGAATATTCTACGATAAAATATATGTAAATTGTATGTAAAGTAGAGAGGAATTTTCTCGAAATTCGTGTTTGCTAAGTCAACAATCTTCAATACTTTCAGTAACTTTCAATGCAATTGTAAGATTGTATGCATAAATTTTAGATATATAATGGAATTTTCTATGCATAATTTAAGAGAAAAGCTGTTCTCAACTTTTCATTATGCTGTCAAGCATTGTAGGCAGTATCAAAGTTCCTAGTTCATTTGTATAATTCCCAAAAGTCAAAACTAATGGAGTGGACCCACAAAATGTTTAGATATGGGATACATTAATTATTAAGTGAAGTTAGTGAAATGCAAATGATAGATACACACATTGTGAATTGCCGGTTAATAAAAATATAGCATTGTAGAAGAGAAATTCACTCATCGCTCTGAATCTGATTCAGGACTGATTTTCAAGACTTATGATAAATATTTTAGGAATATACAGCTAAATTCATGGCTGAAACAGAAAGTGTAGACTAAAATTTACCTAATTATTTTCAAGAACACACTGTAGTAGTAGAAAATTCTTATACTAAACTAAAGAAAAATTAGATCTTACAAGATGATATATCTAATATTCAAATGGATCTCATTTCGTGTCGATGTTAAGATGTCTAGCTATGACATCAGCGCAAGTGGACCAGATGGATTCAACACATTTTTCTCCCAACATTTTTTCAAGCTTATACCTCACAACTTCAGTACTTTGATGATATTTGGTACTCTAAAATTTCAAGGGGTTCAAATCTTGTGAACTAGGATCCAAAATTCATTTGAAAAAAGTCCCTTAAAATTTGCCTGCCACCCGTCTTGAAGTCCGTTATTTTCTCTGTTCTTGGATCGTCGGGTTGAAGTATTGCACTAGTATTTCCTATGATACTCTGCACCCAAGCGATGCCTTTCTCTATCAACAAACAAAATAAACAAGGTTTTGGTCTTTACCCCCCTTTCAATGAAGATGAGAGGTGTTTGGCTGCGCGTTTAAGACACGATCACCAACCTCATCACCAAAGATGACTTCGATCTTCAGAAATATTTTTACTATTAAACCGGAATATCATGTTTTTTTTGTGCACAAAAACAATCATTTTGTGTGTTGTGAGTGTCCTAAACAGATAACAACTTCTCACTTTTCCACTGAACTTGATCGAGGTAACGAGGCATCAAGAAGCCGTGGGACGATCAGCTTTGCTCTTTCGATACATCCTTCAATTTTTTCACATTGCCCAAAGGCATATTTTAGCATCTCCTAAAGGTTTTCTGGTATTCCTTATTGGATTTTGCATTATTCTTTGTATTCATGAGGATTGTTGTCCTCACTGATCGAAGCAGAAGTGGTTTTCACTCATTTAAGACACTTTTCCCTCTCTTAACACATTTTACAAGAATTACCCTCTTCCCAGATCTTTTCAGAATGAGGTTCAATATTTTGAAAATATTGCCTAGTGACTTCCAGCTTCTTTGAAGATAAAGAGTGCTTCACATTTTCTATTCATATTTGTGAACTTATCTTTTTATGAGCTCACAATTCGATTTAAAAATTCCATAAATCATGAAAGAACCAGAAAAGAAAGTAAAATATTTATAGTGTGTAAACATATTTATAGTGACTTCTAATATTCCGTCTTGTTTCTAATATTCCTTCGTGTTTCTAACCTGTATATTGGGATTATATCAGGAGAAATTATCAGGTAAAACAACCTAAAAATACGCTATTTCTTTAAACAACCAAGGAGAAAAACTGTTTTCACGGCAAGCTGGACTTACTCACTGCAATTTTCCATCTTCTATGGCAGCATCCAGTAAACAATCAATAATTCCCGTTCACATTAAGACAAATGTCCCGTACAGCTCGCAAGGGCAAAACAGAGTACAAAATATCTAATCAGAAAAAACATGAAGTGCACAGGACGGAGGTCAGTTATCCTCAATTAAATTAACTGATTAGGAATTATGTCCACCTCATTCTAATTGTCACTCCGTTTTATATTTGCGTGAGCTTATAAAGGTGGATTTTTGAAAATCGAAATGGTAGAAAGTGAGATAAGAGGAAGGAAAATGAAAAATTATAGTCAACTTTAAAGACCTTAAGACACGACAACTTTTGCGAAATAAACCAAAATTAGGTGGAATAGAACATAATAGTAAGTCAAGGGATAATTAGATAAATTTTAGGACAGAAAGTAAGTGGAGACTTAATAACTGGTTAATATTACGGGTAGATTATTATAACTAGTACAATTTAATTTAAAACGTGCTAATTGATGTAATTTGCACTAAAAATAAATCGATTAACGACAAAATGCAGTGCCTTCAAGAAATCAAATTTTCAACAAGCCAAATAAGCTCTATTTTGGTGTAGTCAGGTTCCTTACATTTAATTACCTTAACGTTTTCTATCAGTTGGAAAGTCTACAACGGCCAGTGGGCTCATTCGCGCATGAACCTAGTTTAAATAGTAGAATAAGCATTTAATAGCAAAAACTTACCATTCTAAATCCTATTATATCTCTTCCGTACTAAAATGTTAGTAAATAATGGGTTTATTATTTGTTGTAAAATAAATAATATTATATTAATTACAATGGTATGCGTTAATTCTGTTGGTAATTGTTTTAGAATTGAAATCTAAGAGGGGTTTCAAAAAGTTCGAGAAAAAAGTTCATAACTAAAAATCATATGAAAGGATTTTGATGTCAATGCACCTGAACGTTCTTGTAACAACGTGTTATAACGTGTTCTAACGTGAACCTTTAAATTCATGTGACAATGCAGCGCCGCTAGTTGAAATTCAGCACCCGTTCACGCAAAAGAGCCTCCTCCAACATCGAGGCCAGGACAAACATCCATTTCCTGGTGAAGCTCGGGTGGGAGAACAGCCAAATCATTAACTATCTCGAACAAGTTTAAGGTGACTATGCCCCAAAGAAATCAACCAACTACAAATGTAAAAGTCTTTTCAGAAGTGGAAGCAATGAGGATTGAATATGATCCCCGCAGTGGCAAGCCATCACCTTAGTTTGTGTAGAAAACATTGATGCTGTTTGCGATCTGATTGAAAATGATAGAGGAATAATCACTGATTCATTCGCAGACACATTTAACATCTCAATGGGTTCTGTACACGCATTTCTCGTGAAGGGTTGGGAGGGGATAAGCAATCTTTCTGAAACATGGCTCTACCAATACGATTCCGAGGACCAAATTCAATCAAAGTATTGGCTTCCCAGGGGTGGAAGAGGGTCAGTCAAGGCCTAATCTGAGCGTTCAAGAGGGAAGGTCATGGCCACTGTCTTCTGGGATACAGGGGGATTTTGCTGGTTAACCTCCTCAATAACAAAAAAAAACAATTACAGCTGCTTATTATAAAGGCGTTTGGAGAAAACTGTGAGAGAAAATCGCAGAAAAAAGCCCTGGGAAGCTGGATCGTCGAGTCTTCTTCCACCAGGACAATGCACTCATCCACAGCTCTCGGCAGACAAGTGCTGTGCTACGCGAATTTCGATGGGAAATCATCCAACATCCACCTTACAGACCCGTTTAGCCCCATCCGACTTCCTTTTTTTTCCAAACCTTGAAAAATCATTGAAATTACCCATATTTTATCTGTTGCATTTTTAAAAAGAGTTGCCTTGACAGGGTTCGAATCGCATGAACCTCAGTTTTACACAGATGGACTTAAGGATGGTATCATCGTTTGCCGATGTGCATTGACCTAAATGGAGCAAATGATAAAAAATAAACATCATAACTTATAACTTAGACCGTTTGTTCTAACTGTTCTTTTCCCACCAAGTTTTTGAAGCGCCCATTTATAGTGTTTTCCCTGTTGATTTCGAATTTGCAAATCCGTTTTTATCCATCAGCCAAGGTTTGACATCTATAGAATCATATGCAGATAGGATTTTTCTTATATGTCCCAAATCTAAAAACTTTTGAAGAAATTATATAAAGCATATTTGAGGATTAAGCTAGTAAACAAGGACAATAATTTTTCCCCTCATATATTTTGCAATATGTTTATTTAAAAATTAAGAAGATGGAGCAATGGTAGGAAGATATCGTTGGCTTATGGAATTCCCAAACTTTAGAGAAGAGAAAGAACCGATCACTTGAGAGGTGTTTATTTCTTCATGAGAACCTCCAAAATGTTCCTAAAATAACATTTTTCGTAAATATTTTAAAATCCTCCTATGAATATTGATATGATGTTTTACCATATCATATGCAATAATTCATTCCAATGATATTACTGCATTCTTAAACATTTACATAAATAAATTTTTCCAAATCTTTCTATTGGCATGTTTCATCTTCAATGATAAAATTCTTTATATTCAGTAGGGAATTTTACATAATTCTACAGTCTGAAAAATATGAACTAGGTTGATGGAATCTATATTTTCTTTTTTTTATTAACATTTACTTCGAAGAGACAATATGAATGGTAAATAATTATATCTAGACTCCAACGTGTTATCTAAATTTTTCCGCACTGCAACCTTCCCATTGTATAAATTCTTCTCTTGCATTTTGAAATTTTATATATATCTTTCTATATTTAGGAGTTTACAGCAAGAATAAAATTATTGTTGTATATCCCGACATTCCTTCAGCCTTCAGATCCGTGCCCCCATTATTCTGGAATTCTAACCCCATTTAGATAGATGTGCAGAGTTCTGTGTTATTTGTAGGTGCAGCATCTTAGGTAGAACTAGATCTATCACCCACTCCTCAGAAATGCTCGATTGGGTTGATGTCAGCTGAGTTTGGTGGCTAAAAGCTTCTTTGAAATTCTCCAAAATACTGCTTAAACTAATTCTGAACAAATTGGTGACGAATCACAAGCCGCATTATCCTGCTGGAATATCCATATTAGGTGGGCTATATGAAGTCGATGACTGAATGTAACTGGAGACCAAGCAGGGGAACATAGTGTTAATTGTTCAAAGACACATTTAGGTCGACCATAATAATCAACCCACATGAAAGATTCCATACTATCGAACCAAAACCATTCTACGCCGTTCTTTGTTAAAAATAAGGTTCCTTGGCTTTTTTTTTTTGGTGTTCCGTGTTACCTGAACCCTTTTATCTGCTCGAAACAACTGGAACCGTAACTCCTTGAACTATGTTACACTTTGCCAGACTCCGAGGGTCAAGGTACCCAGGCTGTGGCTCTATGTTATGTGGCATATTGTTAGTAGAGGTAATCTCCTGGGTCTTCTGTTCGAATATTTAATGTAATGTAAAGAATAATGTTCGTACCTCAAGGAATTGAATTTGAATACGATTTGAGACAATGTTAATTATCTGTTATTATGGACTATTAGTATTAGGTAGACATCGATACTCACCATCAGCAAACATCTCTGTTCGTTCATTGCGATTTCAACGGTAGGTTATATATAATGAATTCCATCAGTTTATTCTTGGTACACAAGTAGAATCGTAAATCAAAGGATAAAAAATGTCATCATAATGTCATGTAGACAAATAAAACGTAACGCTACCCAGAGGACATATATATTAAAATCCCTCTATGGTGAGAGCGAGGGAAAAGAACAATAAATTGATGTGCTTGATAACGATAGGCGATTCATTAACAGTCAAACTGCCGAATTGATCTGATCTCCCCACCCGGTGTGTAGCCGACTCGATCTGATCGTCCCAAGAAAGCTGCAAAAGGCCATTAAGCAGCTCTAATAAGAAAATGGCCCCAGTGAAATTAAGGAACAAATCCCTCTAGCTGACGGTTTAAAAAACTCGCTAGGCAAAACACTTAGTTAATTACCGAACTCAAAAGATCCGATTACCTACGAGGTCAGGAGGCCCGGGGTTAGAGCGCCAAAAAGCGGCATAAAAGCAAAAGACCACCGAGGAAAAATAGTGGAACGGTTGTGGTGCCTCTCCGTGACAAGCAGCCCTGTGCACCCCGGTATCACACCCCTCCACCGTCGCATTGCCCTCAGTGACATGACCACGTCCCCCTTAGTTGGGGTGGTCCCCGGGCTATAAATAAGCCCCGTAACGAAGGAAACAGATGATTTTTTTGAGACGATAGACGACTAGTCTTTTGTCATCAGTCCCTCATATTGATCCGCACTCGACCTCTAAGATTTTAAAGTTCGTCTCGTCTTCGTATTGGTGTCATACCGATTCATCCCTCGAAGACTTAGCAAGATTTATGGCTAGATCAAAATTTCTAAGTGCCGAACAGGAATTATGAGAGCAAGATAAAAGAAGTTATCAGCTCACCCTCGATGTACTCTAAAGTCGAAATCTTATTAATTCTAAATGAAGAAGAATTATTTCCCAAGTACGTTTCCTTTAATTACGTTCGGGATCACCTCATATACCAAACCCAATTTGGTAACTCTGCGACGTAGACGAGAGCACAAGAAGAACTCGAGAGCTACAAAGAAGAGTATTCCTTGATCCAGAGAGCACAACTCCTCTCTCCAACGAATGCCTTGCCGTTCCTTGATATAAAGTAATCAAAGCAAGTGCTTATAAGCTGATTAGTCTATGGTCAACTTTTAGACTTATAACTGGATTGAGCAAATCATAAGAAGAGATTGACATCGGTTTCTACTGTCACCGTGACAACCCCCTCATCCCCACCTATCTTCATCTTCATAACGGGACAACTGAATTTCTCCTGCGTCTTGAAGTCTGGTGTCTTCGAAGACTTGCTGAAAAACTGAGTATGGCGACATCCGTCAATCCCTGTTCCGTTCAAGGTCATGTAAGTCCAAATGACTATATATATTTTATGGGTTAATTAGGAATTTTAATCCCGTCCCAAGCTAACTAATGGAGAAATAGTATTCCGTAACTTCTGTTATATTTTAGTTAGATTAAGGAGAGTAAATGGTAGTTTGACTCTGTAACTTAGAGGCCTCCAGAAATGAGCTATCTAGCAATTGTTTATTTACCTGAAGCCTACTATGTTTTGATCAGAGCTCTCGTCAGGAGTAGCCAATATTCGAATCGTGTGATCGGAGACCATGTTAAACTGAGAGAATTTCTTGTAAATATAAATATTTGAGTTAATAGGTAAATTAAAAGATATATATTTTGGTTAATTCTTGGTTTTTATACTGGATCTTTACGTGCTGACCGGCTCTTTCCTTAAAACTGATTCAACGCTACGGTACTCTTTTAATTCAGTAATTAGACTCCTTTAGACGAATCTGGAGTCCACTTAGCCAATAGAGGATTTATTTCTGTTTCTAAGTGATGTCAGATTGACTATCTAAAAGTCAGTAAGTAAATAAATACTTTGACAAAACGGTATTATATCAGAGAAAATATTAAACGGCCAACAGTGGAAAAATAATTCTCCGACAAAAGTGGGAAGACAATTCCTCGGCATGTCAAAATTGGAATCCCCATCTGTAGAGAACTAACTATC
The DNA here is from genome assembly GCA_963969495.1 of Ceratothoa steindachneri. Taxonomy (NCBI): domain Eukaryota; kingdom Metazoa; phylum Arthropoda; class Malacostraca; order Isopoda; family Cymothoidae; genus Ceratothoa; species Ceratothoa steindachneri. The sequence goes on from OZ018326.1 coordinate 172,339,555, forward strand.
ATGCCATGCATTAACTCTGATAAGGCACGTCGCCTTGCTATGAATAATCTCACCAGTCTTCATACTGACCCATGAGATTTCAGGTCACAGCTGTTACAGGTCTGAGAATTTCCATGACATTATAGCCTGCAAAACTTGGAGAGGTAAACAAAATTCAGCTCTCAAGTTTTTTTTTCTGTACACTTGTGTGAAGAAAAACAAAGTGCCGGTTAAGTTGAGAAGAAACAGCCCGACGTCGGGAGATGAAGATAGACTATCCACTCCCAACTTCTCGACACGGCACTCCGAGATATAAGTTGCATCGGCATCATGGAGATATACGGGTGGCAATTCAAGTTCTAGGCTAAAATAAGCATTTTACCATTTACTATTCCTAACATGTACTCTTTCTTCTTATCCAAAGTATGGTTTCGATCTATTAGAAACTCTAGTTTTATACCCGAGAGCTCATTATTTATACTAAAACAATGATTTCTTCTTAGATTTTTTGATATTACAAGGCCAAGGGTTCAAAATTCCATCTCAATTTCTGTAGTTTAGACAATCAAATAATGATCCAAAGTTACCCGATTTAAACTGTAGAATTAAGAATACTAAATTTCCATCAGTTGTATAAATAAAATCGTTTAAGTTTTGATCACGCTTCGGCTCATCAACTTTTGATGGAGAAAGTTATTTATAATAACTACGAGACGTTTCCATTCACCGTTTGTTATCAAAATCTATGGTCGAAAAAATTAAAGATACCACAATGAACTCTTCTTCTTTGTCTAACCTTGAAGGGTGTGCAAGTTTAACATCGTATTTTACCCTTTTCTGTATCCTTCCAGGTTCGTAATGACAGTGCAAGATTTAGAAATGGTCAAAAGACGATCCCTTATAAAGCACTAGTTTCTCGTGGATGCACTAGGACTGGGGAACGGGCTATTCCATGTGTCTCAGTTTTAACCTGGATATTACCTTTGTTACCCGATCCAAGCCATCGCGCGAAAGTTTTAGTGGCACATAGACAAAACGAATTAAATTGGATGCCATCGTATATGATTTCACGAGATGAAAGATCTGTGCATCTACCTTTAATTATAACATTTATTCATTTTTTTAATATAATAAAATTCTCCCACTGTTTCTTTTAATCCAGCCTTTATTAATAAAATACTTCACACACCGATAATGTAAACAGCCGAATCAAGTTCTTCCGGTACTTTTTGATTCATGTTTCAGAGACAACCTTAATATTGAAGTTGTTCGCCCTAAATAACGCTCGTAATTCATCATCTTACTTCTCAAATTAACAATCTTATAAAGGCTGATTCATAGGGCTTCCCACAATAAGAATATGAATTTGTAAAAAATTCAAACACTCCGCAGTATAAACTAGTGAACCTGGTTGTTAATCTGAGAATGCTGTTATGAAAGTTATTAAATAGAATTTTGTTCCGAAATTACCAGAAATACAATGAACCTGTTAAAGATGAATTTATAACTGGCTTTCCTAACAGATAATTGTTAAATCGTGATAAAGGATGAAATTTGATTAATAAATTTCCCGAGACCGGATCTGTAGCAAATGCTGCAAAGACTGGACGACCAAATAAATCTTTAGATGACAATTTATCTTCTATTTTCGATCGATTATTTTAGAGTCTAAGGAAAGCAGTTATTAAATTATCTCCTTGGTGAAAATTGAGCTACGTATTAACTCATAGAGCTATAAAGAGCAAATTAGAAATGTATCCATATAAAATTACAGCTCAGCATGAATATCAATTTTATGATTATGGAAAGCGCTTAAAATATTCTGAATGTTTTCGAAGTTTTCTAAGAACGTATGTAGGCGCTTAAAATTTTAAAATATTTTTTAATGAACTCTGGTTTTATCTTAATGGGTACGTTAACCTACCTCAAATAATTCGAATTCTTTATTTGGTAAACTTGAATGGAACTCAGGAAGCACCATTACATTTACGAAATAAATTAAGTCGCCCAATTTTCTCTACTGAAACTATTATTGATAACGATATTGTGGTCAGATCCTACCTCCATTTGGGAGTCGATAAAATGATAACGAAGTTAGTCATGAAATATTTCAACAAAATCATCTAACGAATTAAACTGCGAATTAAACTACATATATCATTCTTGAATGGAACTCAGAAAGCACCATTACATTTACGAAATAAATTAAGTCACCCAATTTTCTCTACTGAAACTATTATTGATAATGATATTGTGGTCAGATCTTACCTCCACTTGGGAGTCGATAAAATGATACCGAAGTTAGTCATGAAATACTTCAAGCAAAATCATCTAACGAATTAAATTGCGAATTAAACTACATATATCATTCTTGAGAACGAATCAGTTATTATGACCACCATCTTCCCCAGACTTATCGATCTTTGATTATTTGGGGGGGAGTTTGGCGCTGCTAAGTAAAGTTAACAAAAACAATCGATACTGCAATGAATATTTAAATAAAGATGAAAAATTATTAATATACTTTGATGATATAACACAATACCACGTCTTTATATATAAACTGGTAATGATCACTTCGTGTTTGAGCACAAGGAATATCGTTTGAACATTCATTTACTGTAACTATTAGGTAGTAGATAGTTAGGTTGAAATCATACATCACCTAAACTGTATAATGATACCAACATAATGATAAGAAAGATTATCGCCGGTGAGCGCTTGGAAACCAGCAGCACTTCTTTTAGAAGGGAGGGGAAGGTGACAGAAAATATGAGTGATACATATTTTGGTTTGATTAAATTTCTTAGAAATTGGAAGATTTTTTAATCTTATTACACACACTTTTCCTTAATTACAATCATTTAGTTAGTGGTAGTATATCCCACTAAGAAAATCATTGTCGCACACGTAGATGAAGTAGGAGTAATCCGTGTGGTTGGATTGGTGCGGGAAAGATAAGAGAAATGCGAATAACATATTTCTAAGAAATTACACCACTATATTTGCGTGTTAGTGTGCCAGACGCAGCCAACATGATACACATTTCCAGGAATTAAAGATTTTATTGAAACCATAAACTTATACAGTAGCATTTTATAGGTTTCGAAAAATGGGAGAATAATAACTGATTTTGAATAAAGAATAGTATCTGTAATACTTTTTTTTTAAATTGATTCGCATATCAAACCATTAGATACAGCCAAGTTATTTTATCATTAGGTTAGGTGAATCATTATGCAAATGGAAGACAGCTGCCAGTATATAGGAACATAAAACGGAGCGAACCGGGTTGGTGTCCACAAATTATGAGCAGGATATTAAAGCTCATTTTGCGTGATTTATACTCTCTGAAAAGGGAGGGCGATGGCTAATTTTAGGTAGCAAGATGCGAAGTTAGCTCTAGTTGGAACTAAAAGCGTTAAAATATGCTTCTGAAATAGAGATTCTTGAAGGAGATCATGTCAATGGAAGTAGAATGTGGCCTGTGGCCCATCTAATTTAGCAAGAGGCTTTTTGTCTTAAAAATTTAATGATTTCTAAAATATCGTGTAGACTTAAAAGCACAAAAAAGAACTTAGATCCATTACACTTTAAATTTTCTAGGGAATTTTCAGCATATTTTCTTCCTTTTAAAAATAAATTGGTATACAAATATAGAATAGGAGATTTCGCATATGGGTATAGCCATGACCAAAGGTTTAGCCATTATTTTTTGGATAGGAATATATTTTAACTTTGGATTCTTTAAAAACAAATAGGTGAATTTTAGAAAGAATAAATATGATTATCGAATGTTTGTGAATTTTTAAACGAAAAGGAATTATAATGATGATGTTTCCATAATTCCGCTAAAAAAAATTTCTCGCTTTTAGTCCTACAAACTATGCATCGATGTGAAATAAAAGATGTACTAATATTTAATGATTATGAGATAAGAACTGGAAACCTTTTTATTTTTTACATCAAATCCCTCTTTCCTGAGCTAGATATGCCACTCAGCACGAGTCTGTATGTGAAGAGTAAGCATCTCCTGTAGTGAGGAGTCGCGAATCCGCTACCCTTTTTGTTTAGAGGCTTCAAGTTTTAATAATTCCCTTCTCTCTTATTTTTCTTTTTTTCTCATTTTAATCGTTTTTCAGCTTTTTTTTCGTTTATAAAAGGTTTTCCTCTTTGATTTCTTTATTCTTGTTTTGTTTAATCGCTACCTACCTTTTTAAATTTTTCCTGAACTTCCTTTGATGAAAATGTTTCCAACATTATTTTTTCATGTTTTCTTTTTTTGTTAATTAAGTTAAAAGATTTGTTCTTTTAATCTTCTACAATATCATTAACAATATTGATTGGTGCAGTTTCATGCGTTTGAATCAACTCTTTATTCATAAAACCTTATCTGTTTCAATTCATTTTCTACAATTCAGTAACAACATCCGTTTTCATAATTTCATAACTTCATTTATTAACCATTAATGTCATTCAATAACATTTCTTAGAGTAAAGAGTCATTTTCATTCATTTCTGAATTTTGGTTTTATAATTTTTAATTTTGTTATCTTAATTCACAAAATATGCAAGATGCCTTGAGCGAGCGACAGTTTCTCTTATATTGTAATGTATTTTTTTTAGTAATGGATGTCAAAATGTTATTTCCGTGCGAGTATTTCTTTAGAAGAATTATTTTTTCGCTTTAAATATTGATCATAGCTTATATTCTTCTTCTATAACCTTATATTTTAGGAAGTCATTTTTTATGAACACTTTTAATTTTTATTTATGAGTCATCATCATCACTAACTATAATTTAAGAACGGGATTTTTTGGAGCATTTGAATAATAATTCCATCTTAATTTGGTTATGACTTAAGTATATTTTAAATTTTTATCAAGTTAATTTCTAAAAATTTCTTTAGAGTTTGAAAAAACCAAAGAGTTTAGTTCAGAAAAAATTAATTGGATTGTGGTCTCCCAGTTCTAGGACGAAGAATATCACGCTAATAATGCCACTACAGTAATTGTACCAATGAATATGCTTATAATGTTTTACAAGAAAATGAATTACATTTGGGGAAGTTCAGAAAATTTATTAAAATTTAACTATGGATGCTTTTTTGTAGATTTTGGATCTTAATCTTAGTAGTGAAGCCATTGCCTGGTCTCGGTATATTTGCAGCTTGTATCTATTTTTTTTATGATTTTCTGTCTATTTCAAAAAAAGAGCCGTTAACCGCACACCGAAGGTTTACCTTCGAATCGCAAAAGCCTACCTAGAGAGCTTTAGTGAAGCCGCTTCTCTGTCAAATACTCCCGTATAAACAATTGAAATGTTTTCCCCAAAATATTAAATATTAAGTGACTTTGTTTGTTAAAAATGGCAGTAGAGCGACACGATGAATTTTTTCCTTTGTTTTGAAGTTTCTTAAAAATAGTTGCCTTAATTTAAACAATTTAGGAAAATTATTTCGAATTTCTTCATTTTCTAATCCCGTTTATTAATGCGGTTAAATGATGACTTTAACAATTGTAACACATTCTTTCTGACTTATACATGTCGATTTTAAATAAGTGTCATCTGAACATTTCCGATATTTTCTGTTGTTCTTATGGTTCTCATACAACCCGAACGACCTTTATTTAAATTTAAGCATGTTTCTTCATGTTGGTATTTGCGAACATTTTTCTAAATTGTGGTCTTGCTTGGTGGGTGCCTACCTGGAAAACGTTGCTCAAATGAATCTTGTACTTTTTTAATCCTGTCAGTCATAATAAAGTTTGTGACTAAAAATACGCGTTGATCTTTTTTTAACTGCATGATTAAAAAGGTTCTATGGAAGTAAACTTTTACCCAGAAACACTTTGATTAGCTTAGTAAGCAATAATGACGAGACCATTCTTTGCTTAGAGAATGGCACAGTGGCCTAGGCTACCTAGGCTCCCTACGCTACTCTTGAAAGTGCACGGTGGCCTACCATACCTAGGCTTCGTTTCATTAGTTTACCTCCTTGCGCAAACAGATTTTTGATAGCCTCTACTAAACCAATTAGTGTATCAAAATCAGAATAGGGAATTTAATGAAATTTTAAGAACGGACATATAAATAGTTGTTAAATAAAAAACTTTCTGCAAGAGCCCCAAATCTCCAATAGTGTTTGAGTTATACTAATTCAAAGTATGGTTAACTTTTTTCTGGGACACCTGGTATATATGGGTAGATAAATAGGACGGACTTAAGCTTCGAATTCCTTATTTGATAACTTGGGTTATTCAATGGTAATTACGAGAGATTTAGGATAGTGAGTGATTTAGTTCCTTTGAACCTCGAGAGTAAGGTGATGCAAACTTGGGGGAGGTCTTGGTGACCTTGATTACTCACGGGCGGTAACCATAAACCTTTAGCGGGTGAAGCTACTTCCTCGAACTTGTGTTTTTCGCGAGATGCGGGCCTCTTGTCCTCAAAAGGTCAACGAACGAACTTTAAAGGGGGGAGGGAGAGATGGCTTCTCCACATTCTGCTTGAGCGTGCTAACGGGCCTTTTGTCCTTAAGGGGGCACCAAAATAACTTCGGAGGGCGGCTTTTTCAATCCTTAATCCGAAGGTGGATGAGAAAGGCTTACGTTGCCTCACGAGACTCTTCTCCCTAGCCCAAAGCTATGGGTGTGATGTCCAGCTCTTCCGTGGCTAACTCCTTTCGGACAAGTCTCGTCTAACAAAATCTGTCTGCAATCCTGGAGCGGGTGCATATATACCTGGAGTACTCCAAAGCAGGGAGAGAGTTTGAGACCTTCTGTAACTCTCGTTATTGGACGTGACAACCCGAGCGTCTCCTTGCGGTGAAGTGTCAAAGGCAGGGATCAGCGGTCCAGACGGGCGACAAGCGGCGGGAGCCATAAAAGCGGTTAACGGTGAATCCTACAAAGTAATCTTCCCTCCCAAGGATGGGGGAGGGGGGAGAGATTGAGACGGCCTGGACGTAGCCTCGGTGTTTATTTCGCAGGGACCTGCCGGCGAGTCCATAAAGGATGAGGTCGGAAAGGAGGGGTTGAGTAACAGCTCGCCTTCTCTCCTGAAATAATATCTTAGGAGGTTGTGAAATAATATTATTCTAAGGGAATATCTCCAAACTCCTCTCCATCCCAAAACATTTTTACAGCGCAGGACGCTTTCGATTGAAAAAAATGACTACAGTAATTTCATTAAGAGGGGAACTTATAAAGCTAAAAATTTCATGTTTACCAACAGAGAAAAAAAACATAACACTACACGGGATTAACATATGTATCCCCTTAGATAATTTAATCTATGCGTACGCACACACAATACCAACAAGGCAAAACAAAAAAAAAGGAATAGTATTTACAAAAATGAATCGAAACGCGAGTTTTACTATACACTGAGGTTGTTAGAGGGGATCTTTTATAAGATTCCTACTCAAGCTATCGGCAAGGCAGTTTTCCGTGCCTTTACCGTACATCCTAAACTTACGAATATACCACACTATAGGTAACGCTTCAAGCTCTATGGTGGCATACGCCTTTTAGCTATGGGACAGCTTCCTGAAAGCATATCCTACAGGATATCCCACTCCATCGTCATCATATTCGACGAGAGCTTAACCTAGGCCATCCTTGAAAGCCTCGGTACGAACACCTAATGTTTTATTAGGATTCGGTAATCTCAAGATAGGAGCAGAAGTTAACTGTCCTTTAACTGGTGTAAGCGATCTTTCGCGAAAGGGCTCCAATTGACTAGGACGGTGGCCGTTCTTTTAAGCATGTCGTTAAGGGGCGTGGCTATGGCAGCGAAATTCGGCCCTAAACGACGATATAATGACACCAGAAAGCCTTCTAGTAAAGCAAGGAACTGTGCCTTCTCAATAGGGGCAAGTTTGTGTTTTACGTTCAAGTCGGAGTGAAGCTCCGCTTGGGGGGAAGGAAGAGACGGCAGGGGATACTTATCGTCTGCTTCTACGCACACCGTTTGGACCAGACACATAGGTTCAACGGGATAGATGTGTTCTTGCTTGACGGGGAATGAATGGGGTCTATTAGGTCGATTGAGACCCGGGTGAAGGGCTCGGGCACTCTCGGGGTCTATTGAAGGGGGGCATGGGCTACACGCCTTTTAGAGTAAAACTTAAAGGACTTGCAAACGTCGATAATGTCTTTGGCCGCTCCTGCCCTATGAGGACGGAGCAGAATTTCATCGAGGCCGCAACAACTTTGGCCCACCCAGTAACGTATTAGCACTCAATATGGCACTGTACCACTGTGAACCTGGTGCCAACAACGCAAACTTTTTATGCTGGGGACTTACGGGGGTAGTAGTTTGTCAGAAACTACTATATAGGTGCAATATCTAACTATAACCAAGGTCGACACTCGGCAACCACTTACTGCGCAATTTTCCAACTGGAGCCCACCGTGGGAACTCTCGTTAAACAGGAAATTTACTTTTATCTGGGGAGAGGGAGCTGGGCTCGCTGGTGATGCAGCTGGCGGATTGGGCAGGAGGGCAGCAGAGATTTATTGAACCTGGTGGCTCGACGAGGTCCTCAGTTGAGAATTTTGGAGACAATTGTAACTTAAGTGCCCAGCGGTGTCACACGTAAAACATACAATTGGTCTACGGAGCTATTGAACGAAAAAAATGATTAAAATTTCTATTAATAATCGGACGAAATCAAAAGAATGTATAAGGATTTTAGATGACTAAGAGCATTAGTAAGACATGACAATACGAATTACTGAACAATAAGTTACTATATGGAAAAAACTTATCGACAAGCCTGATGTAGAGACGGATCCACACACGTTGGGAAACACGCTAAAAAGATAAAGGCAAACCACCAGACAGAAATATAAAACTTAGAGGACTACGGGCCAAAATTAGACAACTAAATATATGTGGAAGTCGCATACGGAGACATATCGAAGAAAGTATTCACCATCTCCCAGGAAGAAAATGACTGCTACAACCTCGGCTTTGAATGCTAAATACACGTCTAGGTAGGTCAAGAACTAGATAAGACATACACATTTATCAACGCATCGACGTGTATATGAATAGACGACTACTGTATAAATATAACAAAGCACGAACTTACACAGACACTAATTTCATTTAGAGGATGAGCACCAGGAAAATCTGAATTGATCAAACTTTACTTTATCAACGCTCCCCAAAATGTTCCGGATGGGCTTACTAATTTAATGAATGTGTACCTAAAGGCTGGCTCGTTATTGGACGAATAAAAGATTGCTAAAATGAAAAGCTGCTGGCCAATAGGGTCCATACATTCATGTAAGATAATACCCTTCACAAACACGAACAGCCATCAAGTAGAAACTTTCGAAAGTTGCCAGCCAGATCAGAAATGATGACTTGGTATTGAGAGACGTCAGAAAGGCATCCAAGAAAGTATGGAGAAGGGGACTATAATACAAACTAGTAAGACTAGGACTAAACCCAAGACTAGAGAAAATAATATGACTCTATAACCGACATCAAAGTCTATAATCAAATCAAAGACTATACCAGATCAGAGTTCGAGCTTAAATTCGGCGTAGCGCAGGGACATCTCTCAGGAATTACCTGCCCGCTTCAGAAATCCCAATTTCCAGGCAAAAACAATCGCAAAGAAATCGATCATATCAACCGTTCTGAAAGAAGATTCAAGATCTCAACGAACCCTTAAAAGTTCAATATGATACCTTTCTATCGAAGAAAACTGGCCAATATCGAATTAGATAGTGAACCCATGCCCTACGGAAGAGAGGGTTCGGTATTGATGCTGATGATTGGTAGAAAACGTAAAGTAGTCACGTTACACAAACTTTGATCGAACGAAAGTAGAATTGAATAAGCTCTTCGGCTGTAATTACCTTAATAGTGCCAAAAAGCAAAAAACATAACGCGTTCATTAGGTCTAACCTACTGTATTAAAATACAAATCAATAAGATTACCATAACACACATGAAATCAATCAAAAGAATACAGAACAAGTCAGTCACCTTACTCAGCAACAGCAAGAGAATGGAAGGGAGGAGGCAGAGTGATTTGCACTAAAAGCAGCAGCTAACCCAAATTAACATCGAGCCACAGGCAAGAGCTAGGAAGATCTGGGAGGAAACCTGACGATGCATGACACTCAAGGGTCTATAAATTTCCCTACCTGTCAGAAACAGAAAGCTGAAACAAGAAGGAGAGCAAGTTCAAGCATCAGCGAGCCAAGAAATATCATTTTTATACGGTAAGCCTAACAACTTTTCAATAAAGAATAAAGATATGCGTCGAGTGAAGTTATTGGAGAATCCTCCATTTTAGAGTGCATGGGGTAGCAAGCCTAATAGGATAACTATCCTTAGATTTTTATGGCCTAAATTTCTACTTTTACATGCACATATTCCAAACGCTAAACATAGATAAATCGATAAACACTTTTGCACTCAAAATTCTTCTAAATTACGGGGCGTGAATCCCGAAAGTTTGCAAATTTAGAAGGCACGAAGAAGAGGAGTCCTTAGAATCTTGAGGTGCCTAGGAGTGATAGGACAAATTAGTGTGGTTGAAGAGTGCTACTGTCAAGAGGAAAGAATTTAGGGCTCCATACGGGGTTAAAAAGGATATATGTTCTGAATGCAGAAAAGGGAGAGACTACAAGGAAATATAAAAAAAATGTATTAACTGTGGACGGTCACACAGAAACATGTGAATAGCCTGATCCTAAACGGAAAAAAAATATCGAAAGTAAAGAAACAGTAAGAGAAGTAAACAAATGCCACCGATGCAAGAGTTGCAAAAGTCACTTTCAATGAAATGAAGGTGGCAAAATCACACCTGTGAGTACTAAATGTTGCAGTGTAAGAAGTATTGACTTGTATCTTATGCACTCACTTTAAGATAATTGGCAGATCAGTCACGTTCCAATCAACATTAAACGACATACTTGAGCAGAACGGTATGAAGATGTGGTGCCTTGAAACCCTATATCTTTAGAAATACCTAAGTTGAGTATTGTCAAAACTCTGGAACAACAGTACATTCCAGAGGAAACGGCAACGTAATTAACGCGACTTAAGAAAATACCAGAAAAGAAAAAGCAACAGAAAAATTAGCACTTCTGTAACCAAGAGTAGTTAGGCTACAGAGTTCTGTCTCAAAATCTTTGTAAACAACAACTTTCCAGATTGAAAGTGAAAGAAACAAGCTGACATAAAAAATGGTTAGAGGACGGCAAATGTAAGTGTGCCTTTAAAGGTAAAACCGCCAACTAAGATAGAAAGAGATGCTAATGCAATACCAAATAAAAGTTTACCCTTTATACTGCCTCTCCCTGAGCCACGACACCTTTTATATTATTCCAAAATAGAATATTTGAGGCCAAGACTCATAGATGGAACACTCGCTAAATAAAAAACACCGCTTAGACAAAAGAAATCCAAGTATACAATTAATTATGGAAGTAGTAGATAACTGAGAATTTTGAAAATTATTCAAAATGGATAGATAAGAAAAATATCGACCCCAGGCAACATCAGGGAAATCGATTCAGACATAATTTTCATATCTGAACATGGAGTGAACTCATATAGAAAAGCAATGAAAATGTTTAATTACACCGTCCTTAAATTGAAGCAAACAGGTTAAGAGCATGGCAGAGTGGCAATATCAATCAGAAAATATATAGGTTATAAAGAAATTGATGGCTTAGGTAAAGCTTACTTGTCCATTAGAATTACTGAACAGAATAGTGTAGAATATGTCATCGAAATCAATCTCTACAATGAATACTAATTCGGATTCCGTGAAGGAAAAGACAGCACATTTCTACTTAGCATCATCACAGAGAAGATCGCCAAGGCCAAACCTAATAAAACATATCTAGGTAAGGTGCACAAGGATGTATAAAAAGACTTTGAAAAATCCTGAAACACAAAATCTTGAACCTCTAGATGAACAGTAGTCTGGGTGTAATTTTCTGCGACTATCTGACAGATAGAAAAGCATACGTAGTGATCATTTTCAACAAAAGACACAAAGTTCAATTGGAAGCATGACTTCCGGAGGGTGGGTTAGCTCTCTTAGACCCACGCTGTACTCTATTTACGCACTGGATCTGTCAACACATGAAATGCCTGAATTCTTCAATACTCCATTCTCAGACGATATCAGCAAGCAAGTCCTATGTCAATTCAAGAACATGAAAGCCCAGATACAGTCAACAGGCGTACAGATTGAGAAAATCAACCACTTCGATAGAACCTAGAAAATAAAAACGAATGGGAAGAAGATTCACAGTAGTCCCTATTTCGAGAGGAAAGGTAGCTGATGTCGAAGTACAAGGAAAGATATACAGATGTCATTAAAAAGTAAAATACCGTCACTACATCTCACTTAAACAGATTACATAAAACATTAAGCCAAAAGAAAAGCAAGAGGATTCATTTCCTGTGCTGAAATTCCTTGACTCATTAAGAAGATGAAGCAAAGGGAATAAAAGAAAAATATATCAAGCCCTAGGAAGGGAGAAGCTAATCTACCCTACCATCCCTATTAACATCCGATTTAAAGCAAATATAAGAGAGCTGCAAAATTTTAAATCAAAGCGCTAAATCTGATCGCAATAACCAGTAAAACAGATATCAGGACTCAGAGAACCCTATATAGAGACGCTATGATCGAAGCGCATAATATCGGTGAAAAAAACGATGAAAATTGACACCTTTCCTAATGATTTTGCAGAATATACCATCACAGGACTGAACACACTGTTCAACTACATATTCCCTGGTAGAAGACCCCAACAGAGAAAAGTTCAAGTACTATTATATACACAATTAGGAAAATCACCGAATCAAGAAACTAGTTCCTTTGAATCTCATCCAAACAACTTAAACAAGAAACAAAACGAGAAGGTATGAGCACCTATCAAGAATCCGGCATAAGTGACTTCAAATAATGAATAACCAAATTGATACCCAGAGTGAATGGAAAACAGTGAAAAACGGTGAAAATTAGTGGGGATAACTAAAGTTGTTTAACTATAGTGAATCAAGAAAAAAACTGCTCAAGTATAGTGAAATGAAAAAAAAATAAGTGAACTTGAAGAAAACTACAAGAAAAAAAAACAAGTGCTCATCTGTCAAAATGAAAACATCAGAACATACAAAACATAATATCGAAACAACACGTACACAAAACGGCATGAATACTCTATAAAATACAAGAATTAATAAAAGAATATAGAGATTAGTCGGCTCAGCAGATAACTTTGCAAAAACTATAAATGCTTAGCAGAAGAGCAATAGTTAAAGGATGGAATACAAAGAAATAATGCAAGTTGTAGTTCGAATTCCACCTTAATCAGTACTTCCAAACATATACAGTTATTCCATCTATCCTTCTATCCCTACCTATGAGTAGTCGGTCACCTGAGATCAACACTTCTCTCTTCCTCAGCTTTTCTCTTTACCCTTTTACATTTTCCTATCATATACACCTTCCACGGTCTTGGTGCTACCTAACGTGGTTGGAGCGCGGGAAGAAGAACCTCGGGGAACATGGTAAGGGTCAACCGGGAGTCATCTCCCGTACTCTCCAAAAAGGGACGCTGAGGGCTGAGGTCGGTACAGCTATCATCTTACACAAAAAAGCTTTCACAGCTTCTGGTTTGACTGTGTTTAGTTACGCTACTTCAATCACTGTAATATGTGTGTAAGAACTTATTTTCAAGGCCGTATAATAGACCAGTATTTAGGATAATCTAAATAGGCTGTAGAAATACTTACCCTTAAATATTGGCATTAGTTTTATTTTATTTTAGTCTTTTTATTATTATTTTTCTTGATTTATCTGCCCGTTTCCAATTTTAACCAATTAAAAATCGTTTTTCGAGAAGAATATGGTAATGGATTAAATTTCGTTGAAGTCGTGCGAACCTAAATTGGGTCGTTGCTGGACTCAATGACTGTAAAGTGGATTAAGTCACGATTCTACTGTTCACAGTGACATTGAGCCATTGTATGGGATCTTGCTTCTTTTCCATGCTTCCTTCTTTTTCCGATGAGTCCTTTCCATTTCGGTCATTTACCCCGTTACACTTATCCTCGGGGCTTAATTAATCTCCCATGAATTAAAGCCCAATTATTCTTTAGACAAAACGAAGACCATAGAAATAAAGGATAATTAAGAAGGAATACAATATCATTCCTCATAAAATTTTATTTACTTTCATCAAATACATTCCACCTTATTCTTAATAAATTTTAAAAGAAGGTTTTAACGAAATCTTACATCTTGTTTAAACGTTTTTCATCACTCCTTTTCTTCACCTCATAAAAATTGATGCACTTCAATTCTTCATTTCCAACTCTCTGGTATTAAATAATGCCCCTTATTCCATCTTCGTTGTCATACGGGTATGGAGCTAAATTCGCCAATCTTATAAATGTAACTAACGAGGGGTGGTTCGAAGGTTCTCAAGTAGAAGATAATACAATGGCGTATTAATGGTTCATTAATTGTATAATTACCATTATAAATTTATTTATCTTAGCTAAGGAATTAAATATGGAATAGGGTAATGCGAGGGGCGGTCATTAAGTTTTGCAATTCGGATATAAGGAAACGAGATATGAGGAAAAGTGTATATTATTTTTCAATACAACTACCCTCGACTTCAATGCACTTGCGCCACTTTTTCCATAGGCTTCGAATTCCCGACAACCAGAAATCTCCCAACTGCTGTTCAATCCACTCCTGGACGGCAAGCTGGACATCTTCCTCGTCCCCAAACCGGCATCCAAGCAGTGCAGACTTAAGCTGGCGGAATAAAATGTAGTCGCTAGGGGCCAGATCTGGACTATAGGGGAGGATGGTTGAGCTCCTCGAATCCGCACTCGCGCAGGGCGGCTTGTGCATCTCTGGCCTTGTGAACTTTGATGATGTTGAATTCGATGATGGGGCGTGAGGTTTCTAGGGACCCAACGGTCAGAGACCTTGGTCATAGCCAAATTGTCGTGGATGATGTTGATAACACTTCCATGTGACATTCCTAGTTCTCGCTCTATTTCTTTGACCTTCACTCGTTGATTTTTGAGGATCATTCTCTCCACACGGGCTACATTGTCCTCGTTGGTCACGTCTGACGGGCGTCCTGGATGGGGGTCATCTTCAAGGGCCTTACGATCATGGCGGAACTCCCTATTCCAGCGAGAAATGTTTGCATAGGAATGTGCGGTGTCGGTGTACACTGCAACCATGCGTTCATGGATCTCTTTTGCATTCTTGCCTTCCTTGGTCAAAAATTTGATCACTGCGCGGTGCTCAACCTTCTCCATTGTTTAAACATTTGTGACTAACGATCTACGAGCAGCTACTGCTTCTTAAATAGACGAGGCACGATCGTGCGGCTGCAGGTCCTGACTTGTTATAACTTGTCCTAACACCCCCACAAACAGCTCTTCGCCTTCCTCTGTTTTTCCCTACCGATTCGCAAAACTTATTGACCGCCCCTAGTACATACAAAGAGGATTTACCTTTTTTTTTGCCACATCATTTCCCCTCATGTTAGTATGGCTTTTGTAATTTCTCACTATTGCGCGTGGCTAACTAAGTGAACATTTAAATGACGTCAGTTAGGTATAGGAAATTCTTTACTTTGGAATACGGAATGAATTTTAGCAAATAAGCCAGAATGAAGCCTTCGTAATCAAGAGGACAAAAAGTACAGCCGGGCAGTTAAGATTGCTGTAGATAATAATCTCTGATCGTTGGAAGATATATAACATATGTAATGAGATATCAAGAGATTGCAGTTAATTCCGATGATCTGAAAATAGACTAAAATGAATGCAACTAGTGTGACCAAGAAACGGAAGAGAAACGCTTAGATGCTGATGGAATTGGTGCAATTTCCAGAATAAAACACGAGTGAGATAAGAAATAGACGAGTCAAAGCAGACGACGGTTCAAGATGACAGAGGAAACAGGGTAGAATATTTATGAGGGTAGAATAGATCATCGAGAGGCGGACATGAGCAAGAGAGGTCGAAAAGGAGTGTTGACAATCGAGGAGTCTAGTGAGAAGAAAGGACCAAGAGTTTAAGATAGGTTCTTAATGCTCCTAAAGTTTGGCGATAAAACTAAAGTTTTTTACACATTTAATTCCTAGACACTTTTGAATGATCAATATATTTTTTAATAAACAAATTTTTAGTATATACTAGGGGCGGTCAATAAGTTTTGCAATTCAGATATAAGGAAATGAAATTTGGGCAAAAGTGTTTTATTATTTCCAAAAGAACTACCCTCGACTTCAATGCACTTGCGCCGCTTTTCCCTGAGGCTTCGAATTCCCGACAACCAGAAATCTTCCGACCTGTGTTCAATCCACTCCTGTACGGCGAGCTGGACATCTCCATCGTTGTTCAAACCGGCGTCCACGCAGTGCAGCGTTGAGCTAGCGGAATAAAAAGTAGTCGCTAGGGGCCAGATCTGCACTCTAGGGGGAATGGTTGAGCTCCTTGAATCCGCACTTACGCAGGTCAGCTTGTGAAACTCTGGCCTTGTGTACAGGTGCATTTTCGTAGTGGATCAGGACACTGCGTGTCAACTTCCCGCTTCGCTTCTGACGGATGCACTTCTTCAACCCAGCCAGTTCCTCGGCGTAATATTGGCCTGTAATGGTCCTTCCACGAGGCGCATAATCCACCATCAACACTCCCTCACAATCCCAGAAGATGGTGGCCATGATCTTCGCGGCTGAGGGTTGGGTCTGGAATTTGATGGGGGTTGGAGAGCCTATGTGCTTCCAGGCCATGATTTCGAGCTTGGTCCCGGGATCCCAGTGATGGACCCACGTTTCATCACCTGTCACTATGCGTGACTCGACTCCCGCCGGGTCATGGTTGTACAGGAGAAGCAGCCCCTCCGAACTTTGACGACGTTGAAGTCGATCATTTGGCGTAAGGTTGCAAGAACTCGAGGGTGCTATATGTGTTCTTCCACCAAGCTGATGAGAACAACAGCCGGAGCACAATTGCATGAAGCCTTTTTTGTGTATATCCTTCACCGGACCCGCGGGAATCTCGGTTGGTTAAGGTCTTTTGATTTTTTAGTAAATTCATGTGTTATAACGTACACTGGGCCTGTTTTGAATACCTGTTGTCTGTACGCATCATACAGACAACAGGTCGTAAGCATCAATGCTAAAAGTAGGTAACCTCGTACAATAATGAATCCTTACAGCATACATTATATACCATAATTAAATTCATATTTCAGATCAGCAATATACATTCTTCGAATTCCATCAATGTTAATTCTATTTATTACGGAAATTAGAGTTAAAACCGACAAAATATCCATCAAAAGTACCGAGAAACTGTTACAAATCTCATCTATCGTCGGAATAATGGTAATTATAAGTGTCCTCACAGAGCTTTTCTTTCTTAGATACTAATTTTAAGTTTTCCTAGCATTTCAGAAGTAGTTAACGATAAGTGGTGTTAAAAGATCGATGAGCCTCAGGAAAAATATAGCAGAAGTTCCTGGTAGAGTAAGATTTGTTTCAGATAAAAAATATCCTAACAATTGGTGAGGTGAATGTAAAAAAATAAATAACACTGCTTTTATAGTACGTCCTTTGTCTTCTATAGTAAATGTTGGCTTCGGATTATCACTCTAGCTCTCACCGAAGAGCTAGGTCAAATGATATTTTTATAGTTTGGCTGACACGTTAAAGAGGTACTTCTATCAGTCTCCTATTGCAAAATTTGATTCAAATGAGAGATTTTTCCTTTTATTTATACTCAAGCGTGTCCCATAAAAATGTATGTGAAGATAATAACAGGTATGAGAAAGGCGAATATATTAATTATTATATTACTTTTATATATTTCGTAAGTTAACTTTAATGAGTCTTCTTTTTCAAGAAAGCTTGTTTTTATTATTTAAAATTTTCCCTTACTATTGACATTTTGTCATTAACCTCGAACATTTATAGAGTGTTGAAATATTATAAAGTCCCATGTGCGAATATATATAATCAACTAGAGGGAAGATTTACGGGGTGAGTTTATTCATAAAAAAACGTTGGGTTACGTGGTCCCTTCATTTGGTTGAATATTCTAAAATTGGAATTTATAAAATTTAGACGCTCTGAAGATGATATAAGTCTATGACTAAAATTCAGTTAAATTTGTATTTATATAATAACTCAATCAATTAATGTGAATAAAAAGAAGAGATGGGGATCACTCTATAAGACCACAGGGGATCGTGTAATAGAAGAGGTAAATGTCCACAAAAATATCTTTAGAGGCAATAGTAAAAGTTTAAAGGTAGGTAGCTAGACACCGATCCGTTGAGTTTATGCGCATTTGGGTAATGGTATTTGGTTTTGATAAGGGTGGCGAAGGGATGAGTGGTTGGAAGGAGAAGCTTGCCTTACCGGAAGCCTGCAGTTCATGTTACTGTTAACTGATGTGTGGATAGGTATTAGCTCTTGGTGGTCGTGGGTGATGGGTGTCTCACTGACATCGCAGCGTATTGACTTGTGTGTAGTCTCTTGGGAGTGGGTGTAGGTGTGAGGGTGGAATGGTGGTAGTTTATTATTTTCGCGTAGTCTGGCTATTTGTGTATACAAAGGAGATGAACATGCGCGTCTTAGAGCAAAGTTCTGAATGCGCTGGTCTTTCCTCTGACATTTAGGACTCGCCGCCAGGGTTGTTATAGGAGAATATGTGAGGAATGGTCTTATTAATGTTTTATATAGGTTTAGTCTTAGTGTATGGCTGGCAGGATCAAACGTACGCAGCATTTTGTTTGTGTGTTTTGCCTTTTCTTTTATTATTTTTTAGTGTATCTGAAATCTTAGGGACTTTTCAATGTTGCCCCTAGGTTTTTTTTATATGAGGTGTGTATTAAGTCTAATTGAATCATCGCAGTTTGATCTGGTGTATATGTGTGTGAATTTTTTTTTTGTCCATGGAGCGATTGCTTTCGCAATGGAGTGCCACGTGTCTCTACTGAGGAATCTTAGCAGTCAACCACTAATAATCATACTCTATCTTTTCTTTCACCACTATTTGTGCGTGGTTTGTGATCATTCCCCGCATATGAGAATAATCTCGTGGTCTGCAAAGGACAATGTGCTTGTTTGACTGCAGTTTTCTGGTCTGCACGCTGCTTAGTTCGTATACAGTTTCTATAGTGTAGGTGCCAGTAGGTTACCCTGTGGTAGGCCTGTTCGTGGTAAGAATGCGCGTGATGCTAAGCGTTCAATTTCCCTGTAAATAAAATGGGTTAAAATTTTGGTTAGATTGAGCCAATTTGTAGTTGCTTTCGTTGTGGGCTGTAATGAGTGGACATTATAATTGGGTCGTAGTCAATATATATCTTAATGCTAGAAAAGTGTCGTCTTGTGTGTTTCTAATGGTGTAGTGTAAAGAGCTCTTAACTAGTATAGCTGATCATAGGTGCGGCGCCTGTAGGGTTATGTATATGTCGTAGCCTTTAATACGAAGTCGGTTGTTGAAAGGATGTAGGCTGATGGAGTTTCAGAGTAGGATTTCTGGTCTCTGGGATTTGAGTACTCATTTAGAGATGGTTTGGGAATACCGTATTAACTGTTTACGTTAAATTGCACGAGACTAAGTTCACCTATAGTTAGTAGCGAAGTGTGCATGATGCTCTGTTTGCAATAGCCGCTTTCCTCTCCTTAAATTCTTGCTCTTCCATTGAGAGGGTGAGGGCGCGGCTCTCTATCTTCATACGTGTTTGTGGTGTATTGGGTTTGGTGGAGGCGGAGTGTGTATGTTTTGCGTTACCTGGAACATGTGATATGCTACTGGGTGGGGAAGAGGATACAGTAGGATGTGGAAACAGTATGGGAGGGAAGAAGACAGTGGAATGCGAGTAGAGAGTGGAAGGGGGATGGAGACAGAGTGAGTAGGGTTTGACACAGAGGAGAGGATGGTGGCATTAGCAGAAGAGGGGTAGACACAGAAGGATGAGCAGCAGCGACAGTAAGAATTGGAGTCGGGAAAGTAGGAGGAGGATGGAGACAGTGGAAGGAGGAGTGGAGACTGTGAGAGGAGTGGGAGATATAGGCGAAAAGGAAGATGCATTGGAGGTGGGGTCGTGAGAGTGAAAGGAAGGAGAGAAGATACGAGTGGAGGAGAAGGGTTAGTGGTCGAGAAAAATGGGGTCGGTTTGGGGTAAAAGGTCTGGTGTGGGAAGTGCGTTTTGTCAGTTCATGCTCACTGTCCATTTGTGGCCTAGAGCACGATAAGGATGTTATGATATAAGTGGGGATCGCTTCCGTTACATGTTGTTTGCCACCGCCACCGTAGGGAGCTTATTAGTCAGTTTTCTTCGGGCTTGTTTTTGTTTGTGATGTTTGGTGTTGGATTGTGTGTTGCTCTCGGACTCACAGTTTTTGTCGGTACAGAGGTGGTAGGGAGTTGGGTATATGTAAGAGGTCATGCAGCGGGAGCAGCGGCTGCGAATGGACTTCTATTAAGAAGAGAGGCGTGGGCGGGAGGGGAGAGGATGCATAAGGTAGTGGTGTCTTGTGTTGGATGGTATACGTTTCTTCTTAGATCCGCAACGGTAACGGTACGGGCATTCATAATTTATTGGCATCATCTTATCACGGTTGACGCAAAGAAGCATTCTGCTCTTACAAGTAGTGTAATTGTACACGACTTGTAGCAGGCAATGCCTGCCTAGCACTTATTTGTGCCCTCTGCCATTTTGTTTCAATGGCCACACTGTATAATATAATGTTGAGTTGGTTTTCGATGTTCGATGCATATGTAAGGAAGCCGCAAACTTTGATGGTTTTTAACAGCAGCTTATTTAGTGATGAGCTGGTGAGAGTGTAATTACTGCCCATTGATTGTTGTAGTTTTTATGGAGGTCTTTAAGGATGCATTTGGTGGTCAATGCCATCTTTACGAACTTTGTCATTCATACGCGTATTTGATGGTTTTTGATGACGGATTCAGGTTGTCTGGTCTGGTCGTGTTGTTCGGAGAGTGTTTCTTTGGCGAGTAGTTGAAAATTATGCGCATCCTCTATAGACCTGAAGAGAAGTGTTTCTTCTGTATGTAAGTTAATTATTTTAGTGATAGGCTTACCGAAAAAGTTGGAGATTTTTAGTATTTCATTTGGTTTTAATGTGCATGTCCCTTTGCTCTGTATGGAGTAATCGAAGGATACTTATTAACTCCATAGTATTTAGTTTGAGAGAGCTTTTTTGAAACTATGGTGAAAAAGTAACTCACCTCGGCCTCTCAGCCCTTGTGAACTAAAGCTCCATTTAGAGGTGAATAAATGAGTATGAATCTTAATTTGCTTTTCAAGAGGGTGTAACATTATGGCGGAAGAAATGATAGTTGTCGGCTGAATCAACGACCTGCATCCGATATTACCTCCCACTCAAACCGGTTTTTGTTATTCAGAGTTACTTTCAGCTTGCACAGAGATTGATAGAAGACCCTCTCTATCTGCAGAGTAGGATAGAGTGCCCTACTCTTAGGCTGTATCTACGTCCCTGTCAGGATGCGTTTTGGCTTCGTGTTGCGCAGTCGGAGAAACGACAATCCTTCTTTCTCCGAAGCTGGCATCTCTTCCCTCTCATAGGAAAGGCATAGTAACAGTGATGTAATGTGTGTTTTCTTCGTTAATTGGCTTAATCTCCAGGCAATGGATGCAAGTTAAACGGTCATTCTAAAAAAGAAGGCCATTAAAAAAATATTACTTTCCAGGGGGCGGGGGCTGAGGTGAAAGGTTGGTTGACGGAGAGTGACGTTTTTGTATATCCCTAGGACGTCTTACTTATCCCATATGGTTTCGCAGGCGAAGTTCTTTTCCATAGGAAGAGAACAATATTGCATGCTCGTGATAGTCCTTCTCTGATATATTTGTGACCTGATATACTTTATAAACTTTAGAATTTTTATTAAAGACGTCCTCTTATTTCAGCTATGTAATTATTTTTATTTATTAAGGAAAATACGTTTGATGCTCTACATACCTTCAGCAGATGAGGTTGTCTTGATGCGGGAGAAAGATTAAAACAACTTTAGAAATATTTTCATTTATCCATGAAATTTTTAAATTTTAATTCAGTAATATTTATAGCAATTATTCTTATCTAAATGTATTTAGATTACTTTTGAATATACAGATGGATGCAAAAACAAATTAGACCGCCAAAATTTATCATTAAAGCTTCTTTTCGATTTTTAGGATTATTATGAGTAATAATTGTTTATATGTATTCTGAATTTAATATTATAATTATTTTACATGATTCAAAAAGCAAAATTCAAAAGAAATATCAGGTTATTTATATAGAAGGATTGGGAGCCAGTCTCTGAATGGACTGCCCCAAAATCAATTTGCTAGGGATCTTCGATACCGCTTTTTTCCCTTAGCAGCATTATGGTCCATTTTAAAGTAAAAAGTAACACATCACTACTGTATTAGTTGTTGAATGTGTTGGCAACATTAACTCTGAAAAACACAGTTTCTTTTTCAAAAGAATGACTTCTACCAGTTTTCAAATGCTGACCTTGAAAAAAGAAGGTGCTTACTCCTGGAAGCTGGGGCTCCATGTGATAGCACATGAAAGACAAAAGAACGGGAAGACCAAGGAGCATCTAATCAACTCGTTGGCCAAGTCATTCCCAGGAGAGGAATCCTTTAGGATATGGCTGAGGTGTAATATAGACCAGAGTTTCCGAAAAATTTCAAATAAATTAGGAACTCTTTTATAATTGCTAAATTACATCCTCCAACTATGATTCACAAACCTTAAGATATAACCTCAGAACACATTAATGCTACGCATAAGCGGGTTGCGGCTCTAATGTACTCTCGTGTTTGAAATGTTTTTCATTCTTTAAACTTAAGTTCGAAACATTTTACAATAAGTGATGGGCAGTGTAATATTCCATATCAACTTTTTGGTATTTATTTCTATTGGGGGATAAGCGGAATTTGTACGTAGTAGGACAGCATTCTGTGGCATTAAGTTGCTCCAGCTATTTTGATAAACTAAAAAATAGAAATTTGTTATCTGTGACCGTATTGCTTTATTAACAACTACGAGTATTTCTGGCGTCGGCAGGATAAAAGGAAGCAACTTCATTCCCTTAGTTTTGTCAAAAATATGCATCTATTTGACGTTCTATGTTTTTTCTCGAAGAATTATAATCCGATTTTTGTTATCCGGTCGAGTAAATAACTATAAAGGAGCGAACCAAAACAGGAAAAGTCATTGTTAGAAATGGAACCACAATGGCAAAAAAATACAAAATAAATGACAAATATTGTGTTGTCGTGCATAAAGTAAAATCACAGGTATAATTGAGTTGTCAGTTGTTTCCCTAAAATATTCAAATGGTAGGCAGGATCAAAAATATAATCTGAAGTTGAATTCAAGTATGGGCATACTAAATAACATAATGGTTTTTCACGTTTTCCTAGCTAAGAATTCTGACTCGTCGCCATACAGAACATTCTCCCAAAAGAGAGCAGGTTGATGGAGAGCCATTTGACAAATCTCTATTGCCAAGGGAAATCAGTAAAGATGAGCTCATGCCGGAGGTGCATCTTCTGATGATACGATTTCAAATCAAGTTTATAAATAAGATTAAATGATAATTTCGACATTTTCATTCCTTTTTTTTTGCAAATAATTTAGGATTTTCAAAAAGTTTTCTCCTAAAATTAACGATTATAAAAACGTAAATGAAACAAATTTGATATCTGTGCAATGCTTAGAGTCTCCAACCATCTTGTAACTAGGCATATTCTTTTTTTTAAGTGGTGTACATAGTGGCTTAATTCATTATGTAGTAAAATTTGGGATTAAGGCTACCTAAGAAAAAAGTATAATAAAAGTAGTAAACAAATTGAGTTTAAGCATAAAGTTTTTCATTAATTCCCTTCCATTACCATTAAGTAACTTTGATTAACTTCACTTATATAATAGCATGTTTACGATTTATAAATAATTATTTAATAATCAAAACCACCTTTAAGCCAAGCAAAAATTACAAATACTTTTTCAATTACTATTTTTAAAATTTCGGCTCGCTCTTTCGTGGCACACGTATATTTGGAAGTAAATACCTGAGGATAAACGGCGTAAATATACCTGCGACACATAATCTTGATGGGCGATTTATTTCTGAACGATGCAAACGCACGGTGCGATTGAAGGTGAAAAAAGCCTATATTCAATTTGCACTTAACAACTGAGGTTTTCAATCTCTCACAAGATTCGGTATGGGATTCATTAATCTCCCTCTCAAATTGAATTAAAAGTCAGTTAACCTCAGTTTGTGTCCGTATATTATAATCATTTTGTTTTCCCATGATACTTGAGTATGCTACTCTATATTCAATTTGGACTTCTTCTATTCCTTTAATGAAGATTCATGCATAAAATTAGGCAAAGTACTCTATTTTATATGAATAGGAACAATGACTTTTTTATTCTCGAATAAAACCTGGAAAAAGTAAAGCATTGAAACTCATCCCAATTTTTTATTTAGAGAGGAGCTAAGAAGGTTCTGAATTTCTACGCGCACTATCAGTACTACCATTAATAAAGGAAGGAATGATACTGATATTTGCTTTTTCAACAGTGACAAGAGAATGGAAGAATGCTTAGCTGAAATTTAGAATATACATGCTTAATTAACTTATAATAAGAGCTAGATATTAACCAGACTAGGTATTCGAGGGGCATCATCAGTCAAAGGAACCAGTAAATGTTGATAGAACTAACAAAGAATTGAATTCCCTCGTTTTTCTGCTGATTTCCTAGACAAACCCAAAGGCCTTCAAATATAGTGATGCAGGTTTGATCTTCATCGTAGACGCACGAATGCAAAGGTCCGATGAGTTGTTTGGCATCACATTTCCTCGCTACCTCCAATACACTTTCTCTTCCACCGACTTTCATTCTCATTATGTAAGTTTTTCTCCAACTTTTAGAAAAAAAATGTTCAGGTTGGATTTAGGCGCAGGATAAAACATTTTTAGGAACCCCAAAATTTTGGACACAACACGCGAACCTGAACATGCGTTATGAATTGGCCAGCCATTTAATAAAAAGGGCAAATTACTGGAAAAAAAAACTTGCAACATAATAGCTGCAATGCTTCAAACAACAAAATAAAAAGTTGTTGGTTTGTTTAGTCAAAACACTAAAACCAACTGCACTAAAAGTATTAAGATGTGGGCAAAAAGCAGTGAAATTAGGAAATGTAAGGCTGTGTGGAGTTATCCAGTTAGTAGCCCCCGACTTGGCACCAATTTAGATACTAAAAATCTCTTTCGAACGCAATTCTCAAGAAACCGTAAAAGTTCCGAACTCAGGCCCTTTAGTGGATAAGGTATAGTAAGAAATCTCTTATATTTGCTTATGTTCCTAACATCCCTTATTCTTCAGGTTAGAAAACACTTTGATGGTGATGCTATTAGTGATAAAATCTGCTACGACGTTGGGTGCAGCAGGCTGGTACCGACCGGAGCGAGCGACTCTCTGCAGCACGACACTGGTTTTCCTCAACACAATCCAGGAACTGACAATGTGCACCAAGCGGTTGCTATGCCAGTAAAAGAATCCATGTACTCAGGCTTATTGTTACCTTTTATATTGATTAGGCGGATAATTACTTCCTCGTTATCGTGGAGAAGTTTGAATTATGATTTATATTTTCCTTTTAACCAGCACACAATTTAGTTAGAATTTTATGCGCAGTAGTATTAGGGCTGAATAGATTCATTGGAGCAACGCTTTTCCCTCTGAATTATCTTAATATACCTGTTCTTTACTCTTCTTTATGAAGGTTATTATCGAAAGAGTGACAAAAATATAGTCAAAATTGGACCTATAATTAAAAAGAGCAAAACAAACATTACCGTAACACTTATATCTATCATATATTTCTCTCTCTCTCTTTCTCTTTCTCTCTCTCTCTCTCTCTCTCTCTCTATATATATATATATATATATATATATATATATATATGATGAATTAAACCACATTCTCCGGAAGACAATTTAATTCAGAACAGTTTCGGTGTATCTCACACCCTTTTCAACTGACACTGAATAGAAAATATAAGAAAAGTGCATACAAACATAATAACACAGGGTCAGGTCGTGAAAGATCTCCTCTTTTTTCCCCCAATCCCCTACTTGTGGCTAATCTGGGGTGGTTAGGCCTAAACATATTGAAGGGCTGACATTTTACTATTTTGTTTATTTGCTTTCTTATTACAGGATTAAAAGAAAATTAACCCTTAGATAGATTTAAATTAGGAACTGACGATATCAAGCTTGATTCTATGATTCTTCTCTTAACATAGTTAGCCGATTTAAATACCATTTTACTTCCAATGAAATCGATCGAATGATTTGAGTCTCTAACATGGCAGAATATTCCACTGCTTTCGCTGCCCACCCTAATATCTCTTTTGTGTTCATACAATCTCTTGTCCAGATTTCTCCCCGTTTCCCCTATATAAACTTTATGGCAATCATTGCATGGTATTGCATATACTCCTATGTTATGATATTTTTTGGGTTTCCTGGCAATCATCAATTGGTTTAAGGAATTGTTACATTTAAAGGCTAGATTAATACCCGCTTTTCCAAATATGTCCTTTAAACTATTTAATTTATTATTAAATGGCAATGTTATAAATTTGTTGAAGTCATTAGTGCGGGAAGGCTTATTACCATAGAATGTTTTTCTAGCTGCAAAATGGGCAGATGATATGAAGCAATCGGGGTAATACAAATTAGAAAAAATGGTCCTGATAATGATAATTTCTTAATCTAAATAGGCAGGATGACATATTTTGTATGCTCTAAGGAAAAGGTTAGAAGTTACCGATTTTTTAACAGTATTATCGTGAAACGAAAAATAATGTATATAAGCATTCGAGTGGGTTGGTTTCCTATAAACGTCAAGTTTTAATTCATGGTGATCTTTATTTATGAGGACATCTAAAAAGGGTAATCTATTATCAAATTCCAATTCATATTTAAATTTGATGGAGACATGCAGAAAATACATCGACAATGTACCTTAACCATATAGGAAACCAACCCACTCGAATGCCTATATAAATTATTTTTCGTTTCACGATAATACTGTTAAAAAATCTGTAATTTCTAACCTTTTCCTTAGAGCATACAAAATATGTCATCCTTCCTATTTAGATGAAGAAATTTTCATTATCAGGACCATTTTTTCTAATTTGTATTAC
This sequence comes from Ceratothoa steindachneri, assembly GCA_963969495.1. Taxonomy (NCBI): domain Eukaryota; kingdom Metazoa; phylum Arthropoda; class Malacostraca; order Isopoda; family Cymothoidae; genus Ceratothoa; species Ceratothoa steindachneri. The sequence continues at coordinate 172,366,835 of OZ018326.1, forward strand.
CCCGATTGCTTCATTACATCTGCCCATTTTGCAGCTAGGAAAACATTCTATGGTAATAGGCCTTCCCGCACTAATGACTTCAACAAATGTATAACGTTGCGATTTAATAATAAATTAAATAGTTTAAAGGACATATTTGGAAAAGCGGGTATTAATCTAGCCTTTAAATATAACAATTCCCTAAACCAATTGAAGATTGCCAGGAAACCCAAAGAACATCATAACATAGGAGTATATGCAATACCATGCAACGATTGCCATAAAGTTTATATAGGGGAAACGGGGAGAAATCTAGAAAAGAGATTGTATGAACACAAAAGAGATATTAGAGTAGGCAGCGAAAGCAGTGGAATATTCTGCCATGTTAGAGACTTGAATCATTCGATCGATTTCAATGGAAGTAAAATGGTATTTAAATCGGTCAACTATGTTAAGAGAAGAATCGTAGAATCGAGCTTGATATCGTCAGTTCCTAATTTAAATCTATCTGAGGGCCAATTTTCTTTTAATCCTGTAATAAGAAAGCAAATAAACAAAATAGTAAAATGTCAGCCCTTTAATATGTTTAGGCCAACCCCCCCCATATTAGCCACAAGTAGGGGATTGGGGACAAAGAGAGAATCTTTCACGACCTGACCTTGTGTTATGCTTGTATGCACTTTTCTTGTATTTTCTATCCAGTGTCAGTCGAAAAAGCGTGTGAGGTACACTGAGACTGTTCTAAATTAAATTGTCTTTGGAGAATGTGGTTTAATTCCTCATCTTTCTTGCGATATTGCATTAATTTTCATCATATATATATATATATATATAATTTAATTATAACACACAAAAGATAATAAAATTAGAGCAATTCATTTATGGTGAGATGGGTTCCTGAATCTTACGAGTATATACATCTCACATGTGTGACAATTTTCAACACCTTTCATTAGTCTATATAAGAGAGTAAAACCCACAACCACGTCCTGCCGACGGAGCGCTGGAAATTGTACAGGCTGTCATTCAAATAAATTAAGGAAAACCAACCAAGCGTAACCTTACCAATTTTAATAATAATAAAATGTTCATGAATATAATTTTTAATTGTAACTCATTTAGATAATTCATTTGATACTTTATTTATGCCCATATTGGTTACGTCTCTAATTCGATGTTACCCATTTGAAAGTGTTTTTCAGCATGAATCTGTGCTTCACACCATGGTTGAGAGTTTTCTGCACAACAGATGTAGATTCGAAAATGTGCTCTACATTGTGATAAAAAGAACATTTCAAACGACTGAAGGACAAATTTAGAATATAATGCACTCAAACATCTCTCGTTCACCTTTACGCTCTCATTGTTTTATTTTTCACCTAATTATTCTATTTTATTAAGGGATAATTCAATTTTGTGCAAACAAACAGAAAACCGGCTTATAATTCAATAAATTCATGTTTCGGTATTGGATGCGAAAATGAAAGAATGAAAATAAAATTTTTAAAAATAGCTGAAGTAGAAATCATTTTTATTCATAATTTGCAGAAATTAAAAAAGTTTCTTTACAAGGAACTAATTTTATTTTTAGCAAAATCGAATATAGTAAAGAAGAATATTATATCATACTTTATTCCAATACCATGGAGTCACAACATGAGAGGAATTGTTACTTTGGCCTATACAACCTCCTATTTTCAGCAGCTATTCCATATGTAACACGAATATAATTAGTCATTACAAAAAAAATCGCTGCCTAACAAAAGTTTTTTTTTTCTAGATTTATTTGCTGTCATCCAATTCAGGCTTTCCGCAGCAAGTATTTTTAAGCGTAAATGAATCGAATCATATTTTCCTGGAAAATTAAAATTAACATCAACAGAATGAATGCCTTTTCCAGAAATTTGGGTTGTTTCGCCTCAATGCAAATTATTGCGTATCGTGAGCCTTCACAGACCAATTGGGTCTCTCTGAATTTAGTCGCCTTTACGACACGAGACACGGGAACTAATATTAATAAAATATAATTATTATTAAACCTTTGGTTGAATTGATTTTATATGTATCAATGCCACTGATTGAAAATCATAGCATCAATCCATTCATGTCCGGCTAAGCGGAGTGCAACCCATCCTAATGATGTGACCCAATTAAGGTTCTTACCCTCGCTAAGGGATGTGTTGTAGAATGCCGAGCTATATATATTTATTTGTTTTATTAGCTTTTAATAAACCAAATAACTTTAAATTGAGGCGTAAGTTCGTGCCTCGGAGATCGCTTGAGGATCGGGCTCTAAGAGTGCTAAACTTGTTTTTTATTCGATTGAATGAATAAACTGGGTTTTTTTCTTAGCTTTATCAAATATTGCCACTTCAACTCATTCGGGGATAATTAAAACAGTGCATTTACTAAAGAAAAAAATAGACTTTAATCAACATAACCCACCTGACTAATTAACATTAAAACACCAAGATCTAACACACGTATAAAAAGAAAATGGGATTACAGGGCTAGCTCTCGAGATACATATTTACGGGAGGAACAATTTTTAAGTTAATAGTTTTTGTCCTTAGTCAGACATCCAATAAACTAATTTTTAAGCACGGGGACATAAATAACAAGATTGTTCTTTACTTACATAAGGTAATGGAGATTAATACCAGTTTCCCGTAAGAATATCTTCGGGGTTTTTGATCGCTAGATGGCGCTCGTTGACCTGCCTGGCGAGTTGACAGGTGACGTCACGAGGAATTTCGAGTTGGCGTAAGAGAATCAAAACAAAGACGCCGATGAGGAGGGTGGGTTCTCGTACGTTTATGACCTTGAAACGGTTTCTAATCTTGGGATATGATTATATTCTTTCCTAGCGATTTGTGTCTCGCTTATATAATTTCGATGTTGGATGAGAAATCTATTTAGTTTGGAGTTGTCAAACTCAGATAGAATAAGATTTGGAGTCCTCAATCTGTGTCGGTTGATACTCACTAATCTTGGGGCTCGAACAGCGCTGAGCTTCCTTGGTACAATCTGGTATTGTACAAGGACTGCAAATTCTCCTTAACTTGCAATAACTTTGTACCGGTGATTTTTGAGTCTTCTTGTCGAACTCGAAAAATCTTCTGTCAACCAGTGACTTTCTTGTCTCTCCAGTGGGAACGAACAAAAAGCCTCGTTTACACGGGTCCTCAGGTTATATACCCAACTTACTCCCGCTGAGGTGGGTGGGGAGGTGGATGGGGAGTGGGGGGGGCTCGCAAGGTGGGACCTCGGGTTGGTCTGCCGCCCTTTTGCGTCTGATGGGCTCGGAGAGGGGGTAATACGAGATCGGCAGTTTGCACTTTTGAATGGGTTGTTTATAAGTACACCCTCGAAGTGCCTGCCTTTTGAGCTGAGGTCAGGAATCAGTCTCGTATCACTTACGCTTTTGCCCGTTCTCCTATGTTACCGGAGAACATCGAAGGGGCACAGCTAAACCCAGATGTCTTTAGTTATTATTTCCTTAGACTATATAAATATATATATATATATATATATATATATATATATATATATAGATACTAATTTCTTATTATTCCTCTACAGGACGAATAAAGCTCTCTCTGAAAATACCTCCAACCACCGCAATTACATTATATACCATTCATGTGTTCTTCGGTCAATTTCTTTCAAATACTCATTCAAGGTATGTTTTCTAGTTTATCCTGCTCTTCCATACCTTCACACACATGCTTTAACCTCATTCGATTATTTAAGAACACCTTACACCTCCTCAGAAATTTCTCACTTTGAACCTCCTGCATTCATTTCCTAAAACAATGAAGATTTTTGCTCATTACTTCCCCATTTATCTGCCATATTTCACAACAATCTTCAATATCAAATTATTAGTTGCAATCTTTGGACTCTCAATATTTCCTTCTTCTTCCATACATATTCTAAACTACATGAAACACCTTTAGCACTATGATAATCATGAAGTTTCCTGAACATTTCACATACAAGTTCTTAGTACAAATTAACAATATAATGGTTCAACAGATTTTCACAGATTCAACCCATCACCTTTGTCCACTCTGCTCCTTACCTTATGGCTTCTCCTCCCGATTATCATATCTAATTTTTTAGTCAAAATTTCGTAATCGTCCTAAATCTAAACCTATCACACAAGCTCATCAGCATAGATAGTATTTATCCTAGTCATTTCGCAGCAATTTTCAAGTTTAGCTCGTCTTTCTCACTCGCAATTCTTTAGCTGTGCATCAATAAATACATATAACCAGCCATTGAATAATTTACCTGTGAATCACACCAAGACAAATATCAAACGAATCACTTACGCCATCTTCGGCCAAACGCATGGTGACTTCCATGATAAATCTATTCGCATATTTTAACATTTTAACAGCTAAACCATACATTCTCCTAACCACCTATAACGCTTCCCTATCTACACGATGATGCGCGTTAGTCAGATACATCACAAAACATACATCTCACATCTTTTATTTATTGCATTCTTTAATCAGTGTATAAACATACTGTTCTTATCTACTATCGGATCTACAAATATTTTTTTCGATATAGACTATAAGAATTTTTTAATTCAGATTACCTTCAACATTCAACAAACTTATTCACTATTTTACTTGTATTTGACTGTTTATCATCTCTAAAAACGAACGAGGTTTTGTAATTATAAAATTCTTATTAGAACACAACCGCTATTCTTCCCCTCTTTTCCATATACCTTCATCCTGTTTATCATCCACACACCGATAAATCTAACTTTTTTCTCATTTCAATCCTCTGTTCATTCATTTTTCCCTCATCCAAGCTGAGAGGAGCGTTTAGTGCCCTAGGTTTCCAAGCGGAATGAGTGGCTTTAATGACAGAGGGCTCCTCTGTGAGAGATTTTCGGGCTCATAGGGAGCTGCCGCTGGTTATGCGGTCTGTCCGGTCTAGGGCACCTACGTTACGACACACATAGCTCATTGAAATATACTTTTCTTAAATCGCTCCACCATTCTTGCCGAATACATATCACTCTTCCATCTGAGAATAGGCCAAATGGGTTTGCATTTCTAAATTCCTGATTTTAGAGAGTCATATGGTTACTTTCACAAAAGAGCAAAAGTCTCTGCAAAAAGACAACGACAAAAAAACAAAAAAAAACAAAAAAAATGCAGAAGGTTTAGTTACACGTCAGCCTGAGGCCTGCCTACCCTCGGCGATTGAGCATAAACCCAAAACTGCAAAGGGTCAAACAAAATGGAAGAGTCGAGCCTCTTCTAAAAATAACTCAGCCCAGGTTCGATTGTGCTCGAATTGGATCAAGAATGTGCCAAATAGTCTGATTGCGAGCATTCATCGCGCTAAGGTTTGAGCTTCAGGAAAAGCTCCATGAGTTAGCAGTGCGTTCAGCCAGTGTGGTCAAATAGGACATAACAAATTGTGACTTCAAGCCCCGCCATTGAACGGTAGTTTTAGGGGGCGTTCTTTGAGTGCGATATCATCTGTATTTATTACATTCTCGATCTACTCCTACAGTCACAAAGTTGTTTCCTCATAAAAAACGGTCATTTATGCGTGCTCGTAAACTGCCGGTTGCGGGCAGTGAAATATTTATTCATTGAAAATCAATTATATGATATTATATTTGATTATAAGATAGATATTATATGATGCAGATACTTCCACAAAGCAAAAGTGAAAAATAATTCCATGCGCATTCGTCTTTGTTCTTAGAGACCTTTTCAAGGAATCAAAAGAGGCAGGATATACATATATTTAATAAAATAGCGGAGGGGGGCAGATTAGACTACCTACCTCTGAACCCTAATTAGAGGGCATCAATTTCTGAAACAACTTTAGTTGAGATTTTATGCATGTAGAGGTAATAGGGTCTAGTATTGTCGAGAATAGAGGCTCTTTGCCGCCATGTGCCACCTCCAAACCACGAGCTATGGTAAGAGTTCGGTCAACGTCAGCGACGACCGTGGGAACAGTTAGAATATCAAATTGCTTTCTGCGATATACGAGGGATTGGAATCTTAAACGCGCGCTTTGGTCACCTCTCAGGGCGTTATCAAGAAACCCCCGCGGGAATAATTCCTCTTCCTCAAGGGCCGTCTTGCTCCAAGGACAGGTTCCCCCGTGCCCTCTTCCCTTGGCGGAGGCAGTAACGGTTCGGACCTGTGCCTATATATTGTTGGTCCCAATTGGACATCGAGAGTATATGCTTGCCTATTACAGCGAAACAAGTCATTCTCGATTGCGCTCCATTTCCTTACGAGCCCGAAGGCTAGAATTATACCGAAAGATCTGAGACTCAGTCAATTCATCCATCCATGGTTTCAGTACATTTCGTTTGGCACGAATATTCCCTCTAATTAGTGTTACTACTAGATATTAAACTCCCCGTGGTTAAAGTCCCAAGGATAACCAACGGATCCCCGTTTCATCTCTTAAAGCCTCGAACCCAAGCTAGGCTGAGACGAATCATCTGTAGTTTCCTTGCCAGTCATCTCTGTGTGCGTACATACAGAGGATCGTAAAGCCTCTCGACTACTACCGTAGAGACCGCTCCGAGTAGCTCTGTTAGATCGTTTATTGTAAACATCGAGTATCCATTGCAATTATTCTATTTTAAATTATTTATTCTGTATAGTGTGTAAATATAATATTTATTTTTGTTCCCACTTTTCCATAAGCCGCATTGCCTGCAACCTTCATTAATTTAATAATGTCCAACTGCACTCAAACGTTTGTATATAAATCCACGCACTCCTTCATGGAAGTTTGTCCCCAATTTCCCCCACTTCTATCCTCCATTTCTGTCGTGACCAGATTTGAGTCAAGGTTACTCGTTTGATTTTGAATGTGCAAGCATTTTGGTTAGAAGTAACATATATGTCTGTGAGTCATTTTACGCCAAGCATGAACGAAATAGGGTAAATATTAAAATTAAAGGTTTTAATGGAGATACATTCTAAAATCTTTCTCTAAATATAATTACTACCTTTTATTACTGGTTTGTCACTGTTCCAGTTATTGGTATGGTTAAGATTGTACATATATTCTAATTCTTAGATATTCTGATTCATCGGACAATCCATTGTTTCAAATGTGAAATATATAGAAAACCCACAGCCATAGACTCTTATAACCATTTTTATTCTAACCACCATAATAGCATCAAACAAAGTGTTTTCTCCTCGATGTTTTTGCGTGCCATTAGAATTTTCTCACCAGAATATTTAGGCAATGAAGTTGATAGAATATATAAAATAGGGCTAAATTTGTGCTACCCTTTTGTACATTCTCGACAATTGTTATTAGTACGCTAAGTGTTTCTATTATCAAACTAATGTTAATATCGCTAGGTTTAGGCCCAAAAGCTATTCGTTTTAACCTCTAACCATATTTTCATTAAATTACCTCAAGTAAACGAGGTAATTTAATGAAAATATGGTTTACTTAGGCCTATAAACCTAAATGTTATTTTTAAGTACGAGATTTGCATCCTTGTCAATAATCTCCCAATGTGGCATTTTTTATTAGATAGTCTGCAACAACTGTCAAATTGTTAATATGGACAAACCAGGAAAGAAATAGACGTCCGGGTTAAGCAATATTAAGCCATGTACGTGATCATAGTGAACAATATACGCTTTTTTTTACATATTTACAATCTGAACCATACCATTACCTGGGATAGTGCCAAACCAGTCATAAAATGCAGTAATTATATTTCTAGAAATAATTTAGAATGTATTTCCAATAACACATTCCAAAATTTCAACCTTAGCACTGGTTTATTCATGCTGAGAAAATATTACTCCAATATACACATAAAAAGCATCACAACACATCACATCTAGTTTCATACAGATACTCACAAAAAATGAGACTAGAGACAAAAAAGCTATAAAAGGCTTGAATGCTACAAAGACTATTACACTGGTCAAAAGACAGAGAAAAAGAGGCAAAATACAATAAGAAGAACATTAAAAACACATGAAGAAACAAACATACATTAAAAAACACAAAATAACAACAAAAATAAAGGAAAATGAAATAGATTAAAAAATAAAGCGATTCCCTCCCTACTAGGGCAAAATACCCTCCCCCCATCTTTATAAGCTATTAAAGGCCTGAATGCTACAAACACTATTACACTAAAAGTCAAAAGACAGAGAAAAAGAGCCAAAATACAATAAGAAGAACATTAAAAACACACGAAAAAACAAACAGACATTAACAAACACACAAAATAACAACAAAAATAAAGAAAAAATGAAATAGAATAAAAAATAAAGCGATGCCCTCCCTACTAGGGCAAAATACCCCCCCCCCATCTTTTATTTTCACCCACTATATCTTCCACTATACCATCTCTCTTCGAAAAACTGAGTACATCATCATCATTTCTTTCCTTGAAAAGGTCTTTAAGAATAAAGACGAAAGCGCTCGGAATCACTTTTCACTTTTCTGTTGTGGTTTTATCTGCATAACTTTGACTCACGTGCACTTTGTGAACTTTTTTTTCAAATTATATGGTAGGTAGAGTGCGCAACCCTACTGAATCTGCAATCACAACATAAATAATAATAATTAGAAAGTGAGGATATTTTTGTAAACAATAAGTGAATTTCAAACAATATGCATCTGTATCTATTGGCGTGAGGACTTTTTATATCAGCCAACACCGGGTACCTATGCTAGAGTAATCTTAATTTCCCGTGAGCCATTTCTAATCTTTTTTGACAGGTAGCCAAAAGGATATACCTTAATCCTGCAATGTAGTCATTGTAAGGGAAAGCAAAAGGCTAATTTGGTCGCAAAGTCCTCGCGGACGCTTTGCTGCCCTCTTCGGCGCGCTATTCGACCAAATTTACCTATACAAGTGCAGAAGCCAATCAGAGGATAATCGTGATATCAACCCGGCTTACGTCAGTAGTGTCATCATAGATACCGTGAACCAGAGGTGTGTAGATCACAAACTGGTCTTAGAACTAAGTACGTTGCGTTATCTCCTGTAACAAGCGGCGTATTAAAGATTGCTGTGCCCTGAAAACAGGCATAGGACCTAGTAAGGCCATGTTGACTTAAAGAGAGGCAAGAAAGCTTAATGTCTCCTTGGATTTGGTCACCCTCGTACACTGGTACAGATGCCGGGAAGTATTCTACAAAAAATTCGAAAGCAATGCTCATTAGCATATATGTACATAGAAGCTTTTGGAACAGTGGATTAGAGACACATAGTAAATGGTGTTACTATCCATGGTAGTGTCGGGAGTTTAATTAGGGTACACACACTCCCGATAGTTACATCACTTCTCGATGAAGTTTTATAACCTTAAACGGAATGGGTTCAGAGTATGACCGTCGAGATCGGCAACGGATGCAATTATTTTTTTAGCGTCCATCTGGTGACTGCCTAAACTAGCCTATTTAATAGTAGCCCTTGGTGAAGGATAGCGACGACGGGCCCCCGCCAGAATTTTACAATGCAATGTATACGGTGCAGTGGAAGTGGCATCTACCTGGCATTAAAAAGTAGATTCTGAATGGGATGTGACTAATAAAGCAGTCATCAGACGGAGACCGATGGATATTAGTAGCAATTTCTTCGTTTCGATTAGGAATTTCCTTGTTTCAAGTATTGATTTTTTGCATAATATCACGAAATTATTTGATTCCTTACGATTCTTTTACTATATTACGAATATATATGATTCTAGTATGAAAAATTTAATTCAAGTAAGTATTAATTTGATTCTAGTTTAAATGCTTTTGAGTCTAGAAGTAGTTGATTTTATTTTATTAGGAAGAGGGAGAGTGCCGTGGGGTATTTTGGTTTGACAACAACTAGCTATTAGTTGTAACCCTTCTTGACATGGGATTTACCGAGATTTACCGAGATACAGGCGTGCAAAGGCCAACTGACCCGCTTGAAGCAACCCTAAAAGTTTTGCGAATTTTTATGAGTTATGATCACAATTGTTTATTCTCCTATATTACCCCCACGATTATCGAAATACTTGTCTAAACGGTTTTACATATATTCATTGATTCGCTTTCCACCACTTCAGCTGGCAATCTGTTCCACTTGTCTATGGCTCTATACGTTAGGAAATCTTTTGCTATAATCGTCTCGAGCCTACGACCCTGGAAATTAAAACCGTTATTTCCGCGGGTATTGTTCACTTCACTGAAGGCAAAGAGGCCAAAAAATCTAGCTTATCTTAACCTTTAAGTATTTCAAAAACTTCGATCAAATCTTCCCTTAGTCTACGCTTTTTAAGAGATAGTAATTTCAGCAGTCTTGATCTTTATTCATACTCTAAACCGCGGAGATCTGGAACCATTTAGTTGCTCTTCTCTGCAACCTCTCTATCCTGTCAATATCCCTGACGCTAAAGGGTGACCAAAATTGAACGGCAATATGTGAGATTGGGTTGAACCAAGGACTTATAAAGCGGGACTATTACTTCACGAGATCTATAATCGAAATTACGCGAGATGTAACCCAGAATCTTATTCGCTCTCTTTGATGGCTGCATACACATCTCAGAGGGCTTGAGATCCTTGGTTATAAGGACACCTAAGTGCCGCTACTCCTCCATAGAATCAAGATTTCTACCGCTCAGATTATACTGAAATATTTTAGTAAAATAACCAATGTGCACGACTTTACATTTTTCGACATTAAAATCCATCTGCCATTTCTCTATCCATTGAATAAGCTTTTCTAAGTCTTCATGTAAGGATGCCCTATACTTATATGTAAGTGCGCTTTTCATAAGCTTTGTATCGTCCGCGAATTTAATCAACCTACTTTTTAACCCTTCATCAAAGTCATCAATGAAAATAAGAAACAAAACTGGACCCAGGACAGCCCCCTTGGAAACGCGACTCGTAACCGGTTTCCAATCTTACTACTAGCCATTTATTACTACTATTTGCTCTCTATTATTAAGCCAATCTTCTAACCAGTGCAATACATTGCTGCGCAGGTCGTGTGTGTCACATTTCTTTATCGAAAGCGCATGGAGGACTTTGTCGAGCGCCTTCCTAAAGTCCAAATATACTGCGTCCACAGCTCTATTATTATCATACATGCTTACTACATCATGAAAATAATCTCTAAGATTCGTTAGGCAAGATCTTCCTTTTCAAAACCAGTGCTGCGTGTCCTTGATGAGGCCATAGTTCTTCAGATGTTCAACAATTCTGTCTTGCAGAATTTTTTCCATGAGTTTACCAATTACCGACGACAGACTAACCGGTCGATAGTTCCCAGACCTGCTTCTGGAACCTTCATTAAAGATTGGTGTGACGCTTGCCAGTTTAAAATCGCGCGGGAGGACCCCTTCTTGAAAAAAGATCTCGAACGCCAGCAACATAGGTTCCGATATTACATCTTTTAATTGTTTCAGTAGTTTCTCTATGTAATTCCTTACTTCTTCAACTGAAATTTTATATCGCTATGTACGGTATGATATGCCTCCCTAAAAGATGGATTATCCAAATCTGGAATTGGAACATTTCTCGTGATTGTGAAAACGATTGAAAGAAAGTTAATTAAAATAGTCGCTATCTCATTTAATTTGCTAAGTAAATCCCCATTTTCATTTAACTGTGCCCCTACCGTGCTCTTTACAGGATTTCTATTGCTTACATACTGTAAAAAGGATTTGGGATTTTCCTCACATTTATCTGCGATTTTAATTTCAAAATTTCTCTTAACCTCTCTCCTGAGGTTTATGTTCGTGTTATAATTAGCTTCTGGTCTAATACTTTTCCAGCGTTTATAGGCAGTTAATGAATATATTATTGTTAAACCACTGAGGTTTATTCTCAGTGTTTTCGAGTTTTATTTTAAATGGAACGTGCTCTCTTTTTACAGTTTTTATTTCTCTTGTTAAAAATTCGTACGCTTCCATCCCTGGAAGACCCTCAAAACTCAAAAATTTCTACTCGTGATTTCTCTTCGCATTTTGTTAAAATCCGCTCGTCTATAATCTGGTATTTGCATACGGTTATCCTGACTCTTGGTGCCCGCGTTTATTTGAAAACGTATGATCTTATGATCAGAAGTCCCTAAATTTTCCCCAACCTCACATTTAGAAATCAGAATTTCACTAGTCGTGATCACTAGAACCAATACTCTGCCATTACGCGTTCCTTCGCTAACTTTCTGAACTAAATAGTTCTTTTGCATAAATTCTACGAGTCTCGCCCCTACTCTATCGTCGCAATACAACGTGTCGTAGTTTACATTCCCATTATTGAAATCACCCATTATGATGCTTTATTTATCGCGTATGAAGTTACTTAAAGAATTGTAAAAGGTTAGATCGTTCTCTTCGCCACAGGAAGGTGATCTGTAAACTAAAGCGATTCACAAATTTAAGCTTTTTGACTTAATATCGACGCCTTCAAAGACGAAAAAATTGTTAACTTCAACAGGTTTTAAAATAGGTTTTAATTTGTCAGAAACGTATAATAAGACGCTCCCTCCGATTCTATTCCGCCAGTCCCTCTTAAGGTTTCGCCATGATTCTGAGATTGCTATAGTATCTAATCTTTCCGCTGAAACTAAAGCTTTAAACGCGTTATTTTATTTATGATACTACGAGCGTTTGTATACAAAACTTTAAAGGATTTAGGTCCTTTAATATTGCTATATTTACATTTTTTCCGCTAGATTCAAGACTTAAGAGTTTCCCTACTCCTTTGAGTCTTTTAGTTCATATTTTCTAGCTGTAGTGTCGAGTAGGTGCCCTATCCGACCTATGCCATGAAAACCAAAATGAACCCCATCTCTCGCATAGAGGCCATCATGATTCATATACGCCAAATAGTTTACAAACTCTATCCCCTCCTGTCTACATTAAACATCCAGTGTCGTATTAACGAATATTTCCTTAGACGCCTTACGCAATGGTCATGATTTCCTTGGCATTATACCAACTAAAACGCATTTATTTGATTTGATTTTCATTTCTTTCATCAAATTTCTGTACCTCTTCAAAATTTCCTGAGTTTCCTCTTTTCGAAGGCACGTGCAATTGTCAATGTCATTTACTTCTACTAAAGTTATGAGCAGTAGTTTATTTTCACAGACGTCTAATTTTTCTACCTCGTTACTTATGTTTTCAATTTTTCCTCCCGGCACACAAATTCGTTTGCGTTTGCTTTTCGCATACTTCGACGGGCATATTCTTTATCCATGAGTCTAATTAACGAATCACCAACCAAAATTGTTTTGCATTCGTAATCGCATTCCTAACTGTCATTTAAAGTTGAGAAAGAGTTCCTTATGGGCAACTCAAAATTAGGGAAAGTTTTAGGTCGAGCCACCCCTTTAACATTAATAAACTGATCTGCCTGAGAGATATATGCATATAAGTACCCCATCAACAAATTCCAGAGAAGGAAGACAGTTGGAAGACGAGAAGGGAAATTATAGCAAAGTTGTGATATTCTGTGTTTCACAAAGGTAGGTACGTGCATCTGCCAGACAATAAAGATTTGTATCCGCTCTAGTTGAGTTTAAACCCTTTACCTGGGCGTTAGAAATTAAACCCCCTATTTACTAATCGTTTGATAGCTTCGTTATTGTTCTATATCTCACATATTCCTGAGAGCAACAATTGACGCAATTTGCTAGTGCATTTTACTTATTTTCGTTTAAGATTTGTATTTCATCTATTTATAGAGTTAGATTGATGGTTTTCTCTATCATCCGTTCATTGGCGCCAGAATCTTCCGTTATTCAAGGCAGTTTCTTTAAACAAAGAAAAAAAACTTCAATACTGCGCGTGCTTATAAGGAAGCTTTTAGCAATTCCAATCGTCACTTTCATCCACTTATTCAATAATCAAGCCGTATCTTTCCTTCTTCATTATGGGTAGCTTAGGCAATTCTGAGGGGGGGGGTATAAACCTCTAAAAAAAAATTAAAGCACCGAGTAAAGGATTTTGAGACCTGGATTTTTCTGATTCCTTTGGTAAGCCTATGAATATGTTGTTGTAGGTTTGTATGCATGTGGTTAATGAATTTGAAAACAGAAATAAAAGTACCATCTTGCTTATAACATTTTTGGATATATTTAAAAGGAGGATTATATTAAAATGTAGCAAATCGTGGTATATTATTTGTTGATAAATATGATATTCCATATCAATAGGATGTGCTAATGCTATTATAATGGTGATAGCTGTCGACAACTTCTCCAGAGGATCGTTGGATCACATTCAGTAATTACATAAATGTTGAAAATTATCTGAAATAGTGGAAAGATCCAATACCGACCTTATTATAGACAAACCAGTATCACTCTGCAACATGAGGACAAGTTTGCGTCACATGAGCCAAAGGGACGTAAGAGAACCACAGTTCAGCGGCAAAATTAGTAGACAAATGACAGCCTGGTTAATGCATCCATCAGAACAGTTCGCGCAGACAGCTTATTAAGGCTTGAAATCATGTAAAGCCTGCCAGAATACGCAGAGTAAACCTTCGGCAGAAGCGACGTCGACTAGCTTGGAGTCTAGGAGAGCAGTGGATTTAAGAGGCACTAGTGCAAACAGCAAAATATCGTAACGTTCTATAATGGTATGGGGCTGCATGTCAAGTTCACGGATGGGTCGTCTCATTGTTTTCGACTGCTTCTTTAATTCAGAGAAGTATCAACCTTTTATGACAGCTTACAAGCTACCATCAGCCCGAAACAACACCCCAAATCCCCTTAATTTATTTTTCCGGAATGGCAATGCCCATGTTGCAATTCTACTTCTACCATACAGTGGTTCCGGACAAAAAAATCCCGATAATGGATCGGCCACCCCAGTATAGGGTTAAAAATCAACTGGAAAACCTCATCAAGGACCTGAAATAGGCCGCAAGACGTTGTTTGGCAGCCTTCAATGAGCAACTGGATGCAATCATCACCAAGGGGTGATAAATCTTCACACATATGATCTGTCGAACCCTCATGGACAGCAAGCCTTGAAGAATTAATGCCTCTTTTACTGCCAAGGAAATCTGGTTATGCTCCTGAGCTTCCAGTATCAGTTTGGTGTTACTCGAATTTTCACATAGCTTCATCTGCTCACCTTTTTTATATTTTATATGTTACAAAATTTGGCAATTTTGTATTTTGTTAATTCTGAATTGTTTGGGTCATATATAGCTTATTCCTATTTTTTTTCTTTAGTTCATCTTATATTCATATTGATATGCAAATAAAAACTTCACGACCGTTTATTTATCTAACTTCCTAAAATTTTCGATTTGCGAAAGAGTTTGGCTACCGACGTACCTACCTCTCCAGCACTTTTTCCAGCTTTTTGGAACGAATTCCCTAGTGATATTTCTCAGCCATCTGCATACATGATCGATATAGTCGCCATATACCTTTTTTGAGAAAGGGTTTATGAAAAGTCTTGATTTACTCATCTAAAGGGTAATAGTGATAATAGCTGGAGCAAAGTTCCCGACGAACGTTACGGATAGAGTTGCCATTAAGCCAAATAATATTTTGACTAGAACTAGGTTCTACTAATAAATGTATGTCTATACGGGCACGGAGTTCTAGTTAAACCTCAATTCAATGATGAGCCTAATACTAGTGCTTAACTAATTCAGAAAACACTACTCAAAGGCTAGTTGGGACAAGTATCAGCAGTACCAGAAGTTTTACTGCCCCAAATTGTTAGAGGGTTGATGAATATGAAACATTGTCCACGAAAGAGAAAACATTGTGAAAAAAGGTGAGATACGGACAAGAGTATGACTCAAACCAGCGGTAAAAACCCGTCGGGTTCCAAGGTGTTCATCAAAATATGAACATGTTTAAGGGAAATAGAACACATTAGTCAAATAACGAGAGAAATAGTTCCAAAATTAACCATTGAGAGGTAGAAGGGATCTGGAGAGGGAAGTAAGGGACATAATGAAGGATGTAAGAGAGAGTCTCTACGAGGAAATGATTGGCGACCTGAAGAAAAAAGGCTGTTATTGTAATCAATTATAAAACCTCAAGTTGCCAGCCACCAAAGAAGCTGAGAATAAAGAGTGGGAATGAATATGCGATGATTGGACCAGAAATAGAATAACTGTTTAGGAATCACTTGAGTAAGGTTTTTAACATTTCCAAGGTGTGTAATGCAAATTTTGACCTGAAGCATAAATGAGGGTAATTAGAAGAAATTATTACACAGCTGGAAAGACTATAGCCAATGGGAGAGGATAGAGAGAGAGAGAGGGAGAGAGAGCAAAGAAGACGAAAATAAGAAATGCGGTGTATAAATAGAAATAACAGAATTAATAATAGTAATACACGATTTTTTCAGAAAGACCATTGCCCATCGGGTTGGATGACATAAGTTTGATCAAGATACCGCAAAACGTCTTGGAACGGTTACTCGGGATATGCACTGCTAGTTGCAATATTGAATACTATCCAGTTAGACTCAAAGTAGCGAGAATGGTTTTGAACCTAGACATGGTAAGCTACCAACGGCAGTATATGTCTAAAGACAGTAAATTTTTAGCAGGAGATTGTTGTAACATCTTGAAACTAACAATATGTGCAAGCCCAAACAATATTTATTTAAAGAGAGGAAAGGGACTGAGATGGCCCTGGCCCTGGCCCTGATAACTGAAAGGCTGTTAAAAGCTAAAAACTATTATAAGATGGTCGAGCTGTTGGAGTGATAGGTAAAACAGACGTTTTTTAAAGTGTAGATGTACGGGCTATATCACAAAATTGTAAAGATGAAAATAGGAGAGACAATGAACAGAGGATTTCGATCCATAATCAACAATAGCGATCAAGTGCTATTAACGTCTAATAATAAGACGAAGAAGTGGCTCCAGCAAGAAAGTTGTCTCTCCTGACTCATTTACACCATTTATATCAATAATAAGCTATCTAACTAATAAGCTGAGATAGAGGATATATACATTTTTCAGAAGACTTTCCGAAAATAATGGCTCCAGCAGTAAAATCAGCTAGGAAAATAACTCGCAACAAGGGCAAAAAAATACCAAACTTTAATAGGTATGAAAAGAAATGGAAAATCAAGTCGAATAAAAAAATGTTTGTCGTGATGCCCATCCAGAGGAGAAATATATAGGAGATTATTCCTAAAATCAAAAATTTATTGATTTAAAAAGAGGAAAGAACCTGAGATGGCACTGTTTGTCATTATTCTCATCTAGAAGAGAAAGGTATAGGGGATTATTCCTAACATCCAAAATTTATTGATTTAAAAAGAGGAAAGGAACTGAGATGGCCCTGTTTGTCGTAATTCCCATCCACAGAAGAAACATATAGGAGATTATTCCTGATATCAAAAAATTATTGAATTGAAAAGAGGAAAGAAACTGAGATGGCCATGTTTGTCGTTATTCCCATCCAGAGGAGAATAGTATACGAGATTATTCCTGACATCAAAAAATTATTGATTTAAAAAGAGGAAAGAAACTGAGATCGCCCTGTTTGTCGTTATTCCCATCCACAGGAAAAAGATATAGGAGATTATTCCTGACATCAAAAAATTATTGATTCAAAAAGAGAAAAGAAACTGAAATCGCCCTGTTTTTCGTTATTCCCATCCACAGAAAAAAGGTATAGGAGATTATTCCTGAAATCCAAAATTTATTGATTTAAAAAGAAGAAAGAAACTGAGATAGCCCTGTTTGTCGTGATTCCTATCCACAAGAGAAAGGTATAGGAGATTATTCCTGACATAAGAAAATTATTGATTTAAAAAGAGGAAAGAAACTGAGATAGCCCTGTTGTCGTTATTCCCATCCAGAGAAGAAAGGTATAGGGGATTATTCCTGACATCTAAAATTTATGATTTAAAAAGAGAATAGGAACTGAGATGGCCCTGTTTGTCGTTATTTCCTTCCAGAAAAGAAAGGTAAAGGGGATTATTCCCGACATCCAAAATTTATTGATTTAAAAAGAGGAAAGGAACTGAGATGGCTCTGTTTGTCGTAATTCCCATCCACAGGAGAAACGTAAAAGAGATTATTCCTGACATCAGAAAATTATTGAATTGAAAAGAGGAAAGAAACTGGGTTGGCCCTGTTTGTCTTTATTTCCATCCAGATGAGAAAGGTATAGAGACTTATTCCTGACATCCACATTTATTGATTTAAACAGAGGAAAAAAACTGAGATAGCCCTGTTTGTCGTTATTCCCATCTACAGGAAAAAGGTATAGGAGATTATTCCTGACATCAAAAAATTATTGATTTGAAAAAAGGAAAGAAACTGAAATCGCCCTGTTTGTCGTTATTCCCATCCTCAGAAAAAAGGTATAGGAGATTATTCCTAACATTCAAAATTTATTGATTTAAAAAAAGGAAAGGAACTGAGATAGCCCTGTTTGTCGTGATTCCTATCCTCAGGAGAAAGGTATAGGAGATTATTCCTGACATAAGAAAATTATTTATTTAAAAAGAGGAAAGAAACTGAGATAGCTCTGTTGTCGTTATTCCCATCCAGAGGAGAAAGGTATAGGGGATTATTCCTGACATCCAAAACTCATGATTTAAAAAGAGGGAAGGAACTGAGATGGCTCTGTTTGTCGTGTTTCCAATCCACAGGAAATAACGTATAGGAGATTATTCCTGACATCCAAAATTTATTGATTTAAAAAAAGGACAGAAACTGAGATGGCCCTGTTTGTCTTTATTTCCACCTAAAGGAGAAAGGTATAGGGAATTATTCCTGACATCCAAAATTTATTGATTTATAAATAGGAAAAGAACTGAGATAGCCCTGTTTGTCGTTATTCTACTCCAGAGGAGAAAGGTATAGGGGATTATTCCTGACATCCAAAATTTATTGATTTAAAAAGAGATAAAGGAACTGAGATGGCCCTGTTTGTCGTTATTCCCATCCTAGAGGAAAAAGGTATAGGAGATTATTCCTGACATCAAAAAAGTTTTGATTTGAAAAGAGGAAAGAAACTGAAATCGCCCTGTTTGTCGTTATTCCCATCCACAGAAAAAAGGTATAGGAGATTATTCCTGACATTCAAAATTTATTGATTTAAAAAAAGGAAAGGAACTGAGATAGCCCTGTTTGTTGTTATTCTCATCCACGGGAAAAAAGGTATAGGAGATTATTCCTGACATCAAAAAAGTTTTGATTTGAAAAGAGGAAAGAAACTGAAATTGCCCTGTTTGTCGTTATTCCCATCCACAGAAAAAAGGTATAGGAGATTATTCCTGGCATCCAAAATTTATTGATTTAAAAAGAGGAAAGGAACTGAGATGGCCCTGTTTGTCGTTATTCCCATCCACAGGAGAAAGGTATAGGGGATTATTCTTGACATCCAAAATTTATTGATTTAAAAAGAGGAAAGAAACTGAGATGGCCCTGTTTGTCTTTATTCCCATCCAAAAGAGTAAGGTATAGGAAATTATTCCTGACATCCAAAATATATTGATTTAAAAAGAGAAAAGAACCTGAGATCGCCCTGTTTGTCGTTATTCTCATCCAGAAGAGAAAGGTATAGGGGATTATTCCTGACATCAAAAAATTATTGATTTAAAAAGAGAAAAGAAACTGAAATCGCCCTGTTTGTCGTTATTCCCATCGACAGAAAAAAGGTATAGGAGATTATTCCTGACATCCAAAATTTATTGATTTAAAAAGAGGAAATGAACTGAGATGGTCTGATGGCGTGAATTCCATCCACAGGAAAAACGTATAGGAGATTATTCCTGACATCCAAAATTTATTGATTTAAAAAGAGGACAGAAACTGAGATGGCCCTGTTTGTCTTTATTCCCATCCAAAGGAGAAAGGTATAGGGAATTATTCCTGAAATCCAAAATTTATTGATTTATAAAGAGGAAAACAACTCAGATAGCCCTGCTTGTCTTTATTTTCATCCAAAGGAGTAAGGTATAGGGAATTATTACTGACATCCCAAATTTATTGATTTACAAAGAGGAAAGGAACTGAGATGGCCCTGTTTGTCGTTATTTCCATCCAGAAGGAAAAGGTATAGGGGATTATTTCTGACATCCAAAATTTATTGATTTAAAAAAAGGAAAGGAACTGAGATGGCCCTGTTTGTCGTTATTCCCATCTACACGAAAAAGGTATAGGAGATTATTCCTGACATCAAAAAATTATTGATTTGAAAAAAGAAAAGAAACTGAGATGGCCCTGTTTGTCGTTATTCCCATCTACACGAAAAAGGTATAGGAGATTATTCCTGACATCAAAAAATTATTGATTTGAAAAAAGAAAAGAAACTGAAATCGCCCTGTTTGTCGTTATTCCCATCCACAGGAAAAAGGTATAGGAGATTATTCCTGACATTAAAAATTTATTGATTTAAAAAAAGGAAAGGAACTGAGATAGCCCTGTTTGTCGTGATTCCTATCTTCAGGAGAAAAGTATAGGAGATTATTCCTCACATAAGAAAATTATTTATTTAAAAAGAGGAAAGAAACTGAGATAGCCCTGTTGTCGTTATTCCCATCCAGAGAAGAAAGGTATAAGGGATTATTCCTGACATCCAAAATTCATGATTTAAAAAGAGGAAAGGAACTGAGATGCCCCTGTTTGTCGTTATTCCCAACCACAGGAAAAAGGTATAGGAGATTAATCCTGACACCGAAAAAATTCACCAATATGCGAATAAAACTCAAATATTGTAGCTTAATATAGCAAAAACCAGGCATCAGATACAGGAAGCTGAAAAGATAAGATTACTGAAGTTAAAGGGGGAATTTCTTGGAAGATTATACGTACTGTCGCTCAGGAATAAAAGGAAAAGTAACCTTGCAATAGTTAGACACACACAATGGTTTGCTTATCTAAAAGTATATTTTATCTTTCACAATAATCTAAAAATATTTATGCATTCCTCCAAACATAACGCTAAAGAGTAACTTAAAATGAAAATGCTTGGAAGTAATCGGTAAATTTAATACAGCTACTTTTCAAATCACATATACACTTTCATTTATCCTTTAAATCACTCTTAGCATAATGAATAATTTACTACATGAAATCCCATACCCGCCTTGACTACTAGCGGGAGTAGGCGCATAAACTTTTCGATCTTGTAAGGAACTTCCTTCAATCATGAGCATTTGCCGATACTTACCCATCGTCTAATCTAACATACACATAACATTTAAAACATTTCTCTCTTGCATTACTTCCCTTTCCAAATACAGGACACATCACTCTTCCTTCTCTTGGAATCTGCCAATGAGAGTTAGATTCCACTGAAGCTGAAAGGGTTGCTATCCCGGAGCCACAGAAAGAGACCCAAAGTCTGTGGTTGTTGAAGAAACGCAAGTACCACCCCTCTTCACCATCTGAACGATAATGTTTTATTAATTTATAACTGACATCTTCAGACATACTAAAATAATAGGATACCCACATCGCTTATATTGGGAATGAGAAGGAAGAGGGCGTCTTTTTTAACAAAAAAGAGAATCTTTTAAAATTTAAACTTAAATTGTTTTTATGATCGTGATGGTTAATATGTCCTTGGTCGTAGAATCGTTAAGGATATGTTTAATTATTTTTATTTTAATGTTATCTTTGTTTATTTTTGCGCGATAGTTTCTAAGATTTTGATAGTCTACTCTTCTTTAGAGGATCTATATATAATCTTGAAGTTGGATCGATGTTCCTAATTTCGACAAAACGAGGTTTTAAGGTTATCTGTAATGGTACCAGTATTTGAACAGGTAGAATCTTAACATGGACGAAAAAAAAATACACCACATTTTGGGGAGGGAAAAATGCTTGTGTATAAGAGCATGTTGCTAATATCCTTCTCAGTTCCTTCATGATTTCAATTACATTATGGGATATGGCCTTGCAAGAAATCTCTAAGGACTAATATTCTACTTAAAAAATTCTTGGCCCACATTTGTAAGTTTACTATCCTCTGTAGACTTATCGTAGTGTTTGAATGTGAAAAAATTTGAGTAGCAACTTATTGTTCTTATAGAATAAAAATTGACGAAACGTCTCCATACGACAAAAATTCATTCTTTATTGCCTTTTTCTATTTGGAGTAAAAAAAAAGAAGTTCACAGAGAAAGAAGATATTCTGGACACATATATATACATAAATATATATATATATATATATATATATATATATATGTATATATATATATATATATATATATATATATATATATATATATATATATATATATATATATATATATATATAAATATAGGTAAGAGACCATGTTGTATGAATGCGTTATTAAAGTCAACAGCTAGGGCAGCGTTATTGATTTTGACTTGCAATTTCTTGATTTGCCTTACAAGTCTCTTAACAGGGTCTTCGAAGAGAGAAAAAAAATAGCCACAAAGGACATATTTTATTCCTAGACGTCTTTCGACCGCAGTGGGTCAACTTCAGGTAAATATGGTAGTAACTCTTATAATTTGATTGATTGATTGATGAATAGAGGTTAGGAAAAAGATTAGTGTGGAAGACGAGATGATAGATTGTGGGTGAAGAGAGTTTGTAGGGTTTGCCCTGGTAGAGAGGGCAACGCATTTTATTTGGTTAGATTTCTTATTCTTTTTCTATGACCTTCAATCCTGCGAGTTGTATTTTTGTGTGAATCTTAACTTGTGTTTTAACGCATTCAAGCTTTTCTTTTAGACTTATTTTGCAACCTTTTTTATTTATTTATTTATTTAATTTTTTTCAAGTTTTGGAATGCATTTTTGTTTGTAATTATTAAAATTATTCTATTAATTTATAAAACTAGTTTACATATTCTTATATATAAACTTTTTTTCTTTTTTTTTAAAGTAATACTAAATGAAGTTGTTTAAGAGTCTAATTCGACGATATACATTTATTAGCTTGCATTCGGGTCATTAATTCATGTTTGTGAGTGTATTTGTTAATATATCGTGTATGTGTTTGTTTGTTCAGTGTGGTCTTTTATGTGTACCACGGTGCCAACTGTTCCTCTGAATATTGTCTCGAGCTTGGAAATTGCTTCTTTCTCCTCACTTTATCCCTTTTGTCCGCTGGGATTTTTAGATCCTCTGCTAGTTCAGGTGCCGTTTCATTCAAGATCCTCTCCCAAGTTCCTTTTGGCCAAACTTTGGGTCGCCAGATTGATAGGTGTCAAGGTGGCTCTTCGGTGGAGTTGTCTTTGGGAAATTTGGTCTTGCTCTTTGTGTTTATTTATGTAGAGAGAAGCCTTAATCTTCACTCTTTGTTGGTGCTTCAAGCGATTCCTATTTGGGGTTTGGGCCATCAGAGCGGTGTATATGAGTGTTGGTCGGATGTGGATGAGATATAACTTTCTGATATTGTTAGAATTCATATTCCTAAATCTTTGAAGTTTGATGAGTTCTAACTTCGTATGAATTTCCCGAGTTCTGAAGTGACGGCCTTACAAGGTGGGGGTGATGTTAAGCCCCAAAACAGTCCCTTCTTGGTGATAGGGAAATATTAGCTCCCCTATTGTAACGTCTGCTGTTTTTTTGCGGCCGAGGGCGAGGATCTTGAACTTTCTGCTATTCATGCGGATCTTCCACTTTCTATCGTACTCGTTTATGTAGCTGCTTTCATTTGCCCTCTCTTGAGCCTGAGCCCTAGGATTCCTGTATGTACCAGTGATCACTTGGGCTATTTCGTCTGCGAACTGGAGAAATAATAAGTCCTCCTTAATTGAAAGTGGTAAATTTATTGTGAAGATTAGATGAAGGAGAGGGTTCAGACAACTGCCCTGCAGGACTCCGGCCTCGAGGAAGAACTCAGATCCTTGGTGACCCTCAATGATGATTCTGGCGCACCGTTGCATGACGAAGTCGCAGATAATGCGCTCCAGAATCGGGTCTAGGTGAAGGCTTAGTATCTTACATTGAAAGACACTCAGCCAGACCTTGTCGAAGGCCTTTTGCACGTCCCTGAGTACGACGTCATTTTACTTACCCTCCGATTGGCAATGGAAATTTTCTTGGATAAGAGCGCCAGTGTGGTGTCTGTTTTACGTTTCTTCCGGAACAGATGATGTTGTGGGGTGTGGGCCCCCGTCTCATCGAGTTATTTCTGAAGCCTGTTGTCTAGAATCTTTTCCAGAATCTAACCGATGATTCCCAAGGGGGAGATGGGCCTGTAGTCGATGGGCTGTTCTGGCATCTATTTTCCTTTTGGTATAAAGATCAAATTTGCCGCCTTGAATCCATCAGGGAAGGAGCTAGAGCCGCATTCATTACATTCATAATGCCTTGTAGCAGGCGCGGGGGAGCATTTACCAGATGTTTATTTGTAATCCCTGTCCAGCCAGGAGCTCTCTGCTTGAATGTTTTGAGCGTACTCTGGAATTCCTCAGCAGTGATTGGTCGTCCATAGCCCATCATTCTCCTTTCGTAAACGTGCGAATGGGTTTCGTACGGTGGATTATGGTATTGAGTTCGTCTATAACCTGGTGCTCGAATTCCAGGTTGAAATCCTCGTTCTCTTCACGGGGGATGGAGAATATTTTTCGCCAGTGCCTTCTGAACCTTCTTTCGAGTCATTCAGGTTCTTCAATGATTTCATCATTTTCTTCCAGCCTTATTTTCTCCTTCAGGGGCAAACCTCTCAGCTTTTTTAACTCCTTCTAGAATTTTGGAGATTCTGCTCTGTGTCGAGTCTTTCTATTATTCCGTCCCATATGGCCCGTTGTTGTGCGTTGATTTGGTCATGGAGCTTCTCTCTGAGTTGTCGGACTCATCTGATCTTTTTTTCTTTTTGAGCCAAAATTGCCTGACTTCTTCATAGATTTCTTTATGTTCTGAGGCAATTTCTTGCATCTCCTCGGTCCACCTGGTTTGCGGAAGGCTTTTGTGCGTGATGTACGGAATGCACTTTTCGTTCGCTTCCATGATGAGGAGTGTAATGCGGTTAATCTCTTCATCAATCTCTTCCAGGATAGCTTTGCTCAGGTCGGCTGGTTCAAAGCTGTTGAACATTCGTTTGTAAAGCTCCTAGTTTGCTTTTGCAAAGATCTTCTTGGGTGGGACAGGAATTATAATAAGTGCGAGGTAGATTGTGGTCATGATGGAGGTATGGTCGCTTGGATCCGTGGGGCCAGGCATACTCACCTGATTGAAAAGGAAGTTGGTACTTAGTAGTCCCTGATATAGGTCAGAAATTCCGGGCCGGTACTCTCGAGCCTGTCCCCTCAATGACTAGTTGTAGATTTCTACCTCTTTCGTTAGTTCTTTTGTAGCTCGAGGCCCCCATACAAGTAGTGAGGTTGCCTCCAATCAAGACATTCCTGCGGTGGAAAGTTAGGGCTAGAAGATTATTGATGGGTAGATATCGACGGTGAGGAGGCTGGTATGTAGCTGCAATTGTGAGTCCCGTCCCCCAACAAGTGTAGGGATTTCGACCACCAAGAAGGAATCATCATGCTATGGGAGCTTTTTGAAGGTAATGTTTATGTTCTTCATGTTTTCTGTCTACTTGTAGAGTGTGATACTTATTTCCTGTGCTTGCGTACCTTTACGTTCTTGATCTTCTTAAATTCCATGGCCAAGATTGTAGAAAAGGAGGCGTTGTCGAGTAACACTTTACTGACAAGAGTGCTGCTGCGACTTTATTTTCGTCATCTGTTTCGGTAATCGTCCATTTTAGCTTTTGGTTTTTTATTCCATTTGTGATATCCGTGAGGGTCTAGATTTTCTGGGAAGGGGTACTTGTCCGAAGTGTAGACCTTCAGACCCAGTTTTTTCTCTTGCTCATTTTCTTTTGTGTTTTGTCCTCTCTAGTTGGCACGCTCAGGATATTGTCACTGCCCGAGTCTGCGTCAGTCGTCGTTTGATTTTCCTTTATTTTTGGTACATTTCTGACGGCTTTCCTCGCTTTTTCTTCCTTTGCCTTTCTAGCTTCAATTCTGCGGTTCGGTTCTCCTGGGGGGCTTCTGAGTTTCTTGTTTTTAGAAGTTGTGTGGCGAGACCGTTGATTCGGCTTGGTGGGTAGATGCTGCTGCAATAATCTCTTCATTTTCCTTTGGGGAAAATTGAATTTGCATGGCATCTCCTGATAGAGTGTTCTCTGAGAACGACATTTCACTCAGATTGTTATTATTTAGCATCAGATTGAGCTCACTAGGGAACGTGCCCGCATTCGTAAGATTTTTCACGTGCGCATAAAGAATGCAGGTGAGAATCTTATACAAAAAGAAAAAAACACAAAAAAAGCCTACTCCTATCATGTCACTCTTTGCCTTTTTTCCCTCTATCTACATATAAGGACCTGGCAGCCACCTCACGCGTCAGAAGAGAGGCTTTGGAACCTCTATAAACAACGCTATTTGACGCTCACTGGTTGCGAGAGACTAGGACTACAGGTGTCCTAGGCGTTGGTGCACGATGAATGGAATAAGGGTAGTGCCCCGTTAACTCCTTCCCTGGCTCGTAATTATTGACCGTTCCCAGTGCCCGTTGACGGGTGCCTCTGGTAGGATCGGTCCGAGGTGACGGCCGTTTGTTCCCAGGCTGGTTGCCAGGCCAATAAAAAGCCTTGGGACGAATCTCTTGATGGGGCGGGATATCCATTGAACGCTGCTCCGAGATCCTGACCGTTGTGAAGGGAACTAGTAGGAGTTTAGTAAGGGGCGTGTTTCGTTGTTGTTCACCTGGTGACAAATCGATGGTCCCTTCGGGGACCGTCTGTGCTGCTTGGTTGGGAGCTACGGCACGCCAAGCCTTGACGACTTGGTCGGACGAAGAGCAGCACATGGCTCGTGCCTTCTGGAAGACTCCAAAACGACTCCGATCAATAGGCGGGAGCAACTCACGCGGGGTGAACTGACCAACCCCCCTTTTTATCATTGATTGGTCGCAAAGTATTGAAAGAGAGAAAGTGTTCAGAATGACCGGCAAGAAAGGACCAGGAGCTCTAAAATACACGTGCGCAATATGCCACATAGATAAGTGGTGTGTGGACTTTTCAGAGGGCTGTTTTTCGAAATGCCACCCAGCCAGTTACTGCACCGACTGTATTTAAACGGTCAAATGAAGGAGCTAAAGGAAACATGCAGGGTTTCCGAGGAAAATCCAGGAAGTTGGAGGAAAAAATAAGCAGCTTCGAATTAGAACACGCCGGACTGATTCTCAGTCTTGAGGTCAGAATAGCAGAGCTAACGTCAAGCCCTGTACTAAACACTGCATCTGCAGTATTATCCTTAGAGCTAGGTCCGCATGGTATGGATAAACCCTCAAGGAAAAAGAAAAGGAAGGGAAAAAAACAGGAAGAAGCGAAAGTTGAAAAAGAAGATAAAGTAGAAGCTGAAAAAGAGAAATTGAAGCAGAGGAAGAAAAGAGAAAAACAGAAGAGTATGTAACAAAGAAAGATAAGGGGGAAGAGATGAATAAAAAAAAGATGAACAAGAAAAATAAGATGGAGAAGAAAGAGGGAACCAAGTGTTCGCTTCCGCAAGGAAAACCTCAAACCTCTGCACGGAAATGTCCGAGGATTACCCTTGTGGGCGATTCCCAAGCACAAGGTTTGCAGCCCCTGCTAGCGGCCAGCCTTCGCACTAGTGTGAAGGTATGCTGCCAGCCAGGACGGGGAAACCACCACATCAGGGTAGACGCTGAGAAATCTCAGATCTCCGAGAATTCAGTCGTTGCCCTGATGGTGAGTGGGAATGACCTCTACCTCCGAGGAGGCAAAGTAGGCCCCAGCGAGAAAATTCTCAACACGGTCATGGGAGCCGTGGATGACTGCGGATTGAGAACTCGCAAACGAGTCGTTGTAGAGATGCTCCCAAGAAGAGGTCCTAGCCGGACAGCTAACTCTAGGAACGTGACCCTGAACCAGCGCCTGTCCAAGAGAAAGAGAGAGAGAGAGAGAGAGAGAGAGAGAGAGAGAGAGAGAGAGAGAAAGAGAAAGAGAGAGAGAGAAAGAGAGTGAGAGGAAGAGGGAGAGGGGGAGGGGGAGGGGAGGGGGAGGGGAAGAGGGGAGTTTACAAGGAGTTACAAGGAGCTAAAAGGAGTTACAAGGAGTTACAAGGATAGTAAGTACCTCAAAAGAACATTCGTTCCATTTCAATGGAGGTACTTATTTTTTGTATTTATTTGCTACATCCAAACTTTTTATTATGCTACTTGTGCTACATTATGCAAGAGTTAACTTTTTTTTCAATTTGCTGTTCCCTCATAACTTACTTATTCTATATAATATTTTACATGCTAATATATATATATATATATATATATATATATATATATATATATATATATATATATATATATATATATATATACATTACATTCAACTTATATTAGGGTTTCTCGTCCAATATTAGAACATAAACTTGTTCTTTGTCTTTGGTTAATGATTCTGAGCTATAAGGAATATTTAGAACATATTCATGTCCAAAATCATTTTATTATGATTTCATACAATAAATATTTTTTATAATAAATACAATTAATATTTTGTAAATCTTAAAATTAGCATACAGATTTTATTTTAACTTATTAGTCACGTCACATATTATGTTAGATTTCTTAAAATTTTGTCTAATTTCTTTTTAAAATTTTCTACTGTATTACATTTCACTACATCCTCTGGTAATTGATTCCACTTGTTCACAATTCTATACGCAAATGAGTTCCCACATATATTTGTGCGAAAATTCTTGGGTTTTATTTTCATTCCGTTTGATCGCGTAGTAGATGTGCTAAACTGAAACCAAATATTAGAGTCGACATTTTCTATTCCTTTTAGTATTTTAAACATTTCTATTAATTGTTCTCTCAATCTTTTTGTTTCAAGGCTGAATAAATTTAATCTTTCTAATCTTGTTTCATAATTATAATTCCTTAGTTCTGGAATCAATTTCATGGCTCTGGCTTGTACTTTTTCTAACTTCTCAATATCTTTTCTTAAGTAAGGAGACCAGGCTTGGGAACAATATTTTAATTGTGGCCTTACTAGTACATTGTACATATTCAGAATTGTAATTTTATTTTTGAAAGTGATTTGGCGTTTTATATATCCAAGAATCCTTTGCGCTTTCTTTTCGACTTCGATGCACTGCCGTGAAAACTTTAGATCGTTTGTAATGTAGACACCTAGGTCTTTTTTATTTTCAGTTTCTTTTATCTCATTGTTGAACAGTTTGTATTCTCTCCTTGGATTATTATAACCAATATGCATTATTTTGCACTTTTCAAGATTTAAGGGCAATTCCCATTTTTCCGTCCATCTTACTATTTTATCAATATCATTTTGAAATTCTTGAACGTCTTGTTCAGTAATTATCCCTTTTCCTAATTTACAATCATCAGCAAACTTAGAAATTTTCGATAGTAGGCCATCATCTATATCATTAACGTGCATAATGAATAGCAACGGGCCAAGGACAGAGCCTTGCGGGACGCCACTACAAACGGAAACCCATTCTGACGCTTGTCCGTTTATAACTACTCGCTGTTTTCTATCCGTATCCAATTTTATATCCATTTTGAAATTTCGCCTTTTATTCCAAAGGCTCTTACTTTACACATCAACTTCTTATGCGGAACTTTATCAAATGCCTTTCGGAAGTCTAGATACAAGATGTCACCCGATCTATTATTGTCGTACAAGGTATTTATATAGTGAAAAAATTCTAGTAAATTTGTGAGGCAAGATCTCTTTCTCCCGAAGCCATGCTAAGAATCATTTAGAAGTTTATTCTTTTCTAAATGCTCCACAATTGTATTGGAAATGTGAGTTTCAAGGAGTTTCCAAACTACGGAAGTAAAACTTATAGGGCGAAAATTGCTGGCAGTCTCTTTACATCGATTCTTAAATATTGGCGTTACATTTGCCATCTTCCAGCCTTGAGGAACAATTCCACTCTCTAGGGATAAATTGAAAATTTGCGTAAGATGTTCGGCTACTTGATTTATGACTTCTTTTAAAACTCTTGGGTATATTTTATCCGGTCCCGGGGATTTAAATTTATTCATCTTCTCTATTAGTTTCTTTGTGTTGTCGACACTGCATCGAACCGATTCGAGTGGTATAATATTAGCCATTTCACGTGTTTCTGTATAGTCATACGAGTTACGCTCTTTTGTGAAAACAGATACAAAATATTCGTTAAGAGTGTTCGCTATTCCAATATCATCGAACTGCAAATTATTGTACTTATCTCTTATTGGGCCAATATTGTTCTTTATGGGTTCTCTGCTGTTTACCAAGGCAAAGAACTCTTTAGGATTATTTTTGCAATTTTCAGCTGCTCTTATTTCTTTATTTCGTTTTGCTCTTGTAATCTCGGCTTTAACTTTTCTTCTCAATTCCAAATAATGATTCCTGTTTTCTATGTTATAGTTGTATTTTAGCCTTTTATATGTTTTATCTCTGTTTCTAATGAGTTTCATAATTTCTTGAGATAGCCATTTCGGTTTATTAACATTTTTATCTTTAATAACAGCCAGTGGTATGAATTGAAACTGTTTGTTGAGAAGATTGTTTTTAAATTCATGCCATGCTCTGTTTATTTCTTCATTATTTATCCTAAAAGGGCTCAAACTCTTTCTTAGTTCGGCATAATTTGCCCTTTTGAAATTAAGTTTAGCGGTGGTGTTATTTTGTAGGACACGTGGTATATTTATTTCAAAATCCACTGCGTTATGATGACTATTTCCTATTCTGTCTCCAACATTTAAATTTGAAATCAATTCATCGTCTGATGTTAACACTAAATCCAATATGTTTTCATCTCTTGTTGGTTCTTTCACCCACTGATTCAGGAAATTATCCTCAATAAAATTAATCAATCTCTGTCCTTCTGAGTCTGCAGTTTTGTTAGGCTAGATAATTTTAGCACAATTAGAATCTCCAATGATCACTGATAACTTGTCTTTACAAATGTTCGTTAAGTATTCATAAAATTGGTCATCTGTCTCCCGGAGCTGATGTGGACTCCTATAAACTAAAATAACATATAGGTTCTATTTTTGGTTTATTTTAACCGTTACCATTTCAAAAACAGAGTATGTATCCATGTCTCAGTTATTCCTATCATTTCGTACTTTTTGGTCAATACCTGCGCCCTGGACTCCGTTAATTTGTTTCTAATTGATATTGCGTTAAAAGGATAGTTTTTAATGTGTTTAACTGATTTCTTCTGAATTGGGGCTTCGATCGTTTCCCTGTGGTTCTTGACTTGGTGCTTTATTTTTCATTAAATTTCGTAGGTTAGTTTGTAGCAATTCTCCATATTTCATTTTACCTTTTGTGGAGAGATGGATGCCATCCTGAGAAAACAAGTCTTTGTTGTGGATGAAAAGTAGCCAGGGGTCAATAAATTTAACATTCTCCTTCTTGCAAAGATCTTCTAGACGATGATTTATCCCAATTGCTCGACTTAGATTTTCGTATCTCTCGTAAATTCTTGGTAGCACCCCCAACAACAATTGCATTATCAGTTTTGGTCTTGATTGTTTTTATCATTTTCTTGTAGTCATTCATTATGCTTTCCGAACCTTGATAGTTTTTTCCGTTAAACACATCGTTGCTTCCAACATTCGCTATGATTTGACTCTCTTTACTTTTCATCTCAAAGATGTTTAATTGTCCTGTTAATTGCTCAATCTTTATTCCTGGAAAGCCTCGGAATTTGCGCTTTTTGATGTTCCAACTTCCAAAGTGATCAATTTGATTCCGAATTATTGAGTCAACAGCTAAATACGTTTCTTCCTCTTCTTCGTAGGACAATATATCATATCTATTTTTGGTTGAGATTGTTGTTTTTTTCTGAATGATTGGTTTGAATGGGCGCTTATTTCTGACTTGGATGAAATTGTCCTCGTCTTTTATGTTTGATGTATCAATTTTGTTAGTGAGAATTGCGACTTCTTGTTTCAGCTTCACGATTTTAGTATCTACTCGAGCTATTCTGGTTTATTCTTCTGCTTGACAAACGCGGTTCTATAATTCGAGGTCATTGATGCGGTTTTCCATAGAGCTTATTACAGACATCCATTTTGCCTTTTCGATATCTAATTTTTCGTTTATTTTGCAGAATTCGCATACACTTCTCGACGTGATATTCTCAAAGCATTGTTCTTGAAAATCGATGATCCAACGTGTATTCTTGCATTTAAAGCAACAATGCTTCAGGTTGTGGGCTCCGGGCATCCTTCTTTTTTATAATAACCTCACTTTTCTTCACTTTTCTTCGATTTTACTTATGTACACTTACACTTGACCACACCGTTTTATGCTTGATTCAATACACGTTAATTAAACACTAGATCCTACGGTAGAGAAAATTGGTATTTAGAACTTCACTTTATATTAGAAAATTGCTAAACAATATGATAAGTACACTTACTTACAAATTATAATTACAAAATAGATTTATTATTACAGAATGATCGATTTTAAAAAGGACGTGCTAAAAACCAATGCCTATCAACCGTTAAATATCAACCGAAATTAAATCTATAATTCACTAAATCGAAGAGTTATATCTTGTATTAAAGAAAAATTAGTATTTAAAACTTATCTTTATTCCTGAAAAATCACTAACAAATAGGGAATATATACTAAATAAATTATGATTTTAAAACGAAATATTTTTAGGAAATTACTCGCTTAGAGAGAAAGATGAAGCAAAATGGCGCTGGCAGAAACACAAGGCGGATAAAGGGATTAAAAAGGCTCTGTTGTGATTGGTCAACGGCCTGTAACAGGATGGTTAGCAACAGGAAAGAACAGAATTAAAAGAAAAAAAAGGGATAACTCGAAGACAATATTAAAAATAAAATTATTTATTAACACTCAGAAATTACTTACAGTTGGGTGTCTATTGAAGATGAACTTAGGAGATGACGGCAAAAAAAAAAAAACGAAAACCCGGCCGGATAGTGTCGATTATGTATTTATTTATATACACGCACACAACAAAAAAATATTTAATTGTAGTTACAATGAAACAAATCTATTTTAAAATAGAAAAAATCGTTTAAATATAGGTGAATTATGTCAGAAAAGAATTTTAAGAATTAAATTCGAGCGCGCAACACTGAACACCTGCGAACAAGACAAAGGCTGGCGGGCAACGTGACAAATGCTGGCGGGAAACACCCTTGAAGATGGTCGCTAGGCCATCTTCCGGGGTTCCCAAAGCTGTTCCCCGAAAGGAGGACAGCAACAAAGGAGCTTCGGCTCCTTCGCCCACGCCCCGGGGTGGAGCGAGTGGCTTGGAGACGGTGGTTCCTCGAAAAGAGGGCCCCCCGCCTCCGACGCCGCAACGCTTGCCTAAGGTTTTGAGGCGGAGGGAGGAAAAGACTCGCATGGCGAGCCCAACCTCCCCTAATAAGTCCTCGAAGGCGACAGCGCCTCCAGCGCTTTGTCCGGCCAACAGCGCTGGCGTTCTGCCCCCGGGAAGCGTACGGCCATTCCCGTGAGGGTCTTCAATTTGAGGAGGGACCCCGGTCTCCTCCGAGCTAGGCCTGGAGGGCATATTCCTTTAATGAAATTACCTTGGACTCCGGGCCAACTGGGAGGAGCTGCGGATGCTCGTCTCGTCCCGTTCCCCGTTAGCTATTTTTTTTGCAAAAGACCATGCTAGGCGCGTGCCCCTGCCTGCCCTCCCAAAGGATAAGGGTCTTGCGACCCCACCACCGCGGGATGGCCCGGCTGGGGGATCGTGGTTTACACTTAACATGATTTTTCCGTTCTTCCTTT
The DNA here is from genome assembly GCA_963969495.1 of Ceratothoa steindachneri. NCBI lineage: Eukaryota > Metazoa > Arthropoda > Malacostraca > Isopoda > Cymothoidae > Ceratothoa > Ceratothoa steindachneri. The sequence goes on from OZ018326.1 coordinate 172,400,553, forward strand.
CTCTTTAGATACCTCCTTTCAGGAAGTGGCTGTGTAGCTGCACCTCGATAGGAGGTATACTATCATTTCTGCGTACATTCTAACGTCAGCTAACTTCGACTTGGGGGACTTCCGCCGCGTCTTAGCACGGTTGCCGGGTCTCTATATCTTGCTTGGATATCTAAACGGCAGGCATCCTTTCTGGGGAGATTACTCCATAAATCCCAGGGGACAAGTCCTTGCCGATCTGATCGAAGAGCTTGAGATGTGTGTCCTAAACGTGGATGAGTTTACGCATCACTGTCCGAGAACCGCTTCATTTTTTTTGCCTTGACCTATCTTTGTGCTCTTCGGATGCACAGCCTGATTTTGATTACAGGGTGATCGATGACCTCCATGGTAGTGATCACTTTCCAATTCAAATATCATTTCAGGGCAACTGCCGCCTGAGAGACCACCTCGGTGGTGCTTGGCGTGGGCGCGGTGGCCTGTATTTCAGGAATTGACTGAATTCTCTATCTCAGTCGAGGAGTTGATGTCGGTAGATGCGGCCGTTGATTTCTTTTACAGCAACCTCATCACCGTGGGCCTGACTACTATTCCTAGGACGTCTGGCCGTTTTGCACGCCAACCACTCCCATGGTGGTCAGCTGAGTGTGAGACGGTTCTCAAACAGAAGCGTTATGCCTACATGCGCTCTAAGCGCCCCTCAAACCATTTCACTGTCGCTGAATTTCGTCGGGCTAGGGCTAGGTTCCAGGAAAATTTCGAAGCACGCCCGCCGCTTTTCTTGGCGGGCATACGTGTCTTCACTTAACGGGAAGACTGCTTTAGCTGAGGTGTGGAAGCGAGTCAAAAGGATTTGGGGCAAGTTCTTGCAGGACCCCCCTCCCGTGCTCCAGGAGAATGGGACCGCAATCTCGGACACCGCGTCTGTGGCGGAATCCTTAGCGACAGCTTTTTCCGCCATCTCTAGACGGGATGCTGCTCCGCCAGCATGCAATGCACGTCGTGATGTTGCGGAAGGCTGCCGGCTGGACTTTACCTCCAGAGGCGGAGAACCCTTCAACGACAAGTTTACTGTAAGTGAGTTGCGTTCCGCTCTCGCTTTGTGCGCGGACACCACCCATGGTCCAGACGATGTTCCCTACGCCATGCTTCGACACCTGGGTGAGCGAGGCATGGCATTTCTGTTAGATTTGTTCAACAGGATCTGGATGAAAGGTCTTCTCCCAGACTCCTGGCGAATCGCTACTGTGCTTGCCTTTCGCAAACTGGCGAGAGATCACTCTACTCCGACCGGTTTCCGCCTAATCTCTCTAACCTCTTGCGTGTGCAAGTTGAAAGAGAAATTGGTAAATATTAGATTAGCCTTTTTCCTGGACAGCAGAGGCCATCTGTCTGCCGCACAGTGCGGCTTCCGCAAGTTCCACTCAACGTCGGATGCTCTGCTCCGACTCGAAAAAGCCGTCGGCGAGGCTTTTCTTCGTAGACAACACTAAACCAAGTTCTTTTTCGATCTGGAGAAGGCCTATGATACCGCATGGCGATACGGTATTATGGAGACTCTCCACACGATGGGGGCGAGGGGACGCCTCCCAATGTTTATATCTGAATTTTGCGAGATCGTCGATTCCGCGTACGGGTGGGGGGAGTCTTCTCCGGCCCAAAGGATCAGGAAGAGGGTTTCCCGCACGGAAGTGTCCTCAGTGTCACACTCTTTGCCCTGATCATCAACGGCATCACCTCGGTGCTGTCGGAAGATGTTCTCGCTACGCTCTACGTGGACGACCTATGGATCTCTTTTGGCGCGGCCCAGAGGCCAACTCTGGAGCGTCGACTCCAACAGGCATTGAACCGCGTCTCTCGCTATGCCGAAGGGCACAAGATTTCAGTTTTCTTTGGCCAAGACTAAGGTGGTGCACTTTTGCCGCCATCCACGGCTTTCCCCCGACCCAGATTTGTTTCTTAATGGGGTGCGCCTGGATGTGGTTGAGTCGCACCGTTTCCTTGGTCTTGTATTCGACCGACGCCTCACCTGGGAGGCTCATATTCGCAGCCTTAGGGTCTCGTGTACCCGCGCCATGGACATTCTCCGCTTCGTGACGTTCAGAGCTTGGGGCGCTGATAGGGCTACTGCCTTACTTTTTTATCGATCCTTTGTTCGCTCAAAGCTGGACTACGGATGCGAGTTTTATGCATCCGCAGCCAAGCGTTTATTGCAGGAGGTGGATTCGATCCACCACACCGGCCTCCGCCTTGCGACCGGTGCCTTCCGCACTTTCCTAATTGAGAGCCTGTTGGTCGATGCTGGGGAGATGCCACTCGTTCTGAGCCGCGTGCAGTGCATCGCTCGCGTGTACACGCGAGCCCTTGTCTCCCTCAGTCGCCAACTGCTCTCACTGCATCCGCAGCTGATCTCGAGGGCGCCTATGCCGCCGAGAGACGCCAATCATACCCTGAGCCCTTTGGGTTTAGGGCCAGGAAACTTCTTTGAGAACTTGGTATAGCTCTCGGGCCGGTGACGCACCTGGTTCTGCGTAGGACGCCACCCTGGAGGGTTCCAACATTTGCCTATTTTTCGCCACGCCTCTGCTTCCAAATCTTGTACTGCGCCGGGAGTATTGCGTTCGATCTTTTTGGAGCACACATCGTGTCACGCTGGAACCGTGCTAGTGTATACGGATGGCTCCAAGTCCCAAGAGAAGGTCGGCTTCCACGCCGTATCCCCTCTGTTTGAAGTCAGCGGGGCTCTACCAGGTGCTGCATCTGTCTTTACGGCTGAGCTAGTGGCAATACACCACTCGGTACGGGAGATTACGCGACGTGCCCGGTAGGGAGAACGGATTGTGATCTATAGCGACTCATAAAGCGCCCTGAGTGCTCTCGGGGCATTGGAATCTCCACCTCCCCAGGTTCGCGATATCCGTGACGTCACAGTTTTGGCGAGCCGGGCAGATGTCGAGATTACTTTATGTTGGGTTCCTGGACATGTTGGAATTGCGGGGAATAGCGCGCCGATGAGGGCACGAAAGAGTCCGCGAGGACTCTGCGACCGGACCAGCGTTTCGCTCTTCCTCACACCGACTACATGGCTGGAATACGGGCAGCTCTTCGGACTGCTTGGCAAAGAAGATGGGAGACGGTCGAAGGGAACTTAAAGTTGCGTGCTATTGCGCCGCGACTGTTTCCATGGACCTATCCCCCAATGCCGCGGCGGCTTTAGATTTCTTTCTGTCGTCTCTGAATCGGACACACTCGTGTGACGCATCACTATTTGATGGAGTTCTCGCCTGCACCATATTGCAATGACTGCGTCATCCCCCAGACTGTTCGGCACATTCTTGTCGAATGTCCCAGTCTGGGTGATCTTCGCGCACGATACCTGTCCCGGTACCGGGATGGGCGGGGTCGCTACCGCCTGTCCCTTGTACTCGTGCGCATGGACTTGTCGACTTGTTGACCTTTATTTAAGGTTCTTTTTGTTATTGTTTTGTTTGTAGGTTGTACTCTCCTGCACCGGGGTGAGGGGGACCTCCCCCCCGCTGCCGGAGATTGCCTTCTGATTGTTAAGTTTTTCCAATTTATATCGATTGTTAAGTTTTCATATTTTGTTTTTAAAGAGGCCTAGATCTAGGCTGTCGTGTTTTTCGGCGACTTATGCCCAAGTGGGTAATTGCCAGATGGGCTCTATAAAATTTTAAAAAAAATGTTCCTCTGCATCAAACATTTGCAGCCATACATAGGAGACTGCGTTAATCTGGATCATTCCGCGTTGCAAGATTTGATGCAGGCCGCCCTAGAAATTTAAGAGAGCCTGAGTTGGAAGACGACATACTTCAACCTTTTTCATAACGGTCAAACAACAAGCACACGCGCTGAAGCAAATGTTTTTTCCTGCAAGTCACAGTACAGTTTGGCCCATGCTTTACGACAATCTTCAACATCGATTTCACATTCAGCGTGTTCAGAGCTTAAATGCTGACGATTATCTATGGCGTGTTCAATTGCCACGTGTTTTTTACAAGAAAAAGAACCCGATTTTGCATCAAAAGTTCTTTTCACGGATAAGGCAACATTCACGCGAGAGGGAATATTCAACACGCATAATGGTACACGGGGAAGCAGTCAACAAGATAGATTCCCTGTAAATGTGTCGGCTGGCATTATTGACAACTATCTCATCGGCCTCTACATCCTGCCAGAAAGCCCCTCTGGACGCAATTATTGGGCGATTCTCGATGAAGTACGACCCGGGTTGCTAGAAAATGTTCGCCTGTCAATTCGCAAAGGAATTTCGTTCTAACAAGATGGTGAACCGGCACACTTCACGATTGCGATTAGGAAGTTAGTGGATTATCGGTATCCAAACCGCTGGATCGGTTGTGACAGACCAATCTCTTGGTCACCCAGGTCATCTGACATAACACCCATAGACTTCTACCTTTGGAGACAACTAAAGAGTTTAGTGTAGGAATCACCAGTTAAGTACGAAGAAAAACTTATCGGCAGGATTATTGATGCCTGTGAAAGGATTGCTAAAACTCCTGGTCTCTTCGCACGAGTTCAGCAATCAGTGCGCCGGCACCTCCACCCATGCATCGCAGTAGATGGGAGGAATTTCGAAAAACTATGGGACTAATAACCTAACTTCAAACTCTTTATTTCTACAAAGTAAACTTATTCTGAATTCAATTTTTTATTTACCCGACGACACCCTCTTACATATAAGTCTTAGTAACTTTGAAACTAAACATTTTTAAATACCAAACCATAGAGTAAATTATGCTAATTTAACCTGCAGGAACCTTAGGTTAAAGTTTGTTCTGAGAATTCTGAAACACCCGCTATATATATATATATATATATATATATATATATATATATATATATATATATATATATATATATATATGTATATATAATGTTTAACAGAAATCCCAAGGCGAGGAAAAAATCTAGCATCGTCCTTTTTATTTACCGGCCACGTTTCGATCACAATACGGTCATCTTCTTAGGCCTAAAATACAAATAAACAAACAAAATATTTTGCACTGTTAAGAGAGAACACTGCTAAATGCACATCTAGAACTTTACTAGCTAGCAATAGCTTTGAATTTCTAATTAAGTGTTAAAGGGAATATTTAGAAATGGGGCTCAAATTTACAATAAAGAGACTAGGGAAGGATTTTAAATATTTAAATGAGTTAGCGAGTATATAATTGCTAAAATCAATTAAGGTAGGGGAAATTTGATTTATAAATCTAATGATTACAATAATACCGTTTTAAAATAAATTTTAAACGAATAATTGAAGCAAAAATTGTCAAAAAATCTAATATACAAAATCACAAACCTTGCCAACAAGCGGGTTTCGTCCTCCAAGCCGACCCCAAAGCACCAAAACTCCCTCCCGCAACCCACATCCAAATCAATTCGGGTAACAAGGAGGAAAACCGACGATAGATCCCTAATTAAATTCGGGAAAGCGGTTTTATATATAGTGTTTCTTTGATTCGAAGGGTAATGGGACATTTGTGCGAATTTAGAATTTCAAAGTTTTCTAAGGAGATATCACTTCTACACTTTATTACGTGATCTCTTAACGCTGAATTTTCTTTGGTTTTAAGTATCTTGCCGGTTCTATTACTTAGAGAAGAGAATCTTGCCTTCAGAGTTCTCACGGAGCTTCTGATATATTTGCCTTGGGAACACCCAGGACATTTAAATAAGTATATAATCGAACTCCGAAGACTCTTTGGAACCGGATCCTTTATTGTAAAGAAAGATTTTATATTTATTTTGTTGACAAAGGGAATTTGAAATTTGATTTGACAGAAGTATTTCCTTAGCAATATGTGTAATTTTCGGCTAAGGATTTTATTTTGAATACCGAGCTCTGGCATTATTAAATAATGTTTGTCTTTTGCCAATGTTATCTCAGGGTGGCTTGGTTGATACAATCCACCTAAAAATGTGCGGATTGACTCTTCTACAATAAAAGAAGGAAAACCATTGTGCATAAAGAAAGATTTAAGGTACTGAAATTCTTTGTCTATAAAAATGTAGGATGAACAGAGATTGTATGCGCGGTGAAGAAGCGTCTTAATGGATGAGATTTTGTATTTCAAATCTAAGCAACTAAAAAAGTTTAATCCTAACCTCGTATTAGTCGGTTTCCTATATACTGATGTTTCTAGATTATTTTGACTTTTTCTTATTAAAATATCTAAAAAGGGGAGGGTGTTATCACTCAGTTTCCATTGTATATTTAATACCAGGGTGGATGGTGTTTACAAAATTAAGAAATTCTTAAGCTTAATCTCGTTGTTTAAATATAGCTCTGGAGTTATTTACAAAACGTCTATAGAAAGTTGGCCTAGAGGAATCAGGAACTTCAGAGAAAATCCTCTTCTCCAAATGAGTCATGAAAAATTCTGTTTCCAAAGGGCCGATTGAGGACCCCATACCAACTCCATCGATTTGTTGGTAAATCTGGCCAACAAAGGTAAACACCGACCCACCAAAAACAAGGTCCAACAAGGAACTGAATTCTGATTTACTGAAACTATGGAATTATGGTGAATGCTTAAAAATTCTGTCTAAAATAATAGTCTTTGTTTTATTAACTGGTATGTTTGTAAACAGTGACTAAATATCGTAACTCGCTAAAAAACTACTGGAATTTGCTAAATATGCAATCAATTCTGCTTGAAAACTGTACGAGTTGGTAATTGTATATTCATTCCTTGATAATGTGGATAGTAATTCCACAACGTATTTTGCCAGTTTGTAGGCAGGTGAGCTGTATGAGGCCAAAATGGGTCGTATTGGGATTCCAGGTTTATGCATTTTAGGTAGACAATACAGTTTGGCTAAGGCAGAACCTGTGGCATGTAATTTAGAGTAAAGTTCATGATTGATAAGTGAGAGAGATTTACAGTTGTTAAGAAATCGATTTACTTTGTCCTCCAATTGAGTTACAATTTGCTCTCCGGGTTTTTGCAGATTTTGGAATTTGGAGGAGTCTGCCAAAAGAATTTGTGTTTTGCCTATGTAGTCTTGACGATTTAATATTACTACTGCGTTTCCTTTGTCTGGTTTTGTAATTATTATTTTTTTATTGCTACCCAAGTTACGCAGAATTCTTACGTCAGATTTCCAAAAAATAATTGAAGTGGACTTATGTAACCTGAACTTCTGATATATCTTCGTGAGAAATATTTGAAAGTTCAGTCAGGTATCTATTGAAAGAGCCATAGCAAGAGACGGCTTTTAGGTCCCTGGCCAACTTCGCAAGGGAAACCATGAAAGTAGGATTAGAAAAAGAAAGGTTGGAAAGTTTAAATTCCAACCCAAGTGATAGAAATATTTTTCTCGTATATATATATATATATATATATATATATATATATATATATATATATATATATATATATATATATTTACGAGTATATACATATATTTATGTCTAAATTTTTCAGGTTGGTTTTATTCGTTGTGTTTCTTTAAACAAAAAAAAATATTCCCCTTTCCAATCCAAATGGTTTTATATATAATTTTTTTTCCTTAGTTTTATATTTATTATTCTTATTTGCTACTTCACTACTGTTTAATTAAGTTTTAAATTTTTGTTACTTTGCAAATCGATAGGGCAAAACAGAAAAAGGGGGATGGCTGTTTGTGGGGGTCTTAGAACAAGTTATGACAAGTCACCACCTGCAGCCGCACGCTCCTGCCTCGTCTATTTAAGAAGCAGTAGCTGATCGCAGATCGTCAGTCACAAATTTTTCAACAATCAAGAAGGTTGAGCACCACGCAGTGCTCAACTTTTGACCAAGGAAGGCAAGAATGCAAAAGAGATCCATGAACGCATGGTTGCAGTGTACACCCACACCGCCCCTTCCTATGCAACCATTACTCGCTGGAATAAGGAGTTCCGCCATAGTCGTGAGTCACTTGAAGATGCAGGAAGCCCATCAGACGTGACCAACGAGCACAATGTGGCCCGTGAGGAAAGGATGATCCTCGAAAATCGACGGGTGAAGGTCGAAGAAATCGAGTGAGAACTTGAAATATTACATGTAAGGGTCATCAATATCATCCACGACAATTTGGCCATGACCAAGGTCTCTGCCCGTTGGTCCCTAGACACCTCACCCCCCATCATCGACTTCAACGTCATCAAAGTTCACAAGGCCAGAAATGCACAAGCCGCCCTGCGTGAGTGCGGATTCGAGGAGCTCAACCATCCCCTCTATAGTCCAGATCTTGCCCCTAGCGACTACTTTTTATTTCACCAGCTCAAGGCTGCACTGCGTGGATGCCGGTTTGGGGACGAGGAAGATGTCCAGCTTGCCGTCCAGGAGTGGATTGAACAGCAGTTGGGAGATTTCTGGTTGTCAGGAATTCGAAGCCTCAGGAACAAGTGGCGCAAGTGCATTGAAGTCGAGGGTAGTTATATTGAAAAATAATAAAACACTTTTTCTCATATCTCGTTTCCTTATATACAAATTGCAAAACCTATTGACCACCCCTCGTATTTTTTATTTTAACTTATTTTGAACAGTTTGCTTTGCTTTGCCTTTTGTTTTCATTTCTGATTCCTGGCTTTTTGATTTATCTTATTTTTCATTTATATTTCTTCGCCCTGCTTTTACAACTTTATCGTATATTACTTTAAAACAAATTTATTTTATTCCAATTAGAGTTTAATTCATGTTGATTATTCATATTTGTTACTCCAGGAAATATTGTTTAAACAAGTTTTAAATTTTCGTTTCTTAGGTCAAACTTTTTTTAATATTAACTTTTCATTATCATATATTCGTAAATTAAGTGATATTTAACTGCTTGCTTATCTTTCTGGTTTTGTTTTTGATTACTGTTTTGTTGAATTTAATTTATTTTTCACATAGTAATTAATATTAAACAGTTTGCCCTGTTTTTGCAATTTTGTCACGTAATTCTTAAAAGATTTCTTGTATTCCTATAATTCATGAATTAAACGACCGCAAATTAAAACTATTACATGGGTCTTCATATTCTTACTATATATTTATATATATATATATATATATATATATATATATATATATATATATATATATATATATGTATATATATATATATATATATATATATATATATATATATATAATTATGATAATAATAATATACTCCACTTGTCAATCAAGATATGGTGGTGTTTTGGGTTTAGGTCGAAGGTTTCTTTTCACGAGTTTAATTCTATTTCCCTTCCATCAGGTTAAATTGTAGTAGACATTACAAAATTTATAGACCAATAAATAGTCTCGATACCATTCAAGGTCAGAAGAAAAGGAATAGGAAAATCAAGTAACTGCCAACCATTGGGATATTAATTGACCATGCAACTCTATGAATTCAAAAGATGAATGTTGGTTTGCTCATACTACAAAATAGCTGATGTTAACCTTTACTAAGCAAGCTATGAGGTATCTTCTGAAAAAGATTATTTGTTAATGCATACTTTTCTAATTTGATTTTAAAAGGATACATTATTAGCAAATTATTTTTTATACAAATTCCAGTTATAGACTCAAAGTTTCCACCTATAGCATATTTTTAGGCAATTTAACCTCGATTTTAATCTAAAATTATGGAAGGAGAAATCTAATCGCTTGTTTTACTTTCGCTCCGTAGAGTTTTCCTATTAACTTTTCTCACGGTGAAAATCAAAATGGTTCGAGTTATTTTTATTTGATTTTGCGACATATTTTCTAATGAAAATTCAAAAGAAATCGAAAAATAAAATTATTAGAAGTAGGAGAAGTAGTCTTTACCAGTTTATAGTATGAGCTATATAGCTATCTTGTTTGCATTTCCGACCTATATATTATGTGTTTGGCGAGCATTCTCTTGTCCCGATTCACTTAACCAGTTAGAAGAGGGAGTAGTAAGGCTCGCAAGGACTTAGGAATAATAAATTACGGGTAAAAATGCTGTTTGGAAAATGCAAATATTGTGATTGATGCGTGGTATGACCAGAGTAGACAATTGAAACGTTGAAGGTTACAAAACTGTCGAGGAAAACGCAAAGCGATTGAAGTAGTTGAACATACATATAATGTTTAACTATAAATATTTTGGAGAAAGAATTATGCAGATATGTGTCCCAGACACAAGGAGAAAAGGACGACCGAAGAAAAGATAGAAAGACAGGGGAGATGAATTGACTCAGAAAATGTTGGACTTGGACGACTACAAATAGAGAAAGGAATGGAACAACGGCCCTCCATAAAAAAACACGGAAAATGCGTAAAAAAGATTAGATTTTCTCTCCGGTAAAAAGGGAAGAGCAGCCAACGTGAAGAATCCAAGAGGATATTGACAAATATTCAAATTCCAAACATGGTTAGCACTAACAATAGAGATGACATAAGAAAAGGAAGAAATTGAACAGAAGTAGTGAAATGGGTTATGATAAATAAAGATTTTAATTAGAAACATACTTACCATTAAACACAGAGCTGAAAATAATAAATCTATAGGAGCAAGTTTCTCTACTGGTCCATGTACAGGCGAGTGTCTTTCGGGACTTTAAGACGACCAATATCTGATCATTGTCTATTGCGTCGGTCAGCACATGAGTAAATTTTCTCGACAAAAAATGATTAAATTTAAACAATAAATGTGTCTAAAACACTTATGTTTCTTACAAAATATCGCGAAAAAAATTTCAAATATTTCTCTGAAAAAATTACATTAATAAATACATTTAGCGACAATAAGATTTAAATTTAAAATTGCTCCATGAATTCGTGCAATTAACAGGAATTCAGAGAGCAATTTTAAATTTCAATTTGATTTACATTTGATCATTTTCTTTTATATTTGCTGAGTAAATCTGTTTTTTCTTCTTTCTTTTTAAAAAAATATGATTTTTTGTTTACTGAATGCTCCTAAACAGGAAATATCCCATTATCCTTTCCTTTTTAATGTTTTCAAAATTAGGGAGATATTGACATTTTATAGAAAAGTGGGAAAAAAATCAGGATCAGGCAGGTGAAATAATTAATTATTTTCATTTTAAAAATAAAAACAAGTCTATTTTAGGCTTTGAATATATTTTGGTTGATTGGCGACTTCTTTGATTTCCACCTCAGATGACGTATAGTCGGATTTAAGTGGAATCTCGAGTTGTTGCATAAATAATATAACTTGGTTAGTTAAAAACTGAAATGCACTGAGCAGCAATGATATGCGATGAATAATATGATGATTAGCCATCTTCAAACTGCGTCAAGCATAAGGAAAGAATTCTCACTATCACTAAACAAATGAGACCATCTAATTTTCCATCCCATGTCGATGTTGTTCTTTCTTTTATTTCAACCAGCACTTATATGGCGTGGAAACAATTTTCGTTTCATCATCAGGAGACTTGTATTTTATGGTGTCTTCTGTAGATTGAGGAATATGGGGAAAGGTGCGAAGAAAAAAAAAGCAAGGAACATAGCGTAGTTGAGATGCAAAGAAGTCCTGCTTCGCCGATGCACCGTCCGCGAACAGCAATCCAATTCGTCATCCTCAGTCTCAAAAGGACTCATTCAAGCTAATCTTTTACACAGCTTGTTTGCACTTGTCTGGACGATACGCGAAACGTATTTTGAAGAGAGAAAGGGCCAGGTTTTCCAATGTTTTTAACGTGCGCGTATATTATACGCGTTATCTCTAGCTATGTGTTTTCCAATATCTTCTCATTGGATGCGATATTTCTTCAAAGGGTGCATTTCCTATTCTTGCGTTTGTTTGATTTCTACTTTATTCTGCTATTCTTTTTCTGATTTCCTCTTGGCAGAGAAGTTCCATCCTCTTCAATCAGATCATAGCTCTTGTGCGGAGGGGCTCTCCGCAGCTTAGACACTTTGTAGAATCAAAAGATCCCAAAATTCACCTTGTATACTACATTCATGATAGTTTTTCATTTAAGCTGGGGTAATTCTTTGGTCAAATGGGCATCTATTTGGAAATAGGAAGGGCATATCTGGATAATTTTATACTTCTGCTTTATGTTTTCTGAAGATGTTTTCATGCTAAAAATGAGAAGTTAGTTTTCTTTTATTTTTCCGTCAGTTTCCGTGCATTGAGCCACACATCATGGAGAGGTGTTTATTTACTGTAGTTTAATCACCTCAGTGATCTGAATTTAGGGGTAGATCTCTTTTATTTCCATCTTTAAGTAGTTCCTTATATCTCAACAGGGGTAAAACTAGTCATACTCATATCACTGATCCGTTCATTTAACAGAACCTAATGACCCTCTTATCATCACAATTTGCTATTACTATCTTCACAACGCACAAAACTCGAGTTAAGAAAACACCACCATATTATGATAACCATCACTCTATTCCTCTTAATCTAAACAGTAGCAGTGATTGTTTCACACCTAGATTCAGAAAATACAATAAAACAAACTATGATCAATGTAGCCTGGACATCCATTCTTCGACCCACCACGACAACAGACTGGACATCCAATTTCCAATCAACAACATACCAGACTAAACATCTAATCTTCCATCCACCTCTAGAGCAGACTATAAAAACACTAAAACAAAGATATGTTCTCAACTCTGCAAATAATCACCTAAACAACAGAAGAAAAGTGGTGCCGATAGGATTGATACAACCATTTACTACATGCAAGCTCTATTCCATCATCCACAAGCTATGTTCATTAGATCGAGTTACCTAAGGAATCCTGCCACCCCTTAAATAGGTCACCATCACGCAAAAACCAATCCTCCACAACTATCAAATATTGGGGCTTTAATATTTTTCTCAACGATATTTCACTTGATATCCACAGGGAAGGACTATCACAAACGTGTCAACCTGCCAATTCTACGATGTGTTCACCACCTTAAACATACATACTAAAATACTGTACAGCCATGACTGCAACAGAATTCTACATTTAATTCCCAAGAAAATCTTTACAACTCAACATATAATCACATCCTAGGAAACACTTGTAATATTAAGACAATTAAAAGATAGAGGGAAAGTAAAGAACCTTGAGAAAATTACGTCTGATCGGCGGAGTTCGGGAGGCTGCTGACCAAGGAAATTTACTTTAGTCAGGTGCAACTTAACATAACCAAAATATGTTTGACCATATAATAGACCGCTATAGAGTTCAAACATTTAATCGTGAGAGTCAAACTTTAACAAGAACTTCAACTATTTATATCATTAACTATAAAAACAATAAATTTCCTCCAAATCACACTATGAAATATATAGGTTGACGAAGTTAATAACTATTTTCAGAATCTTCTAGAGAAAGCTATAAACTATAAGTCCACAAAGAATTTCAGAGAATAGAACGTCAGTTATAAGTATATCAAAAACAGTTCCTATGATATTGTAAACAGTAAAGCGACCAAAAACATAGAAAAGTTGCTAAAATGAGGCAGGATGGTCAAGTTATAGAAAAATAAAATACACTCACTAAGAAGATAATCAGGAAAGGCAAGTGAAAATAAATTTAATAAAATTTTGTCTATAACAACACCATCGGAAACACATCGAACGAAATAAAAAAAAATTACATATAAAATGTAGAAACAAATGAGCACGCTTAAGGCTAATTAATAGAGAGAAATCGCCTAAAAATATATAATTTTTAGACAAGTACTTAAAGTAACTTTTTGACCACATTGGTACCAAATATCTAATATCAACCACCCATTATAAAAAGAGATCTTAACAGTAAATAATATTCATGGTTTACATGAGGTTAGAGCATTAAAAAGGCGTTTTCTCTAGATGCAGTTGTAACAATAGATATCAGAAAGTTTGAAATTATCTTGCTGATCTATGGAATTTCCATTTTATTAATAATTTTTTTAAAGACAATAAAATAACATTAGCATGGTGTAACTTTTCATTTTCCTGATTATCGCAAAAGAAGGCAAAAAAGAATTCTAGAAAGATAAGCCACGATTTTCCTATCAGTGATACACAAAATACACAAACTTCTAATGACAAAAAATGTGAATTGCAACTGACTATCAGAACAGACGGTGACTAAGAATTTTAGTACTTGGTACCATTTACAGGCTGTTTACCATTACCGCAAAAAGAAATGAATACAAAAATGCCTTTCTATTTGTTGTTTTTAGTTTATAAAAAGACTGATTTTTTCTACATCGAGTTAATACTAAAAGCTCTTGAAGAAAAAGAGTTTTAAACACTACATTAAAATATATTATTCTCGTAAATAAATAATGAAAATGGCATATTAGAACTGATAATATAATACATTGCTGGAGGCAATTTGAAACTCTGTTTGCAGCCATGGAAAAGGAAATTGGCAAGAGAACGAATTTCTATGGTAGGCAAAAAAGGTCTTGAAAATTATAATATAAATAACCTTAAAACGTGTTAAATCAATGTAATTTACGAATTCTTACATAGAGAAGCTAAAATTGACATATTATAAAAATATTAATAGTCAAATGACATAGACGAAAATCTTGGATCAAAAATACAAGTTTTGAGATCAGGAAATTTTGACGTTTTCTAAGTTAAGTTCTTTGAACTCTTTTAGCGTTTTGGGGTTAAAGTAACGTTCGTTTTCCTATACATTTGAAATATACTTTTTTCTCTTTATAAATGTACACTTTTAATCATTTTTCTCTTCATTTAATCATGATAAGATCTTATTACTTCTTTCTCCTCTTTAGAGTCTAATTTTTACTTTTATTCATTATTTGTTTCTTCTAGCTAAAAAATTATCATTCAGGCTTAACAATCAATAATGCGACTTTATTATCAAATTATCTGGCTCAATCATTGAATAATATTCATTAATTTTATCATTTATCGGCAACCGAGTTTTAGAAACAACAAATGAATATCAATATTGATGAAATTTTTAGTCACTGTAGTTTCTAAATTTTCTACATGTAAAAAAGAATATCTTGTTATAGGATCAATTTTTCATTTAATGTATTTAAATGTAATGGCGCTTTTAACTTAATTTTAATTCAGTTTATTTGACTGCCAAGAGAATAAAATATGTAAAAGGAGCAAATAGTATTGCGAAAAAATAGTTCACTTGAACTTTTTCATCAGGTAGTCTTAAAGCGAGGTCGGATGAAAGTTAAAAAGGCTCGAAGCATATAAATAGCTGGAATATAATTAATCGCTTTAATATATACAAAATATTTTATCTAACGTAAAGTTAGATATATATATATATATATATATATATATATATATATATATATATATATATATATATATATATATATATATATATATATTTATATTATATATATACATATAAATATATATAAAGAAAAAGAGTGCCATACATGTAAATGCAGGAAAAAAGAAACACTACTTTGGACCGATTTATCGTGAATCCAGGTTTCGCGATACAAAAAAATGTACTAGTCAGAATTTAAACCGATGGAGGGTATAGAACGGAAAATTCAATAAAGACCGGATTACTCTGATAATTTTTACGGGACTAGTGTGGAATTTCCATTCGGAAGAATTAAATTTTTTATTTTTTTATCATTTCTGATTCTATTAGGTTGAGCAATAAGTTCTTGCGTTTAATGTTGTGTTGATTTAAGTTTTGTTGACGTGATTTGTGCACATATTAAGAAACAATAATAAATAATGAGAGCAAAATTTGCAAAGGTTAGGCTACCTCTCTTAACAGCGTAGGCTATTAGGCTTTTGCTTAGGCTACGTCTTGAAGTTGAGCAGTGAGTCATTGCGGTTTATTTAAAAGTTGTGTTAATTTCATTTTTGTTCTGTATCCTTAAAATGGAATGTCAAGTTGAAAGAGAGGCGCATTTTCGACACTTGTTATTTATTTTCAATCGAGACGCTAACAATGCAAACGCAGCCAAAGCTCGTCGCGATATTTGTGCTGTGTACGGAGAAAATGATTTATCAGAAAGGAGAGCTCAATGGTGGTTTTGACGTTTCCTAAACGGTCATTTCAACCTGAACGACAAAAACGTTCTGGTCACCCCATTAAGTGATAAGAAAACTGTAGTGAATCACCTTCATTCGATGGTGAAAGTTAAAAAGCTCGGTACATTGGTTCCGCACGCTTTGAGCGAAAGCAACAAAGTTTAACACTCCCCGTTTGCCACACGTTTGATTGCTCGTCACAAGGTTACTCGTGGATATAAGGACATATTTCTTCACCGCGTCATCACTGCCGAAGAAATTTGATGTTTTTATGTCAACATGAGCCATCGAAAACAATGGCTTAGCACCAATAATAAACCACTTACGCGATTAAAGCAAGGAGTTCATCCACGAAAGATGATGCTCTGGGTTTAGTGGGATTGTGATGGCATCATCTTTATGAGCTCTTGGCGAACAACGAGATTGTCAATGCAGAACTCTACGTTCAAAAAATGTATCGACTCGCCGAAGCTATTCGTGAAAAGCGACCTCATTGATGTATTGAGTCCTTTTGCAACACTACATTGCTCGTCCTCACATTGACAATATGACAAAAGACGCCATCCAAACGCTTAATTCGGAAATCCTGCTGTATCCTGCAAATTCGCCAGACTTGGCTCCATCCGATTTCCATCTGTTCCGATTGCTCTCCAACAATTTGCGCGGCGTTTCGTTCAATACTAATGTGGAATTAAGAACCTAGTTAGACGAGTTCTTCGAGTCAAAATCCCGACATTTTTATTGCAGAGTCATCGAAAACTAGTTGAATGTTGGAAAGAAGACGTAAATAACAACGGAGTTACATTATTGATTAAAGTACATATTGTTGCCAATTAAAAATTAAATTTTTCTAAAATTGTTAATGGTAATGAATAAATTTGATAAAACCGCAAGAACCTATTCCTCAACCCAATATTAGACAGCTATGCCTATAGTTGTGAGAATTATAAATTATTTTGACATTATTCAATGTAAAATGAATGTTCTTCATTTTTGTATATGTAGGCACAGGTTAGAAGATTGGATTCCATTGCGCATGTCGCATTTGTGATCCTTTCTTCTCTTGGAGATTCTGCTGTTTTGCCATGTAATCTTATCGCCAATTTCAAATGGCATATAATACATTCTCTATTCTTAATCAGTCTATCTATTTTTCGACAGACTATTTTGTTTTGAAAGGCAACATTAATGTTTTATTCATGTTTATTTATTTTGACGTCTAAAAATTATAGTTAGTTGTTTAGTTCCTATATATCTTTATATGTAATGGTGGGGTGAATACTATTAAATATTTCCAAGAATCAATCAAATTTGTCCCCATGTCTTATCTTACAAAAGTGGAACAAATCCAGGGGTTTCTTCTTTGTTAAAAAGTCTCTGGCTCGAATATACCTGCCTCTTAACATTTGTAAAAAAGCTGGCGTGGGAGGTAAGCTGATCCTTGAACTGGGAAAATACGAAAAAGCAATCTCGGTATTGATTTGAAACTCATGGGAGTCCTGGAGTTTCCTTACATGTCTTCACAGGAAGGTAAGGATTCTTTTCAAAAAATTAATGATGGTGCATCGCAACAAAGAAACAAAAATTGCACCTTTTGGAGGCAAAAATCCATTTCTAGAAACGAAAATGATTCAAAGATTTATTAAAAAAAACATTACGAAATAGATTAAAATTACAGAACCCAATCATGTCATAGTTTTACCCTGTTGATCGAGTAGCAAGTCTGTAGAGGATGAAAATCACCTCTTTCATAAGAAGTATTTGAGAGTGCTTTGGGATTTAGCGAAGGAATGTTCTTTCTTATTATTTTTAAAATACTTACTTTTTAATAAACCTACAATAAATTAATTATTAAATTAGTGATTTCTATCAGTGCAAATTTTAAAAACAAATGAATTAAACAAAAATATATAGTAGTCTTAAAATACTTTGACATGATATATATATATATTAGGGTGATGACTTTTTTACAACCTCATATCCCTGTATCATAATTTGATGAACTTTAATTAAAGATTATATAAAATCTTACTTTCAAGGTGATTTGATAAAAAAAAACCTCACCTACAAAATGATTTAAAAAGATTTATTTCTCATCTTTTTTGTCCAGTTTTTGAAGTCACTGGCAGCATATACAAGATTGAACACAAGCTTATGAGGCACATATAAATAACATTATATAGGGTAATCAAACACACAAGGAAGTGAATTACTTAAAATAATGTCATTGGACAGGATAAATCTCAGTGATGGGTTGTCCTTGTTGCGGCAGGGCCTGTGTAAGTCTTTCATAACTTTGACCGCACGCTCACAGCACTGATTGCTTCGTGCAATATTGATATAAGATTCATTTGTTTTCCAGTGGGTTTTCAAGCATTTGAGACCTGTTGGGTATTCATTCACAGTTACAGATAGTTCATAAGAAGCTTCAGAGCGGAACAAGTGGGTAAGAAATGCCCATGAGTAAGAAATGAATGAACAGATTTTACGCAGCCTGTTCCGAAAGTCAGGCTTTAGAATGAACGCACGAGAGTTCCAACGTGCATTGCTGAAGTTTGAGATCTTTTGAAAATTTACAAAGAGGACCTCATTCATTTTAGTGAAGTGACGGAAGACACGCGTAAGGAGATAGAGAAATTTCATGTCGTCTCTCCAGCAGCGTGT
The DNA here is from genome assembly GCA_963969495.1 of Ceratothoa steindachneri. Lineage (NCBI taxonomy): Eukaryota > Metazoa > Arthropoda > Malacostraca > Isopoda > Cymothoidae > Ceratothoa > Ceratothoa steindachneri. The sequence goes on from OZ018326.1 coordinate 172,419,183, forward strand.
TTCCTTAATCTCAGTTTTACCGTTGCTGAAGGTTGTTTTTAATTTATCATAATTGCTCATTAAATACTGCATAAAGAAGTACTCTATGTTTGGTGATTTAGTCGACCCATGGAGCTCATTGTCCCTAACAACGCGAAGAATCTGATCCAGGACATGGTACTGCTCTAGACGAGCAGCTCTCGTCTAAAGAGCCTTGTGGATTGCTGACTGACATAGAGTTGGGATTTCAATGTCCTCACCAGAAAGCTGGCGAAATACCTTTGCTGTTCTGTGGGACGAAAGCTTTGAGCTTGTAGCAAGAAGTCTTGATAAGCCTGTTGGGTTATGCTTCCTTTTCCTCGTTTATGCTTCATTCTCATCTTCCCAAAAACGTTTTTCGCTTGGCTTGGATGAGTTCGTGCTAGTTTCAGAACAATCAGCTAGTGCTGAGCTTGAAAGTGGGGACACAGTCGCTTTCATTGCCTTCTTTCGCTTGGATAGGTGGATAGTCTTGGTACTAGCAGGTTTATCAGTTTAATAACCAACCTGGCCTTTGGTCAAAATTTGCTGTTTATAGAGGTTCTCATTTTCTTTGCACAACTATTTGCCTTTCACCTTGGTCACGTCCAACAGTTCATTTAAAGAATTTAACTTTGTTTCTTTCTAAACTACTTATAGTTTTTCAGAAAGTTTCCTAGTTTTGCACAAATGGCTTGATCAGATACATGCGGGAAGTTTAATATTTTGCTCCATAGGGCTTTTAGCTTCACAACAATTAGGCCGATCATCTCTCTCCGTTCTTTGGCGGTGGATTCAAGAAATTTGAAGCGTCCAACGACGTGGAATTTCAGGGAAATGCGACTCCGTTTACTTAAGTAATCTTTATAAAATGACACGTTGCCTCTTTTTGATGGTGCTTGAAACTGGACTAAGTTATTTGTCAAGGTTTTATTGTTCTTCTCCGTGTTAAAAGAGCTCTTCTTGAATGACATGTTTTGAACTCAGTAACTGAAATAGAAAATAAATCTAAATATTAAATAGGTAAAAAATTAAAGAAACATTTATTGAGCTTTTATTTATAAACTTTATTAAAAACAAGCAAATTCAAAATATAAAAAAATAAGAGAGAAGGCAGGCACTAATAAAATATTATATGCTATTATATTATATAATTAGTGAGAGAGTTAAATCTTGCTTACGAAATAATACCAGATATCTTTACAATAAACGTTGGAGAATACAAAACAATTATAATAATGCAATAATAATATCAACGCCGTTAAAACTGAACTAGTAACTACCCGCTTTAAACATCTCGATGATAAGCCGCACGCGCAATGGCTGAAGAAATTCGGGAACTCTCCCCAAATCGCCCAAGCGATGACATGATGATTTTCTAGAAAATTCTATACAATTCTATGGTACATAAATTATTGCACAAGTCTGTTTGATGACTTATATATTTAATATAAATATTTTTAACAGATATAGAATGTTAAAATGGCCTATATAAAAAATTAAAAGTGGTTTGTGTGTTACCTTTTTCAATATTTCAATTGAATATTATATATATATATATATATATATATATATATATTTATATATATATATATATATATATATATATATATATATATATCTATTATTGACTACTATTCCATCTATAGATTTTTTATTATTATAAGAAAACTATTGGAATGTTCATAAAAACTCCAATGATTATATTTCTAAGAAGTTTTATGTATTGAGTTGAGGAATAAGTTCTTGCGGTTTTATCAAATATATTCATTACCATTAACAATTTTAGAAAAACTTTATTTTTAATTGATAACAATATGCAATTTAATCAATAATGTATTCTCTGTTGTTATTTACGACTTCTTCCCAACGTTCAACTAGTTTTCCAATACCTCTACAATAAAAATCTCTGGATTTTAATTTGAAGAATTCGTCTAACCAGGTTCTTAATTCCACATCAGTATTGAACGAAACGACACGCAAATTGTTGGAGAGCAATCGGAACAGATAGAAATCCGATGGAGCGAAATCTGGCAAATATGGAGGATGCGGCAAGATTTCCAAATTAAGCGTTTGGATGGCGTGTTTTGTCATATTCGCAATGTGAAGACGAGCATTTTCGTGTTGCAGAAAGACTCCATAACGTCGATGAGGTCGCTTTCCACGAATAGCTTTGGCGAGTCGATACATTTGTTGAACGTAGAGTTCTGCATTAACAATCTCGTTGTTTGCAAGGAGCTCATAAAGAATGATGCCTTTACAGCCCACATACACAGCATCGTCTTTCGTGGATGAAGTCATTGCTTTAATTGTAGAAGTGGTTTATATTGGGGCTAAGCCATTGTTTTCGATGGTTCCTGTTGACATAAACACACCAAATTTCGTCGGCAGTAATGATGCGGGGAAGAAATCTGCCCTGATATCCACGAGTAAGTAGTCTTGTGACGAGCAAGCAAACCTGCGGCAATCTTGGAGGGTTAAACTTTGTTGCTTTCGCTCAAAGCGTGCGGAACCAATGCACCGATTATTTAAAATTTCCCCATCGAATGAAATTGATTCACTACAGTTTTCTAATCACACGCCAATTGTACAACCAACTCTCTAGTCGATTGACGAGGATTTTCATGAAGAATGTCGTTCAATCGATCTTCATCTTATTTAATGGGGCGACCAGAACGATCTTTTTCATTAAGATTTAAATGACCGTTTTTGAAACGTGAAAACCACTATTAAGCTGTCCTTTCTTATAATTCATTTTTTTTCCTACACAGCACAAATATCCTGACGAGCTTTGGCTGCGTTTGCATTGTTCCCGTCTCGATTGAAAATGAATAACAACAAGTGTCGAAAATGCGCCTTTCTTTCAACTTGACATTCCATTTTTGAGGGTACAAAACAAAAATTTAATTAACACAACTTTTAAATAAACCGCAATGACTTATTACTCAACTTCAAGACGTAGCCTAAGCAAAAGCCTAATAGCCTACGCAAATTTTGCTGTCATTATTAATTATTGTTTTTTAATATGTGCCCAAATCACGTCAGCAAAACTTAAATCAACACAACATTAAAAAAAACCCACAGGAACTTATTCCTCAACCTAATAAATTTGTGGTTCGGAGAAATATATTCATTCCATGTTTCTCACCTGTAGGACCTTTTATAATGATGGGATATTTTATACGGCTTTGAGATAAAAGAAAATATCATTTCGAGGAAAAATTTTATTTCGGAATTTCTCGTTACCTTTTATTCAACTCAAGAAAGGACCTGTTGCGTTATTTTCCCTTCTCCTACATATTCCAAAATTTTTCGGAAATGTGGCTAGATTTTCGACAACTCTGCTATTAGATTTACATATATCGAAACGAAAGGCTTGAGTTGATGAACTAGCAGTAAGCTTCGTTTGATTCAAATGTTAGGGCTGTGGTCGGCCAACAAATTAATACATATATGTATGAAAAAAGTTCACAAAGTGCACGTGAGTCGAAGTTATGCAGATACACCAACAACGGAAAAGTGAAAAACGCTTGCGAACGCTTTCGTCTTTATTCTTAAAGACCTTTTCAAGGAATGAACAAAAGGTAGGGTATACATTGCCTCCACTATTTCAGGCAATCTATGTTCTGCCTCTGGTTCATTCCTTGAAAAGGTCTTTAAGAATAAAGACGAAAGCGTTCGCAAGCGTTTTTCACTTTTCTTTTGTGGGTGTATCTGCACATATGTGTATATATGTATACTTATAATTTCTCGCTGTGACATCGATGTTTGTGAATTTATAGGTAACTAGAAACAAACTAAGCTTATTTCTAATGTTAAACATGGATACACAGTTACCTGACAAAATAGATTTTTTTCTCGAAACGAAAAGCCAAGCATTTGCTGTACGATATATTTTTCACACATTATTAGACAAAGTCTCGAAGTTTGTTTTCAAATGAAAAATAATAAAATATTAATTCTTTCACCTGCCATGAATTTTGAATTGAGGAAAATGAAGTGCCCAATATTTTCTAAAGCTTGGAACTCGAGTTGGCAAAAACAAAGTAAAATGAAACATTAGTACATAGCCAATGCAAAGAGAAAATGAATTTGATTTGATAAATGCAATATCACTCCACCTGCAGCGAGTGGTTTTATTCATATAAAAGTAGAAGTTGGTAAGAGATGTGAGAGAGAATAAAGCCTGAACAACACGGCGTCCGTATTAAAACCTGTACTGCTCTTTTTTCGAGATCTGAGCCTCAGTCTAACATCAACACTTCAGGAGAAAACATCAAAGAACTGCCGACTCGCACTCGGATGAATTTAGCCACTCCAATGCTTTTTGCACAAGTATTATCTACATTCTCCTGTGGATCCTAACAAACTGGCACAACCTATTTTGAGTGAAAGGAATCTAGCCATATCTCAAAATAATTGTAGGCTCGTTTGGCAAAGTGTAAATCAGGAAAACATTCAGAATTATAGCTCGGATTCAGTTAATCACAAAGTTTCGCAATCTGTTTTTGTTATCCATTAAAATGAGAGTGATTGTTTGAATATTTGACTAGTTGTGTTACTATAAACAAGGTTAAGAAAATCATGAGGAAAACGGAGTGTGAATATTTGGAAGCTAAATAACATGTATGAGGAATTGGGCAAATTATTGTTGGCTGGCAATTTTCCCGTTAAGAGAACATTTGCAGATTTATAATTAGTAAGAATACATACTTCTGTACCCAAATATATAAACAAATCATAATAAAAAAGTCTAACAAGTTGAAATAACTTATTTGTTGTATTGTAAAATACCGGTAATCCCAAAATTGAGTGCAGATTTTGATTTAATTAAAAGATTTTATTCAAAATTCTTGTTGAATTATGTTTAAATTATGCTCGGCACAAAATTCCATGTTCCATGTACAGGCTGTCCCAAAACTTTATTTGTTTTTTCAATCCTTTTCAGAACCCTTTAATAATAAATGCAAAAGAGGGGATTTTTGTTATGATAGCTCGTATTAGATGAACGAAATTTAATGAAGTACGAAAAAAATTCCAAAGAAAGTTTAGAAAACCTGGACCTACTAACAATGCGATCCGTTAACTTTTGAACAAATTTAAAAAACCCGAATTCGTACATGATGAGAAAGGAGAGGACGACGAAAGAGTGTCCTCAATACAACTGAACAAATTCGACAATTGTTTTAAAATGAACCAAGAACTTCGATGAGAAAGTACAGTCATAGACTTAATATGCCCAAGACAACAATCTTACACTCAACACTCATGAAAAAACCTTATCACATTACATTACTTCACTCACTGCAGGAAGAACGTTATTTTAATCGAGCAGAACGATGCGCAGAATGGAAAAGAGACTCTAACAGTTAACGTGTGGCTTGGAATAACCAAATTTAAAATTTATGGCCCATTCGTTTTAATGAAGTATCTGTGACAGGCAACATCTACCTTGCTATGCTCCAACAGTATTTAGAACAAAGCTTGTTGAAGATAGCCTTATTGATAGTGTCGTGTTTAAACAGGATTGTGTGCTATGTTTTTATGACCTAATTTTCCGAAATTACCTGAACGGTCGCTTTCCAAATCGATGGATTGGTGGCGGATGAGCCAACCTGGCTTCTGCGTTCTCCAGATTTAACTTCCCTGGTTTGTTTTGCGTGTAGTTTAATCAAATCAAAAGTGTATCAGCCAAAAATTAGTAATTTAACTGAACCTAAATAATGCATACTTTCAGCAGTACTGGACAGAAAATCCGAAATGCTCCACAATGTTATTCGCAATGCGAAAGATCGATTTCAAACCAGCAGAGATACGGACGGAGCACGTGTTGAATAATTTAAATAAAATTTTTCTTCTCCTTTGTTTTGGATGAATTTTTTTTTCTTTTTGTGATCATAATTAAGCCGGGTAAATACATATCATTTTTTTTTCTTTTTAATATTTATTAAGAAGGGATTATGAAAAGGATTGAAAAATAAATTAAATTTTAGGGCCACTGTACATGGAATACTACAATTTTGAACAGAGCGCCACTTGAATATGATGAACATATGTATTTCAACAAGAATATTCCAGAAAAGATTGAAATTTCATCAAATTACGCACTCAATTTTAGGATACGCGGTATACAATGAAAGTAAATAATAGAAAATATTCATTTTAATAAGAACTGTTCGAGAGCGACTACACCAAGGAAGTCGTCTTCTTAATATCTTTGTAAAGTCTGTTACTCTTAAAGTCAATACTCGGTTTCAGATTTAATTTGACACCATGTTCCAATATGAAATGATTTAACAGCTTGTATCCAACAATTGAAAAGAAAATTATCATTTTGTTCCTTCTTGTCGCTTGGTGGCCTGCTTAACCTGGTCTTTATTAATAATACAGGATCTTTCTTGCTCAATGATCTGGCCCATTAAAAGTGACTTTTGAATCTTCTGTGAAGATAAGTTTATTAAAGTCAGTTTTCATGTATATCAGATATTGCGAAATTACTGTTAATCTAGTTACGACTCTTGCAAAAAAAGGCAGAATTAAATTATTGTGGCAGTTAGACAATGTTTTGCTTTTCCACATATAAATAAGTTTTTAAATTATAATATTAATCAATGTGGCTGCTATCGGCGGCGAGCAGATGGTCTAGATGAGAACTGCAGGCCAAGCACACGCTGTAGACGAAGTCTTTCCTCATGTTGGCCCACACCCGGCTGACAGAGGAGTTCGGCTCATCGACGCTTCTGTGGCAAACCTTGCAGGCCTTATCATCACATATTTTAGTTTATGGGATTGAGGTCGAGCGGCTACTGTGCCCAAAAAACCTACGACCAGAAGTTCATGTTCGTCCAACCCCTTTTTCATTGTCTAGGCCGTATGGGCCGTCGCACTATCCTGCTGAAAGACCAGACAAACTGCGCCTTCTTCGTGATCTTTTTAACTCAGCAAGGAATTTTTTGACCTACAACCAAAAACACTAGCGACATCTACTCGCTCGCCATTTGAAGCCACGACGCACCGTTTATCACCAATGTCACTTTCTTGGTCGTGGACACGTATACGACCGAGAAGACGTCTTTAGCGTTCTTTTTTTCAAGTAACGGATCGACTGTGAAGGTTTTTAATTAGAAAAAAATAGAATTGATTGCCATGGCTCTTCAAGTCGTTGAGAAGGTGACGACGGCGCCTCTGACGTTGTTCTCTCATACGGTCTGGGAGCAGTGCCTTTACACGCACCTCAAGCTATTGCCGCACTCTTTCTTGACGACCTTGTAGGCCATGTCTACCAAAATGTTCTTCTTCGCGAACGAAGTCATTTTGAGCTTCGGAGCACTTTCAAACGCTTTTCTTACAGCCAAACTACAACCAACTCGAGGTCTGCCTGAAAGAAGTCAATTTGTGTCGTATTTCCCATTATTGAATCTCTTCGTGACTCTAAGAACGGTTATTCAGTGAGATTTAGCCGATTGGTGATTTATAACTATTTGTCGCCCGCCCCTAAGAGAAGCAGAGGTCTTAATTATTTTCACGTTAATCGAAACCAACCTGTACACAATGGAAAATACGTTCTAATTACATGTGCTAGAAGAGTAGAACTTTAATTTTGTTTGATAGAATTTTTCTATCACATAGGCAAACTACACGAAAGATAAAATAACCGGTTGTAACCGAACATTTGGCAAACCCTGTATAGAAGTGAAACATACTTTTTATTCCTGTTGTTTTAGGTGGGAACGGCTTTGGTTTTATTTCTAAAAGCGTCACACATTGCTGCACTTAAGAGAGAAAATGCTTACATTTGCTTGAATATGACCTTGCTGCTAGGATGTAATACATAACAGAGTATTGTAAAGATTGACTAAATCGTATTTAATACATTCATAAACGTAACTGAAACAAAAGGCGTCATAAAATAAATATGTCAAATAATGACCCGTTATTATTTTATTCCATATAACATCTAGACACACTTTAGTTTTCACAGCAATTTGCATACATTCCTTGACTTTATGTTTACAACATAATAATCACATTTGGTGCAGGTGTAGCGAATTTTATTTTTCTCTTACTTTGCAATCTAACATTCTTTCCTTTCATTCGCTCCATAGTTGCTGATCAGTCACTTACCGATTTTCTTTTTTTCTTCTATGTAATGGCAAGTTGTAAAAACAATTCGCGAATAAAATCTTCCTTTCGGGCAATTAGGTATATAAAACAAGAGATAATACTTACAAATGAAAATAGAGTTGCAAATAAAAATATTGAAAGATCATGTCCAAAGGAGGCTTTTCCAAAAGCTTATAGAGAGTTAACCAAACCCTTCTATTCCTTTAAGATATTAGTTAAAAAGATATAAGCTTATGGCATGTTGGGACTGTTGAATTAAGACATCTTAAGTTTCCCATATTAAAAATTATGTGAAATAGCTGAAGCCATATGAGTGGACATTTTGGATAACATCCATGCTTTATGAAATCTATTCATACCAATAAAGATATGCAGTGCAATTGCTGAGCATACAGTTTAGTGACTTAGGCTCACATCAATATTTAGCACAAAGATCAATTCACTTTAGGAAGTTTAAGGATTTCAGCTTAAAATTACGCCGATCTAACCATTTGATGTATTACTTTTGAAGCTCTCCTTTGATATATTAACTTAAGACATCTATATACTAGTTCATTTTCCAACTCATTACTTCACCTCGAAAAACACCCACCAATTGAATCTTGTTTTTATTGCTGGAGATTCGCGATTGTTCCCAGCTTTTATCCAAATGGAAAGAAGAGAATGTATATTTGCAATTAAGTCTCCATTAACTAATTGAGCACATCTAAAATCAATTTCCATTTCTAGCTAACGAGAGTTCCTTTTTGGATTTTAGAAAGCTACGCAATGCATCCACGTTTAAATATTTGAATTTTTCATCCATACTCGCAGTGACCTTTAAGATTGGTCATTTTGCCTATATATCATATGATATATCGAATCCCGAATAAATCAATTTCCCCTACATTTGGCGTACTATTGTTATAATACCGTTTTCCTATAAATAAATTTAACTACTTCTACCTACGAAATTGACACTGGTTTTAAATTAATGCAAAATCCTTGTTACTATAATACTAAGCACTCTCCTCTTTCATTTCTGTCACCTCTGCCGGTGTGGCGGTCCTTTCGTAAAATCTATTGTAGTTGTTTCAACCTTACCTAAGTTCCATATACCTTTCTTACATCATAATTTGCATAAATCCACCATATATAAAGACTTTTATAAGGATCATGCAATTTCCGTATTCATTCTGCAGATACTAACATATTTCTCGACCTCGCCACTCTTTAATCTTAGTAATCCTCATGTGGTTTATTGTAAATATATTAGGTAGTGCCACAATACAATCGGATCCGACTTCAACAGAAAAGATCTACGCAAGCCTTTGTTATATTTTTGGACTAGGGGAAGTATAAACTTAATACTATATCATTTTTTTGGCATGTATTAATCCTATTAGCTAGTTAGGATTTTAGCGGCTTCATTGAAAATAGTCATGTCATCTAACAATATTAGGGCGGCAGGATATAAAAGGAAGGAATAAGGGCCTATATGGTTTTCACCCACTTAATTATGTATACTCGAAAAATATGGAAATAGATCTGAACAATACAAACCTTGTATAGTATTCTAATAACTTTAAAAAAGACGTAAAATAGACCATATTAATTAATTAATTACCATATTATAATATATCTAAGGGAAATTTTAAATCCAGCAATAGCATCTAAAATTCATTAGTACTCAAACTAGAATCTAAATTTTGACAAATTGCGCGTTCTTTAAACTACCTCCTCCTCCCATATAAGAGCCGTTATTCCCTCTTCATCCTCCATAATACATAGTCTTCTCCGTGATGGTTACGTTTATTTATATGTTTGTGTGACCAAGCTTTTTTATTGTACAGCTGAAGTTCGTATTATCTATCAAAATTTAGATTCGAAATGTACAGTTCAGTAATTTTATTTTCAAACGCTGCTCTCTATTGTCACCCAACAGCTTTGCCTAGTGTCGTGACCGAATACGTATTATAGCATAATATTTTTATTTCAAGCAGTGTTTACTCCAAGGGATCTTGAATGCGTCCCGCATCTATTTTTTAGTTTATTAAAACCTTTGGTCAACACGCTTTCTCTTCATAAAGGCTCTACAGAGTAAATATTATAAGATGTGGACATGTGATAAAACATTACGTTTGGATCTACTGGAGCGTAAATGTTCTAAATAAATGACTGGAAAGGGAATTAATTTTTTAGGTAATCTGGTAGCAGAAAAGTGACTATGTAGTGGCATGACAGCATTTGACTGTAATTTGGAACCAATTGTCCACTAAGCTATTTGATAATATATACAGTGGGTGCAATAAATATCCGATACATGGTAAAAAGTTTATTTACCCTAGTTTCACAGGAGCAAAGTAATCGAAAATAGAACATCTTATGTATTTTGTACGTTGAATACAAATTAGGTATTATAATACAGAAATAGTATACCATTGATATTTTATCGACAAAAGTGTTAGATTATTGCCTCAAAAAGCATCCAACATACCCACAAATTTAGTATTAAACCGATAATAAATAGTTTTCGATCATTCCAGAACGGTTTACCTGAAATGAATGCTGTACAACTTTCTAATAAAATAATTTACTTCGTCCACGTGAAACAGCGGACCTCAGTCAGTGTCTGAGAGCTGCTTGAAAAGGAGGTCATCGTTCAAAACTGTAATTTTAATATGGCGAAGACTATAAAAATGCCGAAAAGGAGCAGAGAACTAATTCTTCAGTTACATAAAAGTGGTTTCAGCTAAAGAAAAATTTCATTTATGCTAAAAATACCAATCTCAAACATTAGTGACACGATTCAGCGATTCACGTCATATCAGTGCACTGCAAGTCTACCACGTTCAGGGCGTCCAGCTCAAATTTCAAACCGTGAGGCTAAACATTTATTCTATTAAGTAAAGAAGAATCCTCGAGTGACTCGATCTGAACTTCAGAAAGAGTTGGAAGCCGCTGGGACAAATGTAAACAAAAATACAATTAGAGCAGTTCTTAGGTACGAGGGATTCCATTCTCGCACACTGAGTAATACACCTTTGTTAAAACCAGTACATGTCAGAAATCGTCTGAATTTTTCCAAGGGACATTTAGGGAAGCCTGTAGGTTTGGGGACACTGTACTATGCTCTGACGAGACCAAGAATGAGTTCTTTGGGCGGAATAGTGTTAGTTACGTTTGGAGGAACAATTACTCAGCGCATGATCCTAAAAATACACTCTCAACAGTGAAGTTTGGAGGAGGCATCATAATTGTATGGGGCTGTTTCTCCTCTGCAGGTCCTAGGAGACTCCATATTTTTGAAGGGAAAATGAATGCTTAGATGTATCGCAGGATTCTGGATGATAATCTCTTACAGTCTGCAGACGACTTGAAGTTTCCAGGAGGATGGACATTCCAGCAGGAAAATGATCCAAAATATACAGCGAAAGACACTGCAGCGTTGTTTGAGGAGAGGAAATAAAGGGAATGGGATAGCCAAGTCAGACGCTAAACCTAAATATTATCCATAACCTGGGACGAGAATTAAAACTAAGGATTCAGAAGAGTGACACAAGAAATCCAACATATTTAAAAAGAATATGCCAAGAAGAATGGGCTAGGATACTTACAAATATTTGTAAGAACCTCATTGGTAAATATCCCAAACGGTTGGAAGCTGTACTAGCGACTAAAGGTCATATAACCATATACTAACTGGTTTTCATAGAGGTGTCTGATACTTTTTGAGACATTTGTTTGATAATATTGCCGTAATCATAATGTTTCACTATTTTTGCAATGTGATACCAATTTGTATTCAACCTACAAAATATATAAGTTGTTAAATTTTCAATTACTTTGCTGTTGTATAACTATGGTAAATAAACTTTTGAACATGTATCGGATATTTATTGTACACAATGTATACTGGATGCAAAAGTAAATAACACCATAGCATTTTCTGTAAAAAAATTAATATTTTCATATTTAATTATAATTTCAACCATTTTGTTTCGCATAGTAACAAATAAATTTCCTGTTAAATATATATATATATATATATGTAATATATATGTCTATATATATATATATATATATATATATATATATATATGTATATATATATATATATATAAATATATATATATATATATATATATATATATATATATATATATATATATATATATATATATATATATATATATATATATATAGAACGAGAGAAAGGGACATTAGAAGAACATTAGAATCAAAGAGAGCAGACGGCAGCACAATGACGTCAATCCTTTACCGAGAATACAGAACGCCAGGGAAAAAGGTTTTGCGAAAATTCCTGGCTGGAGTCAAACCCGGCGACCTTGTGTAAAGTGCTGAAGACACTGATGAATATTCAACACTGCGACACGAAAATTGTCGAAGAAAACGAAAGACAACACTTTACAATAACAAGGCTCTCATCAAAAATAGTGTGAAGGATCACATCAAAGCCAGTAAAGATCTCTAGAGAGAGTTGTCTTTAGTGGTTGTAAATGTTTCTTCTTCAACCGTCCGTCGAAGGCTCACCGAAGCTAGCAGATTTGCTAGAAGAACGGTACGTATACAGTTATTGACTTCTGCTATGGAAGGCAGCTCACTGGAAAAAGTATTTTTTAGATGCCTCGCATTTTGAAGAACATGGGCATAGGTCAGTGATAGTAGTGTCCTCACCCTAAAACGAGCCCCAAATTTTGATAGGCCTCATTTTTTTAATTTTATGCGGTAATGGACGAAACTTTGGTGGTAACTAGTTTATTGTGTTTAAAAACATCATATCAAAACATGAGAGTCTTTGGACATTTCTTCCTTATTCTAGAGCACGTGTTTGAGATGACCTCCATTTAGCTCTGTGCATTTCTTGAGGCGCAGCACAAAGTTGTCCATGATTTCCTTACAAACCGACCAACTAATTGATCTCATCTCCTATCTAATGGCTTCGTTGAGTTATGTAATGGTCTTGGCTCTCCTTGCATACACTTTGTCTTTAAGCTAGCCCCAGAAAAATAAATCTGGCGGGCTAAGGCCTGGGCTGTGAGGTGCCCACTCAAAATCTGTCTTGAGACTGATCACATGGCCACCAAAGTTCTCTTTCAGCCAATCTCGGTATAGTTTGAGGTGTGAGAGCTTGCTCCATTTTGATGGAACAAGAAGCTCAGCATAAATGACAGGAACATGGTCTGCAGCTTACTCTTGAAGGTTTTTAGAAACTCAACATACCGCTCCTTGGTGACTGTCACTGTCGTGCTAGATTTCTCGAATAATAATGACCAATGATCCCTCTAGCTGTGATCGTCAGTCCATACCCTGCACTTAGGGGAGTGTAGGAGCTTGATGGCTACCTCATTTGGTCTAGAGGTCATGAGAAGACATTTGTCTTCGAGTTTACCTTTCCTTTAAGATGGAAGTGAGCATTATCTGAGATCCAAATGAGGTTAAGGAAAGTTGCGGTCTCCTGAATCTTCTCCAGTATCTTGACTGCCATAGCTTTTCTCTGCTCCTTTTTTGAGACTGTAAGGGTCTGCTTTGTTTGTATTTTGAATGGGTATACCTTTTGATTTATTAATAGCAATCTCTTGCAAGTCTCAGGAGATATACCGTGGGACTGACTTCGCTTACGACCAGAGCGTTTTGGACTCTGCTGAACTGATAATCTCACGCTCTTGACCAGCTCAACTCTACGCTACCCATGGGCGTCCTGAATGGCTCTGACAGATGTCACGGGTTGCATTTAGATTCTCCACTGTCTCATAGTCTTCGAAGTGTTCTAGCCAGGCTTGAATACTGCTCTTGGAGGGGGATTTTCACATTCAAACTGATGCACGAAAGTGTCCTGCTCTTTTTTTAACAAGCCTGTCTTGTAGTAATGTTTGACGCAGTAAATTCTTTGCTAAAGCTTCCACTGAGATCTGCATAGTTGTGTTCACAGGCGTTGCTTCTGTCATGAATGAAGGATATATCACAAAAAGTTTTTCCGGCCAGTTTTTTGGCAGTGATCCTGTACGACTAAGCAAAAATGAATCACTTCAGCCAGAACTGGCGACAAAATACCCACCTAAGGAGATATTTTGGCGTTGTTTTAGCTCTAAATGCCAAGGGTGGCTTGTAACTATTGAAGGAATGATGAACAGCGTTAAATACAAGGCAATTCTGCAGACTCACTTGCTTCCCGTGATGTAGAAAGACTTTCCTGATAGAGGCCGTATTTTCCAGCAGGATCTGGCTCCGTGCCATAATTCCCAAATAGTGCGCATATTATTAAAAAAAGTGGACTTACTGTTATAAACCACTTCGAGAGTCTATGGGATATAATTAAACAGACTTTTTGACGATGCAAAAGATGATTTGTTCTGTTATCAATGCAAGGTACCATAACGAAGAACTGGCAAAAATTTGTTCAGATTTGGTTGAATCTATGCCAGAGCCAGTGAAGCAGGTTCTAAGAGCAAAGAGCGGTAATATTTCATATTAAATATACCATTTATCTTATCATTGACGAACTCTTTTCAAATATAAACAACAACTATCTAATAATATTATTATTTCACCACTTTCCGAACTAATTTATATACTACTGTATATATTATAAATATATATATATATTTAAAAATTGAAAATCACATAACGCCTGATTTTTTATAGATGTATTTTTAAAGGCCCAAGGAAATGAAAATTGGTTTCAGAACCCGGAAAAAACACTTAGGAGAATATCACGTGAACCAATCAAAGTTTAAGAAGGAAAATGGGAGACGTAGAGAACGGAAAGATGAAAAACTATTTAATCGTTATATGAAAATAAATAAAGAAGTTTATTTGAACCTGTATCATTAAGCGCTCATCGCTTATATGACCAAGACGCTGATCGCCAGAGCTACCATTCTCGACCCCCCAAAAGGTTGATTCAAGAAGTCTTTAGAACAACGAAGTGTAGGCTTTTATCCAGTGAGAGCCAAGACACGTGTTTAAGTAAGAGGGGGCACGGGCTTATTTTATAAATTGAAAATCACATAACGCGTGATTTTTCATAGATGTATTTTTAAAGGCCGAAAGAAATGAAAATTGGTGACACAAGCAGAAAAAAACACTTAGGAGAATATCACGTGAACCAATCAAAGTTTAAGAAGGAAAACAATTGTGGGATAGATAGCAGGATATCAAACAGATACTTATGATCGATACTCAGATTTCCTCTGTCAACGGAGGGCAAGTTAGTAGGAATTGGCTCAAATTCATCAACACTTAGAGTCTCACATTTATGCAGTTGTTTTCCTATAGATCCGACAAATCCACGAAGCCCCATCTTTTTCTCATCCAAATTGTTGATGATATGGCGCAATGGGAGCTCATTTGCTTGGGGCTGGCAAATAAACCAATGCAGTGGTCTATTAAGTTTTTCTTCTAACATTCTGATCACAGCTCCTTTTGTTCCTTTATTCACTGCTGTTCCATCACATGCCACAGCAACAAGTTCATCAGCTGCGATGTTATTTGCTTCTAGATACGAGAATATTGCATCGCGTTTAGCTTTTGTAGTACCTGTTTTCATTGTCAAGTTTTCAAGTTATTCTGAACCAGGTTCTTCTATAATAGAGATGTGCTCTTCCATTATCTTCTTCTTGTGATGAGTTCCCTCAATCGTCCCAACAACAAATGTGTTTTTTTCTACCAACAAAATAAATAGAATATAATGCCTTATCCGATCTAATTTCTTGCTGTAGTGTAGTACGTTTTTAGACACGCCTTCAATTGAAGATAAATCCTTAAGGATTTAACGTGTTAATAAAGCTGCAGCTCAATCATAAACACCAGTGCTGTCACATGCCAACGCAAATTCTGACAATTGTATTCGTTTAGATGGATTCTTGAACTTTTTGTTTACTTGCGTTTCGCGGATGAAGGAAGCTCATAGTGGCTACCTTCGTCAGCAGTTTCTGTTTCTGTACTTAATGAAGGAAGAATAACTTCGATATTATCTATCAAAGTAGATGGTTGATTTAAGAGACAATACACACGATTCTTCCTAACTGCAATGTGAATATTCTTCTTTGATTGAATTTGATTGATATTACCTATTGCTATTTTCCTAAATGTTTGTTGGTCTTTCAGAAACGTTTGCTCCAATGGTGTTACCTTATTTTCATTGCTACAAGAACAGTTTTCAAAGCTATCGTATTTACAACACGAAATATCAAACAATTGTTCTGCATTTTTTGTAAAATCGTCCCTTGTCTGTTTGAATAATGTCACATTTTCCCTACTAATATTTCTCATTAAATCCGGATATTTTGAATAATAATATAAAATTGTTTTTCTCACTGGCTTTATTGACACACAAAGGATTGATGCCGTTTTCCAAATACAAATTAAATTCTCCGCTACTAATGTGATGATTTGTTTAACTGGCGGTTCTTTTCTTTTGTGGTTCTTTTCCCTTTCTCGCTCAAACAAAACATATTTTATTCCATCTTTATAAGTTGGCAACACTCATTCACTAATGGCGCAGGGTGCGCAAGAGAAATGGCTTTCAATTTCATGACTCATTCTAGGTTTAATTGCATTTAATTAAATATTGTTTTAATTTTTTCTTACATATTATTTAGATCTGAAATATAATAAAACGTGTATAAATATGTATTCTACACTAAATAAATGTTCTTAAATAGAAATAGAACAACCTGATGAAAAGATTAGACCCTAGATAGAGCCACACACACACATATCCACTCTCAACGAGATCCTCCGCGCTACTGAAAAATAATTTTCACGTACGCCACTATAATATGTCATTGAGGAACCTTTAAATATCAATCGATTACTTTCAAATTTCGTTTACTTGTTCTTTAAAATACAATTATTATTTGTTTGAAGGTATAAGTCAAAATTCGAATTCACATTTCAGATATAATCCACAAAAGTCAAAATTTTCAATGGTCTTGAGGAACCTTTAAAAATTTTTATATAAAAAAATACTTATCGGAGATTTAATTCGACAGATAGCTACCCGAAAAAATTGTGGTGGGAAAATAAATTTCAGAAATTTTTTTTTTCGTTGCACACTAGTATGCAGGTCACAACCGCCTTTTTACCTACGCAAGTTATCTTTTTCAGGCCATGCGCCGATTATTGAAATCAGATTGCTAGCCTTCCCTTTTCTTAAAATGAAATTGCTTTAGGTGCCTATTCTTTAAATGAGGTTGTTTGAGGTACGTATTCTTGAAATAAGGTTGCCTGCGTTTCCTATTCTTGAAATGAGGATGCCATTGGTTCCTATTCTTGAAATGAAGTGGTTCGAGTGGCCTATTTTTTAAATGAGATTGTCCTAGGTACCTTTTCTTAAATTGAGGTTGCTCGACGTCACTATTCTCGAAATGAGGTTGCCTAAGTTGCTTATTTTTTTAAATGAGTTTGCTTGAGGAGCCTTTTGTTGAAATGAGGATACTAGACTTGCCTATTCTTAAAATGAGGTTGCTCGATGTGCCTTTTATGAATTGAGGTTGTTCGATGTCTCTGTTCTCGAAATGAGGTTACCTAAATTGCCTATTCTTGAAATGAGTTTGTTCGAGTTGCATTTTCTTGAAATGAGGAAGCTAAACTTGCATATTCTTGAAATGAGGTTGCTCGAGGTTACTAAGGCTCAAAAAAGATATAAGCATTAGCACACCTACCTTTAAACTGTTTCTATCAAATTTGAACCAATTAAGGTAACTCAAAGGAGCATTCTCGGTAAGTCGACTGTAAACGACATTAATTTCTTTGACAGCTAATTTATTGCATTTTTTGGTAAAAAAACGAAATATTTTCACCATTATTTGGGTAATACTTTTTTTGAGATTTTCTATATAAAATATCTGTATTGTATTAATAAAATTTGAATATATTACAGCATAAAATATAATTACTTACTAATATTTTGGAAAATATATTCAGTTTTAAATATTTGCGTAATAGCGAGTGACAAAGCAGATTGGATGAAAGAAAACACCCCGCTAGATTGGGCTAATATAACGGGGCGTGGCCATTCAGTGAAACCAACACCAGAATGAATGTCTTTGTCTGAAGACGGGATGTTTCCCCTTCGTACGCGAGTTCGTGACTGCGCTCAGCCACAAAAATTTTTGTTCCATGTCCATTATAATTTGCAAGGCTGGATATTTTCTAAATGAGCTTGATGCATAATTAAAACTCAACGTATCTCTCGCAAATGAAATTTTATATCAACATAAGTTTTATGTTCGTTAATATAAAGACCTATTGTGCAGAGAACATCCACTATTCGAGGAAAGTCATATGCCTTACATAATAAAGTTTCAATTAGCAGTATTAATTGGCACTTTTTTTAATAGGAATATCGATATTCCAGTAGAAAGTAAAGAATTTATTGACAACACTCAATACTGATATATTTTTTACAGGCGAAGTGAAATAAAATGATTTACTTTTCAGTAAGGTATTTAAATTGTTAACACATAAGGCTAAGTAATGCATTTGGCTCCAATAAAGTTATCTGTAGGACAGTGTAGCGTTTGATCAGTTGGAATTGAGCTTCGTCCATTATTTTGTTCGCCGACACATTTTCCAATATCTTTATTATCTCCTTCTCTTTCTTGTTGTTTAATTCCTTACTCCTGAGCATCTATACTCTTTGTACTAACCTTTTCTGAAGTGATATAATAAGCCCCATTGATTAAAAAAATCTGAGGCTAATAAGGTTTGTAAAAATATTCTTTAAGACCATTATCATTTTTCATTATTCGACTCCTTTTAACTTAAATCCTTTCCCTCGCCTCTCTTTAATCGTATTTTAGGAAAATTGCCATTTGGTTCAACCAAATCCATTTCGGAATTCAAATTGCTTATTATTCACAGAGGATCCGGATTATCAAACTTAAATGCAGCTTCTACACAACTTTGCCGCACCATCCTCCGCAATGCAATTCACTGGGTCATATCAGTAAGTAAGTATGATACACAGCCCATCGTACAGATTCTGTTTATTTAAATTTTTAGTGTTGATGTGAACTTGCGAGTTTCCCGAAGACCAAACGTGATTTTCAAGCTAACGAATCAAATAAAGAAAAATCAAAAAGATTTGTAGCAATTTAATGATATTATAAAAGCGTTATGGCAAATTAGCAGGAATGGATTTTTCATCATATTAGAAAAAGCTCGAATGAGAAAGTTGTTTTCTAAGATTTATCTATTTATCCTTACAAATCATCCTTTCCTCCATATATGTACCAAGTTATCCATCCATGGATCTCTCGATTACTTTCAATCTGCTTAGTCTGTAAGGAGGCATGTTTTATGAGAAGAAGGCGGTCTCCGATGGAAGGTAGGCTTTTGGGGACCGTTTACAGCTCACGTGAGCTGGGAAACGCAGACAGGTTAGGAATCAGCGGAATGTAAAGTATTAAATATTAAAAATTCCGTCACTAATTCTCAACGCCTAAATATCTTTGATTCAATGTGATTATTAGCACAATTTGGAAAGAACACAAAAGCCTTAAGAAGAAACAAACTAAATCCAGATAAATATATGATCAATGAATATTAACGATCTACCGATTTGCCTCACCATCATCCGCACTGTTATGCACTGATTCATATATGTGAGTAAGTATGATACACAGCCCTTCGTACAAATTCTGTTTATGCAAATTTTAGGTGTTGATGTGAAAAAGCGAGTTTCTCGAAGATCATACGTGATTTTGAAGCCAACGAATCAAAAGAAGAAAAATGAAAATTATTATGAACAAATAACTTTTTTAATCAGCAGGGGTTTTCGGTTCTTCTTTCAAAGATCAACGGATAAAATCTTTATGTGGAAATTAATGTGTATTTAAAGAAAGGCTACATCTATAACCAGATAATAACATAATTATCTTATAGACAATTGGACAGAATATTAGTCAGAAATATTACCTCCATCTGAATGACTTGAGCATATCTTTGGCTGCAGAACTTTATTAATTTGTTGCGTTGTATGGGGGTGATTTTCTTGCATTCTTCTTCCTATTTTTGCCAGAGATTTTCTACATTCGTCGGTTTCCAAGCCTTGGTTTTCTCACTAAATATCTTTCATGTGTTTTCTATATAATTTAAATCAATGCTCTGCGGAGGACAGTTCGTCAAGCTCTTCCTCAGAGTCCAAGGGTTATTTCATCTTTTTTCTGTATGGCACCGTATATTGTACTCACTGAAAACAAGCTCACGTACTCTGGATGTTAGGAGAGAGAACTACTAGTTCTTGAAGCTGATTCTTGTATAACACTTTAACACAGTTTACTTTGCCGCCTAAACGATAAGGCAGGCATAATCTAGAGATTTAAAACATGCCCCCAAGCATAACTCTTTCACTTTGAAATTAATTTTTTTTGTCGTGTATTTGAGATTTAGATTTTTACTAGTAAAACTCCTTACATACTGATTCCGCTGATATTTTGGGCTATTAATAGATAGTTTGGGTTTAAAGTTAAATTTTGTGAGATCAGTCGTAGATTTTTGAGGAATAGCGATAAATCTTTTGGAGCTAAGGATAGATTAATAGGGTAATTAATAGATTTTGGTCAAATTGTAATAGATCACTAGATACTAGTGTTAGAATTTTTTGTAGTTGTGATAAATCTATCGAAAATTGTGATAACCTTTGGAATATTTGATAGGGAAATTAAGGCGATGATTTGAACTCTTCCATTCTGGATCTTTATCTTATTGTTCGCGTCTCTTAGCGGGAAACTTAGGAATAATGATATTCTTTAATCAGGCTGGGTTTGCTTTAGTCTTTGAGTCTGAGTTTTAAAGAACAAAGTAACTCTGCAAATAGAGTGTGAGGGAAGATTAGATAATATATTCACGGAAGTTATGCACAAACTTTACATATAATCAGGATCGGTTTGATTTATTATATGGTTCAGAGTTTTTAGAAACAAAGAAACTTTATAATCAGATGGAGCTTCTATAATTTGAGTCAAGGAAATTTAGATCTAATAAAATTTGTAATCAACAGTAATTAACTTTTTTATTTGAGTCAGGGAGCTAGGACTCATTGTTATATTATGGGATTTGCCCTATTTTTCTGCCAGAGAGTTTAATTTTAAATTAACTCGGTAAATATATGTTAAGGGCAGAGTTCCTTTACGGAACCGATGCACAAAGAAACTTTATAATCAGCCGGGGTTCACTTTATCAGTTAATTGAGGGAACTTATTGCCAAAGTAACTTTGTAATCGACAATGGTTGAATTCTTTCAATCAGCAGTGGTTCGGTTCTTCTTGAACCAATATAAATGGTGGTTGTTAAGTGAGAAATATAACAAATAATAATTTTGGTATTAATAGTTTAATATTTTATGTTTCCTAACTTACAATTGAAATATAAATGTCTGGAATTTGATAAAGCAATGCGAGAGAAGATGAGGAGCTGACAATTATAAAGAGACTGATGACACATGACAAAGACTACAATAACACACTGGCAACTTATTATGTTTGTGCTCGAATGGCAAATACTAAACCAAAAACAATTTATTCTAACAAAAGTAGAATTACTCAAATGCATGTAATTGAACCACGGCGTTGAACTAACTTAATGAAATTAAGGTGAGTGAGAAAAAAATGAAAATTCGGATGCCCAACATTTTAGTTGATAAATAAGTATTAAATATTTTTCCCTATTTTAATATTCAAAATTCTTGACCTTTTTATCCAAAAAGTTTTCTAAATGATTTATAGATAAGATATCAGCTACTTTCAAAGATCTATCCCTAATTCCCAAAGACACTTCGCCTATCTTCAAAGATTTTTCCCTGATCACAAATATATGAACCCGACCTTCAAAGACCTTTCCCTAATCCTCAAATATCTAACATTTACTTTAAAGCTTTACCCGATCCACAAATCTTCAAAGTTTAATCCTCGTCGGCCCAAATCTATCACCAATTTTCAAATATCTCTCTATGATGTCCAAATAACTTTCACTAATCATCAAAGATCTATCCATGATCCTCAAAGACCAATCATCGATCATCATCAAATATCAAACTACAAAATAAACAGATATATCATTGCTCTATCTCCACTTACAATCCCAAAAGATCTATTTAGATCTTCAAAGATCTTCAAATATCGACCACCGATCGTTAAACATCTATCCACGATCCTCAAAGATATATTCCCGATCACCAGGGTTCTATCAAAGATCTCCAAAGACCTATCCCCGATACTCAAAGATCAACCACCAATCTTACGAGTTCTAGTTTCCACCCATCCACGCAAATATATCACCGATCTTGAAAAATATAGTCCCTAGATCAGCATTTTGCTAACGATCGTCTCTGAAAATATTGTAACTTTCAGGAAGTAATGTTTTGGCTAGAAATATTTTTTTTCCTGCTACCTTACCCTTTGGATTATTATAATCATTATTATTATAATTAATTGCCCATTCCCATCTTGGAAGACGTGTTTATAAAATGATGTCAATTTAAAACTTTATTTACAAAACCTCCACATATTCGTTCTCGAAGTTCATTTCTCGGACATAATTTATATATTCGTAGATTGTATAAAAGAGGAAATTGACTTTCGCTCAATAGAATGACAACATAGCAAACTCAAGTGGTATAGTTTGATTGTTAGAAACATCTTTATGAAGCTTTTGTTTAACAATGGGTTGAGACAACTTGAAAGAATACCATTCGAATACAACCACATTTAATTTAAAACTGTGTTAAAGTTTATGTTATCGTATTCGGGTCTCTTTTTTGGCTGAAGGCTGTTCCCTTTTTATAGATGGTAAATATTTCTGATATCATTTCTTGATATTTTAATATCATTTAAAACAAATTTTTTGAGATATAAAGTGCACTTCTTAACTGAGTTTTAATTGAAGTTAATTGATACTTTAGCTTAAATTGGATGTTCATGTTTGAGGCACTCATTATCTCCTACTCGGATTCCACTTTAGAAATGTTCTCTCGAGGGCTGATATTCTTCCATAGCTCACATTAATGGATTAGAATATGATGAATGAAAACTTTTACACACAGACTTAGCGATGGAGGTATATGCGTTGACGCGAGTTTGAAGCTATGTGGTGTAATCTAGCAGCTCTCACATGATGTATGTAAGTGTACCGAAGTTCATATTACCTTAAAATAATTGAAAGAACACAGCTAATGGCTGATAAGCGATAGTCTTTCTTCTATTAGTCAAAAAGGTAGGGGATGGGTTTTATCAAAAGCTCGCAAACACTCAAAAACAAGTTAACTCGAAAATAAAAGAAGTAAATAGAGTGTAATATAGTTAATATACTGAAGGTTAAATTCACTAATGAAATGATGTGTTAAAAATCATTGCGCAGCATATAGGAATAGATAATATCGCTATACACCACTCAGTTTTCTCATTTTCTTAAAATATCAAATGGTAAAGAAACAATTAAGCACAAGCCACATTTGCCTCACCATATTTGAACTCTGTTACAGTTGCTACACTACTGTAATAAGAGTAAAGAAGAATCTCACGGCGCTTTCAGTAACATATCAAATTATCGTTGTAACTAAAAGACTCGTTTGGAATTGCAGCAATTCTTTGACAATAAGACAACGATAAGACATTAAAAAATGAAGTGGAGAAGCGTAAATGGAGTTGTGTCCCGGGCTACGTGGCTGGTTGAATGAGAGGTGTAAGAGTTAAAAGGGGAATAATGGTTACGAGGAAATTTGTGCCTGGTATAATGCAGATTTTAAGCTCCGCTCTTTATAATTACGAGAGGGAGGGTGAGAAGGTACATTTCATTCGACTGACATACGAAAAGCCTTGTCACGTCACAACTGTATCCCTCTGCTTGCCATTTGCTATATTGTTGTGGAAATGTTTCCTCACTAAATCATTATAACCACTCTGAGACATGTTGTACAACATTATATGAAAGGTACATTGGATACAATTTTCTACAAAATTCACCTTTCACTATTGATTAAAGTTTTTACAGCTATGAAGCATTGTACAAAAACAAGTTAACACAAAAACACAAGTTAAATTTAAAATTATTAAACCTAAATTTCTTTTTTTCTTACTTCGTCAATTTCCTAAAAACATAAATCTTTTCAACTACTCTGGTCCCCATGTGTCAATGAATTGTATTTAAATATGTAAACTTCTTACTTTTTTATTTCCTATTGCTTATATTTGCATAAATTACTCATTAGATCCGGGGAAGTGTCACGAAGTGTTAGGTTTATGACGTAATTCAAAAACTGGCTAATGTAATTAGAAAGCAATACTTATCTTTGTTGCTTAAATATCTAAAATAAGTTAATATTGTTAGGAAAAATTTAAATACACCTCAGATTGTTCAATCGGCTTTATTAGGTCGAATGCAATTTCCAACGTTTTACGACTTTATGCTTTTATTCAGAACATAAATGGCTATTATATAAATTTTTAATAGAAACCATTAGTATAAGCAGATACATTGGGTGTAGGGATAAGTCAGGACAACAGTTCGATTGGATGGAAAGGATATGAGGAACGATACGATTTGCAAAAACAAGATCGAAAATATGTTTGTATTTTATATACTATTTTTATAAATGCTTTGAAAGGGGTGGGGAGGTGAAACCCAATGTGAGCATACACATGAAAGGTCTAAAATGGAGGTTTAGAAAGAAGTTGGAAATGTTGAGAGGGTGAAAATATATTAAAGTTACATGCATATATAGAGGAGGTCTCTTCATCCAAAACCTATTTTTAGGACCTGAAAACCTATAAGGTATTTAGGCTCGTATAATTGAATGTTTATGCCTTAAGAACGAACTTGCTGGTTGATATTTCATAAGATTTCACTACCCCTATGAGACGAAAATCAACGAGGCCCTCGTTGGATGTTACCATGAAATTTTTAAGTAGCTATTTAAGCAAGACAAAGATCACGCGCTCTGTTCTACAATCAGATCCGGTTTCCTGAATGTATTTTCGCTACTTAGGATAAAGTTGATGTGTGGCGGAGATTAAAGCGATCTAGAAACTCACCAAGATACTAAAAGTATCTTTATATTAGTGTTACTAAAATAGGTTAAACGTTTTTAAAACTCTAATATATTCTTTAATACCGATTATATTTAGGCCTAGTATTTAGTTTTCGCCATATATTGTGACCGTATATTCCATTTAGTTTTCAGCTCCGTAATGGGGGCGGTGATTTGCCTTCCTGGCACCGGCACTGACGTGACTCGATGCCCCGTCCGGCCCTAGCTTAGCCTCTTCTTCTTCTTTCTGACAGCCTGCGTTTTTACACTACTTCCTCACTATTCCTACAACTTCTCCCACAACCCTTTCTGGTGGGCCTCTAATTATACAAGGTAGATGCCAACCAGCTTCCTCTTAACCAACTATCCAGGATCGGTGCTGAAGAGGGATGGGAAAATGCAGCCTCACCCCTGAACAGCGGTTTCGTGTGGTGGTCTTTCAGCAACCTGCTTCATCCCCACCCATACCTTCCTCACATACTCCTTTCTCTCTACTTTCAATCTCCATCAATTTTACGCACAGCCCAAGGTGGAGCCGCCATTCCGATGGGCTGCCTGGCTACTAAGCAGAAAGGCGTGGTCCTAAATGGCAACAGCTGGTTCTGCCTCCCAGAGTGAGCTACTGCAGGGGGTGATTAGCGTTTTCTTCCCCTATAACTAATAGGGTACCCATGCACTATGATGAAAATTTAAAAAATAAAACTCTTCCCCTTTCTCTTTCACCTTCGACTGAGCCGCCTTTTGGGCAGCTCCACCGAAAAAAAGGGAGTTTCCCCCCCGTGCTTTCGCAGAAGACCCTAGAAAAGTATTCAATGGGAGAGAAAGCTTACTCCTCTCCTCTGCCTATGGGTGTAGGTAATTTTTCCTCACCCCAATTCTTTGGAGCCACCCTTAGGGTACTCGCTTTCTCGAGCATCATCATCCCTTTTACTTTCTAATGGGACTACCAAGAAAGGCTGGCGGCCCATAATTTTCTGGTCAATAGAGCCAACCCTTTTAAGAGAGAAAGGGATTGACAGGGCGCCTCTGTCCCTGCCCCCTAATGTCCTCCGTAGGGCGCAACCAGCTTGTAGGGGGTCAGTATATCTGCTCCCTTCTCTTCGCCGACGGATGCTGGTTGGCCGGCCAAAGACGAAATAACCGAAGGCCCCTCGAATGTGACCCGTGATGTCTTGGGGGGAGGGGTGATGGCCAAATGGAGGCCCCTCCTAAGATTGAAATGGTCCGCGGGGTCGGACGGGGCAGCTGCCATGTCGGTAAGCCACTAAGCCAAAACTAGCACGTCCGGCCCCGTTGCTTCCCCGGGTGGGGAGTCCCAGACGAAGACCAGAACTGTGCAGAGCGGAGCCTTGATTACGTCAGGGCCCCTGAATTAGAGGCTACGTTGCGTTTTCGAGCCCACTGGCTTCAAAAGGTTTCCTTGCTATTCACTCCACTTATCGCATCATGTTGAGTAAGGGCAACATGATTCATCAGAGAATAGTTCTAGCTAGTGTGATTGGTTGAGATCCGAAGGTGACCTGTTTCTCGGACGGGAGTCTTTTGGAGTATGCGTCGAATCCATCTGAGCAGAGTCAGACATGATTAGTGCCCTTCAGAAACTTGATGGCACTTCTGTGAGTGAGGTGACGCACTCTACAATAAACTTCGTGAAAGCAGTAGTTTATCGGAGGGAACTTTTGGGCTACTCCATAGATGACATCATCTTTGAGCTAGCCGACCAACAGTTTTAATCACATTCGACTGTCACAAGCTCCTTGAGTCGGTCCGTGTCGTTTGGTATCGCTACCGCGTGAAGGAATTCATTCCACTCTCACGGAGGTGCTATTATTTTCACCGCAGCGGCAATACTAATCGCTCCCCTCGATGTGCATAGTCGGGGTTATCTGAAGCCTGTGTAAGTTGCTTCAAGGCCGCACGCGATAAGTCCAAATCATGTGTGGTCAAGTGTGTCAATTGCATGGAGCAGCACCCCGCTTTATCGAAGAAATGTGGTGCTTATCTTCTTTAGAAGGAAATCCTGGCCGTTCAGGATGAGGATCTTCTCTCATTTCGCCAGGCTAAGGACTTGGTCCTGGCGCGCACGGCGCACCTGGTGCTGACTGGGATGTCGTATGTCCCTCTGTTAAGAAAGATACCCTCTACTCCTGGCCCATCTAGGCCTACGAGTACGGTCATTTCCGCGCCCATATGGAACCCTTCTACTGGTTCTATCCACCCAGGGCACTTCCTTAGAGAACTGGCTGCACAAAAGGTTCACACCCAACCCCCGGCTAAAATCTGGGCTCCTTTCACTTCCCACAGCGTAACCGTTTCCTGTAAGGTGAAACGTCCGCGCGCCTCCATCGAGTGGTTAAGCTCACAGGAGGCAACACTCCTGAAGAATGTTGTGAGGCTATGCACCTGGGTTCTCAAAGCTGCACCGCGGAAGGAAGACAACACTAAAGGAGTTTCGGCTCCTTCGCCCACACCTAGTGGACGGCTGCGTGACGCGGAGTTGGTGGATCCTAGAAAAGAGAGCCCCTCAGCCTCATCAACCGCCCCCTTTGCCTAAAACTTCGAGTTGGAGGGAGAAAAAGACTTCACTGGCGAGCCCAACCTCCCTTGATAAGTCCTCAAAGGGAGACTACTCAATTAATCCCAGGGGTCAAGTCCTTCTCGACCTAATCGAAGAGTTGGAGATAGGTGACCTAAATGTGGAGGAGTTTACGCATCACTGCCCGAGAACCGCTTCATTTTTCTGCCTCGATCTATCTCTGTGCTCTCCGGATGCACAGCTAGATTTTGAGTGGAGGGTGGTCGCTGACCTCCCTGGTAGTGATCACTCTACCATTCTAAAATCATTATCTGGCTTACTGCCACCCAAGAACCCCCTTGGTGGTACTTGGCGCGTGCGCGGTGGTTCGAATTTCAGGAAATAACTGATTTCACTGTCCCATTTGAGGAGTTTTGGTCGGTAGATGAGGCCATTGAGTTCTCCTTCAGCAACCTCATTGCCGTGGGACTAACTACTATTGCTCGAATGTCTGGTCGTTCTAAGCGCCGCCCGAACGAATTCATTGTCGAAGAATTTCGTCGAAATAGGGCTAAGTTCCAGGATATATTTCGAAGCACGCCCGCCACTTTTCTAGGTGGGCATACGTATCTTCTCTTAACTGGAAGAACTTGCTGTTAGATTTGTTAAACATGATATGGGTAGAGGGTATCCTCCCAGATTCCTGGCAAATCTCTACTATGCTTGCCTTTCGCAAATCGGAGAGAAAATAATTGGGCCGGTATCGTTCCAATTTATCTAACCTCCTACGTGTACAAGTTGATGGAGAAGTTTGTAAATTTTAGAATAGCTTTTGTATAGACAGTGAAAGCCTTCTGTCTTCTGCACAGTGCAGCTTTTGCTAGTTCCATTCTAGGTCGGAGGCTCTGCTCCGACTAAAAAATGCCATCTGCGACTCTTTCCTTCGTAGACAGCACTACACCACGGTGTTTTTCGATCTGGAGAACGCCTATGAAATCTCATGGCAATATTGGTTTAAAGAGACTCTCCACATGATGGGGGCGAGGAGAGGCATCCCAATCTTTATATCTGAATTTTGGCGAGATCATCGATCTTGCCTACGGCTAAGAGAAGCCCTCTCCGGCCAAATGAAGCAGGAAGAGGGTGTCCTGCAGTGCAGTGTCCTTAGTGTCACATTCTTTGCCCTGAGCATCAACGGCATCACCTCGGTGCTGCCGGAAGATGTTCTCGCTACGCTCTACATGGACGACCTTTCGAACTCTTTTGGCGCGGCCCATATGCCAACTCTGGAGCATCGAATTCAACAGGCATTGCACCGCGTCTCTCGCTATACCGAAGCGTACAGGCTTCTGTTTAATTTGGCCAGGACTAACGTGGTGTACTTTTGCCTCCATCCACGGCTCTATTCTCACCCAGACTTATTTCTTAATGGGCCGCACCTGGAAGTGGTGGATTCGCAGCGTTACTTTGGACTTGTTTTTGACCGATGCCTCACCTGGGAAGCCTATATTCCCACACTTAGGTTCCCTTGTAGCCGCGTCATGGATATTCTTTGTTCTATTATGTTCACCGTTGGGGCGCTGATAGGGCTAGTGCCTTACATTTTCTTGATTCTTTTGCTCATTCCAAGTTTTAATACGGATGCGAGTTTTATGCATCCGGAGCAGAGAGTGTTTTGGGAATTTGGACTCTATCTTCCACGCCGGAAATCGCCTGACGACCGGTGCCTTCCTCACTTCCTCCATTGAGAGCCTACTTCTCGATGCTTGGGAGATGCCACTCGCTCTGCGTCATGCATAGTGCATTTTTCGTCTGTACGCGCAAAGCCGGTACCTCCCTCAGTCTCCAAAAGCTCTCACTGCATCTGCAGCTGATTTCGACGGGGTCTATGTCGCCGAGAGACGCCACTTTTTCCCTAAGCCCTTTGGGTTTACGGCTAGGTAAAATCCTTTGAAAGCTAGGTATAGTTCTCGGGCCGGTGGCGCCCCTTGTTCTGCCCAAAAGGCATCCTAGATGGTACTGCCTTGACTATTTTTAACAAGGCCTCTGATCCGAAAGCTTCTACAGCGCCAAGAGTATTGCGTTCGACCATTCCAGCGTATACGAATGGGTCTAAGTCCCAAGAGTGTGTCGGTTTCCACGCCGTATCTCCTCTGTTTTGAGTCAACAGGGCTCTGCCAGGCGCGCGTCTATCTTCACGGCCGAACTGGCTGCAATGCACCGCTCGGTACGGCAGATAAAGCGACGTGCCTAGTTCGGAGACTAGACTGTGATTTATACCGATTCACAAAACGCGCTAAGTGCTCTCGAGGCATTAGAATCTTCGCATCCTTTGGTTCGCCATATCCGTGAAGCGACGGTTTTTGCGAGATGGAGGGATGTCATGATTATCTTCTGCTACGGTCCTGGCCATCTATACATTGCTGGGAATGAGGTGCCGATTAAGGTGCCAAAGAGTCCTTGAGAATTGGACTACCAAAGCAGCGTTTCGCTCTTCCTCACACCGATTAAATGGCAGGAATACGGGTGGCTCTCCGAGCTGCTTGGCAAAGAAGATGGGAGATAGTCGAGGGGAACTTAAAGTTATAGCTTTTTTGCTTTGTTTTGTGTTTTCTGTAATTTTTTAAGCCCTTGTCCTTTTCAGCTTTTTTAAAAGCTATTTACCTATTGTTATTTGTTTTTTAATATAGCCTAGAAGTAGGCTGTGTCGTATACGGTGACTTATGCCCAAGCAGGCAGTCGTCAGATGGGCTCCCTCACCCCTAAATCTGGTATTTAATTTACGCCATATATTCCCAAGTCTCTAGACATTTGTGGCTTTTGTCATCCGTGAAATTAAAAAATTAAATTATGTTAAACATCTTTTCTTATAAGGTAGGTAGGCTCTATGACCCTGCGAATTAGCATGCAACTTGTATGAATTCTTATCAAAATAAGTACATATGACTCTCCATTAAAGGTAATGAATGAATAATTCGTTATAAATTAGGGAATTGGAGCCTTATAATATTATGCAGCAAGAGGAACCTACCTTCGCTAAGGATTATGTACAGTTTTACGAAAATTGCAGGTTCCTCAGATCACGAGTCCTACGAGTGACAGTTATGTGATGAATCATTATCAGTTATCCTAACTTCGCCAATATATGATTATCCATTTTTCCAAATAAATCTGTGGCAGAAGAATGCCAAAAGACGCCAATTTGTTTAAAGTCACCACTGACATTATGGTGACGTTGGATGAAATCAGAAATCATCTATAAACAAGGAAGTTTCATTACATTTATTTCCTAGGACTTGGAGCTGGTCCTAAACAATGGTCTTAAAAAGACACAAATTGAAGACAAGAAAATAAAAGAAGAGAAGTGTATAGGAATCTTTAACGGATTTTTGCCTTGAGCGAAAGCAATTGAAATACTTTCAGACGAATTTATATTATTATTCTCTTCACCCAGATGCGTGGATTTCAGCCTGAAGCTACATATCTCCCTTTACAGGTAAAAAGGAACTCTCAAAAACGGACTGAATATAGATTAGTCTTGTTTACCATGACTGAGGGATGTGTCCGTTGAGGGAAACAAAGGCAGACAGATGGGTCCGGGCATCTTGTTTAAAGCTTTGGAGAGAAATTTGGATCTTTGGATTGTACTTGCCTTAGTGGAAAGACAAAATAAATGGGATTTAACAGAGGATACGTGAAATGTCAATAACATTATAATGATATGCGAGAGAGAAGAAAGCCTCGCCAAATCTGTCTACTTCATTCGAAGGTCAAACTTGACACGAAAGCAAAACTACAGGAACTAGAGCGGAAGGAGTTGTCGCTATCCTAAGAGATACTGCGTTGCCATTATATTGTCGAAGTACTGGGTTAAATCCCTGGCGATAGCACCAAGTTTAGCTCTCACCGTCGTTTGGTGAACACACTATGATTATCCCCGTTGGCTAAGGTAGACCTTCCAAAGGTATTCACACATATAGCCAATCACAACACCACTGACTTTTCCTTCCTGTATTCACACCAACTCATGCACACTCTTTTCTGCTGTCAGCAAATCTTTTCCATCGGGAGAATGGCCCTGAATCGGGGTGTCGATCGTTCCTACCTATTCACTGGTTGATGTCAAATCACAATAATTCGCCGGATTTTTCCATCTCTTCTCAATTGAGGACTGGTTGTTAGTTTAATTGCGCTACCTGCGATTGTTATACTCATCTTTATGTTAGTTTTATTTTCCATTAGGGATCATCCCTAATAAGAACCGGATAGCGTTAGCTACCTACACTTGCCCTAGAAAGTGTTCATACTCCTAACTTATACCAGAGTTTTTTGACATTGTTCATGAACTAATAAAATTGTAGAGTATCAAAATCTAGAGGAATTAAGATAAGAGTATTAATAAAAAAAAACAATAAAACTTTAACAAGTTAAAGGAAAAATGAAGAAATAAATCCATTTTATGAAAATTCCAACTAAAATGTACTGAAACAATATTATTTTCCCATACATATATTTAATTTATATACTTAAATTTAGGAAACAGCTACGAAATCTCACAAGTATTTTCTGTTATTAATTTATAATTGGACTAATCAGGTATTGTCTTAAACGTCCTAACAAACCTATTCTTTAGCATCAACAACTCGACATTTCTATTCTGCAAACAATCATCAAATCTTAGACTTAAATTAAGAAATTCAAATCTGATCTAATGAGAATTTTGCCGAAATATTTCTTATTTCTTTCAAAAATAAAATGATCTTAAATAAATACAATACTTTATAAATACCTTTATTATTACCCTTTTCTATATGCTCTCTTTCACAAAGTAGAAAATGAAGCTACGTTGACTATGATTAGTACTTTGATGAGACGCGCCTGGGCCCTGGATAATAATCACTTGATTTAGAAGTGTAAATCGGGATTAGGGTTCCACTTTAAGCCGTAGATCTCCAATCTGTTATGTATTGAAAGAGTTTGAAATGGGTGGCAAAACTATGCAAAAATTACCCTTAGTTATTAATGTGTAGCTATAATATGTCTATGTAGTATATGCAAACAAATGCACAAAGGTAATTGCAATTAACTTATATATATTAGAAATTTGTATCTATGTGAATACGGCCCGCAAAGCTTTACATAAGCACCAATGTGCACCCTGCTTAAAATTATTGCCCATCCCTGCCTTAACCCGATTGAAAATTCATAGCAATAACTGATTTTTCGCGTCCATGAAAGACACTTCATCACGTCGATGAGTCGGAGAAGTTTTGCAGAGACGAGTTGGACAAAATTCCATGCGAAATTTCTTTGTACCTAGTCAAAAACTAAAAAAAAAAAAAAAATTATATAATATAACTAGTACAACCTATCTATCTATCTCTCTCGCAATACAATTACTGATTAAATTTTTGTCGTATGAAAACTTTTTGATCGCATCTTTTATTAAAGAGTGTTTACTCTTTTATTCATCCACCAAACTTGTTGGAATTTTGCGGGTGTCTATTAATAAATTCCTTTTAAGGGCCCACAAATTTCATTACCCTTCAATAAAAGGTACATGAACTTTGGCGAATTATGGTTGCCTTGGATAAGGGTATAAATACCTTCTTGGCCAAGTGTACCTACCTACTATAACAGAATTAAACAACTACAGACTCTCAAAGGGACCTAACTCTGTTCCAATGTTGACCGTGCAAAAGAGATTTCATAAGATTTCCACAAAATGAATTTTTCACAGCTACGGATACATACTCGTACACATGTATTCTGCTCAATCTTTCAATTCACCCTAACTTTAAATCAAAACTATAGACATTAATTGAATGAAGTATGTACTGAAGATTTGTGTAGATTTCTTTCACAATAATAAAATATTACAACCAACCGAAACACAGCATAAGTACGCCTCAGTAAAGATCCTATTTTTTTCTCCGACTGAAAAAAAATATTTCTGGTGAAATGTTTGGAACTGAGAGGAAAATCCCATAGTAAATAGAAAACAGAAAATGGAGAAGAAGAAAAATGAGAAAAGGGGGAACAACGATGAAACTGATCCACTTTCATCGATTTTTCTAAATTTTCTTTGGTGCTTACAAGGCATATTGGCTCAGAAATATTAATATAGCCTTGATTTTTATGTCAAATTGGTACAATCCGAAATTATAATTTCAATATTTTACTTACTAACTTTCCAAATAATGAGAGATGAAAATGTTCATTTAGAAGTAAGCTGAACTTCTAATCGCAAATCTGGCTAAAATTAGCTGCCTTTTTCCTTTTATGCACCTAATGATGCATGATCACAGAGCAGACTAATAACAAGCATCAACCGTTTATAAAAGCATCCAATTTGAAAATTATTTTCGCAATATTGTCGAATTAATTCATTTAATTAGACCTTGTCATTTTATTAGTAATAATATTTCTTTATAATTTATATTTACGTAAAAAATATTGATGAAATTAGAAGCTTCGTTGCTCTCTCTATTAACCAGTCTTTTTCAACCAGAGGTTATACGCCACTCCTCTCTATGACAAAGTTGCTTAGTAGTCTCCTCCTTTGCTTTACTATGGAACTTCCTTACAATTATTTCTTTCACCTTTAGCTTCTTCATAAACTGCGTTTCAAGAGTACACTCTGTTAATGAAAGAGGGAATGACCAAGGTAGTGAGATGTAGAGTCGCCCGCGAGTAGACTTGCACACGACTAAAAATGGTCCCTTATGGGCTATTGTCGAAAATATATGATCTTAATTGCTTTTTAAGCCATTTATAAAGTTTTCTAAATGGAAAATAGCTTGGAGTTATGTATATTTATTCACTTATTAAAGAGCAACAATTTTCTTGGGATTATATGGCGCTGAGGTTTTGTGATGAATTTTATCCAAACCTTCGATTTTTAGTATTTAATGTCAAATTTTATGTTCGTTTTTTGTTTGGGGTTTTAGAAAGCATTTGTAATTAGTGAGTCACAAGTCGGTGTATAGTTGTATATTAGAGTGTATACCTCTGTTGCATTTTTTAGTGTTTTAAATGCAACCTGCCGCAATTTCTTATTTTTCATTTTTTTTATTCAGAATTTTTTTTCTCACGATACTCGGTTATGGCATTTATTCTTTCTCCTACAAGTTTAAGATCATTGGCTTTCACATTAGTTCTTCCTTCGTATTATTGAGATTACTTTCATTTTTTGTTGTTTTTTCAAATTAAATTAGTAAAATGCTTCTGTGCCTCCAATTCGAAACCCAGTTTACGTCATTTGGTTTTTTTCGACTTGAGGCTCCGAAGCGTTTGCTAATTCCCTTGAATTTGATTTTTTTTCTGGTGGAAAATCATTAGCGTTAAACATATTCCAGATTTGTGATTTTAAGTTCGAAATTTTCGTTTTACAAGATCTAAGCCAAAATTGTTGTCCTATTTTCATTAAGATCAAGAGAAATGAGGGCATAATCCAAATTTGCTAATGAGAAAGAGAGAGAAGTTAGTTACATTGTTAATGTGCCAATACCAGAATCAAGATCTATATGACAAAAAGTAAATTAAATCATGTTTCAAAGAATTTAATTCTAGAAGTAAATAAAGTTGTAAAGTTGGTTTAAGTTTATAGATATTAATATACAAATCCATAAAAACTGCACATTAGGATTGACAAGGGAAATTCCATGTTTCCTTAAAGAGACCAAAACACGAGAAGATTTAATTTGGATACTATTGGTAGGAAGTCCAAATAAATACATGTAGCGAAACAAGTAATTGATGCTTGATTTTGAGAGAAGTAGTTCATTGATTGTGTCGGAGTTCATCAGTTTAAATTGGAAACAAGTATTCCTTCTTTGCTACATGATTCGAGTTCGTTTTGAGGGTGTCAATCTACTAAGTTCGTATTTGGATTTTACAAACAAATTCATCAAAATATAACTTTAATTCTGAACTTGAGATTTTAATAAGTTAATGGGTGGTAATTGTGAATCCTATCTACCGAGTTAGATGGATCGCAACGACGAAGAAAAAGTGATTTGATTGACTGTGTGGCTGATATAAATAATGAGAGAGCTGAGAGTAATGTATCTTTGTGAATAAAGTGTGTTTGTTATATATGTGTACAGAAGTTGGGCGTGAACAATGGGGTTTCTGTTGAGGAGCTATATTTGAAGTCAATGTATGTTTGAGATAGAGAGAGTAGAGATTGTCTATCAAATGAATTTTATAAATAGGTGGCGAGAAAAGGAATTTATAGTAAAAAAAAGATAACAAAGTTTAGGAAACAGAATTTTTTGTGAAGCAGACTTGGGTTAATAGACAAATGGAAGGAAATTGTTAAATGACAGTTTTGTTGTGACCCAGAGGAAAGCAAACAAAAAAATCGTCGGTCATCTCGCAACACCGTGTACATGAGTGTGTATAACTTTTGTCTAAATGGACCACGACATACATATTTCAGTCATATTCGATTAGAAACTAAGAAGGAAATATTTTCCCCAAAACTCATTATGCTAATTTTATTTGCCTATTACACTTCTAATATAGATTTTATTATAAAATGACTATTATGGTTTGCCGATGGTATTAGAATTTATTTCTAAGTTTCCTCGCTTTTGCCAATTTATTTCAACACTATAAATTATTTACACTTCATAGCAAGTTTAATATAGATTATAGCACTTTGAAATATTATTAAATTTAATTGCTGCTTTACAACTTGACTTCAACCGTGCTAGTTTATGTTTTGAATGTTTCTTTTACTTTTATTGTCGTAATTTGATCCCGAAGGTCTTCGGTCCGCTCGTAATTTCCTTGAAAGTATTGACATTGACGGGGTGCCGACTGCTGTGTGAAGATCGAGCCCTGCACCGGGAGTTTGTCCACATCCTCTTGGTGGGATGAACCTTTCTATGTCCTTCTATATTTTGCTTTATTTAGACCATATGCTGTTTTGTCTTTGTTTCTATCCGCTGAACTTATATATATATATATATATATATATATATATATATATATATATATATATATATATATATATAGTGTAAGAGAAAATACAATTTCGGCGAAAAGTAACACCTAATACATGGCTTTCGCTATATTTATTTTTTGCATTTCAATATTTCAATATCGTTTTGAATGAAAAGTAAAGATTCAGAAAACATACAAGGCAGACTGCATAGTCATATAGTATAATAAAGAAAGAAAAGGAAGAGGTGTATAGACAAAAGAGACAAGAAACCAGGATTATTTTAAAGCCCGTGATAATTACAATTTTTTGCCAGGCGTTATTTCTATTTTTTGAGAAGGAATTGTCTTAATTGTGCTCTCTTTCGTTATTCTTGATCTTGGTCTCTTCCTCTGTCACTTCTTCTTTTCCTTCAAAACTGGTATTTTTCTCATTTTTCCATGCACGTCTAATTTATTTCTTTTATGTAGTATATATTTATATATAAAATTGTAGTTTTATTTAAATTTAACTAAAATAAAATATTTATAGTGCTATTAAAATAATTAGAGTTATAAAAAGAACATGTATCAAGCAAATATGGGAACTTTCCTCTTCCCCTAAATTTTAGCTTCTTGTTATTAGGAAATATGTTATATGCGGCTCAATGTTTAGAATATTTGTTTAAATTGGCTTCGGTCATATGTTATGAGCTATCGCTGAGTAACTCTTGTAAACCCAACACTCTCCTAGATTAGGCATAATGGCCAATATTCAGTGAGTTGTTGAACGGTATTAACATTATGTCTGCTTTTAACCTGTGCTCGACGGCGAAGAATTCTCGGTAAACTACAGATTCGGCAGCATCTCAGATCCGGCAAAGGACGGAAAGTTTTGGGAGAATTTCCCAAACGCCTCCGAAAACTTGCAAAAGAGATATAATACTAATTTTTCATCACCACTCTCCATCATACTAACTTCATCTTTCTTTTTAGCGGCCCCACTTAAGCAAATGGCTGCCTAAGTCCCCGGCCCCGCTCCCCTACGTGAACCGCTATCAAATGTGAGAGGGGTTTGCCATTCACGTTTCGTCCCAACTATGCCTAGCAGTTGCATTGGCATAATTGGGGGCATTGGAGGAAGCTGGTTTGAGGATTAGCCCACAGTAGAGAACAATGTCAGAAATATTCCAGACAAGGGATGGACTGCAACCTTCGGTGCCCATTACGGCGAAGGCCCCTTTCAGGACCATCAAGGGACATACAACCGTCTCTATGGTATGTTGGGGAGCGGTCGCAATTCAAAACCCTCGGGGGGCGGCGTTGTCAATAAGTCCGCCATACAATCACACCCCCGAGGGGATCCCATCCGGATTCAGCTCATCCATCTTTCATCATCCACCCAAAGGCAAATCCCTTTTTCCCTTCAGGCCGCGGTTTTTACGAGGGGAAGGGCCTCTTCTCCCCAGAAGGAAAAACCGAAATTCTTTTAGGAAAAATATCTACAATTCCCCCATAAATTAAAACACAATAGTGAGTCCCAAATCAAGAAAAAGTCTAACTACTGAAGGAAAAGTGAGCTCCCTCTTTAAGGGAAGCCCACCCGGAATAATGATGGCACAGGATGCACCAATGGTCCCGCTTAGGTGTATTAGCGGACAAGCGAAACCGGACAAGGGTACTGTCTATAAGACTCTGTTCGGTAAGCTCAGCGTGGGCGTGCTCAGGCTGATCGAAACTCCAGTCGGTTATGTCGCTGTGTGCGAAAGAGAAAAAGACATTGAGGCGCTCACTAAATAAGAAGGGGTAAGGCATCTTATGGAGATAAACCCCCTTCCAACCAAGCCACCTCAAATACAGGCGCACAGGAGCGTCGTGTGCATAAGGTTAAACCCATGGGTCGGCCAGCACACAAAGGACGAAATAAAGGAGGAGGTAGAGAACAACCAGAAGTGTGCAAAAGTAGCCGAGGTCATAAAGTTCCGTAACAAAAGGGACAACTTGGAGAACTCCCACGTCTTAAATGTTGTCTTCACAGACACGACCATGGCGTCCAAGGCAAAAGAGAGAGGTTTACTTCTCTTCAACGCCAATATCAGTGGGGAACAGATCGAACGCGAGGATTACATCCCCGTGCAGATCTGATTTAATTGCTACCGTCTGGAGCATCACACGACCAAAGAGTGCAAGGAGTAGGAGGCAACCTGTTCCAGGTGCAGCCAAAAAGGACACGGCTGTCGCGAATGCCAGGCCCCGGAGGAAAAGTGTTCAAACTGTGGCCAAAGGCATGGGGCAATGGCGACGTCATGCCCGGAGAAGAAGGACATTATCTTGAAAAAGACTAAAGCAAAGAGAGCGGAAGGTATCTGGAGAGAAAACACCTCTCAAGCTCAAGCTGCAAAAACCACCCTTTCATCAATATGTTGAAAAACAATGGCCTCGAGGAAATGTGGTTCCCGGAGAACCCCTCTTCAGGGGATGTCCTACAAGTACAGATCGGAACACAAAAAGAGGCACCCGTGACCACATTCCCACGGAAGACCGAGAAGAGAGAGGGTAGCACCAAAGAAATGGAGAAGAAGCTCACCCCACAGAGGTCCCCTAACAAGAACCCAAGACTAGCTGCGATGAAGAAGGGAGTGCTAAGAGAGCAGCCAGACGTCTCAAGCAGGCGGAAGGAAATCTACTATGCTCGGCCTCGTCATCCGAGGACGAACGGGAGATCTCTCAACCCAATAATAAGAGGAGCAGAAGTAGGAATCTGAAGAAAGTAAAGGAATTTTATGGAGAAGAACCCAGCATCAAATTCTTCAGAACGGAAGAAACTTCCTTTCCTAAAAGCCCCAAGGTGGGTCAAATCATTGAAGGAGTGAAAACGGGACTACTGAAATGGTCCTATGATTCCTCAGACCGTGAAGCGCTGGTAGTGGCGGCACTCATGGAGGCAGGATTAAAATATACAGGGACTCCTGCCTCGACGTAAGCGAAGCAGAGTTCAAAAGAATTCGAAACGGGAGAA
Source organism: Ceratothoa steindachneri (assembly GCA_963969495.1). Taxonomy (NCBI): domain Eukaryota; kingdom Metazoa; phylum Arthropoda; class Malacostraca; order Isopoda; family Cymothoidae; genus Ceratothoa; species Ceratothoa steindachneri. The sequence goes on from OZ018326.1 coordinate 172,458,798, forward strand.
ACACACACAGCAAAAACCACTAATCAGGACAAACCAACACACACATACACAACAGAGCATAAACATGGAAAACACTAACAACACACTAAAGATTTTAACAATTAACGTCAACGGATGGGTTCAGAAACACATTGCTTACGGAAGCATTTTTCGTAAAGTGGATCGCGACTTAATACTTATCACAGAACACGGCGTTAACACAAAATGAACAGCATAAAAATACCCAATTACACAATTATTAGCAAAAACCATACACAAGAACGGTTCGATGGCGTTGCCATCGCCATCCGGAACAACCTAACATACAAAACACTTCCAGGTCTAGATAAATCATTCTTGGCAGTAGCAATACCTACCCTAGTTGGAGACCTGACCGTAGCGGCGGCCTATCAACAACCGCGACAAGATTACCTGCCGATCCCTGACTTTTACAACTTCTTCTGGCGTGGAAAATTGACATTGCTTCGCGGTGATCTTAATGCCAGATGCCGTGCATCAGGCTACGGAAGCACCGATCAAAGGGAAAGAAACCTGGAGATGCTACTCGTAAGAGACAGACTCCAGAGGGCGGGGCCAGATTTCCCGGCCTTCATATCACAACGTTCAGCAACAAAGCCGGACATTGTGTTGACATCTAAAGACTTCCTCTTCAACATTGTCAATGAACCCGGACCAGTGGTTCCGAGGGATCACATCCCGATTCTTACTACCATCTCGCTAGCGCCAATACTCAAGCCCGTTACACTTAGGAAAAGTTACGCGAAAGCTGACTGGGAGCTATATAGAGAAATACTCAGTACATACCAACCAAATGATCTGGGAGATGCTAATCTCGAAGAGATTGATAAGGAGATCAACAAGATTACCGATCTCCCCATTCAAGCTGACGAGAGATGTGTTCCCAGGATCTCCTATAAAATGCCCCCACAACCTGAGTGGACGGACGAGATGAGAGAAATCGCCCGCGAACATAAAGCAATCTATGATGAGATCAGCAGGACAGGTACCAATAGGGAAAGGACGGCCAGAATGAGGCATCTAGGCATGGAAATTAATGACATCATAATAGAAAAACAAAGAACGATATGGAATGACATCATTGGGAGACTGGTCAGGGAGAGTGATCCCGTAAAATTCTGGAAAAACATCCGGAGAATTAGGGGATTACCTTCCAGACCCAGAACTCAAATTAAGGAAGGAGACGACATCATAGAGGACCCAGAGACTCTCGAAAGAAGATTTAGATCGCACTGGCAAACGATTTTCGCTATATCATCGGAGGAGAACGACGACTTCCACCAGGACTTCGAAGACCAACTGCTCGACGACCTCGGCACAATGATATATAGAACCCACCCCCATCCGCAATTATTACAGGAAAGAGTGATGATTAACCACGGATGCCCGATAACTGTAGAACGGACCTTGAACACAATAAGATCCCTCAAACAGAGGGCTCCAGGCTGGTCTGGGATTACGAAAAATAACCTCGTAAATGTCCCAAGGCAAATTATTTAGGGATTGGCAAACACGATGAATGCCGCCCTGAATACAGGCTACTTCCCGGATGGATACAAGATGGCCAAAATCATCTTTATTTCAAAGGGGAACAAGCACCCAACAAGGTGGCAAGGTATCGCCCGATCTCTCTTCTTGAGATGCAGGGTGAAATCTTTGAAAAGATTTTATTAAAATAGGCTACAAGCTCAACTGAGTGATTTAGGAGCGCACAACCCACAACACCATGGGTTCCGCAAAAAGGGAAAACCGACACCGCCCTGGCGCTCCTAACTGATAAAGTAGCATACACCTAAGCGAACAGGTTCTATGTAGACATTGTGTTGAGGGACGAGCAAAAGGCCTTCGATAAAGTCTGGCTGGAAGGACTTCAATACAAGATCCTGATCTTCCAGCTAGACCCAATCCTGGAAAGGATCCTCTGTGACTTCATCATGGACAGAAGGGAGTGTCTCATGATTAAAGGGCAGAGAGGCCCTGAATTCGAATTAAAGTAGGGCGTCCCTCAGGGAAGCTGCCTGAGTCCTCTGCTTTACTTGGTCTTCCCCATCGACCTCCCAACTCCAGTGCACAGGGACAGGATGTATCTGCAATACGCAGATGACGTCACACAAATTGTCCCGTGCCCGGAGAGGAAAGCAAGGGCGCAGGCGGCCTGCACTATAGCGGAAATCAACAACATCAGCCGATTCGAGAGACGATGGAAAATCAGGACTAACAGGGACAAGTTCAAAATTGTCCCGTTGAACCGCAAGTTGACATGGCCCATCATCATAAATGGGAGGAGGTACGGCTACTGCTCCGAAGGCACCGTCCTGGGCCTTAAATTCACCGACCATGGATACTCAAGACACCAAATAGAGAGGCGGAACCTGGCGAAGAGAGAAATCTCCAAGCTCTACAGGTTTAGAGATCTTAGCTCTGGCCAACATCAGGAAATTATTTATGATGTATGTCCGTGCTATGCTGATCTACCCCGCAGTGGTGTCCCAAGCGGCTAATAAAACCTCGATAAAAAGGCTCCAACGAATCCAGAACACTGCCTCTCTGCTTATCAACAAATTAAGAAGGCGTGACCGAATCAGGCAAAGCCTCCTGCATCAGAGGAAATGCTTGGAGCCCATCAATGTCGTCACTCAGAAACTGGGCAAAAAGATCTGGTCCACTCTAACGGATGATTTCATTCCAGAACTGCAGGGAGCAGGTGGCAGGTCAAATATACCTGCGTGGCTATGGGCGAAAGCCTCACACCGAAGCCCGTTCCCGAGCACAAAACTCTGTTTACGAGACAATATCACTCAAATATACACATAAAAAACGGCACAACACACCACATCTAGTCCCATACAGTTACTCATGAGAAATGAGACTACAAACAACACTAAACTAGCATTGTTGGCAAGAAAAGCTATTAAAGGCTTGAATGCTACAAACAACACTATGACACTAGAAGTCAAAAGACAGAGAAGAAGAAACAAAATACAATAAGAAGAACATTACAAACACATGAAGAAACAAATAGACATTAAAAAACACAAAATAACAACACAAATAAAGGAAAAATGAAATAGAATAAAAATAAAGTGATGCCCTCCTTACTAGGGCAAAATACCCCCCCCCCACCTTTATTTTATTAACTCACTATATCTTCCACTATACCATGTTTCTTCGAAAAACTGAGTACATCATCATCATAACCTGTGCTCAGTGGCGAACTGACCTCTATTTGGGATCCCTCGTTAAACCATAAGTCCTACTTTGCAAAGTTGTTGATATTACGTCGAATTTGGTTATAAAAGCCATATATGATTTCGTTTCCTAACAAAGGCATCTTAAACTATGTTTCCATTTTATTATGAATCAAGGTCTTAGATATATATTCTTTTAATTAAGTTGTATTTTTCTTCAAATATTATAAGGTTTAAAACTATTCTCTCTTAAACTCCCACTCCCATCCAGAATCACATTTTTTACATACTCCTTTCTAAGTTTTCGCTATTAAATATTCTATTGCAGTCTCACTAGCAATCCCCTCTTCTCCTTTACTCGATCATTTGATCCTGGCTGGAGAACCACAAACATGCGTAGCATCTCCTACCGTTGAAATACTTATTTATAACTCTAATTCAGAAATTTAATCTTTTAGGAACTCTGACTTGCTGCCAGTATAATACAGAGATGAAATCGACTGAGGCAATCATCGGAACAAGTTAAGCATCTAGAGTTTACTTTGTAATGCTATAGAAACCTCAGTATTTTTAAAGTTCCCAGTTTCCTTAGTATGAAGTAGCAATAATGATATTTGTGCTAGATTAGGATCCGATTACATAAAAACATTTGACTATCCTCCACTATAACCAATCAGCTAGTGAGAAAGAATTTAAAAGGGGCTAGTACCATTTTTGAACAGGAATTTATTCTTATGAATACGATTGCAGAACTTAAACAAAGTAGATGAACAGTTCACCATCAAAGCAACAAGACAAATGGCAGTAATAAATGAATACAATTCGCTAACTTCAATTTAATATATACAAATGCTTGCGGGTTTCTTTAACCTTAAAATCAACTACGCCTATGTAATAGTAACTGAGAGAGCAATCCTTTCACCAGGGATAGAAATAACTTTATTTCCACCCTTTCACCTCTTGCTGTTTCAATTTTTAACATCATATAATCTTTTCATTTTCTTTAGAAATTTTTCTTACAAGTGCGATATATCAATTAATAGAATGTTCATTAAACGTAACAAGGTAGTGTCGGATGACTGCATGCAAATAAGAACAATATGTTACAACGAAGTCAAATGAAAAATCTGAACAAATAGGACAAAATTCAAAATCTACCAATTAGAGGAAACTTGCTTGCAAATATTGCGCTTTAAGGCGAAATATCCTTTGTTCCTCGTATGCAAGATACACGGAATGAAAACCTTAACAATCGATTGCAATCAGAAGGTGAAAGAAATAAATTCAAAATAAATACATGGACTACAAATCATGCATATATTAAAAAAACTAAGAGAAGCCAAGGAGTTGTAAAATTAACTAAACTAGTACAAATATGTCTGTACTCTTGCTCAAAAAACAAACACCAGGAAACTCTATAAAACACTAAAGAGCATCACACTCTCCAACCTCCAACAGTAACTTTACACAATTACAAAAAGCAAACACCCTTATCAATCCCTTCGCGCACGTCAGCCGCCTTAAATCCCACATTGACAATCGTTGAGCCATTCGACTCGGGTAATTCTTCCCACTGCTCCACACTATCCAACACTCATAAGCCGCCAGTCGAACTATATCAACTATAATCTAAAACACTCATACGCTTGTTGCCCAGACGACATCAGCCACAAACTCTCTGACCAGAAGTCATTTAAACACACTCCAATGTAGCAAACTACAGCTAGTCACACAATACAATACCAATCATCTGAAAGCATGTTAAAAGTATTACACTCCACAAATCAAACATTGACCATACAGATGATTCTTTGCACCGACCAATTAATCTCATTAACACTACCTCATCCTAAATTTCGTAACACCACTCATTTCCTTAGCACTATCAAAACAAGTGTTGAAACCAATACACTCAGCAAACACTGTAGTCACAAAGCTCAGGTCGAGAGATTTCATGCCATAAATTAAAGTAGACCCCACACAGAGCAGTCCTCACCTCCATAGATATCAGCCAAGCCTTTTATGACATTTTCAGCTACAACGCTCAAAATAAATTTGCAATAGGATCATACACAACAACACATAAAAATGATTGGACAACTATCTGGCGGGCAGACATGCCCGCGTGTGATTTGGTGACCAGTCATTACACTTTGGGAATTTCACAAACGGTGTACAAAAGGAACCCATACTTTCATCAAAACTTTGCAAGCCCTTAGATGCAAAACTTTCTCGCACTTCACCATCCACAGATAATATTTTACTACGCAGAAGACACAAAAATTAAATATATACATTAAAACGCACACACACCAATCCTACCTAAACACACTTCGCAAATAGTTCACCACAATTAGACTAAAGATTGTCCTAGCTAACTCTACAAATGAACTTCTCATTTACTCGACAGCACAACATAACTAATCTACCCATCATCAAGACTCTCATATCACACACCCAGCAAACACTTGAAGTAACATGCAATATATTAATGTGATTCAAAGAAAACATCACAAACATAAAAAACAAAGGCATATCACACAGTAAACGCTCCAGAACATCTAGCTCCTACAAATTTCTGATACAACAAAGAAACCACAATCATATTATACAAACTATATATACGTTGAGTGACGGATTATGCATTACTTGGCTGGACCTCTAACCTATCTGAGACAGACCACAACACAATAGAAACTAGAAAAAACAAGCCCCTATAAAACATTAGCTGCATAGCTAGTATACCTACAAACCACCTACACCAGAAAAAAGGTCACCTCTACAAACCCCCAAAATTCACTACATTAAAGTCCTAAGAACATCAAATCAACACCTAGTAAACGATATACGATATACAATTAATCTTTTTACTACCATCCTTCAAACACAAATAGTCACACACAAGTTGGTCACCACCCCATTATCTCACTAGAAAAAAACACTCAGCTGCAAGATCGGCCCCCAGAAATCAACCCTTTCGAATTTTTACTCCCCATGAATACAGAGTCCACCTAGCTAGGCTTCGGAGTGGACAACAATCGGCTCTACTCAGCTATCATGAGGGGTGGGATGATTTCATCGTAAACGTTTGTTCAGGCTGCACACATAACCACACACCATCAAACCCATAATGTAAAACTGCATTGCACACAAGCACACACGACAACAACATAATATATTCTTCATGAAGGGCGTTGTGGAAAAGCCCGATACAGGCCACCGGTTTTTCTTGGAGCAACAACAGAAACATATCACTAAACAATATGTATTGATTTACCCCGCAGTAATTCTGCTCTGCTATTTAAACACAAAAATGAATACTTCAAATGGGCACAAAATAAAGTGTGTACTTAATCGATAATCCAATAAGAATAGAACGAAAGAAACCGTAATATTTGCATAGAAATATAAAAATGCAAAACCCTGAATAAAATAATTGATAAAATAGAAGAGAAAATCATAACCAAAATTCAACATTATTAGAAGATAATAAAATAACGAGGCCAATTTACAAGCTTTTACTACCTGCTAAAAAAGGGAGAAAATGGGCAACGCTACAGATAATTTGCTAACTCACACAAAAGGACAAAAATAAGACATAAATAGAGTATACCCAAGCGTCCGTGGGGGCAAATAAGCCCTGGATAAATTCTATACACTTTGACTTAAGACTGGCCGACTAGGTTCACCTGCAAGGTTTCTATTAAAATTTCCCTTTTCACGTTTCCCCTCTTCTCTCTCTATTCTCTGTACCTATTTTGTCAATATGAGAAAATAGAAAAGTCTTGCGAGATAGGTGAGGGGGATAGGTGTGGAACTGGGTCACAAACAAATTAACACTCATATTTTTTTAAAATCTTTTTGTAGCTATCATCATATTTACTTGAATACGAGCTTTACCTTGTAAATCTCTCATCGAACGCCAAAATCACATCAAATTTTATATATGATCAAATAAATGGTGTAGACCAATTCAATGGCAATCTCAGCACCGGATGTTTCTGTATCTCCTAATGCATTCCATCTATTACCGTCTGTCCAATTTAAACCACGTCTAAGTCAAGCTTTTTTCTATAAAGTTTGATCGAATATTATCTCCAAAATCCAAAATTATCAATCGATTTGCAGTTATTATAAATCAATTAGTAACAATTAATAATTTTTCATAATAGTAAATGGGCGACTAATAAATATTTATCAACCACATTCTAATTGAGAGTACATTTCTACGAGAGAAACAATCCTAAAGATTGGCATAGCATATACTTTGTTAGATTTCAAGGATTGCGTGACGTTAGTCACTAAAGGCAACTCGGGTTGTTGGATCGTCTGGACATTGGACATTGGACATAAAAGAGATGAAATGTAGATAGAATTAAAGAGAAAATAGTAAGAGAGTAAAGTGGTTAAGGAGTGAGTTTAAAGAATAGATGATGTGTAGAAGACAGAATAAAAGATCCCTGGTGAAAGGGTAGCTCTGTTTGTATTATTTTTTGGATTCTTTGGAATTTATAAACTATAAGTTTCATAGTTTATTTAATCAAATCAACATAGTTAATTTGATTAAGGGTTTTCATCTTGATGATGATTTTTATTTTTATTTCTGGCATTCAAGCCTTTATAAGAGACGGGGTTTTTACATCCCGCTTTTGGTCTTTGAAAAAAAAAAAATTTCCTAAAAAATTTAGGTTGATTTTAATAATTATTATTAATTAACTGAATTTTTTTTTGCGGGGGAAGTTTAATTTTAATTAAAAAATTGCGCATTACACTGGTTGGTTGAGTCTCGTCTATTGTCGATCGCGTATTGTATATTGGGGAGTGACGTCAATGTCAGACTGTAATTTGCTACTACTAAAAGGTCTTATTTTTCTGTCGGCCTCGATGTCGAAGTTTGTACGAGAGAATTCAGGGGTCAAGCGGGCACCAATGGCGTGCCAAGTCCTCTTAGCTCTCTCGTGGAGCGCCACGTTGATCGGAGATAATCCAACCGAGGCGTGGAGCTCCCTCTGTCGTTTATGTTCTCTTCTTCGGGGGTTTGTAATAAGTAAAACCTTCTTATTCTGGATGGTTTGTAGTTTCGCAATGTGGGTCCTGGTGCACGCATTGAACGGAACCGGGTTGTACAAGAGTCTCGAGCGAATGCACGCATTGAATATCTTGAGTTTATTTGAGCGAGTTAGGTCAATAAACCTAAAAAACTCCCTCAAATCTCTCTTGCTATTCGCGACTGTCCACCCGATATGACACTTGTAGCTTCCAGTGGTGATTTTGAGCCCCAGAACTGTCCCTACATGGCAGTAGGGGATTCTTTCCCCTTCTACCCGTATATCATTGAAGGTCTTGCGAAACATGGGAATTATTTTGAATTTTTGGGCATTAGTCGATATCTTCCATTTCCTCTCGAAAGAGTTGATGTTGGAAATCTCCCTAGCCGTATTTATCGCCATAAATTCCCTGTAAACGTAGGCGGCTGTACAAATTTGCGATATATCGTCAGCGAACTCAACGTATATCGTACCTTCGGAAAGAGGTTGTGGTAGGTCACGTGTATATATGTTGTATAAAAGGGGACTGAGACACCCCCCTTGTGAGACCCCTGATTCGAGCTCGAATTCGGGGCCTTTGTATCCTTTGATGTGTATGTAGGCTCTCCTCTCCATTATGTAATCGCATAGTATCCTTTCAAGGATGGGGTCGAGGCCTTATTGAAGGATCTTAAATTGAAGGCCTCTCTTCCTAACTTTATCAAAAGCTTTTTTGACATCTCGGAGCACCAGGTCGGCAGGCTTTTTGTCTGCCTTGATCTTAGCGAGCTTTTCTGTGATAACGGCTAAAGCCGTATCAGTCCCTATTTTCCTTCTGAAGCCGTGCTGTTGCTCGTTATGCAGGTTGGCTTCGTCCAGAAAAGAGTTGACTCTGTTGGCTAATATCTTCTTAAAGACTTTGCCAGCAAATTCTAAGAGAGATATCGGCCGAAAGCTGGCAGGGCAGTCCGGGGGCTTTCCCGATTTGGGAAGAAAGATCATTTTGGCCACTTTCCACTGATCAGGAAAGTAGCTTGTGTTCAGAGCGGCATTCATGATGTTAAGAAGCCCCCCTCAGAACATTAAGCAGGGCCTTGATGAAATTGTCCCTGGTCAGCCCCGTGGTACCCGGTGCTCTTTGACGAAAGGATTTTAGTGCAACGGAGAGCTCTTTGGCAGTTATTTTACTCGCATAGCACTCCATCACTTTTTCCTGCGATACACAATGATGAGGGGAGGTTCTCTGTATTTGTGTGTTTAGTTGTTCGATTATGTTAGTCTTGAATTCGAGGTCGTAATTGTCATTTTCTTCTGAGTGATTGTAAAGATTGAGGAACAGAAAGTCCTAAAAATTTCCTCAATCTCTTCGGGCTCGTCGATTTCTACACCGTGATTTATAAGCGTTATTCTTTTCTTGGGAGCTTTTCCTTTTAACCGTTTGACGGTTTGCCAGAAGTTATGTGAGTCTCTTTCAATGTCTTGTCTTTCTATTAGTCTGTCCCATGTGAGTGTCTTTTGGTCCGTGATTAGTGTCTAGAGTTCGTCTTTAATTTTTCTTAGTCTTCTGTGGGCATTGTGGTTGGGGCCTATCAGCGCTACTAAATTGGACAGATCCTTATATTCCTGGGCCAGGGCTTTCATGGGAGGGGTCCAATAGGGAGCTGGAAGGGTTTTATATTTAATATGGGGAACACTATTCTCATCGGCTTTAATTAGGGGGTCAGAGATTTTATCCAGCTCTTTATCTATCTCTTCTAAATTTGCATCAAGTAGAGGGTCAGGAATATAATTTAGAAGGTAATTACGGTTGCTTTCCCAGTTCGCCTGCTTATAGCTTTTGCGACCTGGGATTACAATTTGGATGGGATTTGCACCTACTGTAATTTGAACAGCCTGGTGGTCACTCGGAATTATGGGGCCCGGTTCAATGTAGTAGTTGTAGGGAAACCTGATACTGGATAGTACAATATCAGGTTTCGTTGCTGCATTTTCTGTAATTAATGTCGGGAATTCGGGTCAGATTCTTGTCGCGTAGCGTCTGTCTAGTAATAATTCGATGTTTTTACCTGCATTGTTGTAGGATGTATACCCTGATGCTGCACATCTTGCATTCAGATCTCCAGCAAAGATTACGTTTCTCTTATGGCTGAAGATCTGTAGAAGGTTGTGCAAGGGTACAAAGCCGCGTCTTGAGGGTTGGTACCCCGTGGCAACGACTAGACCGCCCCCAGGGTAGTGCCTACCTCAATGGCAAGGTAAGATTCATCTAAGTCGGGTAGTCTTTTGTATCTTATACCTTTTTTGACGGCTATTGCGCAGCCGTCATACCGTTCCTGGCTGTGATTTTTGCTGATGACGTCGTATTGAAATATTTTAATCTCTTTATGAGCGGTCATTCCGTGTTCATTAATAAGTATTATGTCAGGGTCATTTTGTCGCAAGATGTTGCCATAGATGGAACCTTTTCCGTCCCACCCATCGACGTTCATCTGTATTATTGTTAGTCTGTCAGTCATTTTGTGTAACGTTTGGGTTTTTTATGTGTGGGATTAAAGTGGACGCTTATTCGCGGTCCACTTTAGCCCCATGTGGTGTACTGGGTGGGGTGCACTCCCTGCCGTTTCGTTTTTTTCTGAATTCAGTGTCCGTGATTGTATAGAAGCCGTCAGTGGTCAATTTAACCATATTTCGAGAGAGAGGCTCCTCAACTTGCCGTTCCAAAACCTCATCAGAGCCTTCCCACTTGTATCTTCCGGTCCTAAGACCATCAGACACTTCGTGGGACTCTATTTCGGTTGGTAAAGGGGGCCGATTCGGGGGCATATAATTTCAAGTTAAAACCTCTCGAATGGTACTTCAATTGGGTCTCTCTGCCTCGAGATCAGGATGTTAACCTGGGACCACGTGTTTTTGAAATTTTCCTCGACCTCGGAGACCTGGTCTCTTTTGGTCGCACTGCTTCTTTGGTTGGTCATTTTGTGTGTGTTTTAGGTGTAGTTGTGTCAGTTTTGCGGGGTGTGAGTGGCGCTGGTTTTTCTGTTTAGGGAGTATGCTTGTTCTTGTTTAGGCATGGGTCGCATGTGGTGGCTGTGTTTTGGGGGGTAGGTACTTTCTGGCATGGTTATGGGCACTGAGGGGCTACGCTTATGCGCATAACCTCCTCTGACGGAGGGTTGTCAGGGAACCACATCTCTTGTAAGCCGTTCTTTACGAGCATATGGTTGACCTCGGTTGCGAAAGTTCCTGAGTGAGTTATGTTGGCTATGTGTGCATAATAAATGCAGCACATAATTTTTGTGGAGTGTTCTTATTCAATGTGGAGGTAGGTTCTCTGGTTGTTTGTCTCGGCAATAGCGGCTTTTGCAAATTTAGTGTAGGTCCAATTCACCTTCTTTTCCTCCGTTTCACGTCGTAGCTGTGTTTCTTTTAGGATTTCCGATTTTCTGATCGGGCATGCCATGGACATAGTCCAGTGGGGGCCTTCACACTTCAAGCATTTCGTGGAGGTACTTTTGCAGTCGCGCCAAAAATAGTTGCGACCTGCACAGATGGAGCAAAGAGTCAGGTCTTTTTTCCCAGGGCAGCTCGAGGTGGTATGTTTGCCGTACTTATAGCATCTGAAGCACATTTGTAAGTCGACAAATTCCTCCCTCTCAATCTGTTCTGAGCAGACTCTAACACGGAACAACAGTAAGCCTAGTTCTTTAGCCTTTTGAACCATAACCGTATCCTCGAAGACAACCTTGAAGACGTGCGTGTAGGTTTTAAATTTTATAACCTCAGCAACTTTCGACCAAGGGTGGTTTCTCTCCAGTTCGTCTTTAATGTCCTCTGTCAAGTGGCTCTCAACCCAAGAGTCGAGGCGCCTGCAGGCAACACTACGGTGTGTCTTTATTTGGGGTGGTGTGTAAGGTTTTAAGTTTATCCTCTTGAGGCACTCAACTGCCTTGCTTGAGGTTAAGGCTTTACAGTCAGCCTCCCTCTCACAAATGGCAGAGTAACCATTATGTATGTCAATTAGTCTAACCAATGCAATTTTTATGTTTCCGTAAATTTTTTCGAAGACCGTTCCTCTATCAGTTTTCGGGCCCTCCGAGGGGACCAGAAGAGTAATTCGAAAGGTTTCTCTCATTTTTCGCACATCCCAACGCTCACTGGATGGTTAGACATGGGAAAAAGAATAGGAAAAACACTTGTATAGAAAAGTGGTGAGGTAGAAAGAGGTGGAGGAGATCAGAGGGCAAATGTCCAAATAAAATTACCACTTTACCTCAAAACAGTTTCCACGTAAGAGCGAAGATCCGTCCCCGCACCGTTGTATAACGAAAAAGGCCAGTAGTGTACTTATGAATGTATGTATGAATCAATAAACAAACGATCGTGCGACTATCAACAACGCAAATTCACTCTCTTCACTTTATCTCGCGAAAAAAATTCACTTATGAAATTTTCGAATAATGCTTTCAAAGCGGGAGTCGACTTGCTAAGGCAGACAAAGCAGTCGTTGGATCGTCTGGCCAAAGAGTTTCGTTTGATAATGTGCGACAAGCGAGATTTGATCATGGTGTTTTATCTACTAGATTTTGGGCAGATTGAACACTAGGCATCAACCTTAAGTTATTCCATAGAAAATGTTGTTTAGGGTTAGTAAACACTCATAGTTTCGCATTGTTGGGAATAAATGGATCTCATGAGTAGAAAAGGTTGTATTATATATTTTTTGTAGTGTTAAGGGTGATTTAATTTAAAGGAAAGTACCAATATCACGAAGACCTCATTTAGAATTTTCTATCCTAATTGATGCAGTTGAACATGTAAATGTGATATGTAGTAAATTGTCTATCATTCTCCGTTTGTTCGAAAGTATTACCCGAGAGAAAGTACTAATAATACATAGTTTCATTAATGATGAAATTTAATCGAAGTGAAATTTTACAAACTGGAAAAATGGTATTGAAAACGCATTACTTATTACCTGTGTAGGAAATTTTTACATATATGACAAATATTTTTGAAAAATAAAAGTATTTTTGGCTAAGGACTATAAATACCCAGCTCTGGCAATAGTAAGGTGATTTCTTTCTATTTCTACCGTTATATCAAGGTTGTCTAGTTTATACATACTATGTAAATATGTACGGATTGACTTTTCTACAATTTTTTATAGGAAATCATTTTGCAAAAGGAAGGGCTTAGGTACTGAAATTCCTTGTCTATAAGATTCGATGATGAACCAAAATTGTTCGCACTGTAAAGAAGGGTATTAATGAATGAAATTAGAATTTTAAATCTGTGCCAACCAATAAAGTTCAATGCCTACCTAATATTAGTGGGTTTCCCGTATACTGAGATTTATAAAGCGTTATTATTTTTTATTAAAATATCTAAAAGGCAAGGGTGATATTACTTTCATTTTACTTTGTATATTCAATACTAAGGTGGATATTGTTTTAAAAATTGAGAAATTCTACAGCCTGATCACGCTGTTTAAATATCCTTATGGAATGATCCAAAAACCGACTATAATATTTGCTCTAGGTCAAAAAGGAAATTTATATAATATACTTTCTTGCAAATAGTCAGAAAGCAATCTGCTTGTAACGCCGATCAGAGACCACTTACCAACTCCATCGATTTGTTGGTAACTCTGACTATGAAAGGTAAGCAACACCTACCCACTCCAAACTAGGTCGATCAATAAACTGAAATGTAAATTAGTGAAACTATGGAGATTAGTAGAATCCTTACAAATTTTCTCATATGGTCGGGAAAAATCTGCTTCTAACTGTTATGTTTGTAAACAGTAGCTGAATATCGTAACTTAGTAAAAATGAGTAGACTCTTCTTTATATTCAATCAACTCAGCTTGAAAGGTACAAATTGGTGATATTTTATTTATTATTTCCTATTAGGGATAGTAATAATACAACATATTTTGCCAGTTTTTAGGTTGACAAAATATGAGGCCAAAATGTGACACAATGGGATAATAGGCTTGAAGTGGGAGCATCTTTTACTCCATTATCTTTCAATACGTGGTACCATCAATTTTCCAATTAATTTTGGGGATTGCTTGTGTGCCTTGTGCAGTTAAGAAGAACAAAATCATGAAAAGACCTCCTCAAGGTTCGAGGGTTGGGATAGTGTGCTTAGCATCAATGGAAGTTGCAGTGCCTCAATGAAAGGTAAAATAGGATTAACAATGAAGCCTCACAGATGAGTGTCATGAAACGTATGAATGCTTGAAATGGGCACACACATTATTATGCACATGCAAGTAATGTAAAGTTAGCTCCACCCAAACTGTATAATTGGCTAAGTCAATCAGATGGCTAGATAGTTATTCAGAGGACAGTCAGTTAGGAAGGCAGTCAGTCAGAAGCAGAGCCGAAATAGACTCAACCATTATTATGCATGCCTAAAATACCTCGACATACGTTCAATCACATTCATTGCGCCGAGGCTTATGGAGTTCTCCATCCAATAAACAGTCTTGAATTCGTCTTCCGAGATTCATTTCTTGCGGGTAATAAGCTGGTCCTTTACCCAGCATAAATCACTAAAATTAAGCAGGAGGATAATCTTCCCTAAAATTGGAGTCAGCCCTTGGTCAGCACGTGGTAACTGATTTTCCCAATAGCGTTACGTCGAAGTTAAGCAACAGTGGGCCTTGTTAGTACTTGAATGGAAGACAGCCAAGTTAACTTTTACCGGTAAAAATCTAACCAATCGACTCCTGACCACTACCAACAGACTAAAAAACAACTAATAGGCGAATAAGCAACCAAGCTATAACAGGTGACCTTGGACTTGCTATACAGTCACTTCAGCCCTGAAAATGTGATGACTATCATTTTGGCAGCAAAGTTCTACTTTAGTTTCATCTCACCATATGAAATGGTTTCAAAATTTAAGTCACCTTTCAAGATGCTCTTGCAAATTTAAATGGTTCATTAGATGCTTTTTATTTGGAAGTGGAAGTTTACAGGAAGGGAAAGAATGCAGATCATTACGATATAGCTTTCTACTGATAGTTCTTTGGCTCGTTTTAATCAATGTCTATTCTATATCGCTTTTACATCCTTTATAGTAACCATTGGATTATTATTTAAGTATCGAAGCATATAACGTCAAGCCGATCGTTAGTCGTGCGAGGGGCACTGGCTCTTGGGTAATTAAAGGGATTTTATCACGCAATGCTTTCGAGTTAAACTACCTAGAGGTGCACTAGGCACTCCAACTCACTCAGAAATAGTCCAATATGATAATACATCTGAATGGAGTTTAAATATTTGCTGCCTAAAATCTTGCAGAACTATTTTGACCTGCATCTTTACTCAAAGCAAAAGTCCTTCTTTTGAGGACTCATCGATGATTAACGGTGCTAATATTCGACAGTTTACAAGAGTTTCGTTCCTACAAATTTCTCGAATCTTAATTTTTACCCTTTTTATCAAAATTATAAGATTATATAACTTTTTTACATGCTAATTTTGCTTATTAGCAATTCCTACTTGTGATAAGCTTTAGCTAATTTTAAGTTTGAGTTGTGTTCTTTGTACGTCTGTTGGTTTTTAATTTTTGCTCATATTACATATTTAATATAATATTAAATACAAAATAGTAGGGAATCTAACCACAAATACGAAATATTTGCTATATTATTATTTTACAAGAATACCATTTTATTACACACTATTTTGTAAAAGGTTAATTATACCAAACATAAAGGAAATTCTCTAGCATACTAGCAAAATATATTATTATCATACATTCTGATGAATAATATGATACATTCTATAAAGTTTGATTAAATATAGATAACTAAAGGGTGCTTTATAGATTTGCCCAAAACAAGAAACAAGAAACCAAATTAATATCACTGATCCGAACGGTGTGAATTCAATTTAGAAATTTGGAAGTCCCTAATTAATATGGATTCTATATTATTTCTTTTGTGAAATTCATTACACGGGTAAATAATTCAGCCCTGGAGACTCTCAAGAAAAAACAATCGGCAATTACTGACCAATCAGTCAAATAATGCGACACCTGATTCATTAGTTTTACTTTGGGGTCATTTGAAATAAAATATTTCTTAATGGTTGAAGGGTATTTAAAGGTGGTATGGTTGGGGTAAAGACACTGTTTAATTCTTTAAAACCTAATACTGCCAAGAGTTAGAATTAGGAGCCGAAATACGAGGGATAATTTATCTCTCCTTATGAAGGTCCATCACCTATTTAGATGTGACCACGAATTTGACCTTCGTTCCTACATACAAGCTGACCCCTTTAAACCTTGCTAAACATGCTCACAAGTTTATTAGTATGTTTGCATTTTCTGATCTCTTTGTTTGTTTGTATATAAATATGACCATTCAGTGATATATAAACCAATGTTCTACTGTTTTTATGTGTATCATTACGTTTTTCCTAGAGTTGATACAAAGGTATCAAATGCGTAAGATAAATAAAGTCGTGGGCTAAAAGATTCTTCTCCTATTCGACTCTTTAACTTTGAAACACGAGTTTTAATGAATTTTTGAGAACTTATCCAAGGCCTCAGCGCAGACGTAAAGGCAAATATAAGACAAATTGAGAGATGCGAAGTTACCCTCTACGATGAATATATATATATATATATATATATATATATATATATATATATATATATATAAATATATATACGAGGAGCAGGCAATAAGTTTTGCAATTCGGATATAAGGAAACAAGATATAAGGAAAAGTGTTTTATTATTTTTCAATATAACTACCTTCGACTTCAATTCACTTGAACCACTTGTCCCTGAGGCTTATGCAACTCTGGCCTTGTGGACTTTGACGACGTTGAAGTCGATCATTGGGTGTGAGTTTTCACGGGACCCAAAGGGCAGAGACCTTGGTAATGGCCAAATTGTCGTGGATGATGTTGATAACACTTCCATGTGATATTCCCAGTTCTCGCTCGATTTTTTTTACCTTCACCCGTCGATTTTCGAGGATCATCCTCCCCACACAGGCCACATTCCCCTCGTTGGTTACGTCTGATGGGCGTCATAGACGGGGGTCATCTTTAAGGGACTCACGACCATGGCGGAACTCCCTACTCTAGCGAGCAATGGTTGGAAAGGAAGGGACGGTGTCGGTGTACACTGCAACCATGCGTTCATGGATCTCTTTGGCATTTTTGCCTTCCTTGGTCAAGAATTTGATCACTGCGCGGTGCTTAACCTTCTCCATTATTGAAAAGTTTGTGACTGACGATCTTCGATCAGCTATGCTTCTTAAATAGAGGAGGCAGGAGCGTGCTGCTGCAGGTCCTGACTTGTTATAACTTTTCCTAACACCTCTACAAACAGCCATCCCCCTTTCTCTGTTTTGCGCTACCGATTCGCAAAACTTATTGACCGCCCCTCGTATTAATATATATATATATATATATATATATATATATATATATATATATATAAATGTGTTTATGAACTATAAACCTTTTTAGGTTGCAATCAAACGGCATCCGACCTGAATGTGGCTGAGCTTCCTGGTGCAGCCAGAGACCGCTGGCAACCTCTTTGATGCGTACACCTGGCAAACTCACGCCATCCGTCACCTATTAATTCTCGCACTAACGAAAGACTCACTCTTGTCAGAATTCTCTCGCTTGGCTTCTATTTATCTCCGCTCCACTAATACCAAGCTTTACATCAAGCCCGAAGAAAGCCTTCCAGTCACGAGAGCATCAAGGCTCCTGACTTCGAGCTAACAAGAAGAATTCCAACTGGAGATCTTTTTAACAAAGTCATAGAATGAGAGTGTTTATTTAACCAACAGCTTCAATATATTCCATAAATGACAAACACATTAAAATACTTAATATCTCTTTATCATTTCAACTGTATAGAAAATTCGCTGAAGTTTACAAGTTGAAATACCTTAAACAAAAAACAACATCAAAATTCAGTTTGCCTCCGAAATAAAGTTTGAATTTTCATGGAATGTTTTTGTGAAGACTATGTTGTAATTGGTTCTCCTCTTGTAATAAAACTTATTATACGAGAATTTAGTAGTACAAAGAATTGTTTGGAAACTATTAACCTTAGAAAGAAACCACAATATAGATATAAATTATTTAGCTGTAACTTCATACTGAATCTCAATTTCGGTTGGAATTGTAAAAATATAGAATCCTTACATGAATAAAACTTGATGAATTTATGTTGCCTAAAATAGATGGGAAATGATATCTATGTTTGCTTCATCACTTAACAAGGCTATTCGTATTGTTCTATAGTTTAGTTAAATATACCAAAAATTAGTCAACGTTTCTTATTATTAGCCCAGCGACATAGTTTTCAAACTATATTTAGTGGCTTTTAAAATCGTCACACTTAATCCATATAATTAAAAACCATCAAAATAAACCTTTTTATAAAAAGGAAACTATGTTACTAATAATGGTAAAAGGAAATCCATGTTGGCATATAAGGCACAAACTCTTTAAATGTGCTTAATAATTTGATTTTTAAGCTAAATCTTATTTTGTAAGCAGTGAAAAAGATGTGATAGCTTATTCAAGTTCAATAATTGCTGAACTCTAGGAAATATAAAAACCAACACTTTTAATTGAGTTAAATAATGGTCTGGCCATCGACTTTACTTTAAAATCATATTGAGTAGAGTAAAGCATAATAATACTATATAAATGATTTTAGATAACGAAAAAAATGACAAAAATTATCGATTAAATTCAAATAAAATTATTTTTAATTTTATATAGAGTTTGTAGGGGAAAAATATTTATGCGTTTGAGAAGAATATTTAATCACAAACATAATTATTGGAATAGCCGTAGTCTAAATGCTCTTTATTTGTGTTCCACATCCTGTTTGTAAGCAAAGTCTATAAATACATATATTCCATTCAGCAGGACGAAGCTGATTCAAAGAATTACCTGTCCTTGCTGATAACTTCGATGGTTAGGGTAATACTTACCAAAAAATGAATGTGCCATTTTCACATACCTTACTGTCAAGCCTAACTTATTAAAATTCATAATCGTCTGCCGACACCTTCCTACCGATTTCCTTCTTAATTCGTCTAGGTGAAAACGCTGATTACAAGAAGAGCATTCCGAATTGTGTAATTTTTCAATTTCGCCGAATTTGGCAATATCCCTCTAGGACGTCACTCATTTAACCCTAGAACCCCAACGTTCATTTTGAGTTACACTAACCACAACCCCGGGAGAATTTCACCCTTTTTGGAAAATCAAAAAAGGATAATATTTTTCAATTAAGGTTTATTACAAGGTAAACAGTGAAAAAGTATCCTTAATTTGTATTTTATCTTAATACTGTTACTGATTTTATGGTGAAATAGACTAAAAGAGAGTAAATTTTAAGATGTGCTTAGGAAATAAATTCACCAGAAAAATTACTGCAGCTAGAGACTTGTGTTGTACAATGATTCTGAAGTAATTGAACCCTCGCCTGAGTCAGGTACAGCCCTCTACTGCAACTGGGATCTGTATCGAAGACACGTGAAAAAAGGCTATATTTTTTGTTGAATTTTTCATTTTCATTTGTTTTTCATCCTTTTTCCAAAGCTGATAGTCATCTATTTTTTACACAAAATTAAGACACACAATGATAAATAATCTTACCTTTTACAGGCAGTCACCGCAGGTGGGGTACAGATGCCTAGGGCACTTTGCTTTGGCACACTTGTTGCAGCGGTGCCGGGTCTTCCTGTCTGACTTGCTAGGGTAGTCAGAACAGCGTACCAGGGGTGACTTGCTATCCGAAAATGACTTCCCTAGCGACGGGCAGCGCTGCCCAGTGATGGAAGGTCACACACTGTTGTTATCAAGGTGTGAAGTTTGCGGGACAGGACTGGTGATGACAGGAGTGACTGAGCCCAGGGAGTGATGAGTGACCTCCCCACATTCATGATGAATGCCCTCTTCTTCGACATGCTGATTCCCTTCCTTGCACGGTTCTCTAAGCTGATGATGAAGGCATTGATGCTCGCGGAATTGAGGATGCCACACTACACACAGAGGGGCCAACGTCGTGTCTTCGTAGAGCATGAACTCGTTGCACACATTTGGTCGAATGTGTCGACCCCTCATTGTGTGGCATTGTAAAATTCTATGATATCTGGTTTGCCAATCAAGGCAATGGTAGACTGGGTGTGCTGGGATCACATGATCAGCACCATTTTCTTCTTTGTGCGAGATGTCTGTGCCACGTACGACAAAAGCGTTGCAGTTGTGTTTCCTTTACCTTCATCTCCTGTGAAATTTCAGCCTTGTTGTCTCGAACTGTGCCAACTAGGGTCATTTCACAGTTGTTCAGAAGGTAGGAGATGAGAGGCAATGATGTGAACCAGTTGTCCGTGGTCACATTTATGTTTGTTCAGTGGTATGGCCTGGTGAGTTCCTTAATGAAGTAATGCATGAGTTTCACCCCATCCCGTGGCCTTGGCCCCTGCTTTCCAATGTAGGGTATGGCACCAAGCATGTACTTGGTCTCAGAATCGCAGATCGAGACAAGCTTGATGCCATATTTGGCAGGTTTTTGTCGATATACATCTGGAAAGGGCAATTCCCTCTAAACCCCAACAGTTGTTCGTTCACTGTGAGGTTTTCGTGTGGGACATAGAGCCGGCCACAGTTCTCAATAAACTCGTCGTACACCTTTTTCACATGGGCAAATTTATCCTGTTTCTGGCTCTCGTCACGGGTTTCGGGGTTGTCAAACCTCAAGCAGGAAAGGAAAAACTCAAATCTCCCCTTGGGCATTGCTGCCCGATACAAGGAACACCCACCTACAGTGCTCCACATCTCAATGAGAGAAAAATGGTTATCCCTTTGCTGTCCTGCCACTATAAGCACTCCAAGGAGTGCTAATATCTCCTTAGGCTCTGTAGCACCGTATGTGCCACTTTGACTTGCCATACTTCTCTCCACACGCTCTATACGTTTGTTTGTCCAAGTGACGATTTCCTGAACAATGAAATCAGTAATAAAGAGCTTGATTGCCTCTTCAGGTGCGATTATATCCCTTGCCTTCTGAGTTGGCCCTGGCAGGGGATCTTGCTTAGATGATCCTTGACAACCTCCTGGTTGTTGCAATGTGCTGTGGCTGACAGCTCCACCTGAAATTACTTCGGGTGGAAATTGATGTTTTGTTGAAGTCCACAACGAGTACAGCATCAGCCCCCAGCTGGCCTTTTCCTCTTCGTCCACCACTCGCAAGGGCAGTAGCAGAGGTACTAGCAGGGGCAGCAGCAGAGGTAATGGCAGGGGCAGGACTTTTTCCTTGGTATAGACGTGAAAATCTTCCTTTTTCTTTTCTTTGGAGCAGCATCATCCTCCTCAAACTCATCACTACTTCCTGGTTGAATCAGGGGCACATACTCTTCGTCATCGTTACTATCCTATAGTTCGTCTATTTTTAGGTTGTCACTGAATTCACTTTCATTATCCATATGTAACTCAACATCATCAACACCTAAACTATCACTACTATCTTCCAATGATTAGCCTAATCTGTTTATTATGTCCAAAAGTCCATCTTTACTGAGCCACTTGCCTCGACCAGCCATAATCTTGTTATCCCTGAAATAAATAACTTAATACCTGAAAAGAAACACACGTAAGATTTCACAAAATAGTACGGTCACCACAACGTAGAGAGAATATCACCCTGTTAAAAATTCTCACAGTCACCATAACGTCGGGTGAATTTCTCCCCAAATCACAAACTTTTCCCCGTGATGGAAAATTCCAAACTCCGAGTGACAGCGCACACCCACCCTTCAAGACGTCACACAAGGCATTGAAGATACTGATAGGCGGAGTGTGCTGCCGCGCTTCCATGGCTATGAATCACGTGACCACAGCATGTGCTCGGGGAAAAATGTCCCACGATGTAGCTTCAGGGTTAAAGAGATGCAGGAGATAAACTCTCGCTTTGGTGAAAAATCAGCTTGCTAAAAAGGGCTTTGTTGTTCAATATTAACAAGTCTATTCTCAATGAGCAAAGGAGAGATAAAGAAGCAGATTGTGATCCCCAGTATTACAGAAAGTCAAGGATGATTTTAAGAAAAAATCAATTTATAAACTATTTTGGCAAGAATACATAGAAGTAATTAAACGTCTATGGACACAGTTTCCAAACATCTAGTAATTAAATGTATATGAACAGTGTCAAAATAGTGCACTTATGAAGTTTTACGTTTATTTTATGTAATTTTATCAAATATTTTCTACCTACTTAACTCCTCACAAAATAACTTAACACCTAATTAACCAATTATATTGTTACATCAATTATTGTGCATGGGAAATTTTGTCAAAGCATTGAATCTCTCTGTAAGAATATAAATTGCGTAGAAGCGATAATGGCATACACAGAAACTACGATCATCAAATTTAAAGCTAACACAGGAGTATTTTAATCACATAAATTCTAATTATTTTCCCAATGCATCTCAGAGATGCTTAGAACTAAGTGGCAAAATTAATAAAAGTTGATGGTTTTCTTCTTTATGATTAAGGAAATTCATGTAAATTGAATTATTTTACGATGGAGAACTGGAATGTAGTAAACAGAACAAAAATATTTTTATTTTTATTGCTGATAAACGTTTACCACTGCAATTTATTTTGGATTTCTTGAAAAAATATTCAACAGAACGCTATAAATGTCTATTTCTGGTGCTAGATGTTGTGATTGTGTGATGCGACATATTGTTCGACTCACATCACACTAAATATATAGCCAGTTTATCACTTTTCTTAAGGAAATTTCTACTGTGCATCTACGTGTAGTTGAGCCTGTTACAAATTCATTCCTAAATGAACCAAGTGATCATATCTGAAGACCAGATTCAAATCCAAGCTGCAACACCGATGATTATTCTTCCTTCGCTGTTGAGTTTAAGTGCGGATCTTCACTTGCCCAGTAGATAGAATTATGTCAGTTAAATTGGAAAATAAATTTAAAGTAGGCACTAAATATTAGGTAAATAATTAGTAAAGGACTTTAAATATCCCAATTAATAAGCCCTTTTTACATTCTGTTAGGGTAGACCACGAGAACTCATTCAATTTAAGTATTCCTCCCCCAAAAAATAATTTCGCCAGATTTTTCGGAGACTTTGTTATCACCACTACTATTTGGGGCTCTTCCTAACATATTGCGTCATAATAACAGCTCAACGTATTGGTTCAAATTAACTAACATTATTACCTATCTCTTTTCCTTTTATATAAATGAAACTTATAACCAAGGTTAACTTATTTTGACACTTGCAACAATAACTATCGATAGCATATGCACCATAAACGAACACATTTTTCCACCTCTGAAAGCACCTAAAATATTACCACCTTGGAAGCAGGTAGTATTATTTCGTCCCTTTCATAGCCAATACCGGATAAAACCAAAACCAAATACATAAAACAAAAAACAAACAAATAAAAAATAGAAAAGCAAAACAAAACAAAGAAACCAAAAATAAGCCAAAACTAAAAGACAAAAAGAAACAAAAACAATAACAAGAAAAACAAAACAATAAAAAATAAAACATAAAATGACAGTTTTTGATATCTAGGCCCTCTTTTCATCGACCTAAATGACTTTCCTCTTTTGATGGTCACGTGAAAGCAGCAGTCTTTGAGGCTCAAGCGGCAAGTGTCTTATTTTTAGTCGTTTTTAACCTTGCTAGAATTGGCCTTCTGCTAGTACTTCATCTTACTCCACCACCAAACATTTTCCAGGATAGAGGAAAGGTGATTTTTGCAAGGTATAAAAATCTTAGAAAGAGTAGGGAGGAATGGTTATTTGAAAAATACAACTCACTACCTTTTCTTTGCCAGCCTCTTAAATATCTGCTATACCACTCCAGGCCATCTTCAGGTGGAAGGTGCTGTAGATATTGAAAAGTAAAGCACCACTGGAATAGAGCAAGATAAACTATTGAGATACACATACAGGGGAGGTTTACGGATCATTGCCAGAAACTTATTAGAGGCAATAACAACTGGATCTTAAGAGTTTTCAAAGGGGAAGATACGTAGGATTCTGGGAGATCCGAACCACACTAATAAAAGGTGAAGGTCAGCGAAAAGGGCTGGGGCTTCAGAGACCACATGAAACAGATTATATACCTTCATTTCGCTCCAACAACAAATATGCGAAATAAATGTTTTTCGAACTACCCAGAGCCATTATCACATTTTTTTAATTGAACAGAAGAGAATGGGATGCTAAATTACACCCTCTGATTACTCATTTGTTTAAATAACTTCGGAGAAACTAGGGCGAAAGAAAATAGAATTTCCACGAACAACTGACCATAAGTGTACCTACGATCTAGAGGTTTGGAAGAAATATACGAAATCATTTAATTTGAAATTAAGCGTATTTATTTAGTAAAAATAAGAAATCCGTTGATATTCAGCAATTAGATGTATACAGCCCTTGAATTTAGAGCTGGTAGTGACAATTGTTCATTGACAATCGATTTTCATTCCTTCGAGATACTCAAAATTTCTTTTGGTTATTCGGGAAAAAGAAAATCGAATCTCAACAAGCGCCAGTCTACAATCGAACCTTCCATTAATTATTAGTTTTACTAACATCAGTACTTTCCATACGTAACTTAACAGAATGTTGTTGAATACAACTCCTTGGTTTTGCATTGAAATTTAAAGTAATTGAATCTCTGAAAACTTTCGGGTTCAATTATTACTAGATATTGCACAATGTGTAAATAATTACTCGAATCTTTTGCATTTGATAAATCCCTTTAATCTGCCTTTTATGTTACTTCTTTACAAACCCTTCTTTATCGAAGTTACTTGAAGGGGTCAATATTGCTCTGATATTATTCCTACAAATGGATCAATAATTCTTCCGTTCAATAACAGCACAAGAGTATTATTGTAACTAATTTCGATGATTTGGAGGCCCTTTACTTTTGTTTTTATTATGACTTAACGAGCTTGAATGGACCGACATCGTCTTTCCTTTTTCTGTTGCTTCATTATTTCAAAGTATTTACTTTCAATGCCTCTTGTAAGGATTTCATGGGACGTTTTTGATATGTATCAATTTGCTTTTATTCCCAATAAATCAATCCCTCCTCAGTACCCATTTTCCGCTATCTTCTGTGTACCTGTCCCAACGTGAAACAGACATTCTCATAATTTAGCCAGCCAATCCGAACGTTTATTGATTCAGCTATATTTTGTATCTGGAAATATTGTTTTTGTTTTATTAGACCCTGAATTGATTATTGATATTTTTGATGGAAGTAGGCATTCCAAATAGGGGAAATGTTAAATTAGAAAACAAAGTAACAAGATATGAAAATCATTTGAGAGTAAGAAAGAAATCATACATGCAACATATACCACAATGAGGCCAAAAGATCACCTGAATTTTTCATTGCACATAGGGAAAGATGTTCCCAAACTGCATGATTGAGAATCCAACAGTATGAAAAAAAATTGTGGATAAGACTTCATTTATATTGTGAAATTAGCCAGAAAGAAATATAAACCACTACTCATTCCTATTCCTGGCAGAGTGAGACGATCCTCCTTGCTCATCAATCCGTCCGTCTTGAAGAGTTTATCGATTAAATGCATAGTGTAACATAAATTTAATTATAGCCGATAAAGAAGAATAGATAAAGCTTATTCTGCTTTATAATTGATAGAGGTCATTTTTTCAAATATTAAGAGATTATGATTCATCGACTATTAATTGGTAAAAATCGGCCTCGAAAATTCCTTATAACAGTTCACATATTGTCTACAACTTACAGAGAAAGTATGAGTAATTCTTCCTTTGATGCAACCCTTTAGAATCATCGTGATGTTGAATTGAGTGAGGACGATAAAGTGAGATATCTTTTTGTTGCGATAAACTAAGGGTTGCTATTCAAATATTTGCTAACGATATTTTTCCGATAATAACTAGATTTATATACTAAAAATTGCAGAAAGAATAAAAAATAAATGGGCGAATACTGTCGTGGTATGACATTATATTACATCAATACCATATTATATTTATGGGGGAGGGACCAATAACTTAAAGGCGAACTGACAAAGGGAAGGAACAACTCGAGTTTAGACGGCCGGAATAGTGAAATAAGAGTACAATGAGGTGAGGTAAAATATTGGCAATGGCAAAGCTAAAGCTTATATAAAGAGGCATGTACAAAAATCTAATTTTATTTACATAAAAATGAGATAATTTATGGGCAAAATTACATTAGAGAATTAATCGGCAAAATTACATCGGTAAATGAGGGGGGAATTGTAGTTATGCATCAGACTATGAGATTAAAATTTAATGTATTACAGGAAGAGACTATTCAAATTGGGGGGAATTAACTCAAATGGGTTACTGAATAGAAATTGTAGTTATGCATGAGACTATGAGGTTAAAATTTAATGTATTACAGGAAGAGACTATTCAAATTGGGGGGAATTAACTCAAATGGGTTACTGAATAGGAAGAGGGGTTGGATTACGAAGGATTCTGCTTCTAAGTTCCCGCTTCTGAGCGGGAACTTAAAGTGATGACGTTCTCCAAAAAGAAGAGGGGGGGGGCGGTAACGTCTGGTGCAGGGAAGAGTATTTCGGCAACCCCAAAACGAGGGGCGAACGAGGAGGTTTTCGAGAGGAGCTGAGGAGTGAAGTCAGAAAAATCGCTCGGTAGCGATCGTTAAATGTAATTACCTCAATGACTGGGGCTTATTCCAATACACAAATAGTTCAGCCGTCACTTTGCTTTGTTGTTAGCATCTCCTTGGAACTAGGGGAATCTTCTTGGCTCCGGGCGAGACTTCTCAACTATGTGTCTGCCTCATGGGAAATGAGCACAATATATGTCTGAAACTCTCCCCGCCGGGCGGGTGAGTGGGAAACTGCTCTAATCTCGAATGGCCTCGAATCTCCTTGCCGAGGCGATTCTAACCCGTGTAAAGGTGGACCGTGGTGGACGCGGTTCGGGGCTACCACTTGTGGAAGGGGGGGTTAGGTTTACCAATATAAGCCTAACAGAACCTTCTCAAGCACATGGAACTTCAGTGCTGGAAAAGAAATTCCACGTCGAATTCCCTCACAAATACAATATTCATAATGAAATGTTAACTGGAGCTCATCGAGAAGATATAATTATTCGTTTAGGATTTCATTATCATATTCAATTTTTAATATTTGTGCATTATTTAATTTTCAGGTTTTGTTGTTTTTCAGAATTTATACCTACATTGCTAAACTATAATTTATTTCTATAAAATTATAATTCGCAGTTTTTGTTCATGCATTTAACTTTGCATATTATCTTTATATAGAAAGGAAGTATAATTATTTATCTATTATTACACCTTCATCACCGTAAACAACGCTCACATTTTCTATTTACTTATATGGTATTGTCATAATAATATGATTTTTTTACTCTACACCTTAACTATACTTGCTTTATTTATAAGTCAGTAATTTTTGTAAAGTTAATTTATTAATTTATATTGTTTGTATATACCTGTTAATTTCTCAACAATTCTTCATACTGCGATAGTATTTTATCTTTCACAATTGTCTTTGTTTTAATATTCAACACTGGAAAGCCGTTACGTTTCCTAAATAAAAATATATCCAATAATTTTTCAATAGAAAACATTCTCTCTCTCTCTCCCTATCTATCTCTTCTCCCCGCTATATAATTGCACTATGAAAACGAATCTGCTCCATCTGTAGTAAATATTACTTTTGTAGCTTCCCTCGATAGATATGGCGGAGAGCTACAGTAGGTTCCTAATAGGAGAGAGTTAAAGGTTAAAAAATTTTCCCACCAAAAATAACCGCTGGTGCTGAGTTTGAAAGTGGAGGCCTTGAGAAAGCGGCACAGTATCCAGGTTGAAGAGTGCGCTCTTGAGGGCAACTGCGACGATTACTTAAGACATTCAACCGCAATCGATTCTGTCCCCTAACGAGAGCCGCGAAGCTTTCACTCTAATTAAATAAGGAATTCCCTGTGAGAGTTAAAGAGAGTTATAATGAAAATTAGCTTGCAGATTTAGGTTCTGACCGTGAAGAAGGTAATTTCAGGATAATCCTGTTATGGACTCTATTGCCAATGGAAAAAAATGGAAAGCTTGGCGGAATGAGGAGGAACTATTGTTATCTGGGCAATTATAAACTACTAATGTTTTATTTATAAAGTTCGAGGAACTCCTGGGAATGTACAACTAAGTAATGAGAAATTTGAAAAAAAAGAAATAGGGATGTATCGTTTGCAGGTAGAATAAGTACATTAACGACTCTATCACTGTTAAACCTTTCTCATAAAAAAGAGGTAAACTTCCTGAATTCATGGGTCTTTACAAGCACAGCGGGCGATTCTGGAGAGATAGGAGGCACTTGAACGGAATTGTTCTCGGAAATCCTGTGTAGGAATAATTAAATTAATGCTTTCATGGATTTTGTGACAGGGCTGCATCAGAAATTAGAAAACACTTATGAGTATTGTTTGCCCCAACGCAATAAACATACAAACTTAATGAATTTAAGGTCTTATTTTTTCTAATGCTTTTAATCTTATAAGATTGATATTTTCGGTTTCCGCTTAAAACATTCAAATGAGGAGGAAATTTTAAAAGTTGAATACCCTAGGAGATGTATAATGATTTTAAATGTTAATTTTTCACTATAATTAAAGAGTAGTACAATATAAACTAAATTGAGATGTAAAAAGAGCATAATGTTTCGTAACTCATAATATAAATTTCGTAAACCACAAATAGTTTCAAAAATCGAAAAGATACTTTTGTCGTCTAATCGAACTCAAATAAATAGAAACAGAAGGTACTCGTACTATGAAAATGAGCTAACTGCATGCAAATATACGAGCCGCGTCGATTTTATCGATATGAAGATAATCTTAAGCTACCTACTCAAACTCATACCAGCTTCAGACCTGTTAATATTCTACCGACAACAAACGACCCATAATCGTGTCCGGTTTTGATAAATTCCTTAGTTATTCCCCTGACTCGCTGAGAGTAGGTATGAATTTGTTCCACTCCTTTGCTTTGAGCTTATCTGTATATGTACTTGTAATTAGTAATACTTTTACTTTTATAGGTTTAAAATCTCTTAATTATATGCTTTTGATTTGTATTTAGTTTAAGTTAACATTTGTTCGCCTCACAACTTGTGTTTATCCGTTAGCCTCATGATGGATTAGGTAATCCGAAACGTTGCTTGGAATAAATAAGAATGTCACTGATGGTCGTATGCTTCCTACTAAAATTATATAAATATATATATATATATATATATATATATATATATATATATATATATATATATATATATATATATATATATATATATGCTGATACACCCACAAAGGAAAAATGAAAAACGATTCGTCTCTACTCTTAAAGACCTTATCAAGAAATGAACAGTAGGCTGGATATACATTGCTTTAATTAGGGGTATCTGCATAACTTTGACTCACGTGCACTTTGTGAGCTTTTTTCATATATATGACTAAACAGTAGGTTGCTGGATGAACTATATTTGTCATACGATGAAAGACAGGCGTAAAAAGAACACGCTCGCGATCTCCTTTGAGAGTGAGAACTGATACTGAGTAGTTTTGATATGCCTAGAATAGAATTCAGGCGGAAGAATTGCTTTCCACTCATCTTCTCAAAGGAATTCACGCTTTTGGAAATACTATGAAATGAAAAGCAAATCTTTGTGATGGCGGAGAAGAGAAAATTTGCTTATACTTCGTCGTTTGTTTGAAAAATTAAAAGAACTTGAATGGATTTTTTGAACTTTTGTTAAAATACTGTGTTTGCCTCTGCATTATTTTGAGATAAGATAACGGGGATAAATCATTGAAACCAAAGGTAAAAAACACAACAAGGAGATAATATAGTCAAGGAATAAATGAAAGGAAAAATACTATACAAGATAGCGTAAATATAACTATTTCTACCTGCATTAGGGACCTACATAATTATTCCTATCACAATGAATCATTTCAAAGTTCAACATCTTCATTTTCGGTTAGAACCGAAACGAAAGGGAAGGCGGATTCTAAGTATGAATGCAAATATAACTAAGCAGTTGTAAATCTAGACAGACATATTATAAAAAAAGCATACGATTAATTTAAAGTTATCTTGTGATATGTCAAAGGCTATGAGATAGCTGTATGTAAAGTCAATAATGAGCAGTACCACCGCACCCTGGCCTCATGGAAATTCCTGTATTGTAATAATTGTGAGTTGATATCTAGCTGTTCATTGTGAACATTGGTTCGCCTACTCCTTACAAGATCAACTGAATCATAGGAGTTGGTCGAGAACATGATGGTGAGTGCTATAGAATTTATCAAAGAAGGCAAACCTCATGAATCAGGCATCTACGCAACGAAAAACAACCTCTCAACTTCGTTGTTGTTTACCTGGTGACAAATCGATGGCTTCTTCGGGGACCGTCTGTGCTGCTTGGTTGGGAGCCACGGCACGCTGAGGCTTGACTACTCGGTCGGACGAACAGCAGCACATGGAGCGTGCCTTCTGGAAGACTCCGAAACGACTCCAATCAATAGGCGGAAGTGACTCACGCGGTGAGAACTCACCAAACCCCCCTTTTTACATATTGATATTGGTCACAAGCATAAGAAATATAGTGTGTTCAAAATGGCAGGCAAGAAAAGTCCAGCAGCGCTAAAATTTACGTGTGCCACATGTAAGAAGGACAAGTGGTGCGTTGACTTCCCGGAGGGCTGCTATGTGAAATGCCACTCAGGCAGTGTATGCACCACCTGCATCTTAAAGAAGGAAGTGGAAGAAGTAGTGGCCTACTACAGGGAAAGGACGACAGATCTCGAAAAGAAAATCGAGAGGCTCAAGGAGGACCACTCACACCAGATCCGTAGGCTCGAAGAGAAGTTAAACGAGCTCTCGAGTCCTGTGGCAAACACCATCTCTACAGAAAGACCGGGCCCGAATGTGGCAGAAACGCCAAAAGGAAAAAAATAAAAAGAAAAGAAAGACGAAAAAGGGAAAGAAGAAAGAGAAAGAGAGAGAAATAGAAGAACAAAAGGTAGAAGTTATTAAAAAGAATAACAAGGGAAAAAGATGATAGAGAAGAAGAAGAAGAAGAAGGAAAAAAAGACTGAAAAGACCATGACGGAGAAAAGAGAGCAATCGGAGAGCTTGCCTCCGAAAATAAAGAATCCGAGCTCAGCAGGCAAATATGCCAGAGTCAGCCTTGTGGGTGATTCCCAGGCACGGGGCCGGCAGCCCCTGCTAGTGGCCCGCCTTCGCACAAGCGTTAAGGTGAGCTGCCTCCCAGGATGTGTGAATAAGCAGATAAGAGCTGAGGGCGAGAAGTCTCAGATTTCTGAAACTTCAGTCGTTGCCCTTGTGGTAAGTGGCAACGACCTCTACCTCAGAGGAGGTAGGGTAGGCCCTACAGGCGAGATTATGAAGACGGTTATGGGCGCTGTCGACGACTGTGGATTGAAAACCCGCAGACGCGTCGTGGTGGGGATGCTCCCGAGGTGGTGTCCAAGCCGAACTGCCCACGTGAGGAACATGTCGCTAAACCAGCGCCTTGCAGACCTCTGTACGGCGGAGGGTGTCTTTTTTGTCAACCCGTACGCCGTATTCTATGGTAGAAAAGACCTCTACCCAAGGGATGGGGTGCACCTCTCCTTTAAGGGCAAGGCTTTCCTTGCCAACCTCATCCAGGATGTCGTGGAGTGCATCCAAAGGAGTGTCCAGCCCATTGGGAAGGCAGATGTACGCCAGTACGCCCGAGTCACTCCCCAAACAACCTTCTCGGAGGTTGTCAAAAATGGTGCCACCACGACAACCAAGAAGCCGGGAAACGAAGGAGTATAGGGGTTCCTACATTAGGGGACTCCCTGAAAGTTCTTCTGTTCAATGTGAGGTCCATCAGGAACCAGTTTCCTGAGCTCCGTAGCCTCGTAGTGACGGAAGAACCCAAAGTGGTAGCCATAACAGAATCGTGGTTAAAAACCTCAAACCGAGACTTTGAAGGCGAATTCACGGTTTCTAGCTACCAACTCTTCCACAAAGATAGGCCAGACAGAGAGGGTGGCGGTGTAATGGTGTATGTCAAGGATACAATCAAATCTACGAACTCCAACATTATATCCGATCACGAGCTTCTAGGCGTTGACCTAGAAATAGGTCCTGTAAGATACAGGATCCTGCTGCTTTACAGACCCCCTTTTCAACCCGTTGAGAAGGACAGGGAACTGTACCAGCTGCTGGGTGAGCTTGTTCCAGGGAGAGTGTGCATCGTTATGGGCGACTTCAACAGACAAGTTGATTGGGAAACCAGAGCAGCCTGTGGCGAGAGCGCGCTACGCCTGGAGTTCGCCAACAACGAGTTCCTCACTCAATGGGTCAGAGAACCGACGAAAGGAGACAATGTCCTCGACTTGATCTTCACCTCTTAGGATGATATCGTTGAGGATCTCTCTGTAGGTAAAGAGCTCGGTGGCATTCATCATCAGCTAATTAGATTTACCTCAAAGATACCGAAGGTAAGGTCTGTTGCCAGTCAATCAAGGAAACTTGACTTGAGAAGAGCAGACTTTGCGAGCCTTCGTGCTGGGCTGACTG
Organism: Ceratothoa steindachneri; assembly: GCA_963969495.1. Taxonomy (NCBI): domain Eukaryota; kingdom Metazoa; phylum Arthropoda; class Malacostraca; order Isopoda; family Cymothoidae; genus Ceratothoa; species Ceratothoa steindachneri. The sequence goes on from OZ018326.1 coordinate 172,491,740, forward strand.
ATGTAAGGCTAGTGGTATGGGAAGATGTTGAGGATTCGTGGAAACATTTCAAAAATAAGTTTATGAGTCTTCAATCAAGTTGCATCCCTCTGAAATGCCTCCGTAGATCTTCTGTTCAACCAAAGTGGTTTGATCGAGAAATCAGCCAACTCTTTAGGGAGAAGAGAAATGCGTACCGGCGATTGAAGATCTCGGATGCCTTTGACGACTCCTGGAGGCTAGCCAGAAGAGTGAAGTCCAGCATAAGAGCGGCTGAGCAGTCTGAGGAACTCCGAGTGGCAAGACTCTGCAAGGAGAATCCCAAGGAGTTCTTCGGCTATGTAAATAGCCGTAAACTAATCCATCGTAGGAATAGGCCCTTAGTGGACGAGGAGGGTGCAGAAAATGCTAATCTGCTCAATGACTACTTCTCTTCAGTGTTTACTAAAGAGTGTTGTCCCATCCTCCAGCCCACGGATTCCTACTCGGGGGAAAAGCTGGAGGTAATGGACTTCACCGAAGGAGAAATAAAGAAAAAATTCGCTGACCTAAAGACGAATAAATCCCCCGGACCGGACGAGTTTCTATCCAAGGTGTTGAAGAAAGTGTGCGATGAAGTATCACGACATCTGTGCGCTATCTTTAACATGTCAATACGGACTGGATGCGTTTCTATAAAATAGGGTGAGGCGGAGGTGACTCTGATTTCAAGAAAGGAGACTCCAGCCATCCATCAAACTACCGACCCATCAATTTGACTCCGATAGTCGGTAAACTCATGGAAAACATGATAGTGGACAAGATAACTACCGACCCATCAATTTGACTCCGATAGTCGGTAAACTCATGGAAAACATGATAGTGGACAAGATACTGAAGAGTTCCCAGCACGGCTTCTGAAGACAACGGTCATGCTTGACAAACCTTGTGGAATTCTTCCACTTCGTGTTCACTGAGCATGATCGAGACAAGGCGGTGGATGTTGTGTACCTTGACTTCCAAAAGGCCTTTGATAAGGTACCACACCACCGCCTTCTCCGGAAAGTGCGTGAGCAGGGCATAGGCGGCAAGGTAGCAGGTTGGATAGAGAGCTGGCCAAGTGACAGACGGCAACGCGTAGTAGGCAATGGTCGGGTCTTTGAATTGGTGCCCGTATCTAGTGGTGTCCCTCAAGGTTCTGTCCTGGGACCACTACTGTTTATTATCTATGTCAACGACATGGACCGAGACATGGTTGCCAAAATTTCCAAATTTGCAAACGACACCAAGCTTGATATCAAATTGGCAAAGGAGGGGAACACTGCCATCCTCCAAGAGGACCTTCAAAGGATTGGGGAGTGGTCGTGCAAGTGGCATATGCCTTTCAACGTGAACAAATGCAAAGCAATGCATATCGGCCACCGAAACTCCAAATCTCAGTACTTCCTTAGGGTAACTGCCCTTGAATCGAGTGACACTGAGAAGGACTTGAGTGTTACTATCACTAGCGACCTCAAGTTCTCGAAACAGTGCATCGAGGCAGAGAAGAAAGCCCAAAGGATGTTAGGCTACATAAAGCACCAGTTTGGATACCGTAACAAGGAGATAGTACTTTGTCTGTACAACTTCCTCGTTCGGCCGCACCTGGAGTATGCCATACAATTTTGAAGGCCTTCGTTTCGAAAGGACATCGCAAGGTTGGAACGCGTACAAACTAGGGCAACCAAACTGATTCCCTCTGTCCGACATAAAAGTTATGAGGATAGACTAAGGGAATTAGATCTGTTCTCGCTGGAAACCCGTAGACTGCGTGGTCAGCACATCGAAGTTTTCAAAATAATTCAAGGGTTCGACAATGTTGACTACCTGGATATTTTCACAATGAGTGAGAACAGAACGCGCAATCACGGTTTCAAACTTGAACTGAAGCGTTAAAACCGCAATCTGTGTGGAAATTCTTTCACTAAAAGTATTTGCGGTAAGTGGAACGCACTTCCAGTGGAAGATGTCAATAGTGAATCTGTTGACCAGTTCAAGTCAAGAATAGAAAAAGTCTTGAAAAGTGGACGTTTAGGGACTCAAAACAATTGAGCAGCCATGTGCCTACTCGATTGCTAGTCCAAAGGTACCCTCTTTGAATGGACCGTAAGGTCTCCTAGGGTAATTTCTTTCTTTGTAACTCCTTGTAACAACTTTGTCTCTCTGTGTGCCACTTCTCTCTCCCTCTCACTCCCTCTCTCTCTCTTCTCTCTCTCTCTCCCTCTTTCTCTCCTCTCTCGCTCCCTCCTACCTTGAGCCAAAAGTCACCTTGCTCTGTTGCAGGAACAAACTATTTTATTATAAGTCTAGCATTAAGAAAAGACAACTTAAGTAGTCTTTTCTTTCCAATTAATAGTCCAATATAGGTTTTCATTTTATTTTAAAAGTTTCTACTGAAATTTTCTTGTGTTTTGCTCACTTTCAGTTTAGTTTAATTGCTTCTGGTCCCGTCGTACGAAAAGATTAACTATGGAGAAGAACATAATTAGGGTATTTATTACTCATATCATTCATAGAAGGAAAGATTGATATGAAAAAGAAAATTATTAGTATTTCGTGATAAAAGAGGTCAATTTATATAGAATCGGTTGAAAAACCTAACACAACCAATTTTGGGGGGAAGGGTTAGGGCTTGTATCAATCTAGAGTTGACTAATATGGGAAGTAGATCCAATCGTAGTCCTGATTCTGGCTTAATTCTTCCCTATTTTTTCATTGCGACATTGGAAATACTCTCATATTTTCGGCAATATTATTAAAAATAATAATTTATTAAATTAGAAACTATCCTAAAAATGGACAATTATTAGGTTCTATCACCATACATAATTTGATAGGAATGATAAAAATAATCTAGATCCGTGAGAAACAAATATATATTTGGAAGAGCGATTTTACCAAGTCACAGTGTAATAAGGAAGTGGGTTAAAAATATAGAACTGCAATCATTCTGTCGATGAGATAATATAGAGTTAGTTTGGTTCCAAAAAGTTTGAATAAAGGTCAAAAGTTATATTTTAATGAATATTAAATCCAGATCTGCCGTTATTTTGCTATTTTTATTTATTTATCGCCTATGTGGCGACTGACTATAAGAGAATAAGTTGCCATCATATTGATAAATCACAAACTACTGAAGATAGACACATAATTCTTAACTCCAAGCCTAGGTTTTAAGACTAAGGAGATTATATAGTATTACTTACTTTAGCTCGTGACTAAACCGGAGTAGAAATCTGGCTTCATTCTGCCATTATGAGAAAAGGTTTAATCATAGTGGCATTGTCAGAGATAAGTGATCTCTAAGTGTTTTCCTGTATTAAGGCAGGGCTTATTTAAATAAAGTTGAACATTCACTTCCTAGGTTTTATTTTGGGGGGATATGGTATTGGTCTCTTATTTATTTAAAAATATTTGTTCTGTGAAATATTGTAATTTGTTTATATTCACACAGCTTTTAACTCAAAGCGAAAATGAACCGTCCACTATTAACTGGAGAGACAATGGAAATAGTCCTCTTCCCATCGGAAATTACAATATGAAAGAATCCGCCCTAAATGAAATAAAAATAAACTAAAATTTGATCGATAATTTACTAACATTATTCAAGAGATTAGTCATATTAGGTTTATTTTATAGAAAATTTGGGAGAGGTGGGATATTGAATGAACATTAATGAACTTTTTCTGCCTTTTTGCCAATTGTATTGCTCAGTTAAAAAATTAGAGGTAAACACAAATTTAAAGTCACTGCTTAAGCTTTAGGCTGAAAATAAAGTTGTAAAGCAGATAGACATTAAAGAAAAGGATTATTAATTCCAAATAAACCCAATTTTGCCAGATGTAGTGCAATGTATACTGCGATGTCGTGTCAGTTTACTAAAGAAGAGATAGATTTATGCTGCATCACCTAAGTCTCAGTGATGCCTTATGCCCACACCAAGCAACAGACTATATGTAATATGACTATGTATTTAAAAAGAAGAAAATGAAAATACAATAATTGCGCAATGTAGGTGAAGAGTGCCATCCAGGCATAAATGGATTGGCTAGTTAATTCAAAAACAACCACATACCATAAGTGTATAATGCAGGGTACTTGATATTCCTTTATAACAGAGTTCATAGATACATTTACCTTTTATTTGCATCCTCAATTTATTTTATGCATATTCATTTTCGATATAATAAATTTATGGATATTATGTAAGTTCATTTTAAATGGTGATATAAGGAATTGGGGTCCAAAATGAACCTATTGAGATATAAGATCTATTTAAAGATATTTTTTATAGCCGGAGGTTAAATTCCTCTTACCTTGATGTGGGGCGAGTAGGACCAGGGAGGTAAGTTTGACCTTAAACTGGTGGGCGTCTCACGGCACGCTCAATTCAACTTCGGGAAATTGAAGATGGGGGCCTCTTGTCCTTAAGAGGCAAATGGATGAAGCTTTGGGGATTGCTTTTTGATCCTTAAAATCCAAAGTCCTGGTAAGAAGGGTTGAAGCACGCCTAAAACTATCTCCACGAACAACACTGAGTGACGACTAGCTCTTCCTTGGCTCTTCGACAATCACTCAATTCTTCTCTGGACGAGAATGTAGTCGATTTCCTTTCGACTAACGAAGACGTTAACGGCTTACGTACTGGACGGTGGCTTCAGTCATAATCTGCCTGTGAATTCCTAAGTACCGAATATACACTCAGAAATTGTCTAGATGGGAAGAGAGATTCATCATCAACAGAATTCTTTAAATGCCTCGGGTGACGATAAGGGTCCATAGCGAAAATTCGCGATGCCCCCTTAATTGTCTTTCCATTGTTCTAATTCTCGCAGTATATAGATCAGCCAAATTTAAAGCAGCCAACGGCAAACTTGGGAAATCAGGGAGGGGGAATTCCTTTTCTCTCTCTTTATTCTTCCCCACTCCTTCCTTCTCAGAAGACATTTTTTTTCACAAGTCGGGTGCGAAATTTAATGTCTCGAACTAATTTTTTTCAAAGGGGAGATGTTATAAAGATCGGACATGAGCGGAGTTAGCACATAATAATAATTATGTCAGACTATACGCACAGGCACAATAAAAATACAAACCATAATTGAAATTATGTTATACGGAGGGCAACGTAAATGTTTTCAAAATAAAAGTTTACACTGACTAGGCCATTTACAATTCAACGCATCATTCGATTATAGGTTCCATACGCAGGTATCAAACAAAAGGGAAGACGGGTAAACTGCATTAAGCCTTTTTCTCTAGCAAAAGATGAAAAGTGCTTAGAAGATTTGTAAAGAGGAATGTAATGGTAGGCCTTAGGTTGTTCAATTTCCGAGATGAATTTTACATCTGCGAAATGATATAGGTTTTGATCAATCAGAGGTATGGGCTCGGCGTCGAACTGGGTGACTGAATTTAATTTACGAAAACGGATGCACATCCTAAATAATTGATCAGCCTTTCTGGCCATCACAATTGGGGGAACAAAAGTCAAATGCGGAAGGCTCGCTGATCCCCAACCTGAGCAAATTTTCTACTTCTGCGTTAAACGCGAGGCTAAATGAACGAGAATAGGGTAAGGCTTAGTTCTTAATGGTTTTTGCGTTTTTAAACAATCTCATGAGTGAATTGAGTTGAACAACCTGGTTTTCGGAGACTACGTCTGAGAATCACTTAGTAGTCTCGCCAAGTTAGTCTTCTCGATGGTTCGAAGACGGGGGTTCAAATCGAGCTCGGGGGCGTGAGACCGATTAGGGAGAAGGGAGAGACGGCAAATGCTATTTGTCGTCTGCTTCTACGCAGACCGTTTGAACTAGACAAAGCGGTTCGAATATGTAAGTTTCCTCTAAGACGAATTCTTTGACTAAGGCGACCACATTATTACCGCACGAGCGTCAGTGGTACCTTTTTTTCCAAGGTAACGTGGTACACTTTATTACTTGAGGGGGCCTGAATTAAGTGGTCGATCGGGCCTCGGGGTTCTACTACTGAAAAAGGTCCCTTCAACTAGATAGGAGCTTATTAGACTCAGAGAGCAACAGAAGTACTACTTCCTCGCCTACTTCGAATTTCCGCGCTTTGGATTTGATGTCAAAATACGTCATGTATTTTCCTAAATTCACCTCAGATTTTTTGAAGACTAGGTCTGCACAGTATTCTAGGTGAGCGGTTTTGGGCTCCTTTTTTCTCGTCATCTCCCACAAGGGTTGCAAAGAAGGACAATTCATTTGAGCCTCAGCAAACTGATCATTGCTGGATAACTCAACGTCCGGGGTTGACGAGGACGTTAAAGGTATCGGGGTAACGGTATCTTTCGCAGCTTGTCCCTGGTGATCACTGGTTCCACGATGGGTTTGGGAGTGCTGCGCGCTCTGTCCGTTAAGAACAGAGCAAAACTTTATCGGAGCGGCCACTACATCAACCCATCCTGTGAAATACTGACACTGTATGTACTACTTTACCATAGGAAACTTATTGGCATGACCTAAAGCCTCGTGAACGATCGAAAATCTATTATGCTGGGAACTTAGCTAGGGAAACAGCTAGTCCGAGACTACTATGCATGTGCAAACCATGTGTCTTACAAGGGTTGCCACTCGACACCCATTTTTCGAGCCGTTCTCAAACTTGAGCCCACCGCGGGAGCTCTTAATGAATAGGAAATTTTCCTGTTGTTCCGATGAGAGGGATCAGGTGGTGACTGCGATAACGAGACAGAAAAAGAAGAGTTAGGGGTGGAGAGAAGTGGTTATCTGATGGACCTGTTGATTAGGGGTGGTCCTTAACTGCGGGTTCTGGGCGTAGCTATAACGAAAGCGACCAGGGGTGCCACACGTAAAGCATACGATTGGTTTAGGGGGGTAATGAGACGGATAAGAAGGGAATGTTAAGGCTTTACGTCTTTTTGCTCACGCTGAGGATGAGGCTTGGGTATATAGGGCACCTGAATCTTCACCAAGCTCCTACTATTCTTAGCATAAAACTTAATAATCCCAAACTTATGTTTCGAGCACAGGAGCCGACAGTTCTTGATCTCTTCGGGATACAGGTCGTGGCTGGAAGGGTGAAGGTCGGCTTCATCTACAACCTCTTTAAACGAAGAAGCTCTTCTATCATTTACGAATGCCTTTAATTCTCGGGAAACGGTAGACATGAGTTTATCGCTTAAAACAAATTAAACCTATGACTTATAGTCGTTAGTCACTCTTGAGGACTCCAGCCAAAACTGTGAATTGCGGCGAAGGTTGAACTCAAAGTGCTTAAACGTTTGTCCCGGCTGTATCCTAGCCGAGCGGAATCTAACCCGATAGAACTCCGGATATATTAATAGCAAAAAAGAGCTCTGCTTTTAGAGTTGAATAACTTAGGGTTGCTTCCGAGGGCAGGGAAATAAAGATTTCATGAGACAGATAAGAACAAAAATCTTCTCAGTCTTTATACGCCGAAAGTTTTAACAAGAGTGCTTGTGGGTGATGTTTACGTGATCCCATATGAGTCATTTTGACATGATCACGGCTTAATTCTTTCTCCTACTGTCGTGTTTTTTCTCTTTCTTCTCCTTATCAATGTACTTGTTCTTTCCTTTCTTCTGCTTCTCTCTTTCCTTCCTGCCTGTTCGTTAACTTCTTCCTCTTGAACGTAAGTGATTAAACCCTTTCCTGTTAGTCCTAGTATCTGTCCCTGCCTATGAAAACGATCGAACGAAGAAATCCTGAATATGCTGCGTTCGTCTTTCGGCACAGGTGAAAGCTTATCAGAACAAGGGAAGCTCTTCCTAACAAATCTAAACTACTTGTAATTAACAATTAATAAAAAGACACTTACTAAAGGCTCCAATTAAATATGCACGCCAGAAAAAGAAAATAACAAACGAGGGAACCTAACTCAGGAGTGAGTCTTCGCGTAATTTTACCACACCAAAACCAAAATTTTACGCTCAACTAAAAAACTATAATTGTCTATAAAAACATTTTCCTATTATTATTACTTGAATATAAGTGTATAGAGGGGGAAATAATGATCTTTAAGGAAAGAGCAAAGGATCAGGTAGAGTGGATTAATTTACAATCCCAAAGACTTGACCTCAGTTATATATATATATATATATATATATATATATATATATATATATATATATATATATATAGGGGGATTGCAACATAAAGCGTCCTGGAGGGCCAGACGGACATATACATGAAAGTATTCCCCCCCTCTTTGGAGAAAGCTGGAGAATCGAGCCCCCATTAGAAGACTTGTAGGAACGGTAGCCGGCGAACAAAAGTCTAACTGCCTTCCCTGTTTGATCGCCCCACCGCATATATAGTTGGAGCGACCATCTGTGTTCAGGTAACTACCAAAGGCCCTTAAACGACACTCAAAAGATCCAATTACATACGAGATCCGTAGGCCCGTGGTTATATCACTAAAAGGTACGCCAAGGAGGGTGACGGTTGGTGGTTTCCCAAATTAACAAGCCGACTTGGGCACCTCAGTGCCAACCTCTTCACTCCTTGCCCTCCCAGATGCGACCTCACCTCTTGTTCTCCCTTCTGCGGCCTCGTTCTTTTCCCCTTAGATGGGGCAGTGGTCCGCCATATAAATAAGCCCATGAAGGAAAGAGAAAATGATTATTATTCGGTAAGAACGATATAGGGTCAGTTCGAGGAGATCGATCCTTCAGCCAGTCAAGATTATTCGGTGAGAACGATATATGATCAGTTCAAGATGATCGATCCTTCAGCCAGTCAAGATTATTCGGTGAGAACAATATAGGATTAGTTCGAGAAGATCGATATTTCAGCCAGTCAAGATTATTCGAGAAAATCTATCCTTCCCCCGAACCCGCCGAGTGCCGAATTAATATAGGACGTCAAGTTTCGTATCGGTCCCATACCGAAGAATGCCTAACGGACATAGAATAAGTCTAACTTGAGGAAAGAAAACCCGCTCACACTCGAGTGATTATCACAGCTGAAGCTACGTAAGACTCAGAGGAGAAGAACCAAGCCTTAACGAGGCTACATTTGTTAAGTTACGGTAGAAAGCCCCTCGCATACTCAAAAATTAGTGGCGCACTCGGTGATAAATAATAAGACACAAATATGCTTCAAGAGTATCCGGAAGAGAAATCTTTGAGCTAGGAGCAAAATAACTCTCTCTGTCGTCTTAACCTAACAGGAGGGAAGGTTGCAATAAGAAGTTAACATTCCCCTCCCCCCTCTCTTCCTCCATTCCATCTCGAATAAATTCTACCACCCGCTACTTCAACTCTCCGAAGCGCGAGAAAAGCCCTCCAGCGACATCCGCCACCCCTGATCGCTTCTTTCATGTAAGTTAGAAAAAAACATTTATATTCATATTGCGTCAGTATGAATTTATTACGTTTCACGATTTAACGGAAGTAGAAACAATTGTGCGTGAACCCTGTCATATCTATTAGTAGAAGAGTGTAGGGTAATTTAATGTTTAACGCTAATCTAATAGTGTCTTATTAAAAATACCACTCGGCAATTGGTGTGTTTACATGTAGCCTATTTGTTTATTTTGGTCATGAAGAGATATTAAAATAGGCCCAGTTGCCAACCTGTTTAGCCTCGGTTAGTTCAGTAGGTTGATATAAATATGTTTACTGTCTTTTTTTGTAGTTAATTTTGAAATTTAAAATATACGCTTATTTTGGGATAATTCCTGTGCGTTTCTCTATATCCTCACGTGTTCAACAGGTTCATACTTAAAAACAACCCAAAAAGTATTCTTTGACAAAAGTATACTTAAAAAAAAAAAAGAATTATATCCCGACAAAAGTGGTGTCAGGTCTGTGGGGTTTTTATTAGAAAGAACCAAGCAGCGTCCAATCAAGGAAGAACCAACACGTAAAAGAAATACCACGAATAATAGAATAATTGACGAGATGAAAATTGGTAATGTTAGGGTGGAAACAATCTGAAGGGAATTGTTAGGCCAAGTGGTAATTTTTTGTCGGAGTGTTATTACAATCAGCATAGTAGTGTGATTAAGGGTAAGTTTGGTTGCGCGCTACCTGTTGAGTGGCGACCTAAGTACCTGAGAGTACAGCAAGAAAAAATCGACGTAGAAACACAAAATGGATCCAGTCGAAAGATTATACCAAGAAGCTCGAAGTCTGGGACTTAAAGGCAAAGATATGGATGCCTACGTCATGCCAGAACTTAGAATAGTATGCAAAGAAGAAAGAAGAGATTTGGAAAGAGAAGAAGAACCAGAAATAATACAATTTGATAGAAAAATGGAAAATATAAGAAGAGAGGGGAAAAGAGAAGAAGACAGAATACAGTGGAAAATAGAAACAGAGGAAAGATAAAAACGAACAGAAGTAAAACAAACGAAAGAATAAGACAGTTGAAAAGAGAAGCAAAAGAATTTAGAATAAGGATAGAAAATGCAGATGATGAAAGAAGAATAAAGATAACAATAGAATTTGAAGAAAGAAGAACACGACGGGAAAGCGAACTAGCGAATGCGGTTAAGAGAAGGAAAAGAAGGAAAAAGAGTCGAAAGAGAGAAGAATAAAAATAAATAAGAAGTAGATCAAAGAAGAATATAGAGGGAAAGAGAACTTGCTCAAGCTGAAAGAGAAAAGAGAGAAGAAAAAGAAAGATTGCTCGCACTGGAAAGTGCATCTATCGATAACCAGATGGATGCCGATGAAGTTTTAGCCCGCTCTGGACCTAGGAAAAGATTGATAAATAACCAGCCAAATGGGGTAATGATTGACGAAGTAAATAGGGAAGTGGTACAAGCCAGTGTACCTAAGAAAGTACCTACAAGTAGAACCCATCCAAGTAGCGTGACAATGAAGGGAGATAGAAGTGTCAACCTGGTACACCAATGTAAACCGATTCAGAAGTTAGGTGCGGATTGTGAGTATCCTCTACCACTAGTAGTCTCGTACTCGAACGAAACGGCCTCGGAGTTACCATTAAATACTCAGTTCGCCGTGAGAACAACACCCATTATTTATCCCTTAGTGAAAATTGTCACCGAATCCGTGAGATTGAACGCAGACTTGATCTTCCAGTGTACCTTGATAAATAAGGATTATGGGACTCACACTCCCATCCATTATGCTCCACTGCAACAGTCCCACTTCAGGAAAATGGTTTCCGAACAAATAAGATCGAACATAAAATCAATCTCCCAAGGTAACTTGTTAAAGGATGACTGTGGAACCCCCACTACCAGCAATTATGCCCCACTGCAACAGGATGCGCAAGCCCTAAGGTTCAGGTCAAACTTAGTCAAGTACCATAAGAACGGGAATTCGAGTAGGTTGAAATACCACTACCTTATAGTAACATAATTGGGTAGACTCAATAACCCAAACAGCTGACTCAGGCACGGTAAAGTATTGGTATTAGAGAACCATTTTTATATTACCTATATAAAAGGGGCCGAACATTGTATGGCCGATTCGTTAAGTCGGAATCCTGTCGACGATTAAAAAGCATCCCGGTTAGTGTATTATAGTAAGTCTCAAGTTAATTGTAATCGTTAAAATTGTAGTTAAGAAGGAGCGAGTGACACCCTAGTTGTAGATAAGAATCTCCTAAGTTGGAAAGTAATATAGGCATTAATTTAAGGTCAGGTAAAACGTTATCGAGACATTCCCGAGTGAACTCGAAGTTATTGCATAATATAGTGTTCAGTAAGTTACCTTTGTATATTATCGTAAGTGTGGTACCAGGAACAACCAACCCCCCACCGTGTATTTCTTTAGGAGGGAGGAAAAGTAGAGGAATTGCAACATAAAGCCTCCCGGACGTCCAGGCGAACATATACATTAAAGCCCCCATCCCTCACTCTTTTTGGAGGAAGCCGGAGAATCGAGCCACCATGAGGAGACTCGTGGGAACAAGGGCCGGCGAACAAAAGTCTAACTGCCTTCCCTGTTTAATCTAATTACCTACGAGATCCCTAGGCCCGTGGTTATATCACCAAAAAGCAGGGCCAGTCAAAAGGCACGCCAAAGAGGGTGGCGGTTGGTGTTCTCTCTAATTAACAAGCCGAGTTGGGCACCTTAGTGCCAATCTCCTTACTCCTCGCTCTCCCACATGCGACCTCACCTCTCGCTCTTTCCTCTGCGGCATCTTTCCTTTGCCCTTAGATGGTGCGGTGGTCCACATATAAATAAGCCCCTGATAGAAAAAGAAATGAGTATTATTCAGTGAGAAAGATATAATATCAGTTCGAGAAGATCGATTCTTCAGCCAGTCAAGATTATTCAGTGAGAACGATTTACGATCAGTTCGAGAAGATGAATCCTTCAGCCAGTCAAGATTATTCAGGGAGAACGATATAGGATCAGTTCGAAAAGATTGATCCTTCAGCCAGTCAAGATTATTTAAGAATACCGATCCTCCCTCCAGTGCTGAATTAATATAGAACCTAAGTTTTGTATCGGTGCCATACCGAAGAATCCTTTACAGACTTAGAATAAGTCTGACTGGAGCAAAGAAAACCCGCTCACACTCAAGTGACTCTCACAGCTCTATCTCTGTAAGAGTAATAGGAGAAGAACCGAGCCCCAACAAGATTCCATTTGTTAAGTTACGGTAGAAATCCCCTCCTATAGCCCAAAACTAGTGGGGCACCTGGCGATAAAGAATAGGACTCTTTGAGTGAGGAGCACAATAACTCTCTCTATACTCTCAACGTAACAGGAGACAAGGTTGCAAATAGAAGTTACCATCCCCCCTCCTTTTTCCTCTATCCCCTCTCTACGAAATTCTATCATCAGCCACGTCAACCCTCTAAAGCGCGAGATAAGTCCTCCGTCGACATCCAGAAATCCCTGGTCCCTCCTGTCATGTAAGTTAGAAAGAACATTTATATTCATATTGCGATAGTATGAGCTTAGTACATCTCACGATTTAATGCGTGAACCCCTGTCATATTTTCTAGTAGAAGAGAGTACTTCAATTCAATGTTTAACGCTGAGCAAAAAGGGTCGCGATAAAAAATACTAATCGGCAGGTGGTGTGTTTACGTGTAGCTTATTTGTTTATTTCGGTCATGAAGAGATATTGAAATAGGCCCAGTTGCCAACCTGTTTAGCCGTGGTTAGCTCAGTAGGCTTATATTAATGTGTGTACTGTCTATTTTTGTATTTAATTGTGAAATTCAAAATATATGTTTACTTTGGGATAATTAATGTGCTTTTCTCTAATCCTGACACGTGGTAGTGGTCTTTTCCTTAAAAACAACAAAAATAGCATTCTTTCACAAAAGTATACTTTAAAAAAAAAGTATCTCTCGACAAAACATATTTTTCGATTATATATATATATATATACAGGGTGTTAATTTTTTTTTATATTTCAGATTTCGATCACAAACCATTTATGTTAATAAATATGTAAGTGCAACTGATAGCGGTGTTTAGAAACAAAATAAGAAGGGTCCAAGCCTGTATTGATGCCAAGGGAAGTCACTTTCAACCTAATTTATAATTGTCCTTCATATTTACCTCCTGTATTCTATATTGAAACATTTATGCTAATAACTATTGTAAGTGCACAGTGACCTTCCGAACACCCTATATATATATATATATATATATATATATATATATATATATACATATATATATATATATATATATATATATATATATATATATATATATATATATATATATATATATATATATATGTATATATATATATATTTATATATATATACGTAAATGTTTCTGCTTCTAGTAAGCCAGATCTTCAGCAGGAAAGGAGAGCAAGTACTGAATATAACATAAGTATATTGCCAACGTTTCGGGCTTTGGACCCATCTTCTAGGCTAGAATATTAAAGATTTTTATTAGAACAATTGCTTACCAATTATGAGAACAATGATAATTAATGGCTTTAGGCTAAAAATGTATAGGATGGAAACCAAAAAGAAAAAATCAAAATGCAATATAAAGGACAAAAATCTGTATATTAAGATAATAAATAAATAAATTCAAACGAAATTAATAAAGTTACAATCATAAAAAAAGGAAAACCTCAATAAATACACTAAAATTTGTTATCTGATTCGGAGAAAGCTGTGAGCTGAATGAAAGAATTTAATAATTATACTCTGGGTGGCGATAAGGGACCATAGCGAGAAGCCGCGATCCCGCCTTAATGGTCTTTCCATTGTTCATATTTTTGCAGTATATATATAGGTCAGCTGAATTTAGGTCAACGGCTAACTGGGTAAGTCAAGGGAGGGGAAAAATTCCTTTTTCCTTTCCTTATTCTTCGATAGTTACGATAGCAATTTCTTTCCAAGCTCAGCCACCTCCAAAAGACAGAATATATCAACTTTCTATTGGCCAATTTTGACGTTCACTTTTGCCTTCATAGATACAAAATCGTTTTCAGCCATCCATGGCGTTGTGATAAAAACATATGGCTATCGTTTTTCCCCAGGGTGAATGAAAAAATTCCCGTCATGGATAAATGAAAAACGAATTGGCGTCTTTTACGGCAAAAGTTTTAGAGTAAACGGAGAGGTGTGAAAAAAAACTAACCATTTAGACTTTCTGTAATAAATAGAAAACTTCAGAATATTTACCATATGAAAACTGAGGTATTAAAAGAAAGGGGGTTAATTAAAACTGCAAGCAACGATATTCAGACTTGTGTAGTTTTCAATGAATAATTGATGCAATGTACTGGTTTTATTTGCTGTTAATCTTAATTGGAGTTCTTTTAGAGGTTCTCTTTGAGGGAAGAGGGGGATGAGTGAATGTGGTTGCTGTGAAAATTAATTTGCATATCCATGTATGGGAGCTTCAAAAGGTGGATGTTGCCCGAATGTTGCCCGAATTTCTCTTTTCGTACCACAAAAAGTGTAAGCATGTTTTATTCTTAGTAAGACCCTGTACAGTCCTTTGAAACTAGCAGCGAGTGTGGCACGCCATTGGATGTCTCTTAATTAGACAGGTTAAAAAATTCTCTAAATCTTTAGATATGAAGCATTCATGTGGATCCAGCGGTCAAAGGATGAGCGATGCTAATGGAAGCGTGGTGTGTGGTAATAAATAGATCTCCTAAAATACAGACCAGAATGTCATAGGGCACTTCCTTTGCTACATTTTATTTTGCAAGTAAAAGTGATGGGAGATATCATGATCATTCCCAAAGGGGTTTCGATGGCCAGGAAAGATAATTTATCTGTTTGTAACATATATCCAACGTGACATTTATGGTTGGGTTAGCAAGAGAAGGGCAACCATATTCTGCGGAGATTATTATTAGAAATTCTCCACATAATCCTGAATGAACTTTATTGTTTTGTCAAAGATTATGTGTTACAGTGCACCAAAACGTAAGCCGTTGTTTTCAAAGAATGTTAAAGTACAGAATCAGATGTGATGTGTTTAGGTTGGTGAGCTTTTATTTATTTGGAATAACTTCCGATCACAGTCTCTCGTCCGTATATTGTGTGAGCAGTGGCCTTTATGTCGTTGTACAGGATCAGTTCAAGAAGATCGTTCCTTCAGCCAGTCAAGATTATTTGAGAATACCGATCCTCTCACCAGTGCTGAATTAATATAGAACCTAAGTTTTGAATCGGTGCCATACCGAAGAATCCTTTACAGACTTAGAAGAAGTCTGATTGGAGAAAAGAAAACCCGCTCACACTCGAGTGACTCTCACAGCTCTATCTCTGAGCAACCTGGATTATTAATCAAGTTAGTCCGTTCACAACTAAACATGATTTTTTTAATCCACCAAAATATTATTCTGGGATAAGAGATTAGCTCCTATAAAAACGCAATTAAAATCAAAAGTTAGAAACTTTGATATGAATTCCTTTTCTAATCCCAATGGGAGTTTAATTGCTTGCTCACTAAATGTTCATATAGGAGTTTCGATAGACGTCTGAAGTAGGATTTGGCTCTCCGCTTGATGTATTTCATCGTATATTGCGGAAATGATCGAGAAGATGAATCATAAATATATTAAGTATCCTCATTCGATGATGAAATCAATAATACCAATGAATTATTGAAAGAGCAATGTTGTATTTGTATCGCTGTGAAGTTTACCGAAGTTCTCTTCCCATTACAACCGAAAGTACATCCGTGTGTCTCCTCAACTAATATCCGGTAGTAAAAGCCGATTTCATCTTTGAGGGAGGAAAAGTTGCGTACACTGGCGGACGATCTGAGGAAAATGGAGGTGGAACGTTCCATGGATTTGATGCTTGCCTTCTAAATACTCGTCATTGTTCATGGGAAGAATGCAAGTTTCTTTGCAATGTGAGTAAGTACTGATTCAAGGTCCTCATTAAATTTATTCAAAGATGCTTTTGTGAGGAAGGTTACCTTTGTTTGTGTGTTCTTGTTAAGAGGTCTTACAGCGGTGGTAGCATGTTGTTCCACGAGCACTCTGAAAATCTCGAATCACTCCTGAATAGGGGTAAGGGGAAGACGTTTAACAATAGTCTTCCTGAGAAAATCATTGTTAACATCATGCTCAAGGGTGTCCCTTAAACTCCTTGAGAAATAATAAGGGAAAGCTGAGATAGTTCATTGGATCTGGTAAGAAGCTCTATCTTTTGCTCAGCGATATGAGTAAATCACTCTAAAGTTGAAACGTTAAGGGTATGAGAGATGGTTTGGCAGTTTTTAAGAGAGATGAAATCTGATCAACAGCGAATTACTTTTTGGAGAATAAAAACCGATAGATTTTCTTTCGCAATATACAAAATTCCCCGATAGATTGTTTGCGTTTTCAGTACCTTCTAAGAATGGGATCTTCTTTCCAAACAAAAATATTTTGTCGAATGTATATCTATATCGGTTCCTATTCGATTTTCCTCTTCCCGTTGACTACACTGAAGTTTTGCACAAAGTAAATCCCCAGAAAATTCAAAGACTATTTGAACCATGACACACTCCTCAGTATTCCTATATTTTTACAAGCTCAGATAATGAAGTTCTAAAAATTTAAAAGCTGAAAAGGACAAACAATATATTCGTCACTTTGTCCGAAGTGAAGGAAGTTTTTCTCTTAAAGTGACAAATCAAAAAAACATAGGTGCTTATCAGCTTTAGCAAAAGTTGTCAGAAGCTTTGAAATCGTGTGGAATGCCTTCAAAGCTTTTTAAAGGGTACCTACAAACCAGGTGCTAATGATCTCTTGCTTATTTGTTGTTGCTATCATAAGTAACACAGCGTTTCTCCTTCACCATTTCCCTTACTATTCGGCTATGCTATTTTGATTTAATACTAAATAATTTTATGATGAAAATGAGCCAAATATTGTGTTGTCATTACCATAGCAATTGTCATACAAATTTCCATTACTCAAAGTTAAGCTAAACAATTATTTAAGAAACATACATCTAAGTGATGAAGGTAACCCTTCACCCAAAAGTCTAACTGAAATCATTTTTTTCTGATTCGGCGAGGAACACAAATAACTTCAATGCCTCCATTTTTGGAAGCCTTGGGAAAAAGGTTTACTATAATTATATTTGAAAATAATTTAGAATAAAATTTAATGTAATGTGATACGATTTTCGCCTAAGTCCATAGTACAAAGTAAGAACCACTTTAGGTGAGTTTGCTTATGAACTCGATGCATTTTGAAACATGTTGAAATATTAGTTTCCAGGATTTTTAAAAAATCTACTATGTATTACAAATCAATCTTTGAATTCTAACTATAATCCTGGTTTAGTTTAATGTTTATAATAATTGAGCGATGGTGTGTAGTTTCCTTATTATTAATAAAACTCGTATTTCATAGCACCACAAAACATTTCAATAAATCACCTCATACTTCAATAAGGGGTCGTTTGAATAATATCACCTTATCGATGATCATTGGATTAATTTCATCTTAAATTGTAAAAAGATAAAATGTTTATCTTTCATTCTTTGATGGAATAGATAAAGAAGAGCTTTGCTACACTTTCCATCGCTGGCATAGAGCATTGCAATATTTTAAGATAAGACTTTACTCCGTTGCCATCTCCAGGAAACTATAGGTACACGCTCATTGATAGTTCTTATTTTAAAGAAATCAACGCACTGATTTATTCGAAGAGGCAACTCTTTTGTTATTTTGTATATGAAACAAAAAGGGATTCTTTTCAAAAATCTTTTGTCAATTTATGTGAAAATTAATCGATGGAATGAGGGAGGAAATTCGATTTGAAGCTATTAGGCCTATGAATTGAGATAGATTAGAACTCTCCCTAGCCTGTTCCCTTTTGCAATAGAGCTAAGTATTCTTTAAAGGGAACGATTTAGAAAAAAACTAACTAGATGATGCCAAAAATGCGTCTAATTCTTTAAAAAGCACATTTGAATTTATTTTTTTCCGAAAGCGCTCTTTGTGAGAAGAGAAGTATTTCCCATTGGGATTTTTTATCGGCTAATGTCTTCAAGGGGCGGTGTAGGAAGTTTAGACTAATTACTACCTTCCATCTAACTCACCCAAGCCATCAAGAGGTAATTTTTAAAATGAGAGACTTTGACTTTAGACGTTTGATAGCAATTTTTATTTTTAGCCGAACTATTATTGAATCTAGTTTTGAAATATTTAATTTCTTAAATTCAAAGTTATTGAATTTTTTTAACTTTTATTTACTACTATTTTCATTATAGTTTTAGTAGTCATTATTTTTCGTACGATCTTCGTTGGGAGAAGCCTTTTCTCGCAAGTTCTATTGCCTCCAGTACTTTTCGACTCAGGGCATTCACATTCCACGTTTACATGTTCCATCACATCACAACTTTTTTTAGTGACATTCAACATATAACCTTTCTAAGGACGATTCTCTCGATAAATTTTATTTAAATTTTACATTATTACATCAAGGTAGTGAATGTTTAGTACGGTATAATATAAATTTATTTTTATATATTCATATTTTTTTATGATCATCCTAAACAGGTGTAGCAATATTTTTCCATTAAATTTTAAACACTAGAGTTAAGAGACATTTTACTTATGTATTAAATCATCTCATTAAGTTTGAAACCAACTCTCAGTGATAATGTTCGCTCACTTGTCAATCTTCATTGAAAGTGTCATGAAAATTAATACCTCAACATGTATGGCCTTGTCCTTTTCGTGAGATGATATTCACCTCCTTTGAATTTCTCCTTAAAGGTGCTGCCCTCTTTGAAAATACGGAAATGGAGTCCAAAACAGAGGAAAAAATTTTGTCGAGAGACAATTGCGAAGGGGACAAGGTGGTGCTGATAAGTAATTACGAAAATCCCTTACAAATTGGAAAGAACGAATTGGCCGCCAAGAAGAGGTGCATTTCACCTTATCTTCAGAGAACTTGGCAAATAAAGTCTTATAATTCCCTTTAAATCTTGATACATTTTCTACCATATGCAATGGAAGAAAGGATATAAGTAACAACCAGATGATGGAGGAAGAATTATCTAACAACGAGAAAGTGAAATATTATTTATATCATAGGAAAAAAAATAGATATGAAAAGGAAGTAAGAGAATATGTTAAAATCACAGAGGAATAATTAAATATGAAAACGAAATGAGATGATATGAGAAAACCACATGGAGAAATTAGATGTCAAAACGAACAGATAATTAATGCGAAAATGACAGAGTGAAAGTTATATGTGTATAGCTTTAAATATCATACGTTGGAATACAAAATGAAAAATTCCAAGCGGGATTAAAAAGATTACAAACTTCTATATGAAAACCAGTGGGGGAAATGACATGCGACAACCACAATAGGAAATATTTTATGTAATATGCATTCGGCGAAAGAGTATGTCTAAATGAGCTGAAACGTTGTATGTGCTAACTCAAAAAACATAAATTACCTATATCTACATATTATTAGGTAAAACATTTTGGGTCAATTACATGAGTATAAAATCTGGCAAAAACAAAGAGTTTACATTGTAGTATGTTCCATCTTACAAGTAGATAAGTAGCCAACTTTTTAAATATTACGGTGAAGACAACATTTATCGCATGATAATAAGAGGACAAGTAAATTTCCTCAACAATATATACCTGATTTTTGGTAGGTAAATTAATTAGAAAATGTGGAAGGACGAAGGCATGTGACCAAAAAGTGTCCAAATGTACACAAGACTGTACGCTAGGAAGTCACTATCTGCGCTGCGCTCGGGTACAATTAAATTGGGAAAAAGGTTATGACCTTCTACTTAGAGTGCGATATTATTAGGTTGGCTCTTTAAAAGGGAATACGCTTGCCGGGTTCGTCTCGAGGGTTATTCGAAAGATAAACATAATAAGAACAAGGGCACATAAAAATATGAAAATCTAAATAATAATCAGTACGACAGAAGAATATTATGAGAGGCAAAAATTAAGTAAACTAGGTCCGGTAAAATATATAAGTGATCCAATAATGTGGGTTAAAGGAAAGATTATTGGCGTTACACCAAATGTGGAACTATTGTTAGGAATGGCAACGAAGAGGTGGAACTTACGAGGAAAGGACTCATGGTTACCTCTGGAGGATGAATTGGAGATGTGGAAGACCAATAACCAGGTCTTTGTCGATGGAGTCTGGATGCGAAGGCGTAAAGAGAGAAACTGAAGCGGGTTGAGATTACCTCAGGCTCCAGGGAGATGTAATCACAAAATCGAGATTCGTTTGCGGACGATGGGAAGTCTCGACCAATATAGTGAGACGATGAAGACTCCAGGAACATCTTCTAAAAGTACAAACGGGTTTTCCTAATCTTCCTCTGATCAGGGCGGATTACACGAAGATGATCTGCTAACTTGCTCACAAGGGGAGCACTTCACGGGAGACAGATACTAGGGCCTGGAGCAAAAAGCTCGGGTTCTCTCTATCAGCTTATGATTTGCAGACATCACCTTAAGTAGGAGCCAGAGCCATGGTCGACAGAAAACGGTGCGCATTGAGAGTGTCCCAAGGGTATATCGGACGCGCCTTAAGCAAACATGCACCTTGAAAATTTTGGGTGTCAACGAGGCGGAAAGGAACTAAACGAGATTCCCAAGGGATATCGTATGCGGTTTAAGCAAACATGAACCTTGAAAATTTGGGGTATTGACGAAGCGAACGGGAAATAATAGAAATTCCCTTCTGCCCCAAGAGGGGGAAAATAAACACTTCTACCACCTGGAAGCGGGCCAGCGTTATCAAACTGGGGGAAAGAGGGTGAATAAGCACCCCAAATTTAACACAGCTGTGCTAGTCTGTCTTGATCAGAGAAATTCTGTGTGATAATGGCATACTGAGTTTCATGCTCCCTCAGAAAGATAAATAGATAATAAATGAAGAAATGAAACAAAGTAATTGAACAAAATAAGTGAATAGTTTTAAAATACAATATGAATTTATCTAACCAATTCTAGTATTCGCCACTAATCAAAGGCTGGGATGATTTAAGAAAAGAAAATAAAAGTTTACCGCAACAAAGCCCTTTTTAACTTAGGTCACAAAAATATGAAAAATAAAAAAAACAGGTGAATAGTCAAAGAGAATAAGAATGACTATACCAATGATTTGCATTAACAGAATGTTCAAAACTAAATACACAGCCATATAGGGTGCAGTATAAGCATTATGGAACAATTTATTAAAAAACTAAAGCCACTCAGAAGATCCCATTTCATTCTTTTTTTAGGCGCTTAAAGAAGGGTGAAATAAAAGCTAATATTTTCGAAACTGAGCTTGGTAAACGAGCATGGCCGCTCTAAATTACTGACCTGACTCCCGAATAAGGTCAGACGATAAACATGTTTTGAGGAAGAATGAGACGTAAAGATATGGTGTGTTGATTCACTGTACAGGAAGATATTAAGGAAAATGCCACGGAAGGGTTCTGGCTCATCTCTATTAAATAATGAGCGATGAAAGTTTATAAGCTCATGGAGTTGGGGACACATGTTTGGATGTTTCTCCGTATATGTATTGGAAAAACCTTGCCATTAAATATTTGTGACTATATGATACTCGATTAATGCTGGATTTTTCTTTTTTTCCTCCATTCGCTATGTACTTTGAGATAAGTGTAATTTCCTAGTTAGAAAGTCTCGTCAGGCGAAAAATTACATTATTTGATGACCTATTCGGAACTTATTGCTACAACGTAGTTAAATTTCAGAGCTTCTGAACTTAAGTAGATAGAACTCTCACACTTATCGCATTCCGTAAACTAAGATACAGAAAGGGGCAAACGTTTTATTTAAACATTGAGAACTAGATTAGGAATTGATTGATCGTATTTTATATGGTTTTATATTTAAATGAAGAGTTTTGTTAGGCACTCTACAATTGTATGGTTGATTATCCTTAAACAAGAGAGGAAACGAGAGAGCCAAAACGCATCATTATAATAGAGGACGTATAGGACAAAGGGAAGAAATTATTAGTTCTTAGAATCATGAATTCAGAAAGAATAATTGGAAAACAAAGGGAAGGCGCATATCTGTGAAACAAAGTAAACTAGAATCTACAAAGGAGAGCTTTAGGTTTGATGAATTAATTCAGCGATTAGATCTTGCAAATCAAACTGCCTTTGTTGTTGAATGGTCAAGGATTCATAAGACCTCCACACACTCTCGGATTATAGCGCACTAAATAGTTTTATTTTTACTATTATGTCTGTGCATCAACACCATATTTTAATTTCCTCAACAGGTGAACTTCTATGAACATTTGCCTTAAAGCTTTCTGGTAAAATCCTTTCTTTGGATTTAGATTTTCTAACTAAAATGTCGTGTTCGAGATTCTTCTCAGCAGCTAACATCACATGAAATGGTATCAGTGAAATCTTGTATTCTGTTTATTCCGATGTGATGGGTTCTCCAAATAGGAAAGGTCCTGCAACATACAATTGGTTCTGTTTGTTTCTATATTGTTATCTGAGCCTGCGGGTCCTAAGAAAGGCTTCGAGGTAATTAAATGTGTGCTTTAATGGTTATTTATAAAAGGGAACCAATTTTCAACAAGGCATTTCAAACGAATGTCTACGTTAGAGTATGGTCGTTTGATAACATACATCAAAAATTACAGTGAGTTATCAATAATAGACATATTAGCGTCTTTGTCTTTAATTTGAAAATAGTTCCTTTGGATCTCAAGTAAAAGAGGCGAAGAGATACAATCGGTAGGCAAAGTTTAGATATATGTCTTTGATGTAGGATATAATTGCTTACCTGATAGATAATCACGCTGATATAGTAAATGTTGAAAATATTTTCTCAATATTAAAGTTTTCAAACTTCGTTCATAATTTTCTGTCAATTAGTAATAGCATGATCTAGAAATTTGGCTGAATTCTCCTTAAATTACATCCACAATTCTTCCTTATTCATATGATTTCAATAATGGACGAGAATTTTGAATCTTCTAACCTATTTTCGATTAGCCTCATGTTCAGGCATCCTGATGCCCATTACAGAACATAAGGTTTGTTAACTTACAACCATTTATTCTCTGCATAGTTGGTATGGTTTGGATCTGTGTATTGTTGATAGTACACCTTCTTACTCATTTCCGGTTTTCTCGCTAAACCGAAAGTGATTCTTTTCAAATATGAAATAATTTTTCCTTATACTTCCGTTGTTTTATGGCAATTATTCCTGCACTTTTAAAAATATTAATTTAAGCCACTAAAATAGTGATTTCTCTTTTTTACCTTACGGTAGATTTTGCGTTGATTGGAATCTTCGCAGTTAGCAATTATCGCCAAATACTTTGGTTTTCGTTTGGTCGCTCCCACCTACATTCTTCCGAAACTTTTATCAGAACAAACCTGCTTCTTAGGAAAGGGAAGCTTTAAATCAGCGTGACTTTATAGGTTATATGACTTACTTTCTAGCCATGTGACCATCCTAGATATTTGGTGCAGGAATTTCCTCAGTCTTCTCGTAAACATTATCATATTTAATTCGAGGTAGTGTGGGGTTGAACTAAATAGCTCGTTGCTTGTCATGGATATCATTTGTTGATTATTTTTTTAACCTCCACCTGCTTGCACAGTTTATAGTATTTCAATGCTTTGAGACTTAAGTATAGTTGTTTTAATTGAATTTTGTAGGATGTACAAGTAATTAAATATTCCCCTTAATGTCTTTCAGCATCTGGAATTTCTATTGAACTCTTGCTAATGGCTTCTCTGGGTTTGCTGCTTTTGCCTTTTCTAATGCAAAAGTTTAACAATCTCAGTAGGAACGAAAATGATGTTCGGTGTATTCATACATTTGTTTTAAACTTTATACATTGTGTCTATTCAACCTGGTTCGTTTATTTGCAATGTTCTTTATAAGCATCAAGTTAGTCCCATTTTTTCTTCCATGTGTTCCTTTCACATCCAACTCAATGTTTTTTTTGGTAAAAACTAAATTTTAAATTTTTCCAGCATCGCACCAGACGAGTCGTTTCATCTACTAGCATTTAAGGTTAATATGACTCTCCTTCATAGTGCTTATCATTTATTATTTATTAAATTACCATATCTTTCTTGTTTTCAGATATTCTCATTTGTTTCGCACACTTCCTCCTTATAGACTTTCCTTAGTAAATGAACGGTGCCTTTGTTACCCTAATCATTTTCCGTTTTCATTTCGTCCAGAATTTATGGTCAATATGTTAGCAAAATGGGATCACAGCTTGGCTCTCGGTGAGAAAATTCACATCAATAATTTTAGAGCCCAAGACGAGTTTGCCGCCAGGTAATATCCTCGCTAGGTAAGGTATTCACATATAAAGCAGAGTCGATCCGAGGACATTTCTTTTGCCAAACATTTCCCCTCTTTCGTAGTGTAAGGTTAACTTCCGCAGGGAAATTTTCATTCACATATTTCCCTGCAGCTCCAAATCGTTACTTTCAAGAACTGGAGAAATATACGATCTAAGTCTATAATCGGATCAACAAAACCTCATTGCGAACAAAGTCTGATGACCAAAAAGGCGCGTGCTCTCATTTATTCTGATTCATGAACTCATGAATTTCAAAACTTTCAATAAATCCAGGACTAAGATTAATAGGATCTTGGCCATTCTATCATTCGTAATAGAATGTCAAAGAACATAAGAGTTTTAAATTTCGTTAGAATCGGCCGAATAGTTATGATGTTATTACGAAAACAAAATAATTCCTTGACTAACTGGAGAGGACTTTGTTAATTATATCGTTCGGAAAAAAATGTAAAACAACATAAGGGTTTTAAAATTAGTTATAATCTTCTGAATAATTATAATGTTATTACAAAAACAAAAAAAGCGAAACGAGGAACGACGGACCGCTCGACAGACCGGCATAGTGAGATGTAGAAGTGCCTGCGACTAGACTCGCACGCGCCTAAAAATCTTTACATTCGTGAAAGTGTAAAAAGAAGCATTTCCTGGTAGAGATTTTGCAAACCCAAGCAAATTTCATCATCTTCCCCAGGAGATTTTTAAAATAAAAGAATCATTTTATCTTTAGGACAATCGACAAACGCTCTATTGCTTTACCTCTCCCACCTTAAGGTATGATTTATCCTCCTGTGGTTTGGAGGCAAGGCAGCCTCAACTTCAACTCACCCCCAAGCATAAGAAGATTCACAACCTCAGCTTCTTCAAATTCGTGAGAAAGCAAGTCACCGCCCAATCTGTGAGAGGGGCACTTTGAATAAAAGCCATTCACACTATAGGGAGAAGAGAAGTGAGGGTGATATGAATTTTAACGGAGTGATGATAAATTCGTTTTATCAAACCTGATTTCCACAGGCAATTGGTGTTACTAACTGACGGCAATCATCGGAGCCAATTTTACCGCTTCCCATCTTCAATGACAGTCTACAGGAATGCAAACTAGGACACGCTTTGGCTGCCTTATTGCACAGATTCCTTCACGTGCATAATTTGCTGGTCGGTTTAATTTCCAAATTCGAATCAATGTGATCTTTTATTTGCAATACTCAATTGATATTCTTTTTGAAAACATGGTCTCAGCAAGTACCTTCATAGCATCATACGATGCAATTCTCTTGATGGTATCCTATTATTCTCTCATTGGTTTCAACTTGGGCAGGTGTGTACAAATCCGTTTGTATGACAAACCTAATAAGGGTTGTCTTGACATTTTCGTTCACGCGATATTGAGTAGACAGTTTTAGGATTAAATGTTGTCTTTAAATCTTACATTATTAATTTTATTCACTACAACTTTTATTATCAGTGAATGTTGTACCATGTGATAAATAATGTAAAATCATCCCAAACAATGACCTCCTTTATAGCAACAGAAAATGAGCTCCTTGATTTATTAATAGTGAAATTACGTTTGAATAAATTGTGTAAAAAGGTCGAAAGATTGAAGTTATAGGATGTAAAAATGTATGGAAGTTAAATTATATAAAAAGCCACAAAAAGCGTTTACTTAAAATGCTCCTGGGAGAGAGGTCACACGACATAAAATATTACTTGTCTCCTTCTGCTTCATTTTACGAGATTCCCTCAATGTTGAAACACAATTCAGATCAGGGGGGGTAGGTGGCCTTCATTCCTGGCTCCTAAGAAATTAAACGCTCTTCATTATTTCCTTTTGGAATTGTTATCCTGTATTGTTTTTATGCACCGGTGTTATTGGCGTAAATTACCAACATACGGAAGCTTGTTATAAATTTCGGGATATTTTAAAGATAAATTGACTGATCTGGAGACAAAGTTTGCTTCATTTCACCTGAATGTATTTACGAACATCTCGCATTGAAGAGCAGTTGTTTGGTATTTAAGGAGTACCGTTAACCTAATCGTGCCGTCTTTCTGTACTACCCCGGCGAAATTTGTTTAAATTAGCTCATAATTAAAATTTTCAACTCTTTTAGTTCTTAGCAAAAGATAAACAAAGGAAAGTTAACCAAACATTGAAAAAATGGTGTAATCCAAATTTAACTTAAACATACCAAAATAAAGACCGTTCGAGGATGTAAGTACAAACTTAGGATCACTTTATCTCATTGGTTCTTAGCTCGTTTGGGAAGCAAGATGTTAAGGTGATTTCAGAACGTAAGACACATGTTAAATGGTTTAAATTGGATGAATCTAATAATGAGAGATTTTCTCTGGAATTTTCAACATAACTTGATCCAGTTTTAGTCAGTTTGGTATTTTAAAATTTATGTTGAAAACTCACAAATTTGCGCGTGATTAAGCAATGAATGCAGAAAAATCTACGAAGAAAAGGAAAGAAATATTTCAAGTATGTTCAAACTCTATTTCAATTCCATTAGCAAAAATAACCTTAATAATGAACTTGATTTAAACTTCGAGACTACTCGAAATATTTGTTTTGTCTTCGTTCAGTTGGTTTTTGAAATCAACAAGATAAACTGATATCTAGTTTTTAATTGTTATTTGTAACAATTTTTTTTACTTTAATACTCACCAAAACCAACTCACCAGACTCACTAAAACCAACCTTAAATTTAGAATCTTTTTGGTAGTAAAATAAGGCTAACATAACCCATACAAATGGCAATGGCTGTAGAGGAAAAAATGTTGCCATAAAAATATGGATCTCCAGTTATTCATTTTTTCTAATATATGGAGTTGTGTACAATTTATTTGATTTAGGAGTGAAAAGAACTTAAAACTACACAAATTTCGAATAGCAATGTGTCATCCCTGTGCTACACTAAAAATAGAAGGTAGATCCATAAAAATTGTTACTTCACTTTTGGACACATCAACGAATTTCTTGCACGGAATTCACGAATAAATAAATAAAAGTTTGCTTTACCTTGAAATATTTGATGTATAACGTAGTCGATTAATATTTTTTAGCAACGCAATCTAATATTTGGTGATTACGTGGAAATATTTGGAATCACTTTCAATATTAATTCTCCAAAACTACAAACCTATTGCTTCTCACATTTTAATTAATTAACGTACATTTAAAATCAATGGAAAGTATAACCTACCTAGGTTAAGTTCGGTTAGTTTTATTTGGCCTCCAACCATATCGGTTGTTATTAGTTGCAACGAAATTAAACAATTAAATAAAAATTAATATATTAATTTCCAGCTAAAATCACTTTAACACTTATCTTCGTACTCGGCTCTGGTAACAAATATTAATTGTTAAATTGACCTCAAAGTTTTACTGTCTCGTATTAATCAGGGATAGAGGTGTACTTTCCTGCATGGTTAATTCTGCCAGATTTTGCTGTAGTAAATTTCCTGAGAAATTTAGAGTAACTTGAGCTGCTTTTTTAGAGCATCAAATTACATCAGTTAATTTTAAGTTACCTAAATGATCGAAATGAGTCCCTCTGTACATTATAATGCAATGGAAATGTGGTGTGGGGGCAGCAGGGGATTTCATTGGTCCAGTGCTGCTAGCATATTTTACGTGTTTCCCCTTCGTGCAGCTTCCCTTTGATGAGAGGTGACCCAGGGAGAGAAAGACACAGCGCCACTCACTACAGATGATTTATTGATATAAATATTAGAATGATTAGTGGTTAATTCTCTAGACCTGACATTTTTGGTGATGGAAATTGCGTGTCGCAGCGAGAGAAAGTTGCGAGCAAAGTGAGTGATTGCATGAGCCCATAGCTATTAAGTGGCACTCCTAGTCGGGTCCGATTGCGACCCAAATGGGTTGAGCAATTATTAATTTCATTATTATTGTTATTAGGATTATTATTTTAATATTATTACAAATAATACTCTTTGTTATCTTTATTACTATTATACGGCTATAGTGTCGGTTGTACGTCGCAAGAAATTAGTAAATGTGACCACAATCATGCGTTAATTTTAAATGGCGACGTTTGACGCATGCGCATAGGTAGTCCAATCCCGATACGTCAACGCACAGAAAGAAAAAAACATCATCACTCTCGCTCTCTTTTTCTCTCTCTCTCTCTCTTTCTCTCTCTTTCTCTCTCCCAGCTCTTTTCACACACGCAACACATCACACTCGCATCTATACAAGCCACCGAAGGCATTTCCAATCCACATCTACGGACTTGAATTGAGGAGTACCTATCCATTGAGCCAAAGAGGATCTATATCCTTCACTAGTTGGTAGCAAAATACAGTATTACCATGGTTCTCAATGACAATTTACACGAAACGCATCACCCACACGGTGCCCTTCGACCTGCCAGGAACTGTCATACATATTTGTCTGCTGAGTTAATTATCCAGCCGTGCTATTCATCCAACAAAAGGGTGATTGTGGGAGGATAATTATTAATTAAAATTAATAATCTGCTTCGTGAGATTTCATTCCTCCAGATAGAGTTGGTGAACCACTAGACTCATGCTCAAGGTAATGTAACTTTAACATCTTTAGGAGAGACACTCAAAGCCTACAGTGTAATTTGATGTAAAGACTTCTACGGCTGTAATTTTGGGTAAAATAGTTTACACGTTTAATATTAATTGAAAATCCAGGTGTAGCTTTAAGTGAAAAGGCTTTCAGCATCAATTTTAGGTAGGAGTCTACAGCTGTAATTTAGCCTGACTAAGTTTACAGGAGTAATGTGGTGTAAAACGATTATAGTTTTAATCTTGGGTAAATAAATATGAAGCTGTAATTTAGGATAAAAACATTTCCTATTAAAATTCTAGGTAAAAATATACTATGTAATTTAAGGTATGATGTCTACAGGTGTAATTTTGGGTAAATGGTCTACAGCTGAAATTTTGTGTAAAAAGGCAGCCTAACGCTAATTTACAGACTATCCTTTTTCGCCTGCACCAAAGTTTAATGGATGCTGAAGATTGAAGACTCATGTTAAAGCCTAAATCAAGGACTCGTGAAATTTAATTAGCAGAACTTTAAGAGAAAATATATTTCACGTGATTCCGCAATAAACACTATGTCCAAATATGGATTCGGGGAAAAAGGATAAGAGAATTTAATGTTTCAAGAGAATTAGATGACTTACATAGCTTAATTCACTATGAAAAATGTTTCTCTCTATTTTATCTTTTAGATATGTTTTTTTTAAAAGTTTATTAGAAGAAATGAGTTTAAAGTGGATATTTGAAATATATACATGTGTTTTAAGGAACACTTTCTCAAAAATATTCCCTAAACTATGTTATGAGAATAAGTAGAGTTTAAGATCTTTTTCCTGTTCAAGAGGTGTTGATCATTTTAAATTTCATCTTTGTATGAGGTGTGGAATTGCCTTACTGGTAAACTACAACATTCGAAATTGATTAAATTAGGTCTCTTGTTCAAAATAATCTTTAAGCGACATAACTGCGGGTGGTTGATTCCTATGGACTTGTCGCGTTGATTCATAGCAAATCAAAGTTGATCGTATTAACAAAATACCACCCAACATTTACTAAAGTTTCCAATAAACGAATCCTGGTCTATTATTTTATGGCGAGCCATCAACATAGGGTTATTGTGATGATGCAGATCCAAAATACTTTCAAACTATAATTGTTAATATTAAATTATCAAAATAGACACGAAAATCGTACTTGCTTTTTTGGTTGGTTACCTGATACAAAATAGTTTTCTTCACTTTCGGATATCTCTCCAATCTGCAAGAAATGTTTATCTATAACTCTTTAATTAAACTACTTAATCTTAGAAACAAACAACTCTTAGAGTTTCTCTGCGTCCTTCTAAAAATATTATTGATTGCGAATCTGATTGTCTAATAACAAGGTAGGAATTCGAAGGACAAATGTTGTGACTATTGCTTGACATAACTAAGACAAATTTTGAGAGACATTTAACAGCATGTTTCTAAAAGATGTGTTGTTGACATCCTTGTTATTTTTAAATAAGAGTTTAAGATAAAAAAAATTATAGACTATGTAAGCCAGTCACGGGCAAAAATTTCTTTTAGATTTTGGTCTCACGCTCTTGATATTTGTTTTAATACGTTACTTTAATTGCAAACCAACTTTTAGAGAGACTAGGTCAAAAGTTTGGAGTCGCCGTGATTTATCTTACAAATTTAATAAAATTAATATCATATTAAGCAGGCATTACAAATTATCTTACAATATCACGAACTCTCAAAACAATATTCAAATCGAACGATTATCCATCATGTTATAAAGGGTCTTTCAACAAAGACGCTCGAGCTTTGTCAGGTGATAGTGGCCATGCTGTTAAAGCGACATCTGGTAACCTCACAATGAACTGTTCAATATTACTTGGCTAGTCATGATGAAAGGTTATAGCGTTGAACAGCGTGTGCCAATCAACAAATGATATTATCAAAATCAGTGCTCTGTTCGACAAACGTTCCGCGCATTACGTGATTTCTATCCTCGCAACAATCGTCCTGCCGAGTCAACTGTTCGACACGTGGTGGCCAAATTCGAGGCAAAAGGGTCGATCAACAATCAGCCAACACCCGTACGTCACCGAAACGCAAGGTCTGCTCAAAACATCGCTTCCGTAAATGAGAGGCAGTCAATTTCTCGTCGTTAATAAGAACTTGGCCTTTCTGCGACTTCAGTTCGGCGAATTATGCCTAGAGACTTGAGTCTGCATCCAAAAGAAATCTAACTTACCCAGAAACTTAAGGTAAAAGACCATAGACAACGCCGTGTATTCGCTGATTCGGCTCTAGAGCAATTGGAAGTTCCCCCAAATTTCCCCCCTGAAATCATCTTCAGCTACGAGGCCCATTTTTGGATGAATGGATCTGTGCACAAGCAAAATTGTCGGATTTGGGACGAAAACAATCCACATGAGATACATCAACACCAATTGCATCTCAACAAAGTCACTGTTTGGTGCGAATTTTCGTCTAACGAAATCATCGGTCCGTATTTTTTTGAGAACGAAGATGGGATTGCTATAACCGTCAACGGCGAGACCTACAGATCAATAATAAGCAACTTCTTGTGGTCTCAACTGGATTATATGCCTAATATGGATACTGACGACATGTCATTCTAACAGTAAGGCGCTATTTTCCACACTGCGCACGCCACAATAGACGTTTTTCACCGGTGAATTTCAGGTTAGGATCATCTCGCGCGCCGGCGACGTCAACTGGCCACCAGGATCATGTGATTTAATGCCATTAGACTACTTTCTTTTAGGCTACCTTAAGTCGCAGGTGTATGCCAATAATTCGCAAACAGTTGATGTCCTCAAAGTCAACATAACGAACACCATCCAGCAAATGCAGCCAGATTTATGCGACAAATTCATCGAAAATTGGGCCTCTAGACTACGTTCCACCAAGCGAAGCCGCGGTGGGCATTTGAACGACCTCATATTCCACACTTAATGCCATAAAATGTACTTTCAAATTTAAAATAAATTTTGTGCATATATCACACACAAATTGTTTTATTTACATTTAAATTCGAGCGATCTTATTGAAAGAGCCTATATAAACAAAAATCTAATTCTTGCTTTATAGATAATATATTTATTCACAAACTTCCTATCATTCATAAACTTAGGAATGAAAGATATTATGTTTTTAGAGAACTTGTTTTACTTAACAAGATTGCTCGTTGCAATTTTATCAAATTTTTGAGAAAATATTATTTTTAGAAATAATTTCAAACTTGTTATGCTGTACAAGTTCAGCATGGGGATCTATTTAAAATGTAAGGACAGACATGGAATGAAAAGATTATCGCAGCTACTCATAATTTTACTTGCCCAATCTGTAGAAAAGCGAACTAGAAATGAAGTAGTGTGCGATTCTTAAGGGATATTGCCGGTTTTCTGATTGGAATTAGCTTAATTACGGCAAATTTCCTGTGTAAAGAAGAAAAATTAAAAAGCGACCACAGTCTGGCGGTTGTATAATAGATGTACTAATGAACATTTCTAAAATACTATGTTCAACCCAAGAATAAACTTAATATAGAATACGAGAATCACTTGATATCAAAGTATATCATTCATCATTCAATTGTCACTTTTTCTCATTTACTCAATCTTCTACTGACTTTTCCTTGAACCAGAAGCGCCTTTGTAAAGAATATTTGTTGCATCTGTTATTGTACCAAGAATATATTTATTCAGATTCAGTGAAAATATACATTTAGGTGAGTAGGTGGAGTCCTTGTTATAGTTTGTTTCAGACTGCCACAAACATTATTTCGTTATTTTACAACAAACTCTTAGTAAAGTAAATTCTTATACCTTTGTTTGAATTTATAGAGTACCCAAAGATAATCTCGAAGATAACTTTCCATTACCAAATTTTCTCCATTTTGATTTAGTTATTTAATTAAAACACCGATTCATTTTCAACGTGAATGGGATCCAATATGTTGTGACGAAATTAGAATAATGATCAACATATAAAGGCTGTCAAACCGAATTCCCCTGGGGTCAATCAATTTGTGTCAGGAGTGGCAAGCAATGAATGGCAGTATATTTGAGAGAAGTCAGAGGACGCACCCCCCCCTCTCATACCTCCTTTTCCCGAATAAACTTTAACCCTTCTTCCTTAGAAAGAGTTGAGGTGCAAACCTCTTCAGCATGATCTGGAGCGGAATATTAATGTTTTGTGCGCGAAATTGGGGCCGGGATGTATGTGTTGGGGGGAGGGGGGAGACAAATGAGACTGGTGCTATGTTTTTAATTCACATCGCTGGAGCAGTCTTCATTCATGCTTTAGACTAGACGCACCTTGTTTTAACGGTCGCTTTATCAAGTGCCTACCCTGGCCTGGAATCACACTTATGTGCCGGACACTGGAAATCGAACCTTTTTTCTCCTTTTAATGCGAGAAGCCCAATTACTTTGAGTATCAAACCAACGGTACCAAACTATTTAAAAGGCGCCTGCATCTATCTCAAAGAGTATACAAGGTAGCCTCAAATCTCGCGTTACCAAATCGTATTATAACTAAATAAAAATAAGTTATCACTTTTTAGAATGAATTATTTAACAAGGAATTTATTTACTTTTAAGAATCAAACTCATGATACAAAATCAAAATCAGTTTCAAATGGTAGCCCAACCTTTGAGCCAACCTGTAATTATGAAGAAAATAATGATACCTCGCTGTTTTTAAATGGTTAATTTTGTTTATCTTTTTGTCCTTTAAGAAAATTTTAAATAGGAGTTGCTTCTTCGAAATCTTAAATGAGCAGTGCGACCTTAGTCAAAAGTTAACTACACCCTTTGAAGAATGAGTATAAACAATAATTGACTACACTTTTGGAAGAATTAATGTAAACACTAATTGAACTAAACCATGGGAAGAATGAATGTTATCACTGAATCGCTACACCAAGGAAAAAGTGAGAGTAATCAATAATTAACTACATTGTGGAAAAAATGAATGGAATAAATAATTGACTACATCTTGAGAAAATGTATGTAAGAACAAATTGAATTAACCGAGGGGAGTATGAATATAAGCAATAATTGACTGCAATCTTATAAGAATGGATATAAACTTCCTCGAAATCTTAGATTAGCAGTGCGACCTTAGTCAAAATTTTAATACACCCTGGGAATAATGAGTATAAGCAATAATTGAATAAACCAAGGGAAGAATGAATGCAATCACTGAATCACTGCACCGAGGGTAGCATGAGAGTAATCAATAATTAACTACATTGTGGCAAGAATGAATGGAAGAAATAATTGACTACATCTTGAGAAATCGTATGAAAGAACAAATTAAATAAACCGAAGGGAGAATGAGTATAAGCAATAATTGACTGCACTCTTGGAAAAACTACTATAAGCAATAAATATAATTAAATTAACCGAGCGAAGATTAAATGTAAACAATAATTGCTTTACTTGTGGGAAGAAGTTTCTAAGCACGAATTGACTAAAGAGAAGGAAGAATGGGTATAAGCAGTAAAAAAATTAAATGTATATATTAGATGGTCAAGAAATGAAAGTCGTTTTAATAAAAGATCAAAAAATGATTCCAAATTTGCCGTAATCATTAAAAAATAACCGAGAAATTCCTATGCCTTTATCTGCTGTAGTAAATCATACGCTTTTTTAGCTACAAAAATGGTCGTCAAGAGCTGTCTAAAGGACAACATTTACAACTTGTGAATATCTTTTATTTCTATTTGTTTGAAATGGTCGTAGGGCAGCTCTGAAGATAGTTTTATGGGAGCACCCAGAACAATTGCTTGATTGCAAACAAATGCCTATTTCTACTCTAAGACCAGATCTACAGCAGCAGAAAACTATGCTTGCATTCGATAGGATGTGTACGGAGCGTCTCATTATGAGCCCTACAATAATGTTTAGACTATTACTGTTGTTAAATGTTTTAAAAAGTTCGGCAGTTAAATGAAGTTCTCGAACATAAACATCCCTCACTAGTCAACCAAAAGGTGTCTTCCTCCTATTTCGTGGCAATGCACTCCCACACAGGGCACTTTTGACCAAAGAAAACTTATTGCCTTATGTTTGGACGTTCTTCCTCCTTTTCCATATTCTCAGGACCTTGCGCCATCTGATAACCAATTGTGTATTAACTCATGACAAAATCGAATAATGGCAGTTTGCCGTGATATGATAGAGGTAAAAAAGGATAAAAAATCGTATATTTCATTAAAATCGAAAGATTTGCTCAATAAACTTATCAACTGCTTAATCAAATCATTTGAGAGCACTGTTTATTTTACATATTAAAAATGACTATTATTTACTTTATCAATTGATATTTATTTATAGGTAAATCTCGTAGAATAGGGTCAAGTTAACCCTTTCTGCGTTTCGAGTGCCTATTAACAGAACATAGGTTGGCCAACAGTCGACTATCTTAAAGATTCTGGGCTAACAGAAAAATGGGTACAAAAATAACTTTACTAATATGCAAATTAATATTATTTTACAGGGTCAACAGAAGTTTTAAAACAAGCAATATACACATTAAATGTACACAAGTCTCAGCGTTAAAAGGGAAGGAATACTTGGTGAGGACGGTCAACGTATAAACAAACGAACAATATTGACCGAAGGTTGCTCGATTGACCTTGAGCTTATACGAAGCCGACGATGAAGGCTTACAATGGGGAAGTGGGTAGAGAGAACACTTGCATAGGAAAGGTGTGCGTTGTCGATACCTCGAAGACTTGGTCCGCTGGAGTATTGATTGCCTTGGCCCAAAGTTCACATAATAGTCTCTTGATACTGACTATTAAAGGATGAACTTAAATGTTGCTTTCGAATAAAACACGAATCGAGACTGAGTCCGTTGCGTTTGAGGAGCGGGTGGAACGGGTCGAAGTAGACTCACGTGAATTAACGAAAATACCTGGAGCGAGAGGGATTTTGCGAGAATTGTGCAGAGTCCAACGGGACACGAAGAGCGGGTACCGACGGGGGGCGGGCAGAGGATACTGATGGGGCAGGGCTGGCAGCGGATACTGACTTCTAACTCTGGCACCGGTGGATTTATAGTGGGGTTGAATGAGGTTTTCCCTCCTCCATCCGAAGGGGAGGGTTAGAGGGTCCGACGCATCGTCAGAGAAGAATAGTCTGACCCTTTGTGCGCGATGCAGGAAAGTTCCTAAGCCGGTAAGATGAAACTTTGTCCGATTTCAAATGGGACCTTTGGAGCTCTTAAACTAGTCATGGATTTGTGTGATGGCGGCATTTCAGGTCACCGTGGTGTCTCATGGCATCTCATATTTTCGCACCTCCGTTAGCTCAAACAAAAAGGGTCTCCCAGGTGTCTGTTGTCTCTCTCTCTATTGAAGGACGAGACGGTGCGTATCTTCCTCTCTCTATCTATGATCTCTGAGAGTAAGCTAATATATTAACATAGAGTAATCATTACTTATTCATTTACGTATTCATTTAATTATTGAAATTATATCAAGCAAAAACAAGTCAAACAAAATATGAAATCCGGCGTTTCCTGAAATACTTTGAAAGAGGGATCGGTGTAAATAGTAGAAGAGTTTTAGAATTGAAAAGAAATGAAAACTACATATTTATTTGAGCTAAATTATTTCGTCTGATAAGGCTGGAAAGGTACGCCACGCTTTTATATGTGCAAGCACCTAATGCAAAGAGAAGTTTCAATCTAAGCAAACTGAGCCTGAAATTTGGGTTGACTCGCTAAAATGTGGCTCTAGAAATTACTGTTTTTCCTCTTGTATGATCCACATTTGTTCCCTTATTGATGTATTACTTTGTTTTTAGAGGGAAATAGAAAATATGGTATTGTAACTGAGGCACAGCTTGTGTGGATGAGATGTAAGTAATGAAAGACAACGAGAAAGCGAAAGAGAAATCGTGAAAGGATTAAAATTGAAAGGAAGATTCATAGCAAATATACCCCTCCAAAATTGATGGGAATCGTAGGGTGCATCAACTATACACGGGCGAAATTTACAAATAGCCTAGTCAAAGTAACAGAATAAACAGTCAGTCAAATAGCACACTTCCTCAGAGAGCAAAAACTTCCACGAATACAAGCATTCAAAGGAAGAAAACACCCAAAGGGCTCAATCTAAGCCAATAAACACTCAAATATCCCAAACTTTCAGAAAGTACTGTCATACCCTAAGGGTGTTTTACCATAAAAATCGCTCTGTTATTTAGTTTACTTGAAGTTAACAAGGAAGTCGTCCTTGCAAAATATTAAGCCTCTATTGTCCTTTCTTTGCAGAATATGAAAGTTTTATGATGGAGACCCAGGTATGTAATAGTATGCAGGTGAGGCGATAGAAAGCGTTTGTGGATAGATGGCAGAGAGTAGACCAGTAGTGAAAAGAGAAAGAAGTGTAGTAGGGTGCAAAGTGATGCTAGAGCCTGGTGATCAGGCCTATCGCTTCAAAATTTTTATGTTTTGTGGTTCCTTGTTGTTTATCATTTTGTTTATACATATATATATATATATATATATATATATATATATATATATATATATATATATATATATATATATATATATATATATATATATATATATATATATATATATATATATATATATATAATAAATATATATTTTGGCGTTCAATCTATTTCTCTTCAAATTAGCTAATGTACAGTATTTGGTTATGCTGTGCGCGTTTGCTGTTGTTTTGGTAGTTCATTAATTATAACTTGCTATGTTTGTTGTGTCTTTGTTTTTTCGTAAATTTGTAATGTGTGTAGTTTGTGTATTTTGTTTCTTCTTGAAGTCTTGAATGGTGTGTTTCATCTTCTTGGGTAGTTTTTCCTTCTTCGGTAGGTTTGTCTCAATCGGTGTGTTTTGTCAATATCGGTTTGGTTTCTCAGTTTGGTTAATTCGTCTTGTTCTGTTTTGGGGGGCAAAAACATCTCATCTTGCTTAGAACGGCACTTCTGCTCCGCCAGCTAAAATCCCAGCAGAGATTGGAAATCTGGCGCGACTTACCTCTCTTCTATTCTGGTCAATCATTTGTACGATTTCCCCGTCCAATTCTCGATTGACGTTTTGTTTTATCTTCTCCGTTGAGGAAACCCCCATAGCGCCCGTATGCACACATTTTCACTTCCCCAAATCCAACAAAGGAATTTTTCTTCAAATGTCTTCTGATTAATTTAACCTCGTTAGTTTTCGCTTCCTTAAATTATATGGAATAACTAATTTTTTTTAATATAAAAATGGGCTTAATCTTTCTAGTTTTTCGTTGTCCTTAGCTTAATAGTTATATTTTGAACTACGGTATACCGTAGTGTATTAAAGAATGATCAAACTAATGACGAGTCACTACTTCGTCAAAGTGGATTTGCTGAATGAAGAGATATTTTGCTGCTAAAACACAATCTCACGTAACTTTAATTTATCAAAATGGATTTTCCTATATGATGGGAGATTTGCTTCTGAATCACAATCACACCTAGCTTTCATTTGGCAAAAACTCGCTTACAAGCTGGTCCCTCAGTCTTTTAAGGAAAACAAAGATTAAAAGGTTTCGCTATCTTTAGAAGAGAATGGTAGTGACGATCAATCCTTAGTCGATGCTTAGATGATTGCCTTAACGAGCGCCAAAAGCTTCTCTCTTACCCCAAATCTGTTTTGTCCTTTAAAAGTTTCTTTTCTCACCTTCAAAGAATTATTCATAAGGAGGTAACTTGTATAAAAATGGCTGTATCTTGTTTAATTTAGTTAAATTCATCGATAGAAAACGTTGTAAATAAAAGGACACATTGAACAAATCTACAATTTTCACAAGAACAAAATCGAAAGCAACAAACATGAACTAGATTAGCTGACAAATATATAGCAAAGTGAAACGAAAAATACAAAAGCTATATCCCCTAAAATAAGCCGGCAACTTGCGGCTAATTTTATTTTTATAACGCGGTTTTGCTTGGCAATAGCGGTTCTAATATGTATTAATATCTAAATAAATAATAGAATAGTGAACTACAAACTGGATATTAATATCTTTCAATTTTTTTTAAAAATCAAAGTTACTCAGACAAGATAAATGCAGATTTCTACTAATAGGCCTCTAATTTTTCTACTCTCAGAAGCTGGAAAAAGACTTTTGAAATTGAACCTAATTCAAGATTTAGAAGTGAGAAGATCTATAAACAATTTTGAAATACCAACTTACATTTTACTTTGCCCAACACACACAAAAACGAAAGAACTAGGAACCATGGATTAAGAGAACGCCAGAATCAGAATCTGGTTTCCTTAATAACAAATACCTCAATCATTAAAACTGTCTTCGTGTAGAGGCCATTAAAAAGAGTAACAACAAGGAGTAACAACAAGGAAAGAAGGTACCCTAGGAGACCTTACGGTCCATTTAAAAGGGTACCTTTGGACTAGCAATTGAGCGGGCACAAGGTTGCTCAATTGTTTTGCGTCCCTAAACGGCCACTTTTCAAGACTTTGTCTAGTCTTGATTTGAACTGGTCAACAGATTCACTGTTGACAACTTCCACTGGAAGTGCGTTCCACATACCGCAGATACTGTAGGGTGAAAAAAATTCCACACATATTGCGCTTGTAACGCTTCAGTTCAAGTTTGAAGCCGTGATTGCGCGTTTTGTTCTCACTCAGTGTGAACATATCCCGGTAGTCAACATTGTCGAACCGTCGAAGTATTTTGAAAACTTCGATGAGCTGACCACGACGTCTACGGGATTCCAGCGAAAACAGATTTAATTCCCTTAGTCTATCTTTCATAACTTTTATGTCGGATAGAGGGAATCAGCTTGGTTGCCCTGGCTTGTCGCGTTCCAATCTCGCGATGTCCTTTCGCAATGAAGGACTCCAAAATTGTACGGCATACTCTAGGTGCGGTCGGACAAGTGAGTTGTACAGGCACAGTACAACCTCCTGGTTCCAATAACCAAACTGGCGCTTAATATAGCCTAGTATCCTTTGGGCTTTTTTCTCGGCCTCAATGCACTGTTTCGAGAACTTGAGGTCACTAGTGTTTGTTACACCCAAGTCCTTCTCAGTGTCACAAGATTCAAGAGCAGTGCCCTTAAGGATATACTGAGATTAGGGGGTTTCTGTGGCCGATATGCATCACTTTGCATTTGCCCACGTTAAAAGGCATTTGCCACGTGTCCGACCACTCCCCAATCTTCCCAAGATCTTCCTGCAGGCGGGCCATATTTCCATCCTTTGCAACGTTCATACCAAGCTTGGTATCGTCGGCAAATTTGGAAATCTTCGCAACCATGTCACCGTCCATGTCATTGACGTAGATGATGAATAGTAGTGGTCCCAGGACAGAACCTTGAGGCACCCCGCTAATAACGGGCACCCACTCAGAAGACTGTCCATTCACCACCACCCGTTGCCGTCTGCCACTTAACCAGTTCTCGATCAAGCCGGCTACCTTTCCGTCTATGCATAGCGCTCGCATTTTCCGGAGAAGGCGGCGGTGTGGTACCTTATCAAAGGCTTTCTAAAGGTTTAAGTACAGCACATCCACCGCCTTGTCCCGATCGTGCTCACTGAAAACGAAGTGGAAGAATTCCACAAGGTTCGTCAGGCATGACCGTTGCCTTCGGAAGCCGTGCTGGGAACTCCTCAGTAGCAGGTTTGACTCTAAATACGACGTCACTTTGTCCACCATGATGCTTTCCATGAGTTTACCGACTATCGAAGTCAGACTGATAGGTCGGTAGTTCGAAGGTTGGTTACGGTCTCCTTTCTTGAAGATAATAGTCACCTCCGCCACACGCCAGTCTCTAGAAACGCATTTGGTCTGGATTGACATGTTAAAGATAGCGCACAGATTTCGTGATACTTCATCGCACACTTCCTTCAACACTTTAGGTAGAAACCCGTCCGGTCCAGGGGACTTAATCGTCTTTAGGTCAGCGATCTTTTTTTTTATTTCTCCTTCGGTGAAGTCCATTGCCTCCAGCTTTTCCCCCGAGTAGGAATATGTCGGCTGAGGAATGGGACCACACTCTTCAGTAAACACTGAAGAGAAGTAGTCGTTGAGGAGGTTAGCATTTTCTGCATTTGAATGCTTTAATGTCCCCTCCTCATTCCTCAAAGGGCCAATCGTTCGACGGATTGGTTTACGGCTGTTCACATATCCAAAAAACTCCTTGGGATTCTCTTTACAGTGTCTCGCTACTCGGAGTTCTTCAGACCGTTTAGCCGCCCTTATACTGGACTTCACTCTCCTGGCTAGCCTCCTGTATTCGTCAAAGTCACCCGAGATCTTTAATTGCCGGTACACATTTCTCTTCTCCCTAAGCAGTGGCCCGATTTCTCGATTAAACCACTTTGGTTGAACAGAGGACCGACGGGGGCATTTCAGAGGGATAAAACGCGATTAAAGACTCATGAATGTGGTTTTGAAACTGTTCCAAGAGTCTTCAACAGCATCGCACTCTTCTAGCCTCACGTCAGTCAATCCCGCGCGTAGACCTGCAAAGTCTGCTCTTCTCAAATCCCGTTTCCTTGATTTACTAGTTGCAGGCTCTGCCTTAGAGACTTTGACTAAAAATCTAATTAGTCGGTGGTCACTGCCACCGAGCTCTTCGCCAACAGAGAGGTCCTCAACGATGTCATCCTCAGAGGTGAAAACCAAGTCGAGGATATTGTCTCCTCTCGTTGGCTCTCTCACCCACTGAGTGAGGAACTCGTTGTTCGTGAACTCCAGGAGTAGTGCGTTCTCGCCACAGGGTTCTCTGGTTTCCCAGTCAACGTGTGTGTTGAAATCACCCATGACGATACACACTCTGTCTTCGACAAGTTCTCCTAGCAGCTGGTACAGATCTCTGTCCTTTTCAACGAGTTAGGCAGGAGGTCTATAAAGCACCAGGGTCCTGTATTTGGCAGGACCTATCTCTAGGTCAACACCTAGTAGTTCATGGTCAGATATGATGTTGCAATCCGTCGAGTTGAGAGTATCCTTGACATACAACATCACAACGCCACCCTGTCTTTCTGGCCAATCTTTATGGAAGAGCTGGTAACCGGGAATCGTGAATTCACCTTCAAAATCTCGGCTTGGGGTTTTTATCCACGACTCCGATATGGACACCATCTCAGGTTCCTCTGTTACCACGAGGCCACGGAGCTCAAGAAACTTATTCCTGATTGACCTCGCATTGAACAGAAGAACTTTGAGGGAGTCCCCTAGTGTAGGACTCCCTACGCTCTTCCGTTTCCCGGCTTCTCTGTTTTCGTGGTCACACCCTTTTTGACGACTTCCGAGAAGGTCGTTCCAGGAGTGACACGGGCGTGCTGGCGCACGTCCGCTTTCGCTCTGTTTCGAACGCTCCTTTAGGTGCGTTCCACGACATCTTGAATTAGATTGGCGAGAGAGGCCTTTCCTTTAAAGGAGAGATGTACCCCGTCCCTTTGGTAGAGGTCGTCTCTACCGATAAAGGTACGATAGGGGTCCACGAAGAAGACTCTTTCTGCCGTGCAGAGATCCGCTAACCTTTTGTTCACTGCGACGTTTCTCTCGTGAGCGGTTCGGGATGGACCTCTTCTCGGAAGCATCCCAACCACCACACGTTTGCGGGTTTTAAGCCCTTTGTCGTCCACGGCTCCCATCACTGTTTGGATGGTCTTACCACTGAGGCCAAC
This sequence comes from Ceratothoa steindachneri, assembly GCA_963969495.1. Classification (NCBI taxonomy): domain Eukaryota; kingdom Metazoa; phylum Arthropoda; class Malacostraca; order Isopoda; family Cymothoidae; genus Ceratothoa; species Ceratothoa steindachneri. The sequence goes on from OZ018326.1 coordinate 172,534,707, forward strand.
CTTACCCCCTCTGAGGTAGAGGTCGTTGCCGCTCACCATCAGAGCAACAACAGAATTCTCAGAAATCTGAGCTTTCTCTGCCTCTACTCTGATGGTGTGGTTACCCCGTCCTGACAGGCAACTTACCTTCACGCTAGTGCGAAGGCGGGCCGCTAGCAGCGGCTGCAAGTCCCGTGTTTACGAGTCACCAATGAGGGTGACCCTCGGACACTTGGTCTCTGAACACGGGGTCTTCCCTTGTGGAAGAGGCCTCCCCTTTTCCGCTTTACTCTCCACATTCTTATCTTTCTTTTTCTTCTTCTTTATCTGTTTTTCTTCTATTTTGGGTTCTACTTTTGTTTCAACTATCTTCTTTCTTTTTTTTTTCTTCGTTTTTCCTTTCTTGTTTTTCTCCTTTTCTCTCGCCTCAGCTGATGCCGGAATGTCCGCTTCATTACCAGGGGATTTTGCCACGTCATTGGGCGTTGCCTCTTCTAGGCATCGAACCTGAGCTACGTTAAGGGCTTCGAGCTTCTCCAACTTTCCCTCAAGGACCTTAGCTCTCTCCTCTAAGGCTCTATATAGGTCTTTTAATTTTCCCACCTCTCGCATCAATATGCAAGTAGTGCAGATACTTTCAGGGCTGCATTTTGAGTAGCAGCCCTCCGGAAAGTCAACGCACCACTTTTCTAACTGGCATATTGCACAGTTGTGTTTGAGACGAACGGGTCCTTTTTTGCCTGTCATTTTGAGCGTTTTCTCTCTCTCTGAAAACTCATGACCAATCAATGATAAAAAGCGGGGTTGGTGAGTTCTCCCAGCGTGAGTCGCTCACGCCTATCGATCGGAGAGGTTTCGGATCTTTCAGAAGGCACGCTCCATGTGCTGCTGTTCGTCCGACCGAGTCGTCAAACCTCGGCGTGCCGTGGCTCCCAACCAAGCAGCACTGACGGTCCCCGAAGGGGCCATCGATTTGTCACCAGGTGAACAACAACAAAGCACGCCCCTTGCTAAACTCCTACTAGTTCCCTTCACAACGGCTAGGATCTCGGAGTAGCGTTCAATGGATATCCCGCCACACCTAGGAACTCGAGCCAAGGCTTTTTATTGGCCTGACAACCAACATGGGAACAAAGGGTCGTCACCTCGGACCAATGCTACCATAAGCACCCATCAACGGGCACTGGGAACGGTCAATAATTACGCGCCAGGGAAGGGCTTAACGAGGCACTACCCTCATCCCATTCATCGTGCCCCAACGCCTAGGACACCTCTAGTCCTAGTCTCTCGCAACCAGTGAGCGTCGATTGGCGTTGTTTATAGAGGTTTCAAAGCCTCTTTTCTGATGCATGAGGTAGCTGCCAGGTCCTTATAGGTAGATAGAGGAAGAAAGGGAAAGAGTGACACGATAGGAGTAGGCTTTTTTTTCTTTTTTTTCTTTTTGTATGAGTGGGAGATAGGATAAAAGTAAAAAAAAGAGAGGGATAGAGTAGAAAAAGGAAGGATACAAAACAGTCAACGGCTATTCTAAGAAGTTTAAAATTGATAGGACTTTGCAACCTTTGATTGGATATATAGGCTTTGGGTTTCCTAACCCATTTGAAAACAATAGTATTGGTAGAACGTCTCAAGAATTTCGTCTCTACCAGTTGTTTCATGAGTTACTGAAATATATATCTATAAAACTTTTATTTTAAATACAAAAATATATCATCAATACAAGGGTAACACTTCAAATTCGGGGTGCACGGTAGATGGCGCTGTTAGTCGGCTACAATTTTGGGCTACAGCATATCTCTTATGACGTCAGATGGTAGCGTCAGATGTGAACGAACAATATCGGCGTAATATTTTTTGTATATGAGTATATACTGGGGGGCTGCGCCCCCCAGGTCCCCCCCTAATTGATTGAAACTCAGGATCATCGCAGGGTGGTCCTCCTGCAGTGATATCTCCCCCACGAGCAGTCCCCTTGAATTTACTGGGGGGTTTTTCTCCCCAGCAGCTTTTTACTGGCAGAAAAACCTAACCTAATAACAAATTCTTACTTTTATAGTTTTCTTGATTAGTTTATGCGCCTCTAGATAATCGAAAAGTTTTTCGCGATCATTCAAAGTAAAGCCTAATTCGAATAACAAAGAAGCACATGGAAGCACGAAATCACAATGACGAAAGAAAAACATTTGCAAAACGGGTCCTATTTATAAGCTACGATGTTGCCAGGAAGAAGCTGTTATCGTTCGCAGTAAACAAAAAATACGAAAACAAAACAAAAAAAATAAAAGCTTTGAAGAAACCTTACCTAATCTAGAAAAAAACTATAAACGAGCAGAGCACAGATATTTAGTAAATTATAGACTAACAGTTACAAATCCCCAAAACAACATAAAAAATATAACGCAGTGATTGCCACATCTGACGCTACCGTCTGACGTCATAAGAGATATGTTGTAGCCCAAAATTGTAGCCGACTAACAGCGCCATCTACCGTGCGCGTCGAATCTGAAGTATTACCAATACAAGTTCTAGTAAAGTGTTTTGAAAATTGATCACAAACTTTTACAATTTCCCTTCTTAAAACACAACGACTCTGCCCTGAGGATAGTGTGTAGTAGTTTGTCTTCCATTTTCATCCGTACATTTTCGAAGGTGGCGGCAAACAATTTTCATAACATTTCTGAGCACTTCATTTGGAAACTAAGAAAAATATTCACGAATTCTGGTTTTCAGGTCATTTTTCCTACCTTAGAATTGGTCCACAGAAAGAAATCTAGAGGCCTACAATCTGCTGATGGCGCGGGCAAGTTTGTCTCCATGAAACATCTCCCCCAAAACAACTATTCTCGTTCAAGTGATGTAGGAAGTAGCAGCCTCGTGTTTGTATCAAACTGCCTAGTGAATTTTGATCTCTCAAATTCCGAGACGAAGGATGAAAGTTAAAACTATGTAGAACTCTACAATAACATTAAGCGTAACTACGTTGTCGTCCTGAAAAAAAAATGTCCAGCAAGTATCATATTTTGTGACACTACACACCAAACAGTTACTTAAAGAGAATGACATGGAAGGTCTTGAATTTCTCCTGACCAATACCTTTATAGTTTTGATATTTAACATCAACATTGAAATGAAATGGGCTTCATCACTCATCACCTGTTTGGTTATAAACTATACTACTCCTCACTTCAATTCAGGAAAGCTATGAGAGATCTTGGAATATCTATTTTTATTACGGCTACATAGTTTTTAGTTTGCTTATACTCTTTTATGGGTGTGAATTAAAAGATGTAATTTACAAAAACTAACAAATAGTGGAAAAAATATTATTATCAGATAGTTTTGGACTGAATTAAGAACGTGTGCAATATTTTGAGGAGATGTTGCAGAGCGTGCTGGACTTGAAACTTTACCGGCTTCAGCCGAGACAATCGATCAATTAGTAGACCAATGTCCTTTTTTAGTTGTAGCATAGTACATTCCAGGCATTGTACTAGAGTCAGAATTTACACTGGACTGCTGAAACAGATTTAGTCTCAAAGGGCATCTCAACACACCAATCCACTTTCTCTGCACTACAAACGTCTTTGAGTGTAAATAAAGGAGGTGCAATTTGCGCACAAGAGATTTTTCAAGCTAGGTGAAATTCAATTTGGATGGAAAGTTAAAAAAGAGAGAGGATATGCAATAAGAAATAATTAAACAACTGCTTGATTCTAGAGCTTATATTTTAAACAAATATTTAGAAATCCTATTCCTTTTGATTGTTATGCTTGTAACAAAATTCTTAGGTGATTCTTTTTTTGTTTACTTCATAAAAAAAAAAATTCAGTGGTGATACAATAATAAATATTTTGTCTAGTAGCTTGTAACCGTTAGTTCTTAATGAATCTCAGTTATCTAGTTAAAAGATTGAATTATAGTTTAGAATTGTTGAAGTTTTAGTACTTTGAATACTTATATAAGTTGGCCATTCAAATTTAAATCTTCCAGGTTTAGTTGTTTTAGTCTGTCTTCTATGATCAATATATAAGTTTAGAAATTAATTTTGTTGCTCATCTTTGAAAAGGTTCTAATATTACAGCGT